>CM057805.1:3954493-5154493 GCA_030145905.1 Populus davidiana
AGGAGTTTATACATTAGCTTTGTTCACACTCTAGGTTGACATTGGAGCTGAAATCTCTCTCTCCCTCTCTCCCTCTCTCTCTCTCTCTCTCTATGAGGTGGTGAAATAGCTCTCACGCATCAGATTGCCCCATCTCCACTCAACCCTAACTAGCCATGATTAATATTTTATTTATTTATTTATTTTTAATTTTATTAATCTTTAAAACTTATTTCAAGAAGAAAAACATGCCTGTAGACGGAGTAAAAAGGACCCTAAAACTACATTTATTGTCCTACAAGTTTTCATAAGCATCCCATTTACATAAGCACACAACCAAACTTAAGATCCAAGCAACCCCTAAAATTTTCCTTTCTTTGCAACATACTACTACTACTACATTTTTGGAAATTACACCATATTTTGATTTTCTAGGTATACCTCTCTCTCTCTCTCTCTCTCTCTCCTGAGAAAAGGACAAAGAGGTGGTAGCGGGGAGGGGTGAGGAGAGGAGAGGAGAGTGTGCATGTTGTCTCATGCAAAAGTGGAGGAGAAGTTAATTCCTTCCCTGCCCTAAAGATCAAAGCTATTTATGTCTTGAAGAAAGACAATACATGCTTTAGAAGGAGACAAATTGCTTTTCCTTCTTTTCTTTCAAGCCCTTCGTGTCTCTCCTCCACACACACACACGCATCATACATAGTCTTTTGTCTATTTTGGAGTAGCAGTTGTCGAGGGAGAGAGCAAGAAAAGAAAGGTGTGGAATATATGGGCATAAGAGGAAACCAAAGGAAATGACTTGGTGCAATGACTGCAACGATGTCCAAACAATTGAAAGAAGCTCACCTCCACCTTGTAATGCAAGTGTTATTGCTCAAAGACACAAAGAATGCTTGATTCGAAGTTGCCCTTCATGTGGACACCAAATCAAATGCCAAGACCAGGTTTTTTTGTTTTTAAATAATTTCCTTACATGGAGTTTTGTACGTATAATACTTGGTTGGTGATGTATATCCTCTTGCAGGCAAGGATCCATGACTTGCCAGGGCTACCGGCCGGAGTGAAGTTTGATCCGACTGATCAAGAGCTGCTTGAGCATTTGGAGGGGAAGGTGAAGTCTGATACCCGCAAGGTCCACCCTCTAATTGACGAGTTCATCCCTACAATCGATGGAGAGAATGGGATTTGCTATACACACCCAGAAAAGTTACCAGGTGAACATTCCTTCAGGAACACAACATTTTTTAGCAAGCTCGTTCATGATGATCAGATCCAACTTGATTGACATGCTTGAGTGCTTGCATGCAACATGAGAGATAAGGTCAATTACCATTAGGTCCTCTATTGTTTAAGAGCCTATCCAGTCAGGCTAGAGGAGGAAAATCATGATATAAATCTAACTACACAACAATACTCCATCACTGAAAATTCTTGATGAATCACAGTAGAGTAGTTAACCTGTTCATCTCTTTTGAGGCACCCACCAAAACTAAACGTTAGTACTGTATAGCTTTATTTGCCATGAGATCCTAGAAGAAACCCACCACCTAACCCTTGTATATTTGTTAGCATTTGGTATTAGACATGAAGAAACCTCCAACCAATTAACCCTAGAAATACAAGCTATATATAATTCCTAGAAGGATATTAGCTTTCCAATAATGGAACGTTATAGCTTGATTAATTAGGTGCAACCAATTACATTTTTCCTCACGCATGCATGTTAATTATATTGATGATATTGGTCTATTGTCACCATGAAGGGGTGAGCAAAGATGGGCTAATTCGCCACTTCTTCCATCGGCCATCGAAGGCATACACGACTGGAACAAGGAAGAGAAGAAAGGTACACACGGACACAGAAGGTGGTGAGACGAGATGGCACAAAACAGGCAAGACTAGACCGGGTTCTTGCTGGTGGAAGAGTGAAAGGGTACAAGAAGATACTAGTGCTTTATACCAACTATGGGAAGCAAAGGAAGCCAGAGAAAACAAATTGGGTGATGCATCAATACCATCTTGGAAACAATGAAGAAGAGAAAGATGGAGAGCTTGTGGTTTCTAAAGTTTTCTACCAAACACAACCTAGACAATGCGGTTCTCTCATCAAGGATTCTGTTCCTGCTCCTTCAAAATTAAAGGTACAAAGTAGTGAGCATGAGAGCTCTAACCTTAAGAATAGTACCACTCTTGTTGAGTACTATCACCCTTCTTCTTTTATATCCTTTGACCAAAGTGGACAGAATAGATCAACAAACCCTAACCCTCCTCAACAGCTACTCTCCCATTTTGCAGTTCATGATGGATCTTCTTTTATCCCCTGAAAAATAAAGCAATGGGATCGAGTCTATGGCTGCATGATATGGTGGTCTATGTAGCAAAATATATAGAGCTTCCAAGCTCCAATCTTTGAGCATTGGTGAAATAAATTAATAAATATATATATATATATGAACTTAGGAGAGGCCAAAAGGCAGCACTGAGAAGAATAAATATCTTTGGCAAAGTACTAGGAGCCAGATTCTTGAGGGTTAGAGAATTGAAGAATATTTTGGCAATATTAATTCCTTTCTTCTTCTTTTTCACTTTCTTTATTAATTCATGCTTTGTACAGTGTGACAAAGATGTAAATTTCACATGGGTTCTAACTCTTTTTCTACGAGAGAATGTTAACTTTGGACCTGTACAAGGATGATGATTCTTAAACTATAAATATTCTGACAGGATTTGTTTCATACTTTGTTCTGTAAAACCTCTATAATGTTTACTCCTCATCTAAGAATGTAGCGATCTTTCTCTCCCATGTTGCCTCGTGAAGTATTTGTTTATTATGCCTTCACAAATTTTGAGCAAACTGTAAAATCTGGAGCTAGTTTGATCACGTTAACACATTGAACACAGCTAGCTCAATTTTAATGCAGAACTCATTGGTCCCTTTCGTTTTTTGATATTTCCAAACAGTGAGGTATTCATGGATCCTTTTGATATAACATGGGATTCGCGATCACATGGTCCTTTGATTGACAAGAATTAATCCATCTTTTTTAGGGGAAAATCTTCATGTTTGATGGCCATAGAAATCACGTTACACAAACTATCCGAGGTGACTTGAATCCAAAGCCTCCCCAGATTTCGAAGTCCTTACCAGTTACCACTAGTGTGTGAGCATTTTGATGTACAAAAAAAAAATCATGTTACTGTTTTCCATTTCCATGGCCATAGCATCCTTAAGCAAGCTAGTTTCGTGCATCAATGCCTGGCCTAGTCTTATGCATAACATGTCACCAACGTTTTTTAGCAAGGAGAGTTATGGAAAAACTTGACCTAGTCGATCTCTGTAGCAATCAAGTGACCTAAGTTGATAAAATTGATGAACTTGCCTGGCTCCCGAAGGGATCGAAGTTCCAATTTCATTGCACTTGGGAGCTTTAGGTAAGAAAAGCCCACAACAGTACATGTGATTGGCTAATTACAGTATTAACTGACATGTTAATAATAATTTTTTTTATTTTTTAAAAATTATTTTTAAAATTAATATTTCAAAATGATTTGAAAATACCAAAAATATATTAATTTAAAAAAAAATCAATTTTTTTTTAAAAACACTTTCCATACACTGTCAAACACCCTCGAATCACTAGTCCAACTTCAAGTGAAATTAATAAGTCCACTTCCTCTATACGGATAAGAACCATTATTTTAGTCAAAACCCAAAAAAAATGTTACTTCTTCAGGACAAGTCTTTTGTATAGAGCATAGACATCTTTCTTCTTGGAGCTCTTCAGCTCAAGCAAATCTCCACCAAAACCAAGTTCAGTGAGCTCCTGCTGCATCTTCAGAACGGTTAACCTAACATAGGACCTTGAACCAGCCTTTCGATCTTCACTGTCTTCATTAGCCTTGACATCAGAATTCTCAACTTCTGTTGTCGTGCATTTTTGCAGGGCCATTTTTTGTTTTTTTGATTCCCTTGTTATTTCTTCATCAAAATCCATATCCTGGACAGAATCCTGACCCGCACTCAGAACTTTCAGCCTTGACCGTTTCCCCCAAGCAATGGTTTCCATCTCAGAACCCAATGCAGTTTCATTTGAATGGTCAGGTGAGAACTCCACCTGAGATGAAACTAGTTTTCTCTGCTGCAGTTCCTCTTGTAAAGAAGGCCCATTTGCCATTATATTTTTCCCTAGCATTGAGCTTAATCTTTGTTCGCATTTCATTTTCAATGCCTCTAACTCTTGATCTCTCTCTTTAACCATAGCTTCTAGTAAAGCAACCCTAGATATAGCATCGACTTCTGATATACGCAACATGTCAACTTCACTGGTAAGATTCACCTTTTGTCTCTCCAAGTCTTCAATCTGCTTTTGTGCAGTTTCCATCTGGGCAAGTCTTTCTATTGCAAGCTGAGAAGCATCCCACTTAGAATTTTGAGCAGCCAGTACATCTGATTGTGCTGTTTCAACAAACTTATTTGCCACCTTAACTTCCTCTGCTGTGACTTTACACCTTTCATTAGCTTCCTCAAACCTTTTTGACTCAGTGAGGTACTTCTGCTCCATTTGGGTTCCGTCCTGTACCAGTATCTGAGCTTGCATCTCCAATGCATGAGCAACAGTTTTGACAGACTCATACTTATCAGTCAAGTTCTTGAGTTGAAGCTTCAAAGCTGATAATTCCAACTCATATTTGTCCATCTTTTCTTGAGCACCCTTCATATGCAAATGAAGCATCCAAAATACAAGTGAAAAGATTAAAAAATAAATAAATTGTTTTCTCCAAGCTTCTTGAATTTGAAGGCTACTATATGATAGCGATCAGCAAATGATTGAGGTTATAGAGCAGACCTTCAAGTCCAAATTCAATGTGGTTATTTTCTGCTCAGCCTCCTCAAGCTTTGCTATCTTGACCTTAATTTCCTTGTCCTGCTGTTTTAAAACTCAAGGAAAGTTGTAAAGGTTTGAAAATAATGTATCAGCAAAATAAGCAAAAGCATTGTTGGAAAAGTAATCCCTAAAAAAACTTTCAAATATCCAAAATATCCTCTTGTCTTTTCAGTTGAATTCAGGTTTTACAGTTACAATCCTCTTCTCTCTTTCATCTTCTGTAGTTTTACAGGACATTAGTTGTGTGTATTTAAGAGCAGATGGTCTCTGTTATTCAGTGTAAAAATTACAATATAGTTCGCATGCAATGCAAATTCATAAACAGCTACTAAATATGAAATAAAAGCTGGCAGATACACACAGATAGATAATATGGATATTCTTGTATATATCGTACTAATACAAAAACATATGTATTTGTGAGTGGAGAGAGGGAGAGCATCACCTTTTCTGCCAAGCTATTGCATAACTCAGCACTCAGAGCTTCTTCTCTGCAGTTTACATCCTCAATTGGATATTCCAGCATTACATTTTCCTTCTCTATATTAGCCTTGAATTCATTAACTGCAATAACATACTTCTCTTTCCATTCATCAGCCTTTTTCCATGCTAACTGAGTTTGTCCATGAGAAGCAGCAAGTCTTGCTTCTGCTTCATGAGCCCCTGACATGGTTCCCACCTTAACCTGGTCTTTAACTGCCTTCTTATTCCATGTCTCTTCATATTTTCTCCTCCATTCCAAGGATTCCTGCTTTGCAGAATCCAGCATTTCAAGTGAACTAGAATACCTCTCCTCCAATGAGCTGCATTTCCTCTCCAGATCAGTTATACGGCTCTTGTAACATTCAGAGACCTTACTCAAGTCATTTATAGCATCTTCATAACTCTTTCGATATTCTGTTTTGAATTTCTCACTTGCTTCCAACTTCTTATGAAGCATTTGCATCTTATCTTCCATTGAGCAGCATTTCAAGATAAGGATATTTTTGTCTGATGAAGCTTCATCAATCAGCTTCTTAGCATGATGGAGAATAGGACCCTGCAAACTGAATAACAACTCCAGACATAAGCTGGGACACATGAAAATGTTCTGCAAGAGGTTTCATAGTTTAGAAAAAAGGTTGGCATATGCCAGAGACTTTGGATAACTAGATAGCTTATAAATATGGAAGACAAAACCCTCGAGGCTAAAGATTAGCAGCTAGATTAATTACATCAACACATATAGTGAAGGAATGGGCGCAAATTGCATTTCAAATAGAGAGGAGTTCACCATGTCCCAAACATCTCATGCAAGGGTGATGATATTCGACCATCCTTTTTTATCCCTTCCTTTAGAGGATTATGGAAACCATTATTTGTTTAGCCTGGATAAGACTTCAGGTCACAACACTACATTCAATTCACAGGGGTACTTGGCAAGGTAATCATCCCGTACAGGGAATTTTACTCACAAGAGTAAATGGGCAAGATTATAAGCATTGGTGTAGTACTTGCTGAAAAGTGAAAATCAACATAAACAAACCTCTGTTGTAAGAAGGATGACAACTTTTGCCATTTTGCTGGACCATGAACTGATGCTTCATACTCAGATAGAAGACTATCAAGAACCTAAGCAATATAATCACTCTGGTTATTATTCATATATATAATTCATATAAATCTACTCACTGCCACCTGTAACGTATTTAGATTAAGAATTTGCATAGTCAAAACAAACAACTTCACAAACAGCAAATAAGGGAAACTCATAGATTGATAAAAGAAATGCGTTGCAATGCTTTTGAAGTACAAAGAATCATTATTCCCTTATTATGCAATTGCCAGTAATAGAAGGAATCTTGTACTGCACAAATGAAAACACTGGTTCCAGAAAAGGATTTCTTTCTGCCTATCTTCCTCTGTTTATTTTCTATAATTTGTCAGGAAGGTGAAAAGCACCTGAATCATGTATCTAACCACTGTCTGTCAATTTAAATTGGAAATTTATGTCATGGGCAAAGCACGCAAAATACTTAAAAGTTACACTAACTATGATAACACAAAACACAGAAGAAACCCTTCAAGATATTTCCAATGCCTTGGGGACTTATAGAAATTTAAGAACTTTAGTTAAGTGAACAGAATGCAGGAATGATACGAGAACTTCAAAATAATAAATAAATCAATGCAGAAGACTGTTAATGCACTTACTATGACAACGCTTTCAATTTTTGCATCATCAACTTGACAAGCTGCTTTCAGCTTCCATTCCATGTTTTGTATAGCATTTAAACATTGTATATCTGCCTCTATAAATTCATTTCTTTTATAATCCTGCATCAATAGCACCACAATCAGATTTCATCTGGCTTGTAACCACAAGGATAGGCAGTTCCATAACAATAGCAAACTAAGATTCTTCACTTTTAGTGGAGCAGCTATGCATTTGAAAGTAAGTTATTTTCATCCCATTGAGCCATTTAGAGTACAAACTAGAGAGCAGCATCATAAACTTCCCATCCTCAAAGAAGACCGGAGGCATATAGATCTGACACGAGGGTTATCAACAAGGTATACCTGGCTGACTGCTCTTGTTAAACATAAGGCATAAGGCAATATTATTTCCCCTGGATGGATCCTTCCATAAGTAAAGATGTTTGAGAAAAATTAACTATTTTGGATTCTATTATTAGCTTTTCGATCCTAGTACAGAAATTTTTTTATTAAACATTTTGTTTAGGTTTTTCTTTTTTATGCCTAGTTTGCATGTCCTTTTCTCATTTGAATTTAGTGACATTGAAAACATTCTCTTGGTTCTTGTGCGATTAGGCTTTTAAATGTCTGGAAAACCTTTGTAACTACAATAGGATGGGGACCATTGCTTGGTCCAGTGGTAAAAGTTTTGGATCTGGGTAAGGTCACAAGGACAGGCATGTGAGAGTTCTATGCATTTCTCATTGATTTTTAAGGAAGTTTAATACACACCTCAAATGCCTTTTTACAGAAATTCTGAAGAAGCACTTCATATTTTTGTCTAGCAGAACCAACTCCGACAGCACTAGCATTATACACAGAAATTGACTTCTGAACTGCTTCATCATGCACCTCTCGTAAGGAAACCTAAAGTTAATGAATTAAAAAGAAATCATAACAACAATAAATGAGCGATAATAAAATCAAAACTTTTTTCCTTACTTCATCAGCAGGCTTTGTGCGATCAAAAGCAGACATATAAACTTCTATGGCTGTATTGAATGCCTTTTGGCATTCTGATTCTTCTACATTCTGAAAAGGAAATTAAAATATTAAAAAGCAAGGACTGTAGCTTTTGATTAAAGGAGTGCCAATGTGCACAAAAGGACAAGTGTAGTTACTGAAATAACTTGTAGAAAATGTTGTGCTCAGTTTTGTTTTTAACTATAACCACTACGACATTGTTTTTAGAGTTAATCCAATTTTCCATCAACCTAAAACAATATTAATAACATCTGCACCAAGAAGACCTTTCTTCCAATTTTCAAGCTATTCACTCATCAAGTGTATATTGAGTTGAGCAGGTCCTTCCATTTCGTGGCAAAAAATAGTTAGTAGAATCTTAACCTAGGCATATGTTTTAAAAGTCAAGTTAGCATAGAACTGATAAACCATGTTTAGAAAAATACCATCCTTGATAGTTGCAAATGATACCTTGTTAAGTATTCCACATCTGGTATAAAGTCATCTAGTATACTAGATGGTTTAAACTAGATAGAGAGAACAAGCTGTCCTTGTGTCTTATTGACTAGGCCCCACTTGTTCTTGCCTACAATTTTTAAATTTAAACCCTTCCAAACAATTTTTACTCAAGGCAAAAATCACCACGTCTCCTTCCACCACATGACAGACAAATAAGCTGATTTTTTAATCATCTGGTTCACGCCATTTGGTATACCGGACGATCAACTCTGCATATTTTGAGTTTACCTTCCATTTTGCTCTCAACAGCTAGTTTTATCCTTCCACTATAAAAAGGCAACTCTTACACCTTTAAATGATGACACAGTCCTAACCTTTCTATAATTTGAATCCACTTTGAGCTAATTCTCTTACACCTTTCATTGATTGAATTTTTCACATTTCCTTAAGAATTGGATCATCCTTAACTAAATAAATACTTGGGCTTTTAACTTAAACATTCTCTTGAGCGTTTGTGAGTTTGAGAGCTTGTTTTTCTTGAGTGAAAATTTTGTTAAAATGTAAGTGGCACTTAAAACCATTGGGGATTTGGTTGACAGATTTTGGAAGAGCTAGAGAATGAGAGGTTTAAATCTTTAGCCTTGTAAAAATATTTGGTATTGTAAATGGGGTTGTCACCCTTGAAGGAGGCTAATTGAGTGACAGTAAAAAGCACCAGCTTACTACTTGAGGAGTGGAGGCAGTTAGTGCCAAAATACTATAAATATTCGAATAACCTTTCTTGCTCTACTCTTTTCATAATTACTTGTTACTTCTGTTGTGATTGAATATTTGGTTGAAATAAGCTACTTTGTTTTTTGTTGTGATTAATCCAAAAGATATGAAAACTAGCTTTAGTTTAGAACACCTAATTCATCCCCTCACCCCACAAAATATATAGAAATAGAATCCAAACCAGTCACTAACCTGCCACGAGGAAGATATTGTAGGAACAGCCCCTCTGTTAAGAGAATCCAGAAAGGATTTTGTAATACCAGCAAGAATAGGTCCTGTCATAACAGTGCCTCCAACTTGCTTAGGCTTAGTTCTTTCAAAAACAAATTTTGCCAACATATTGAGCCCCGATAGAAATTCTGGCCTAAACTTGTCCAACTAGACATGAAACATGTTAAGGTATCAGATGATAAAAAAGGATAGACTCATCAAGTTCTTAATCTTCAGACAGGAATATAAAAATAGATCAAAAAGTTACACTAACCAAAACTCGATCAAGATGTTGCAGGTCAGCTTCATTGTTCAAAGGGCTAACAAGAGTAAAGCACTCTCGATTTGGAAAAAGAGCTCGAATAGACTCCCGAATCTGGAATTATTACCCATACAAATCAGCAAATCTGTGGGCATAAAAAACCAATCCAATTGCTCAATTGAAATGAGAAAACATCAAAGATGAACATCCTAGAACCAATTAATTCCACAAAGTATGCTTGGTTTCTTTACCATATTGGATTTAGCTTCAAATGAACAAACAGTTTGGATTTAAAAGGGAAAAGGTAGGGAAAATGAATTGGTTCAGCATAAGGGTACAAATAATTTTGAAAAAAAAAATCCACGAGACCAATTCTGCAGCATAAATCATTAGGATTGTAATTATCATTAGCAACTTTTCAGGATCAATATACTTAAAGAGATTGTTGCAACAGAAAACAAATGGATTTGCTATAATCAGCGTTTGTCAAGGTGAAAACAAAGAGAGGGATTCCAAAAGGTGGTGCACAATTGAGGCATTCCTTAGTCCAGCCAAAAAGAGAGCAGGTCCGTGTCGTAAGTTGTGTCCAGTGCCCAAGTTCCCAGAAAGGTATTAGCACATCATCCATTAATGTTTCTTCGCAACAAACTAATTAATTCTACCTGGCAACTTATTTTTATATTATACGTAATACTTTGTTCCAAGAGTTTGAGCAAGCAGTGACAACAACTCATTACAATTTGCTATTGTATCCAAGTTCCCAGATTGTTGCTTTTTAAAGATTTCTAGTCATCTCAAACTACAGTAAGATCAAGCCATGCAAATACCTTGTTTCTAGCAGCTACATCCTTTCTACTACCCACCACTGGTCTCAAGGCCAGCTCTAGGTAGTTGCAGGGTGTTATTTTTGTATTATCCTCTTTCAAATCCAAGTAGAAGTCCTGAAAGTATGATTTCAAAAGGCTGGTTAAATTAAACGTAATGCAAAAAATAATGTTTTTAGGCTTCCAAGGTAAGGGAAACTTATGGTTGATGAATTCAAAATATATAATTCAGGATCATTCATGGAACTATTCACAAGAAATGCATAAAATTTAAATATGATGTCTAAAAGATCACCCTCAAAAGCCAAACAAAGACAGGGGAGAAGTGCCCAAGATCAGGGACAGTTTCTTTTTCTCCAGAAGCTTTGACATGAATATGCTTGGTCATTTCAGAGACCAGAGAGAGACAATCGAGTGCAGCTTCATCTATAACCCCCATCTGAAAATAATAATAAAATGAGGGACCAAAATAAGCAGGATATCTACAATTGGGAATATATGGCACATAAAACAACCAAAAGGTTAATCACACACTAGCAGAAGTTACTGCAAACCAAGTTAACAAGGCCTTTGATTCAAATATCCTAACCTGGTTGTAAACAAACAAACTTGATAAGAGGATGGCCAGGGAGAATATCTGGGCGCTGTACGTCCCCTGTCAAAAGGAAGCGATTGGAAAATAAATAACATTACTATAACAATCACCAAAAATATTTGGTTGAGAAGTGGGGTGGGATAGTGATACAGATAACAAATTATTAACCAGCTTATTTGCCACTACCAAGACAACCACAACTGGCTGATGATGTACGCAACGCATCACTTCATTTGCATACAATCCACATCAACCAAGTGAGATGAAAATTATGATTGATGCATCTGCCGAAACATAAAATTACAAGCCAAAGAGAAACTTAACTGTTTGATCATAAGCATCAATCCCTTCACAGTCCAGCAGTACAAGACTGTATTCAGTTCCACCCAATGCAGCTCTCTTCAAAGGTTCACTCCAAATCCAAATCCCTTTAGTGCAAGGTTGATGGGTTGACCCAACTTGAAATCCAGTGCTCCTACCAAGAAGCTACAGCAAGTTCCCGCAAGTTACACATTTGAGAATTACGTTCAGTTCACATTCTTCACAGATGATATTCAATATAACAGAAATGCCTTCACCAAAACTCCAAAAAAAATCCAAACTTCTGTTTCATTTATTTCAGGATAATACAAGGAACCATAAAGGAAAACACTGAAATGGCTTTTACACCAAAAAGAAAAAAAAAATCAATTGCAAGCGTCCACCTTTCCTTCCCTCCTAACATAGTAGTACTTCGCCCCCACCACCCAAAAAATGCCTAAAATCATGATCACCTCTTACAAATACATGATCATCACCACCAAACATGCCCAAGACTCTCCTAACCCCAAAAATCTACAAAAAAACAGAACACCAAGTGTTATACTAGCAATACTCAAGAACCCCACAAGTCATACATTATCCCATACACAACATGAAAAAACCCCAAAACAAAAAACATAAAAAGAAAAAAAACAAACTTTACAAAAACCCAGTAGCCAAAAGTAGTACTTTTGATGATTTTCTTAGTCGTTTTTCCTTTTGGACTAGAACAACAGATGACCATGAAAGTTTCCATTTTGAGTTTAATTTACCTGGTTCAAAAGGAAGCTTTTACCCTGCCTTGCACGCCCACAAACAGAAACAACACCAATGGGTCCTTTAATTTGCATAAGAGCATCAACGGCATCTGGGTGCACTTTAAACTTGCCACTTTCATCATAGTAAATGAACTTTATTGGTCTTCCTGCATTGCTTGGCTCTGCATCGATGGTGTTGTTGTTATCCTTTTCTGGAAAAGAGACCAGGTTTGTAATCTTTTGCATCATTCTCTTGCAGTGTTTTTTGTTCTACAAATGTTGTTGTGGGTTTTATTGCAGTGGGTTTCTTTTAGCAATGGTTGTTTGTTTATTTGGTGGGTTTTAAAGAGAGTGAGAGCTTTAAAATATAGAGAGATGCTGACAGGCCCATCTGCTTCTACTAGTTTTCTTAATTTGCAAGAAAGGTTTTTCTGAAACAAAAAAAAAAATTACATTTTTTATATTTATTGCCTTTTCTAACTTGAGAACATATTTCCAGAACCCCTCAAGATTCTGGGTTATTAGACAATAAATTAATACCTTAATAAACTTAACTTTTTTTCCTTTGAAACTATATGTATTAACTTTTTACATTCTATTCCGAAGTCGGCTTTTTGATCCAATCTAGTTCAACTTGGTTTTGGTAAAGTTAATATCCTAATTATTCCAATTATAAAATCAATTTAAATTTAATTTTAAATAATTAAAATTTTAGATCAACTCATCATATTAGATCATGTTTGTCAATCATATTTTAAAAGATTGATAAAAACAAATAAAAAATTATACACATTATCTATGAGATGTACAACCATCATGATGATTCAAATGTCTCCATAAAAATATATGTTTTGCTGTCACGGGATGTTAAACACGTTGCTCGAAGAGAGCGAGCATAGTCATGCGCTACCTCATGCAACACACGCAGTCACGCACCAATAGGTATTTATTTTTAATTAATATTTTATGTTTATTAAAAAATCAAAATATTCATGTTCTAGCCTGATTATAACAGGAAAAAAAATATAATGAAAATACAAAAAAAAAAACTTGGACAAAAATTAAAGAATATTTAGCTTCTAAGATATTTATATTATTTTACTATGTTTTTTAAAAGAAAAAAAATCAAAACAACTCCTTAGATATCGGTTCAATATTTATTGTTTTTAAGAATAAGTTATTCATTTTACTATGAAAAAAAGTTCTAAGACTGTAGTATTACCTTTAATAGCCATGCCAACTATTTGAGCAAAATCATTATTTTATTGTTTCAATTCATAGAACCAATGAGGCTAGAGCTACAATAGATTTGTTACATAAATTCACCAACTCCTTTCAGTCACTTTTAATTTTCAAGAAAGGTTTTTCTGATTTTTTTTTCATTTCTATATTTATTACTTATTACAACTTGAGAATATATTTGTTAGATCCATAATTATAAAACTCAACCCGTGACAAGATCTAAATCATGGGTTAACTATTATTTTAAAAAAAAATTAAAACAATATTATTATAAAAAAAAACTTCAAAAAAAAAAAGGATTAATAACCAGGTTTTAATCGAGTCAGGCTTGGATTATCAAGTCAAACTAGGTTTTTGACCAGACCAATCAAGTTTTTTTTTTTTGTTTTTTTTAATACGGATCAATTAAAGTCTCAGATCTACGTGTTAGGTTGGTTCAATTTTTAAAACAATTGTTAGATCCTGCCAAAGACATGAATTTGTCAAGGTTTTGCATTATTAGATCACTTATTAGCCTATCAAGTGAGTGGATTGATTTAACACATTAATTACCTTAATAAATTTATTTTTCTATCGTTTGAAACTATGGGCGTTGGAATTAAATTAACACCATGTTTAAAAACGTGTTTGAAACCATATTTTTAAAAAATTTATTTTTTTTAAATTTTTTATATTTTAAATCTTTTTAATATATTAATGTCAAAAATAATTTTTTTAAAAAAATATAATATTTTAATACATATCCAAGTAAAAAGCAAAATCAACTGCTACCGCATTGTCAAACACCTCTTAAATTATATGTTGTTCTTAATGAGTATAGTGTATTTTTAATTAATACAAGATATCAAGGGTTCAAATCAGGTTTTAAGTCATGTTTCTTGATAATATTTATATCATATTAATTTCTTATCAGATAAGTAAATGTCCGATACAAACTCATCCGTTTAGATATATTGATTCAAGTTAAATCGGTATCCCTGCTAGAAAGATGATTGTATCAATACCTCCAGAGCAAAATTTTTCCTTTTTGCGAAGAAGCTATCTTTTGCAACATGACTATAGCAGTCTTAGTACCGGAGCAGGGATAGTCTTAACGTCTCAAGTTTAGACTCCAATTTGTAATGAAGCTGTATCATTGACTACTTCACAAAATCTCCGATGTTTTGCTAAGTGAACTTGGATGTATCGGCCCTGTCACTTGCTCAAAGAAGAAGCTATGCCATGGATCATTGAAGAGATCAATTTCTAGAGATTGTGAAGAGCATGAATTCATGTCATACATGATGACCAGCTAGAGGATTTAGAATGCATGAACTCGTTCAATGCAGAATTATTCAAGAAGAAACTTTGATAGATTAATAATACTGAGGCTATCATAGATCAGTCAAGAGATCAATCTGTTTTTCTAGCAGCAACAGTTCGTATTGATCTGTTGAACAAAGTATAGACAAGAACCTTCTAGCAATTAGAGACCACCATTCCCCACAATTGCAGGAGCGGCTATCTACTGCGCTAATTTTGGCCCATCAATTTTGACCCTAAGAACAAAATGCCAATCCGTACTTGCTGCACCCTATAAAAGGGCACTCGAAGATTATCCTTTCTATCCACGTCTTGAGTTCTAATCTTCAGAAACACCAAAAGACATGGATTCCCATTTACACCACCAGTCACAAAGCCAAGGCAACCGGCCTCTCAAACCCAGAAAGAAAAGGCTTGCTAGAGACCAGCTGAACCTCCTGGAAACAAGTTTCAATGCTAACCAGAAGCTCAAAGCAGAGCACAAGACTGAGCTTGCCCGCCAACTAGGCGTGCCACCAAAACAAGTTGCAGTATGGTATCAAAATAGAAGAGCCAGGCACAAAAACGATGCCATAGAGCATGACTACATGAACATCCAGCTAGAGCTAGGTAATGTATTGGCAGAAAACATCAGGCTCGAGAAACAAGTTAGCATGCTTAAATTTGAGCTGAACAAGGTTCAACAAATGATACTTTTTGGACCAACCTCATCTGCTGCAACTCTCCCTTCAGTGTCAGGATCTAGTGATGAGCAGGCAAACTCAAGTTCTCCTGGAAACATGATCTGTAATTGGGGAGACGCTGGAAATGATGACATATTTCCTGTAGAAGAGCTATATACTTGTATGATAGGCTCTGACACTCAGTTATGGCCTCTTAACTGAACCAGCAAATCCTCAATCATGAAACAAGTGATGACAGCAGAATGTAGAACTTCTGAAGTTTTTCCAACAACATAAGGTTGTTTGTATTTTATGGTCAAGTCAAGAAATTTTATTCAATGTTCAATCTTAAAGCAAGTAGAATATCAGTAAGAAAATATAAATTTGATATTGTTCCACTAGCAGTTACAGTTCAACTCCAACCATGCACTTTTTACTCCATTTCCTAGCCAGAAAGCAAACAGAGCTGCGACTTGGGCAGAAATAACCTGGCTGTTCAGATGAGAGCAAGTAGAAATATTTTAATTTTACAAAATTAAGAATGCAAGCTTAAGATTTCACAACACATCACAGATTACAACTCAAGACGAAATCTTCAAGCTTAAATTAAAGTTCAAGTAGAAATACCAGCTCTCTTCAGCTAATTGTAAAAATATACCTACTTCTGTCCTTATCAGTTGTGGGGCTAGTTTCCTTCATGATAAAATTTGGGTATATGCATGCACTTCACACTCTGATGACCCATTTCTAGTTCTTGAAAGTTGAAAAACTTGGCCAGCTGGTGGTACCCAACTACCCATGATGCTTAGTTGTCCCTGAGTCCAATAGGGTCCCACTTAATTTAGTTTCTTCCTTCAGCACTTGTATACAGACATGACAAAGTCCAATCAGTTTGACATAAGCTGTGCAAAACTTCTCAACTTGCTTCACACTGCGGCAAGTTGTTCTGCTATTTGTGTAAGAAATTAAGTTACATTGCCAATAAAAAAGCAAATTTGACTACCAATAAGACTGTAGCTAGATTCAGCTCAAACATAATGTAATCTGACCCAAATACAGCTAATCTAACTCAAACTTCAGAAAGGTGTAGAGGACCACAAAAATATTGCGCAGAGATAATAGAAAAAATTACTGAAATTCTTAAATTTAAAGGTAAAGTTAGAGGTAGGCCTACTTCTGAGGAAGAAACAGATTACATATGACAAACAATCATTTATGACTCCTATTTCATGCTATTACAAAAAAGATAACCATAGACCAGAGGCATGAACCCTGAACTAAAAACAAAAACACGTCCCAATTCCCAGACCAGAAGGGAACTAGACAAGACTAGTTGAAACCATCGGGTGAACCACCAAAGCCAGTTATCCTACTCTATTGCTAAATAATTGATATATGCAGGAATCACAAATTAATTTGCATGATCATCAATAGGCGACAGAGAGAAAATATTGTAACAGCTTTTGGCATTACTTGTAGACACACAATTCTCCTGTTACTTTAGAAGCACAAGATTTCAAGATACAGGATGTTGTTCAGGAAAAGGATCATAACATACCAAAGGCAAGAACCCTGAACAGAAAACAGCACATATCCTGATTTTCCGACAAGAAGGGAACTTGAAAAGACTGGTTGATATCACCTGGATGAATGCTATATTATCCTACCTTAACAGTGAATAATAAAATATAAGCGTGAATCAAAATAATTAGCAATGACCATCCATAAAGACTGTCAACAAAATAACATAATTTGGTCCACAGCAGTTGGCGTTGCTTGTGAGAACACAATTCTCCAGTTAGATTAGAAGTTCAAGCAAGAGATAGCTCAAGTAGCAAATCATTCACCAATTTGAATGATTTGATATAAATCATAGTCAGATATGTCTGATAAGTTTTCATATATAAAAAAAACCTCTCTAATGAATGATTCTAACATTTGCAATGATGAACACAGATCGTCCATGTGTGTTGTATTCACAACATTCACAATATTTTCTTATATTAATCAGAGTGTGGGGAACATTATGTCATCTTGCAATTAATGCTCCTAATTTTTTATAGTTTCTCAAGTTCCTTGAAAATTAAATTTGTTAATTATGCTTCAGAGTGCCAAGTCTGAAATCCTAAATTTGGAAGCCAAGTACCGATTTGCTACAATCTAATCAACTCAGAACACATATCATACAAGAGCAATGAATATCCTGCACAGTAATGAAAGAACTAGGCTCATAATAATTGAGATAGCTTTTTCAGGGTGATCCTGATGCTAATTGTGAAATGCAAATTCACATGATGGGCATGCTTGCATCTGCACTTATAAGATTGTTGAAAAGCCCCATTAATAGTTTTATCCCAACTAGGGACTTAAAAACTTATTCTTTCCAACTCAGATCAAGCTTATACTATAGAAGCACCAAGCTTTTATTCACAATTTGAGAGTTGGTTAAATCACAAAAGCAACATGCTTTAACATGCAAATCGTCTGCTATAAACACAACTTCTTATACCTCCATAATCCAACAATCCAAACACAAAAAAACTATGGCCTCAATAAAAAATACAGAAACTTTCAATTCAAGAAAACAAAGTTTACATATTACATTCTGTTACAAGAGGAAGGTAGTAAGGAGGCTCGGAAATCAAGGAAGAAGAGATCGATAACAGCCTGTGACAATTAAGAAGAAAATATGCTGAATTAGCTAAAGAGGCAGTGTGTGTTAGTAATTGTCATAACTGTAAATAAGAAAAGAGCATGTGATTAAAGTTAGTTAGTTGCAGTGTTTAGTTGCTTAGAGTTGTTGATTGTTAGTTAGATAGTCAGTTGAGATAGTTAGGAGGCTAGAGTTCATTGTATATAAATCATTGTATCAAGAACTTGTGAGGCAGGTAATGAAGGAATAAGAATTCTGCAGTTGCAGTGCTTCTCTCTCTCTTTTAGTTATCTCCTTTCTTCTTCTTCTTCTAATTCTCTCTTCAATTCTTAAGTTCTTTAGCTTTGTTAGGGGAGACCTTTGTTAGCCTTATAAAAGCCTTAACACATTCCTACTTTAAAGTGTCAAGCCAGCAAAAAATCAAACCCAAAAATTGATTTTATACGGAATAGAAAAAAAAGGAAAATAAAAACCAATCCTTTTCCATCATAAAGGAGGGTTAAAGAAGTCAAAATACAAATTAAGCAATAAACTTCTAAGAGAACCAAACATTATACATGTTCCAAGAACATTAAATCAGTCCAAAAATAGTTACAAAGCAGGAATAAACTGTACTGGTCCTTGGTACTAAACTAAAGCAAACCTCTGGCAAAAAACTCTATATGGATGCCAGTTCTTGACTTCTATTTTCTCTGGGGAAAAAAAGTATGTTACAGTTTAACACCGACCTGTAGATGTGATGCCTATAAAGGACCAACAATGCCCCTTGACATCAGAAATTGACTAAATACAGAGCTCCACTATGAATAAGAGGGATAATGACGAGCGGATAGTAAAGCCTTGAACTTGTAGCCACTAATATTTTGAAAGGTCTGCCACCAATCAACAAGTCCCAAACCAGACCATGGGAAAAACATGAAAGAGGAAGAGAGAGGTTGTTAGACTCATTATTTTTTCCCTTTAAACTTACATCACCTAATTTGCATTATTAATTATGCTGCTTAGCACTGAATTTTAAATTTCCTTGCTAGGCAGCCAAACACCAGTGAGAGATGATGGAACAATTAGTAATATGACTTAAGATGGAGCAACTGATCCTCAGACTTTCTAAACTAAGGGTAAACAATATGTAGCTGTGCTTAGAGATCAAACATATTTTATGAAGCATAGTCCACTTTGACACTTACCAAATCTCAGAAAGTGAAAATAAAACTTCAGTGCAATAATCTACCCTAAACACTAGACTCAAATCTAGGAGTAGTCACTCCTCAACCATTCTGGCCTAGCTGTTGATTAAAAGTGATCCACCTCCACTAGAAAGTTCTAAATTCATCTCCCTTGAGAACTGAACTATAGTGTGCTAACATCCAATACAGTGATGCTATAATACACACCCTCACTTCTCTCCGAGCAATCATGTTATCATTCATATGCCCTCCAACATTACACATCCAAAATTGCACACAAGTCGAAAAATTCAGTTCAAGATACAGACTTTACAAAGTCGCTATATAGTTTCAAACCTTATCAAGCAGGAACTAGAATGCAAGAAAGCAACCGCCAAAACCCCCACTCTCTCCACTTGCCATTACTAAGACCTTTCCCAATTTCAGCATATAAAAGAAATCAAACTCAAACCATACACACAAAATGTGCTTAAGAGAGCTTATACTTCAAGCATCATCAACCATCAAAATTAAACTCAAAGAAAATAAAATGCAATACGATAACACCCAAATACTCATTTTCTTCGATCACCATTGCTCGCATTAAGAACCCAATTCATAGCAATACATTACAATCACAAAAACACCAAAAAATAACCAAGACTGAAAAGAAAGGAAAAAACCTCATAAATTCTTCTTCTTTTTCCTGAATATAAACACATCAGTCTCCTCATAACAATACTCAGGATGCAAATCCTCTTTCGGAACTTTCTCAATCACAAAAGCCTCTCCACAAATCTCCCAAAACAACTTATCCGCCTCCGGTGATCTCAGTTGATACCCCAACAAAACAACCCCATCATCTTTCACCAACATTTCCATGGCCTTCACCAATGCCCCCACACTCTCTTCAATATAGACAACATCCGCCGCGATTACATAATCAAAGGGGGGATTAACCCCATTAATTTGATCCTCGTTACTCCAATAAAGAATCGCTGTCTTCAACATCTTGCCAAGAACTTGCTTGTTTCGCTTTAAGTTGTGTTTCAAAGCAGGCATCACAGGGTGGATGTCAGTCAGGACAATGTCAGTGAGTCCAAGAAGATAAAGCGCCATGCCAGTGACGCCACAGCCGGTGCCTAGCTCGATGGCACGGCGGTTGTGGAAGTCGAGGAGGGTGGAGTAACGGTTTGGGGTAGTGGTGGGGTTCGTGGACAGTGGGGCCCACCGGTCGAGAAATTTGGAGAGGACTAAAGAACCTGACCAAACTGAAGTTCCCACATGGAAGGAACTGTTGTCTTGTTGGAGAGACAGAGTTTTGTCTTTGATTTTGAGGTCTATTCCAGGCGAGCCTGTGAATTTCATGTTTCTATTTTGTGCTTTTGCTGTTTCTTGATTTCTTCGAAAAAAAGTTGAAGGTTTCAGAGGAGGAGGAGTTGAAGTGGAGGTAGGGTTCAAGGTGGTTGTTTTTTTTGGGAAACATCACGTTTAGTCCCTAATGTATATATTTATTTTCAACTGAACCTCAAAACTAAAACTTGTTTTCAATTTGGTTCCTAACGTTTTTTTATCAAAACTAAACTGAGGATTTAGTTTATGATCCTTTTCGTTTTGTTAAAAAAAACTGAAAATGTTACCATATACTGAAAAAAGGACCCAATTGAAAAATGTGGGAAACTATTGGAATCTAATTGATAAACTTTATAGGCTATGGATGCATATATATTAAGGACTACATTAAGGTTTTTCATTGTGTTTTCCGCTGCGTTTGAGTGCGGACGACGATGGAATATCATTATGGGCTTTGAGTTGACAGGGCAGTTGGTTTGGGCTATGAAACTGCTACGGTCATATTTGATCATTGCATAGGTACATAAAAGTTGGTTATTCATGTTATTAAACCTGGCTTTAATAACAAATCATTTGGATTAGTTAGGATAAATATATTTTAATTGGTCAGATTTTATATTTATGTTTTAAAAATTATTAGTTTAAGTTTTATAAATTATAAAGTTATTGAAGGTTTATATGGTTATTAATTTTAGAATTAGTGGAATTAGTCGAAATACGCGCAAACTGTCTCGAACATCCACGTTAATCTAAAAATAAACCCTGATTTGAATTAGCTTTATATAAAATTTGGTAGGAGGTGAACCAGTGAAACTTGATTGATTTAGCGGGTTAACCCATGATCTTTAAAACCTAGTGAAACTCTCTTGAGATCTAATTTGTTTTTTTTTTTAGTTTTTTTATCAAAAAAACATTCATTTAAAAAAATTCTTTAAAAACATCATTTTGAATTAACCGCAATCAATCAAGATTCACTCATTTTATTTGTAACCCAAGCTTTAAATTGAATCATGAGTAGTGTTGAGTTTTATAATTATAATCTAAACTTTAAGTTGAAATGTTGAAAGTATATCCTAATAAAATTTTAGATCAATTCAGCTAATTAACTTGGAAATTCATTGATTTAGAATTTGAATCAATTTAAATTAAAGAAAAAAAAAATACTTGATTGACCCGTAACTCAGTAGAACTATTCAAAACCTAGCTCTCAACATTTTAACTTTTTTTCAAAAAGAGGTTAATATGGTGTTGTTTAATTTTATTTTTTTAATTAGGGTTTAACTACCTTGCAACTCAGTCAAGTTTTACTAATATAGTTTGGTGAATAGATAAGCTAATCCATTATAGACAGGAGAAGAACATCTATTTGAGGGAGGTGGGATAGGCACGAGAACATATCAAAATTGTTGTGTTGCCGGATTAGAATTTTGGAATAGCTAGGTTATCATCACAAAATTTACAATGACAAACATGAAAATTAGATAAATAAAAGGGGTGTTTGGCCATGTTTGAATTAGAGTTTTTAAATTTTTTAAATGTTTTTTGCTTTAATTTTTTATATGTAATTTTTTATCTTTTTGATATGCTAATATAAAAAAAAATAAAAAAATAAAAAAATAAATATATTTTCAAGCAAAAAATACTTTTAAAAAAAAACTGCTACTACTGTTCTACATGTTTCCATAAAAAAGATCGGAAAAATATAATTTAATCGGTTAAGTTTTTCAATTAAATTAATTAATTTATATAATATCATAATTTTAACAACCAACCAAACTAAAATTTAAATCTCATTATGGCTAAAAATTTTATATTAAAATAAAATTTTAACATAAAATATAAAACAGGCTAAATTAAAGTATAATAGTAAATTAAAAATTTTAAATTAATTTGATCATTCGGTCATGATAACATAAAACTGTTCATAATTCATACATCTAAAAAAAAGGAAATTATAAGAGAGATGGCGGCAGAATTATTGTGTCTACTGTCTAGAGTACATGAAGAATATTATTTTCTCCATAAAAAATGCATTTAATTTCTTGCTGCATAATAAGCCAGAAATCAAACCTTATCCCATATGGTCCACAGCTATTTTGCCTGCCCTGAAAACTCCATTATGTTTTTGGCATGCACTAGCTTGCTAGCACAAAAGGCTAACATGAACACACACATCAAATAATAATATTCCACATCTATATATATATATATATAAGGCAATATTTCACTTTACTTTGACATTTTTTAACTATTATTTTGAATAAAAAATATATACCTAGCTGTTTGCTACATTATCAAAATTAAGCTAAAATTTGGAGGTGAGAAAATGCTGTGTGGATGTAAATTTGCGATAAGCATTGGATTACTTGTTGTGCATGAAAAGCAAAACAAAGCACTGATCATTCTATCATATCAACTAATAAAGTTAGTAAAATCAAAAGAGGCAGGAGGGGTAAGAACATTTTCCTTCTCTCTTTAACTTTTTTTTTTCCTTTTCTTTTCATCTTCTTTTATACCATTATAAGCTGTTGTACCACAATTAAGGGAGCTAAAAAAATAAAAAATAGCTTATTTGATAGTGTGGTTGTACTTGTTTTTTAATGTATTTTGAAATGATATTTTTTTTATTTTTTTCTGATACTAGCATATCAAAATGATATAAAAACATAAAAAAAATTAATTTAAAGTAAAAAAAAATAATTTCTTTTAAAAACATTTTTAAAATACAAAAACAAACGTATTATAAGAATAGATTATCTCGAATATTCATAGTATTTGAATAAGAATTTTGATATAAAATGAAATACATGTTGATGGATTTATGTATAAGAAGCACTAATCAATAAAATCTGTCAGCAAATATATTTTCTTGGCCTGGTTGGTTAATTAATGTGTAATTGAGGAAATGCTCTCTTAAGAAAGTTACCAATAAATTTAAAGATCTACAACTCAATTTCTTAAAAAAAAAAAAAGAGCCTTGAAATATTTAGCTAATTAAAAACATAATTATAAAATCTGATTTTATCTGGGGTTGATATGGTAACTTGCCGACTTGGAGCTAAGTTTTATTTTGATTTATTGTTTTTTAAATAATATTGTTTTAAATTTAGCTAATTAAAAACATAATTATAAAATCTGATTTTATTTAGGAGGTTAACATGGTAACTTGCCGATTTGAAGCCTATAACAAGCTAGGTTTTATTTTGAATTTTTTTGAATTTGATTTTATTTTTAATTAAAACAATAATTTTATGTTAAAAAAATAATCCTAAGCCAATATTGTTATTTTGGTAAATTAAATAAAATTAGATTGACCTGTCTATTCCCGGGTTAAGCTAGATTATATCCTAAACCGGAAATGTGCTTCGCTCTAATTTCTGCTTGAAAAATATAACATAATCTCTTGTTATACTATATAATAAAGTTAGGCGAAGTACTTAATTAATTTGCTGATAGAAAAGCTACATTAATTAATTTATTTAGACAATATTAAGCTAATTATATAAAACCCTACTTTTACGAGAAATTATGAGGCCTTTTGCCATTGGAAATACCCTCACAACAGTGCGAAACAAGGCAATAATGGAGCTCAAAAGGTGGAGGAGTATTCTTGCTTTGCTCCCACTACTATAGCTCTCCCTTTCTTTTTCTCCAAAAAATAAAGGCCATCATGTTAAAGGGATCAGCTTTTAGGGTTCAACAGAATATGCATGGATCTCCTCCCTTCAACAACTACTCTTCAATAGTTTTCTAAGCATAACCTTTTAGCCCTCCATCAAGCACTCATGAATGCTACCTTTTCCTTACTGCAAAGTCTCCCATTACTAAAATCTCAAAAACTTCTCTTTTCTGATCCATTTTATTGTCAAATTTACTTCCCATCATGAAACCGATGCCATCCCATGAAGTTTAAATCCAGCCATCGATGGATGACGGGTGGCATATGGCTTGGACACCAACACCAAGAAAGTCTCTGGTTTGCCCTCCTGCAGGACTGTCTTGATCACTTTGAAATATTTTCTGCCTTTTAGGGTACATTTGAAGGTGACTCAAAGAGGAGATCTGATCACTTCCTGAGTTCTGATCCACGTCACTTGCTGGATTAGTGCTTACAGGGCTGGAACCATAGAGTCCACAGAACTTGTTCCCATCTTGAACCTTTTTAGCACTGCTCTTTAGCGCAAAACTTCCAAGGAATGATGGATCGGTTGAAGTTGCACCGATCTGAGCAGCTTTTTGCAGCAAAGCGGTGGCTGACATGTTGGCCGAAGTTGCTTGATGGGACTGCTGTTGTTGGGTGCTATACAATGAAGGAACACTTGCTAGCTGACTTGCAGCAGCTGCTTCCTTAACGTTGGTTAAAGGAAGTACTAAAGTGCTTGTCAGCTCCTCGTGAGCATTATTTGAAGAGATCTTATTTCCAAAAACTGGCCAATTTAACTGATAATTATGATCAGATGGTGGAGCATGTGAGCACGAAACAGCAAGAAGGTCACCAAACATAGCTCCTGAACTAGTCACAGAGCGAAGTTGATGAATCTCTTGAATGTTATTGCCCATTAATGCTTCACTAACTTGGGGAACTCCTTGGTTCATCCACAAGGAAACTGATCCTCCCTGTCTTGTTTGGTGATCGTTGCTTGAAATTGGCTTGAAAATTGAAGAGAAATGCTGTGCCATGGTAGGCCCTAATGGATTCCCCATCAGATGATAATTGATGCTCCCACCAGTCAAGTTGTTTATGGTAGATACTGCATTTACTCTTGCTGTTTCCTCTGCTAAGGCATCACAGAAGGCCCTGTGAGTGATGAAGCTATCTCTCCTGCTCAAGAAAAGATTTTGAGCATAAATTAGTTAAATACGATGAAACCATAAAAAATCTCTTGGTGTTGCATAGCTAGTCATAGCATTGGTAATAAAGGGCTAATCAATTAGGACATCAAATTGATAGATGACTAGGTGTCTATTGTAAGAACTGATTATGGAAATCAATGATATTGTCTTTCCACCTCCCTCTTCGTCTTCACCGTATATATCTCCATGCTCTCTTTATTTTCCAGTTCTGAGAGATAGAAAGTGAAGGGGGCCGGTGCACAGCCAAAGATAACACAACCACACAAAAAATCATTTTCATGCTCCACATAGTTTCTATTTCGACATGGTTAGTGTTGCTGACAAGAGAAAAAGCGATGCTATATCACCACTTGACTCACTTTCATGCTTTATTAACTAGTCATCCTTAGTCATTTTATTCTTGAAACCCTTGCTTGCTACTACAAATCTATAGTGTTTGAAGACCACCATCACTATAAATTCGAATAAAAATCTTTGAAAAAAATTATACCTTGAAAATAGAGTCCCACAGTCACATTTGTACTCCCTAGTGCCACAAGTCTTTGAGTGCGCTTTCCAATCTGATTGCACAGCGTATCTTTTTGAACATTTTTCACACTTCCACTTCTTCTCTCCATGCTTCCTACAAAAGTGCTTCTTTATACCTGTTAAGTCTCCGAGAGCCCTAGAAGGATGATGATGGACACAGGTCTTTTCAGGGCAGACGTAAACACGTTTTTTTACTTCTTTGTTAGTCCTTTGCTTGAGCTTCCATGGAAGGTTGTGTCCTCTCCGATGGAGTTGTAGATTTTGATCTCTCTGAAACCCTTTACCGCATATTTCACACAAGAATCTGTTGGTGGCCATGAGAGTTTTTGGTGATAAAGCTATGACTTCTGCTTCAGGATCTGCATAGAAGAATCAATATTCTCATTTGAATATTAAGGCAATAAAGCTTGATAGACATGAATAACTTTGAATATACCGACGATCATATATGATCATAAAGACAGAAAGGGAAAGGCGGACAGAAAGAATAATAACAACATAAACACAATCACAAACTCAAAAAGAAGAAAAATAAACAAACAAGCTGGCTAGCTTGCCTGGAGTTCCTGGGAGGTTTATCTTCTTCTTTAGAGCGGGGGGATTGGATCCACCAACAGGGTTTTCAACAAAACCACTGTTACTACTTGTTATTGCTTCTTCTGTTGCCATGATCTTCTCTAACATATGACTCGAGTTTACTCAACGTAGCTAGTTATACAAAACACAAGGGTCATCAAAGAGAGCTATTACAATTGTGGTTAAGGAAAAAAACCAAGAGAAAAGGTTTTGTCTTGTGGTGTCTCAACCCTAACAATATAAGAAGATATATGCAAGACTTGATCTCTCTCTCTCTCCCACCTCTCCCCTTCTCTTTCTATCTCTACTATGCTGCAGACATTTGAATTAGCACTTGCTTTTCAGCTAAGGCTCGGATAGAATAATAAAAAAAATGTTCTTGGGAGGTGGTGAAAAAGTTAAAGTTGAGATAGAGGAAGGGAGAGAGGATATTGCTTGAAAGAGTGAATGGCAAAAACACACAAAGGTGCATGATGACACATATGATGAGCATGGGAGAATGCTAATCTCCCATGCCTTTTCAATTAGGAATGATTATCACATAATTTGCTTGCTTTTTGTTTCTCTTATTTTTCTAATCTTTCTCTTTAAATATTGTGCATTGGATGATAAATTAATTGGAGTAATTAATTAATTATTTCCCAGAACCCAACAAACATTTTATGAAAGCCTAGGTTATCCTATACAGCCAAGATATGCTCAAAAGCAAGTAGATTGGACTGTTTTCTTTGGTTTTTAGCTACTACATGGCCATAATGGAAGGCTCAATTAACCATGCAAACCCATATCAAACATCAACCTGCATTATGAGGTCAAGAATGGCCCATTTTTGCAATATCATCCCTATAGACATTTAAACTTTAGGATAGCCCTCTTTAAGGCCATTTCCATGTAATAATGCATATGTCTAATTAACTCATTGCAATATGTGCACTATGTATACATGACAATTACAGCATATAAAGACTACTTAGGAGCAACGTCGCCGCCCAAAGTAAAAAGTAACAGCTTTATATGTTGGTTGTTGGGGGTTTATATGATCGTTAATTTTAGGACTCGTGAGATTAGTCAAGATACGCGTAAGCTGACTCGG
Organism: Populus davidiana; assembly: GCA_030145905.1. Classification (NCBI taxonomy): domain Eukaryota; kingdom Viridiplantae; phylum Streptophyta; class Magnoliopsida; order Malpighiales; family Salicaceae; genus Populus; species Populus davidiana. Next base: position 3,982,168 of record CM057805.1, read on the forward strand.
ACACCCATATATTAATAAAATAAAATAAAAGAAGTGAAAGCTTATTTTGTATTTGAATTACTTTGATAACAATTGTTTTTTAAAAGTATTTTTTAATATTAGCACATCAAAACAATATGAAAATATATATAAAAAAAATTAAACCAAAGAAAAAAAATAATAAAATTTAATTTATTTTTAAATACTTTTCAAACAAAAAAACAACAAGGTTGTGAATCCAAATTCATTGTCCAACATAAGAAATTCTCACTATGATCTGAAACAACTAATACCCGGTGATCATACAAAAGCAATGCTATGGACTATATATGTTTGTTTTTTTCCTCAAAAAGATGAATTTACATGACCTATAGCGCTAGACTTGAGAGTGACTAGCACACCCATCCAGTCACATTCTTTTCTTTATGCATCCTCATTTTCAACAAAAGTAAAATCTTTTCCAGTTCCTGGCTACCAGTCAAAATTCCAGTTTTCTTTCAAAAGAAGTTATATTCCTCTCGACACACACATTTCGAGTATATAAGAAAACAAAGTTATCAAATTTGATCCCGTTCATTATCCGGTCTAAGATTCAAGTTATGCATAATACAGGTTGATTCGATTAATTAAAATAATATTATTTTAATAAAAAATAAAAAAATTAAATTAAATTTTAACCAAGTCAAATAAATTTAATATTTATACTGATTTCTTTAAAATTCAACATAAAATAAAAATTAGATTAATCGAGTTTTAAATCGACCTATCAAATTGACTTATCAAAGAAAACGATGAAAGGAACACATAAAAGGGAAAAATCGTCCTGAAGGCAGTAAGAGTCATGACCAGTAGCATTTGGCAATATCTCCCTCAGCTCAAAATTGACTAGATTTGTTGCCCACTTGACCTTTTTTTTTTTTTTTTTAATTTTGATTAATGTAGCGGGTGCTTGTTAGCTAGGGAATTAATGATTTACATAAATATTTATAAATTGAAAAATAAAATATTATTTAAATAAATAAATTGATTAATGTAGAAGTTAGGTTGGTAGTCTGATCTTGAATGGTAGATGCATGATCAGCTTTACACTTTTGCTTCAAAGCCTTTTACGTTTGCTTTTCTTTTGTGGATTGTAAAGATGCTTGCTTCATGTGTTAAAAGCAATGGCCATGGATAATGATCAAGCAGAGCATGAATAGTCAAAGAAAACTTTTCTGGTTTCTAATTTTATTTTTTTTCCTTTTCTACTGATATATAAGGAGGTCGTGAGACTCTGTATTTTTATGTTTAAGTTCGAGATATATTTTCGACTCGGTATTTTCATTATTTATACTAGACTTAGCATATTAAATCTAATATAAAAAGTAAAATATTTTTTTGTCGAGTTCTCCTTCTTCATCTCCTCTTTTTTTTTTTTTCTCTTTTCTTGATTATATACATTGAATCTAAGTAAAATATATATGGGATTTTTAAAAAAAATATGCTACAAATTTAAAAATGATGACTTTAAAGGTGAAAAAATTCGAGAATCTTGAATTTCATGTACATTTTGTATTGTTGTTGCATGAGTTAAATTGATATAAACTTTGAACACCATTTAACTAGTTGTAAGGCGTACGGAGCACACATGTAGATAGTAAAAATTGCATCAGATCTACACCAAATCAATAGAAAATTTCAGGACGGAATATATTAGAGATCCAGCTCTCTCTAGCTAATGGTGATCCAGCTCTCTCTCTCTCTCTCTCTTAATTAATTAATTATGCTATGATAATAATAGTTTAATGAATCAAAGTATATATAGCTAGGGAAGAGGTTAATTAAACGACAGGCAGCTGACAAAGGCAGTGAATTTTTAGAATTGTGAGCTAGCTAGCGGTCGTCTCCTTGCGGGCTGACTTCTCCTGCAAAACCCTTAATCATACTCTAATCATGTTCTTGCTTTCTGACTTTGTTTAGTATATAATCTTTGGAATTTAGCTGTTGAACCGTGGCGGCCTCAGAATATTCTCTCCTTCTCCAACACTCCCAAAGGCTTCAACTTTCAAGGTCTCGTGAGAGAGATTCTTGATTATACAAACCCCACATCGATCCCTCTACAAGTTATAGTTTTTACTACTATAAATAATAATGCAGCTGTACTAGTGTTCAAAAGAGAAGCTTTCTAGGTTATAAACCATACGCAATATTGTTTCAAAATAGAAGGGCTCAGGGAAAAAGCATAATGCTGTCACCAAGGCTACGTTTTCTTTCGTTGTTTGTCTCTTATACTTTGAAATGTAGCTAGGGTATACATACACAAGTTATTTTACACATTTGTTTTAAACCCGACTATTTTGGTTAATTTAATTTTTAATTTTATTAAAAAAATAATTTTATTTAAAAATAATAAAACAAAGATTAACAAGTTTTGATTGAGTTTTTTTTAGGTGATTGGATCGTGGATGAACTTGAATTTTTAATCGAGTTATTTTTTATTTATTTTTATTAAAACTTGACCCTGATCTAGACATATTACAGGGTTAGGTCGAGTTTTAATACAATGAATTTACATATAATTTTATTTTTTTTGCATTTCAAGGATACCTCTCTGCCCCAAGTTTTTCTAACTACAAAACGAGTATTTGTTCCTAGTTAGCTAATTCCAACTCAAGGGAAAGGGAATTCTCCCCAAAACCTACATGGATCATGTGATTTGAACCATTCCTATTTCAATGCGGCAATATTGATGTAGATGTACTAAAAAGAAAATAAAATTATTGTGGAGATGTGAATAGGCAATGCAATTAAGGTTTGATTTAAGAAAAGATTTAGTTTTGAAGTGAGAAATTGGTTGATTATTTTTTAACATGTCAAAAAAAAATTGTAAATTCAAAACAAAAAATCTATATATATTGTACGAAAAGACAAAGATTTAAATATAAAATAAATATGTCTCTAAAACAGTATAAAAAAATATATATTATTTTTATTTTTATTATCTTTATCTTTTCAATAGCAAAACAGTAACTAAACTCTAATTAAAATTATCTATAAGTCTTGTTTTGCTTTTGAACAAAATATCCAAAAGGAAGAGCTGATTTGGATCTAGGAATCCTATTCAGAAATCCACATGCTTTGGTTTATAAAAAGCTGGAGAATATATGCCCTTTTTCTAGACCCAACCCAATTATCTTTATTTTACTCTCTTTTCCCTTTCCTTTTTTTTTTTTTTTTATTTATTAGTAAGACATGTAACTATAGCAGAAGGCTCATTACATTCAATACTGCCAAACTTTATAAATATAAAATATTAGATATCATTTGATTATTGTCTCAACATAAAAAAAAAATATTAATATGGATAATAAAAATTAAAACATATTTAGTTGAAGAGACAGAAACAAAAATATAAATTAAATTTATTTTTATGACAATTTTAAAATAAATTTTTATATTTTTAAAATAAAAAATACATAAAATATGTTCTACTTATCTTAATTGTCTCAATTTCTTATATCACAACGGTAATCAAATGCTTAATGACATAAATATTTTTTTAATTTTTTTTTAAATTTATTTGGTGCATGATAGTGTGAGAACCTCTCTACCTAGAAGCATGATGGTATAATAGGTTTTGTTCTAATTTTGTATTTCTTAGATCAATTTCTTCTAAAATGATGCAAGTTCACATGTCCCATGAATTTCAATCACAAAAAAACTCCAAGTTTTGATGTAAATTCTCTATCCACATAGAATAGTATCATTAAACTTGACATAACAAGTAACTTTTCAATCTAATCCAATTTGAATTAAAAAATAAATTCAGAACTAATCTGATTATTCTAATTAACCTGTAATTTAATTAAAGTTTAATTTTATTTTAAAAAATAAAATAATATTATTTTAATTAACTCGAGTTAATTTATTTGCTTCATAACTATAATTTTATACCAATTAGGTTTAAAAACTTTGATTGGAAGTCCTTTCTCGATTTCTACCCAATTTTGGTCTCGCCAGAATGTGATTAGCTGTGTGAGAATTTGAGCAATCTCAACATTAAACTTCTTTTCATGAATCATGAACGCAATTGGCTAATAAAATGCCTAAGATGTCTACAAAAAGGTAGCAAGACACAGTCATTCCACCTGGAGGGCTAGTTGTTTAGCAAAAAGAAATTAAAGGCAGCACAGTTTCGTCTTCTAACGTTTTTAGTGACCGGAGAATATAAGATATCGGAAGAAGGAGACAAAGAGCTCCTCGTAAATTCATTCAACCTTCACAGACGGAGAGGTGATGCTCATCGGAAGGGCCTAAATAAAGCACCATGCTAGCCAATTTTTGACCTAGCAGAGGATAATTATGGATATATTGATATGTTATTGTTTTGCTTATTTATTATATATATTGACCAAGTCATTTACATTTCCCTTTGCTTGCTAGGGCAACTCTCGAAAAGAAATTGAATGAGGCCTCCACTATAAGCTCAATCAACCAAATGATAATGTACTCTTTAATCCAATACCATAATATATATAATAAGAAGATTAAAGATTCTCTTTTTAGGGTTGCAAAGCAAAGTTAAAGCACCCCACTTTCTTTCTCTATATATACAATGGATGGTCCCTCTCTTTTCTTACAAAGAAAACCAGAAACCCATTCATGTTTCACCTTTTGTGCTTTTTTTTTAATTGAGATATTTTCAAATCGATTTTTATATATTAATGCTTAATGCATCCAATGTTATAAAACTTGAGCTGTCTTGTGGGTTGGATTTGTAAAAATTTGGGTATGAATTTGTCAAATAACTATCTCAACCCAATAGTTTAAGTTGTTACGTGAGGTCTTAAGATATAATTTATATTATTATCTAACACAGCTTCTCAAGTGAAAATTCTTTAGACTTGAAACTTGCAAGGTCAACACTACCTTGTGTTTATTTTTTATCAAATAAATGAGGATTGTGAGATTTGAACTCGTGACCGTTTGGTCATCAAAGACTTTGATACCATGTCAAAGAACCATCACAACTCAATAGCTTACACTTTTAGGTGGGGTTTCAAAATATAATTTTTATTATTCTTTAACATAAATGATCACTTGGATATTGAGACATAGTCAATGCTCGGTTTAATTTTATTAATTTTTTTCTCAATATGTTATCTCTTTAACTTTTGTTTTTTTAAAAAATAACAAATACTAAAATTGTTTCATTTAGAACTGACACATGTTAAACTAAATTAACTCGTCAAACTCATGAATGAACCGAATCAGATTTAATACCTTATTTTCTCATTTTGATTTTCAAGTAAATCATAGATTCATTCTTGTTAGTGCATGGAAATGTATTCACCACAATCTCTTCTAGGATTTGAAACCTAGATGATAAAGTTTTGAGAAACAAGTCCACTTACTAGATAGCGAAGTCGTCTTCAAATATTTTAATCATACAGCTTTTTATTTGTATGTGAGTGAGAGAGAGAGAGATAGGCAGTCCATATAATGCCTAAATTAACAAGTCCATATAATGCCCAAACATGCATGTAATTAAGTATTCATATGGAAAAACAGATCTAGAATTATGATTCAGGAGAAACAAGGTCGCCATCAGATTTATGACAAGCACTAAACTCCCACTGAGAAAAAGAACTCTGAATGCAATTTGATAACAATTTGGTTGGTGAGTATATATCCATCGTTAATCATTGATATATAATTGGCAAATAGATATTTCACAGAGAGAAAGAAAGAAAAGACAAGAACTTGTTCAAATCCATCTTCTCTAAAGGAATTCAAACATGGATGTTTCAAAAGAAAGGCATGCGCGCAGCAGGGCCATGCATCTTCCACTCGGTTTGTCACAAGAATGTTATTCAAAGGAGAAAAGCAAGCAATGATGAGATAAAATTTGATCAAAAAGTGATCTTTGTTATCTTCAATAGTGCCCAAATTGATGGTGGTCTCCATTGATCAACACCTCTCCCTGTAATTGGATTTCTCCCGTTTTAACTCATAAATTTCATATGAAAATCAGTGTTTTCTTCCTGAAAAACGACTACATGGATTCATAATATAGCTAGAGATTAATTCTTGAATAATTAAGGGTTCGAATGAACGTAATTAAATCAAAAGAAATTAAAAATAAATTCATGCCATGTTTATTTGTAGTTCAATCGTGAGATCACAAGAGGGATTTTTCTTAGAAGCCTATCAAATTTTGAACCAAAATAGAGGCAGCCCTTCTCCTTTAATTAAAGGATGGATCCATAATAGTCTTTTCTTAGAATAATATTTGCATGCCTTTGCCAATTGCCATGCACAGCCTGTTGTGTCGTCCACCATCATTTCTATGGATATCCACTACCATTTTCTTTTCCTGTGTCTCTGTACGATTGCTTTGAATACCAAGTTTAATTCTCCCTTTTAAGCTCTCCTTTCACTTTCAAGCACTGATATTAAACCCCCAGACTCACAATTCTTGATCTGAATATAGTTTTAAATTAAATTTGATAAGGTTTAATTTGATTGATCTAATCAACCTATAACTTAGTTAAAACCAGTTTGATTTTAAAATATAAACCAAAATAATATTGTTTTAATATTGAAAATGATATTGTTTTATATTGATTCAGGTTAATTTGAATTAATCTATGATTGAGTAGATATTTGACTACATTATAGGCAAGACCGGATATAATAAATTTGCTTTCAAAACTCATTCTTCATGTTGATAGGATATTGGTCACAAGAGTTTTATGCCCTGTTCGTTTTGGTGGTGGCAAAACACTTTTGTAAAAAAATATATTTTTTAATAATTTTAGATTATTTTGATATATTAATATGAAAAATAAATTTTAAAAATAAAAAAAATATTTTAATATATTTTTAAATTAAAAAACTTCTCTTGATCTGTAGTGAATTTGAAGGGCACAGGTTATGAGTCTTGATATTTTTGGACCAATGGGTTTTTTTTTAGCCTCAATTTTATGTGAGCCCTAGCTCCTAATCCTATGTGCCTTATTATGTATCATGGGCTTAGGCCTCGATTGTGGACGACATGTCGGTTACACAAAGACTTTCATGAAAGGGAGTCTTTAGTTTCTACTTTCCGGTAGCTAGAGTCAATAGAAGAAGCAAAATCTCCAAAATCTTGTCACAGTGTAGTGAAAATGGACACAAAAGCATTAGCAAAATCAAAGAGAGCACACACATTACAGAACAACAAGGGCAAAAAACCACACCCAAATCAAAAACCCAGCAAAACCCCATCAACTGGAAACAATCAAAAACCCCAAAAATCTAAGCTTCCATCCAACTGGGATCGGTATGAAGATGACGAGGAAGATGAATTTGGAGTGAATCTTGAAAACCCATCTGGAGATAACAGTAAAAAACCAAGCTTTAAGGATTATGGTGATGGTCTTGCTTTGCCAAAGAGTAAAGGTGCTGACTTTAAATACCTCCTTGATGAAGCTAAATCAAAACCTCACCAAGTTGACGACTTTCCTTTTCTCGAGGGCTTCTTGGCTGGTATGTTTTAGTTTTTCATTTTCTTTTATGGTTTGCCGGCATTTTGCTTTTATTTATGTATGACTTGGTGGATTGTGGTTGTCATATTTTGATGAATTTAATTTTCTTTTCTTTTTTTCGTTGAATGCGTGCCTGAGCTTTTGAAAGTCAAGAACTTGAATGAAGAGGAGGAGTGTTCATCAATTTGTAGTTGATATTGCGTTTTGAATTGATTTGCAATGAAATGCGGATGGATTTTTGTATGTAATCGAAGTTCAAGTTTTTTAATGTTTTGGTTGATCTGTTAAAAAAATTATAGGTTCTTTCTTGATCAGTAACTCGACAAAGTTTCAAAGTTGTGTGTGTTGGGGATTTCACTGATTAATTGGCGTTGTGATTTGTGTGTACTTTGAAAGATGTTTTCAATGTGGGCATCTAACGTCTTATCTCTTGTTTATTTGTTTCGAACATATCCCATTTCGATTTGTTTCCATGGCATATAGTTTGCGCTTTGCAAGAACTCTGTAAAGTTCAGAAATTATTTATACCCTTGTCAGAATTGTTTCCAGTTCCTGACATAGCTAGCATTTTGCTTTGTGCGCTATCCAGTTGTTACTCGTTGTAAATTATTGACTAGAAATGCTTGGTGACAGAGGAATCTATGCATGGAGTAGGTCCCTTGCTTGCAGTCAGGGGAGAAAGCATTCTATCATGGATTGGGGATGATAATTTTGTTGTGGAAGATGAAACAACTGCAAGTCATGAGGTAATTGATCTATTCATTATATATTGGGGTAATTACAAAAACCCTCCTTTAGTTTGATCTAAATTTTATTTTCCATTTATACTTTTATAAATTACATTTTACATCCTGGATCAAACAAAATGCATTGTTGAGGATGTAAACTATTATTGAACATATAAAGTACATGATGGAAAGTGTAATTTATGAAAGTATGGAGGGAAAGTGAAATTCAGATCAAACTATTGGAGGGTTTTTGTAATTATCCCTTAAAAATTATCTCTTGTTAAGGAATATAGGAATTCAATCACAAACGCGTCAACTCATCTAATAATTTGGTATTTGAAGTGAGCAGCTTGTTGATATGCTGGAAATTGTTGAAAGTGATTCAGCATCCTCTTTTTTATTTTTATTTTTATTTTTATTTTTTCATTTTCTGCCCAGAATGCACCCATACCCTAGTTCATGCCAGCAAAACTATAGAGTACCATTAGGCTATGTGCTAACTTTGAAATTGTATTTTGTGGTGACAAAAGTAACTTAGCTTGAGTTGGGTTCCCCTATTTCTCCGAGAGCAAACCAATCCAACCTTTTTTTCCCTTTTGATCATCTTAAATTTTCAATAATAGATGCTCGTGGAGTTAATTCTCTTGTAAAATTTAGAATTCACTTTCTTCCATTGAGTTGGGCTAAAAGTTACTGATCTGGTTCATGAAATATTTTGTGGGAGTACAAGGGTAGAAATGTTATGTTGGGGAACTTCATGTAGGGCTCTCTTCTTTTGTTTTCTTCAATTTCTTTTCCTTGACATGCAAGTCAGACAAACTATTTTTGGCTGCCTAAGCTGTTTTGGAACATGACAAAGAAGGAAAGCCAGTTTATCTTGATCCTGGTTCCTTTTAATTTATTTATTTATTTGAGGATTTGATCCTGGTTCTTGTTTGCTTCTTAGCTAGTTAAACTACCAAAATATCATGTTTAGAGAAAATGTTGACATCTAAAACATATGCCCATCCGTAGGTTGCATTGGGATGTATGAGTGATAATGTTATATTGACACTTAACGTATATGTGAAGTTCATTGTGTTTCTTGGAAAATAAAATTTTTAAGTTCTTTGGTATTGGTATGGTTTGTGACCCCGCTTCCTTCTCTAATATGGAGAGAGAGTAAGGAACTCAATGCTTGTCCACAGGAGATTGTGAAAATAATTGAGTTTGGTCCTTTCCTACAACATTTTGTAAAAAGGTGTGCCCCTTGTCCTCAATGCCATTTAATGTTTGCAATTTTATCAATTCCAGTAGGCTTTAAAATTTAAGAACATTTGAAGAGAAGCAGAAGTACCCATAGGTTGAAATAAAGTGGCATTATTGTATATGATAAGTAGAAGAGCTATGCATCATCTTCATGCTAATGCCATTATTCCTGTCACTATCTTATGGGAATGTTACTTGCCTTTGGTTTTCCGTCATATTGGATGTCTTAGCTTATCATATGCTTGCTTCCTCTCAGTTTTCTTTATCCATTTTTTTATTAGGCGTCATTTCTCTCGCTGAATTTGCATGCTCTTGCGGAACAACTAGCTAAAGTGGACGTATCAGAGAGGCTCTTCATTGAAGCAGATCTATTACCAACAGAATTGGTATGATCTACCTTCTCATTTGACCTTTGAATGTATGTTGTATGTGGCTTATCACTACTTTTGGCATCAAGAAAAGTTTGCCCAGTTATGCAAGGTGTTACAGAGCTGGGGGTATTTCAGTAACACAGTATTGTTTCAAGGAAAATGTTTTTTTTCAGAGTTGTACTTTATAAACATGTGCAAACTATTCGGTGATTCTAAAAGATATCTAGAAGATTATCTTAGTGATTGCTTGCTAGTAATATTTAGATCAAGAACTGGCTGCTTAAAAATATTCTTCAGTCAGATGTGTCCTCGTTTTACAAGGCACTTCTGCAAATGGTTGATCACTCTTGGTTCTTGTTTTTATTACATTATTTTCAATAGCTCCTCTCTGCACGGTAATTGGTGGGGGCATTTTCTTGTTTCCAAAGTTGTCACTTCGTGTTGCATAGTAACAAAATAAGGTTAGGATGATAATTGCATGTCTATTTTCTAGAATTCAATTTCTTATGTTGCGTGTAACATGGTTTATTTGACAATCTGGCCAGGGATCAAATACAAGCAGCAGCCAGGAATTTGACCAAATGCAAACAACAGGATCAGAGGCAAGCAGCAATCATGGACCTAACAGAAATGGAAAAACTCATGATAAAGAAATCAAGACAATCTCTGGAGAATTGACTTTTGAGGATTTTTCTGAGAAGAATAAGGCTGTTAATCAAGATGCCGAGATTTTTGTATCAGGGTTGACCATAGGCAACACAGACCCAATTTCATTTATTCAGGGATTAGATGTTAAGGATAATTTGAATTTAAGTCAGCATGGTAAATCCAATCAAAGCACAGCTATGGAATCCCCAGCACAGTTCTATGCGAGTTCTGTTGCCCCTAACAGCATGCTGCCCACGTTCGAAGCAGCAGCTGCCGAGTCTGAATTGGATATGCTTCTTGACTCACTTAGCGAGACCAAGCTACTTGATCCTTCTGGATTTGGGTCAGGTACTTTACCTGTTTCGGAGAAAGAGGCTGCTGTACCTCTGCCACAACTTACAAGAAATGCCTCTGGTTCAGCAAAAACCACCCCCGCTGCTGCCACCCTGGACAACGTGCTTGATGATTTACTTGAGGAAACATCTAATTTACAAGAGGCTGCTGCACCATTGCCACTACTTGCAAGAAATGCCCACGGTTCTTTGAAAACCACCTCTACTGCTGCCACTCTAGATGACGTGCTTGATGATTTATTTGAGGAAACATCTAGCTTGTCAAACCAAAACAATTTGCATCAGCCTTCAGAAAAGAAGGCTGATCACGTAATTCAATCTTCTTCGTCTCAGTCTGTCAACAAGTCAAAAGTTTTGGATGATTTTGACTCGTGGTTAGATACAATTTAACGCTTGTAATTTACCAAAACCTCACCCATGTATCCATATTTGTTGTGTTTAATGCCATATACAGGGATGCATGCTTTCAAACTGCTATATGGATTGTGTTTTACTTTTACAAGTGAGAATATTTAGGCATTTGCCTATTTTACATATGCTGCCAGGGTTTTTAACCACTCTGCCCTGAATCTTCTCTTGACACCTCAGATAATCAATGACGTATTTCTCACCTGACCATGAACATGTTGGCCGGGTGACCTGTCATGTAAGAGAGGTGAGATATAAATAAGTTTGTTCCATGTGATGTAAAGAAGCATCTCATTTTCTTTAAGCCCCTAGTAGAAAACTGTCGCATATGGTACCTAAACCAGCTGTGCACTTAAATCGGCAAAAGTCAACAAGGGCATAACAAGTCTTCTAGCATTTGCCTCCATTACATCATGAAAGACTAGAAATTGCCAGAGCAGAGGTCAGGCTGGCATCCCACACAGAGAGAAAGAGAGAGAGAGAGAGAGAGAGAGGCAGAACTTGATCCTCCAATCTGCTTATTGGTTCCCCAGAATCATTGGAAGGAGAAGAAAACATCAAGAAAAAAAAAAAATTATCCACTTTGTATTTCCTTCTTTCTATAACAAATTGCAATCTCAACTCTTAAACAGCAGAAAAAAGAAAAGGGGGGAAAGGGAAATCAATTAGTTAGCTAGCTAGACAAGAACAGAACTGCAAAAATCAAAGCCATAAGGCTCCAGCTTCTTTCAAAATAGGAACCAATTCTCCTGAAATATGAGTAGCCATAAGTGTATCCAATCCACCAAACAACTTTCCACCGATGAAAAGAGCAGGAAACTGAACTTTCGTCTCATTATTCCCCTTTCCACCATTATCATTACCAATCACTTCCAGTTCTTCTAAAACACTAATCTCATCAGCCTCATCAATCTCATAAACAGCTGGATTCACACCAAGCCCTAAAAGCAAACGTTTCGCTACATGGCTCATGCAGCATCCACGTCTAGCAAACACTATGATTGCATTCTCTTGTACCATCTCGCTGATATTTCTTGATCCTTTGAGCACTTCTTGAGCTGCAACCACTCCCCCATTGCTATGGTGGCCAATAAGCTGTGAAGGGCTTACGAGAGGCTTGTTGTTGGTGTATAAGGGTAGCCATGACTTGTAAGGTATTGCCTGCTGCATGGTTCACAATTTGGAGAGACAGAGAGAGAAGGAGAGTTTGTGTATGTTGAGCTATGGTGCCTAGAAATGAAGAGAAGGGAAGGGTATATAAAAGAATTGTGAGGAGGCGATGACTTGATAACTTTTGAAAGAGTCGTGCGTCAACGCAGTTAGGCTTCTTCTGTTTTTTTTCTTTTTTTCTTTTTTTCTTTTTTTTTTTCTGGTGTGACACTGTGTGGGGGTGTGGCTGACGTTTAGCTTACGTCATTTTTTCCTATTTGCATCTTGATTTTATTAAGTGTGGCTCGTGTAATTGAGAATGACCCTTTCTTTTTTGTCAATATTATCAAACCCCCCATCTGTAGATTAATCTTATCCATCCAGATCTAGAATAAATATTAAATTAAACTGTATAAAAATTAAATTATAATATTTTGAGTTTTGGAAATTATGTTGGAGTTTCTATTTGTTTTTGTGTTTCAAAAGTGTTTTTAAAAAAAATTAAATTTTTTTATTTTTTTCATTTAAATTAATATTTTTTTGGTGTTTTTAAATCATTTTGACGTGCTAATATCAAAAATAATTTTTTTAAAAAATATATATATATTATTTTGATGTATTTTTAAGTGAATAACATTTTAAAAAACAACCACAACCGCATTTTCAAACAGGATGGAAGAAAAAAAGCAAATCTCTTTAACTATAAAGCTAATTTTCTGAATCTTTTGGATTGTGTTTTGATGCATGAAAATATTTTGATGATTAAAATGGAAACAATAGTTATTTTGATATATTTTTAAGTGAAAAATATTTTAAAAAATAATTGTAATTACATTCTTAAACATATGGAACATAAAAAGCAAATCTCTTGAGAATGATATCTCTTTGGAAAAAGAAATATTATGAGTGTACATGTTATTGTTAATCCAAATCGTCAACGGATTTGAAGAAGAAAACACAAATTGGGAAGCTATAGCTTGTTGAGAATGGGGGATGATTTCGGCAAGCTATGTATGACGTTTGCGTGGAATCATAAGAGAAGATCATGTGTGCTTACGTAGTAGCAAACCATGGAAGATTTTCTTACAACATGGTGTGTTCGTTTACATGTTGCATGAGATAATCTTTTGTTTTTTTTAGTTTGTCTTTAGCTTGACATAAAGGATAGAATTTCTCCAAATTTAGGCCATATCTCTTTGTCTCACTCTTGAAACCATTAATATAAAATCTAGATAGACTCGAATGGTTGATTAATCTGAAATATATATATATATATATATATATAACATTAAACTAAATAACCAATCAAAATCTAATCTTAGATTGACTAACAAATTTATGAGAATTCAATAAAAAATTTATTGGTTTTTCTTTTAATATGAATTAACTATTCTGAGCAGAATTTTAATCCTGTTGGGAACATGATTTTAAAATTTTGAATTTTTTTTATTAAAAATTATTATTTTTAATGTTTTTAAATTGTTTTGTCATGTTAATTTTAAAAATAGTCTTTTAAAAATAAAAAAATATTTTAATATATTTTTAAATAAAAAATAATTTAAATTACAACAAATATTATAATTTTAAATATGCCCGATCATCCCGGATGGGATTTAATAATTGTGATGAATTGTCTATCAATTTATTAAATTACACCTATTTGTAGGTTATTAGGCATGGATTTTAATTTGTTTTAATAAAATAAAATAAAAAACCCATAAAAGAAAGCGCCGCTGGCGGACGGTGCGCAAGAGCTGACGAAAGCCACGCAGCAAACGTTAGCCTCACGGTTACGTCATCAAGAATCCGTGTGACGCCAGCACCTGGGCCCTCCACGTGGATCAGACTGCACTAAATGGTGACGTGTCTTTGTCTCCCTCGCATCAAGTACACCGGCCCTTTCCCGCGGCTATGACGCGTGGTAACGTCAAAAATAAATGCCCCACGTGTTTGAAGGTTATCGTCAGTGCATGATTGGGTGCTTCGCGGCTCCTCGGTTCTCTCATGGGGCCCACATGTCGGTTCTTTAAATTTTTGCCAAAGGTATATAATTCCTGATGTTTTAAATGGTTGAGATTATGAAAATTATTATAATAGTATTTTTAAATTTTATTTTTTTTATTAATATATAAAAATGATACAAAATTATAAAAAATAATTAATTTAAATTAAAAAAATAATTAACCTATAAAAATATTTTCTAAACACAAAAATAAGCATATTCTAAAATTCGTTTATTTACTAAATAATATCATGCTTAAATTATATTTAGAATGAAAAAACATTATTATTTAAATTTTTTTTATTTTAACAATAAATAGAGACTAAGTCTTTTAAAGGGAAAATCTCTTAATTAGAATATAACAATGGTATCCTTTTTTTTTTTCTTTTATCACATTAGTTTTATCTCTTGACCTTTATCTTACACTTGTCAAAGGGGTATGTATTATAAATTATGCACATACAAAGCAAGCATTTTCTTAAAAAATTCAAAAATACATTATACCAAATTTTAACGAGATCGATTAAATTAAAAGTTATTTGATCAAGTTTGATCTAAACAATCCCACATTAATTTATTTTAAAATTCAACTAAAATCTTATTTTGAATTAACAAGTTATCTAATTAACCCGTTAAATTTGATTTAATAACCCAACCCATAAATTTATTCTTTTTGCCTAATCATCATCATTAACAAAGAAAAAAAAATCACGATGGGTAGATTGAAAGTCATTAATAACTTAAATTTTCATCTAGAAATAAGCGATTTGCACATGTTGTAGAATTTAAAATGCCAAGCAAAAAACAGCATCGTTAGCAGCCAAAATTGATTAACATTGCCCACTTAGCCAAGTTTTGTGAGGTCCTTAAACAAGTTGCTAAAACCTCAATAATCAAGAAATGATAGTTGTCAACACGCAAGGATTTGGAAAATTCCAACCACCTTCCATCAGTTTCTTGCATCATCTAATCCTAAGTTTATTATAAATTAATCTTGATTATTAAATATAGAACATGCTATCATGGCATGGATAGTGATGAGGCTAGAAAAAATTATCCTGGGAAAAATTATGAGCGCTTTTAATGAGTTGATAAACTTGAATCTGAAAGATTTGATGGGTCTATGATACCTGTAAAAAAAATACTTTAATACTTAAGTTGATATAATATTTGAACAAGATTACAAGATTTAAATGTTATTTAAATCTTGTTTAAGTCTTGTATTGAACTTGCGTTGAATCTTGTTTTGTCTAGAGAGATAACTTCAGGTCTCATTTATGTTCCTAGAGAGATATGTTTATATAGATTTTTTTAAAAATGAATATCTTAAAAAATATCAAGTCTTGATATGTTTTATATAAATATTTTATAAATATCTAATTTATAAGAAATGTAATATTAATATCTTTAGGAACATAAATGAATATTTATAGAGATATTTATGAAAATGTATATATTATATAAAACATTTTAGAGGCCTGGTCCCAAAATTAATATTAATATGTAGTTTTTTCATGCATAATTAAATACTTACCTTTTTTATATGTATGTATGTATGTAGATGCATGTATAGTTTATCTTATTGTATGATAAAACTAGTCACATAAAATATGTTATGAGAGAGAAAAAACTACCATCTAAATGATATTATTATATTTTTCATGAATGCATTGTTAAAAATATTAATAATTTATTTAAAATTAAATTAAAAAGACACTTAATTTAAATATAGGAAATTAAACTGGTATAAAAATATTCTAATATAATGATATCCTTGCCAAGCATAAAGGCAGGACTTGACCCAGATCAAGGGTTTTGGACGGCATCATAATGAAAAAAAAAAAAAAGAAACCCTTAGTAACTACATTTACTGGCTCAAAGCTGTTTGCACTAACACAGGTTTAATATTTTGTTCTTCAGTGCGGCAAGATTTATATATAAAAATCTTGCACTACATACAGGGAATATAAAGTCATGATAAAGATGTTTTGAACAACAAAAATAAATGTTATATTCTCTTGTACATATCTCACATAATTAATAATTTTATATTTAATTAGCATTTCGAGATAGAAAAAACAAAGGTATTCTAGATAAAAGAATAAATATATTCGTTTTTATATTCGTTCTTGTATCTCTAATAAAGTATTTTTTTTGTCTGTTTTTTTTGTCGTGAAACATTGATAGACAAAATCTTATTATTTTTATTTTTTTAATTAATACATATCTCACATAATTAATAATTTTATATTTAATTAGCATTTAATTACTGTTTCAAGATAGAAAAACAACAAAGGTATTTTAGATAAAAGAATAACCATATTCGTTTTTATATTCGTTCTTGCATCTCTAATAAAGTATGTTTTTTGTGTGTTTGTCTTTTATGTCGTGAAACATTAATAGACAAAATCTTATTATTTTTATTTTTTTAATTAATATATATCTCACATAATTAATAATTTTATATTTAATTAGCATTTAATTATTGTTTTGAGATAGAAAAAAATAAAAATATTCTAGATAAAAGAACAAACATATTTGCTTTTATACTCATTCTGTATCTCTAATGTGTGTTTTGTTTTTTTGGTCTGTCTTTTATGTCCGTCCTGAAACATTAACGAACAAAATCTTATTTTTTTTTTAACTTTTTTAATTAATACAAACTATTCGAGGCACTGGACTTTTTATCCAAAACTTTAATTATAAGTAGTCAACTATGCATAGGAATCTCATCATATTATAAATTGAAGAAAAGTTCCACTAGTTTTTTAGTACATTGTATTCATGATTTCACACTAACTTCATCTCCCTTCTCCATTTTCGCATTGAGGATATCTTGAATTAGTTTTCTCGTATCAATAATGAATCACTTATTTGTACTTAATTAAATCTTGAATCTTAAAGTTGACATAAATAATTAAATCTTATTATTTATTATCTTCTTGTAGTCAACCTTATTATTTATGAAGGATCATTTGATAGAAAATACATATTTTGTACGCTTAAAAATTATATATCATATTTTTTCATTATTATTTTCAAATGCACTTTCAAAGTTTCCATATGGACACCGCTCCCAAGAGATTCCCTAGGAACTGCATATCTCCATTAACAGAAGCTTTCTCAAGCAAAATGTAACCCCTCGTTTCAAAACATCCATCAAAAGAGAGTTAAAGATCTGTTTCACTAATTTGTTCATGAGATATTTTCCCAATGGACAACAATGAGAACGAAGCAAAACCAAGAGGCATGAGTTCAACAAGAGTCTCTATTTATTCCTAGGGTTCTCCAGCTCCATCTTCTGAAGGTTGAGTAGCAAATCACTGGAATCGAGAAAAACTTTGTTGGCTGAATTTGAGATTGTATGTGCAATTTCTCTTGCAGCTTCAATCTTCCTCAGAGTGATGAATGCAGGATTGTTGGCAATGGCTTGACCAATGAGCTGAGCACTGGTGGCCTCTCCCTGTCAACCATTAAAGGAAAAATTATTACAAAGAGAAGAAGGATGGGGTAAGGAATTCTAAACGTAGAGTGCAAGGAACGGAGAGAGCCCTCATTCTAATGAGGATTTTAGCATTTTTCTTGTCTCACCTCTGCTCTGATAACAGCACTCTTCTTATCTTGTTCAGCTTTTTCCACAATAAATTTAGCCCTCTCAGCATCTTGAGCAGCCACCTGTTTAGCTTCGATTGCAGCAGTAAATTCTTTCCCAAAAGTCAGGCTTGTAATGGACACATCATCCAGTGCAATGTGAAAATTGGATGCTCTTGCTGTCAAAACCTTCCTTATTTCTCGACTAACAGCCTATAAAAACATACCAAATTAGTCAACGCAGGATGATGCACGAACAGCTAAGCACACAAGAAAGAATGGACAATATAATCCTGAAGACAATGCAAAAGTAATGGAGAAACTAGAGAAAATCTGATCGATATCTTCCACATTTCTCTACTAACAGCCTATAGAAGAAAATTCAAATTAGTCAACGCAGGATGATGCATGAACAGCTACACACACAAGAGAGAAAGGACGATTTAATCCTGAAGACAATGCAAAAGTAATGGAGAAACTAGAGAACAACCGATCAATATTTTCCATATTTCTCTACTAACAGCCTATAAAAGAAAATTCAAATTAGTCAACGCAGGATGATGCATGAACAGCTACACACACAAGAAAGAAAGGACGATATAATCCTGAAGACAACGCAAAAGTAATGGAGAAACTAGAGAATATCCGATCAATATCTTCCATATTTCTCTACTAACAGCCATCACAAAACCAACGTGAAAGCCCACTATCACATTGATGCCCAATGGAAGACTAAGGAACAATATTAATCATCCTAACAGAATATAGAGTGCCAGAGAGTCAACAGAGAATGATGCATGAACAACAACCCATACACAAGAAAGTGGAGCAAATCTAATCCTGAAAATGATGTAGCATCATAATAAATGCAAAGCAATTGAAAACCTGAGAATAATTTATTTTCTTCCATGAACTGCCTAAAGTAAACCAAGGCAAACAATAATATGTTTTCAAAACGATGCTTTGTCAACTGGATACACACAGTACTAAAGGAACAATATAATCATAACCAATATGAAAGGTCATTTCAAAATTTCAACAAAATTAAAAAAAGGATAGAGAATCTAAAGCCAAGTTAAACAAAGTACTAGCTCTTGCTGATCATGGGATTGGAACTGGGAGCTTTCAATTTGTACCAGAAATCTGAATTATCAGTTATTATTACCTCTCTCTGAGTAATAAGCTGGCTGGCATTATACTGAGCAACCACAGATTTCAATGTTTCATGAATGATAGAAGGCAAGACTCTGTCATTATAATTTTCACCAAGGGATCGATAAATTTCAGGTAGCTGGTCTGCCACAGGACGAGTCAGAACTCGAAGCCCAATCTTCACCTGTTAACAAATTTAAAACCCAATTTAGAGAGACGAATTGTAAGGATTTTACTAATGCATATAGATAGAAAACTTAAATTCCATCTATTCACAGGTGAAAAGGCAACTACCATCTATACGCAACTCTTATATTCATGGCTCTAGCATCCATCATAATCATGTTAACCCTAGAGCAATACCCAGAATTGATTACAAAATCACAAAAAAGGCAGTGGGTTCTAAGAATTGTGCCTGAGGCACAAGTCAAAACCTTATGGCTATAAAAACTGAGGAAAGGGTACCTTCGCCTACAAGGAATTCAATGACAGACAGATGGAAACATAAAAGAAAGGAGATATTTGAACTAAGGGAATGAACAAATGAGTGAGACCTGCAGAATCTTTCCAGGGAAATGGAAGCCAGATAAGGATGGAAAGTCGTTAATACTTTCAAGATTTTGCAGTTACAGAATCTATATACATCAATAGGGAAAGAAAAAACAAGAATGACATTACTATCATTTTGACTTCTTTAAGCAATAAGTGACCAATAGGGAAAGAAAAAAACAAGAATGACTGGCCTTGCTATAAAAAAGAGGAACATCAAAATAATTATAGAAGTATAGAAACGGAAGAAGTATTGTCTATCAGATTTCTGACAATTTCCTACGACAAAAAATTAAAGAAATATGAAAGGTAGAAGAAATCTACCATTTGGAGATCACGACTTCCTGAAGTACTCTCTACCAGATGGGGTCGTGCACGAACATCATATATGATGGGACGCTCAAACCATGGAATCATAAAGTGTGTCCCCTCAGGATAAACCTTCACATTGAACAATAAATATTAGAGCACATACTAAAATGCAGACATTAAAAAGATTTCTTAGTATCAGGATTACAAATTAAATTATGGCGAGGGGGGGATATGATACAACATAAGTTTAACACACATTAATAGATTAATTACAAATGTGAATCGAAACCCCAGTTCCGAACAGGTCAAAACCTCTCCGCAAACTCAAACAAAAACTAATCACCACACCATGAGAAGCAGGAAGCATTCCAGAAAGCCTAAGAAAATTGTAACTTGTGAAAAAGGAGATAATGTTAGAGTTTAGACAGCCATGCTGCTTCCTAGAGGCTTTAAGTTCATCTGACAATCAAATCACCAATCAAATCAATTTTAAACTTTTTATGTAAAAGGTATATTGAAAGATGGATATTTCCAAATTCAAAAGACCAAATCAGAAATTTCATGAATTCACCATATGACCTCAATGACACAACATTGTTAAAGAAAATAGATAGCAAATAGCACAAAGTAGTGTTTTAGTTCTTTCAGAGAGCACTGGGAAAGTGCAGCTTATTTAAAACAGACCAAGAATCAGTTAAATTATCCATCAACACCAACAACAAAATACAGGCAGTGTAGATAACATAGGCCCAATCAATCAGCACGACGTTTGATAAAACCAAACGAGAAAACCGATTCATAACTGACAAATATTTCTCACAAAAGTATACAGCTAATCATGACACACAAAAGAAAGTAACAACCTTCTCTTTGATACCAGCTATGCGGTTGAACATTATAGCTCGATGTCCACCATCAACATTGTAAAGACTGTTAGTAGCTCCATACAAACCAAGCCCACCAAGAACTCCTATCTTAATCAGAGTCCCAATGGCACCACCACCTGGCACCTTGGGTACTCTCACATTGTTGAAATTCATCTTCCCAAATTCTGACAACACAAAATCATTCATTCACATTAAGAAGGTCAACCATCAACATCCAAAGCAAACCAAGAGCATGAACTAAAGGCAAACTACAATGTTAACATAAATAGCATCAAAGGGATTGTTCACTTCCCATTTTCACATTTCCTGCTCTACAAAAAAAGCCAGAAAAACCCATCAAGGAAACTCAACCTAGAACACAAGAAGTTTATAACTTTTCTTTCTGGGCACCCAATTTTGAAGAAAGTCAGAACTTTATAAAGCAACTGAGCTTAATAAAAGCAGACAAACAAACCCTTTTGAAAAAGGAGAGAAATTGTTAAGTTACTGACTAAAATGAAGCAAAAGGATCAAACTTTAAGCTTTTAGATCTCTTTTTACTTGATTTTAGTTCAAAATGGAAAGAGCCCAGTTGAAATATGATGCCCCAAACATTAGTAAACATAAGATAGCATATTTCAAATTAAAATGAGAGAAGCAAAGCAAGAAGGGAGACCAAAATGATAAGCACACCTTAGGTAGGGTCTTCTAGCGAGAGAGAGGGGTTTAGGGTTTATAGCGTCGAGAAGAAGGGAGAGAAAGGGAGAAGGGGTTTAGGACCTTTACCGAAAGAGAGGAAGGAAGCAAGGGCTCGCTTGAGCAGAAGGTCAAGCAAAATGGGCCCAGCATACTGTGTAAAACCAAGCCCTGTGAATATATGATGTTTGATGTCTAAGTAATTGAGATAAAAATAAAATAAAAAATCTTTTAAATTTTCTGATTTAAAATTATAAATTTATTTTAAAAATATTATATATAAAAAATTTATTTGAAATTATAATAAATGATATTTTTAAAGTATTTTTTATTTGAAAATATATTAAAATAATATTTTTTTATTTTTTTAAATTTATTTTTGATATTAACACTTTAAAACAATTAAAAAATATAAAAAATAATTTAAAACTAAAAAAATACTTTTAAAAATACAATTCAACAATAAAAACAAACATTTTATTATTTCTCATTAAACCACATTTCTGTGTGTTTGTTTTTCATTTACATTGTGTTTTTTTCTTGAAATATATATATAAAAGCAAACTTAATACACGGATGTGACCCAAGAAGAGCCAAGTCAGCAACAGTTAATAACCAACAAGATTTCGTTATCCACTTTCAGACATTGCAGGCTCCTCCTCACTCATTTTTCTCAAGAAAACAAAAAAAAATGGCTTCTTCTTCTTCTTCTCCTTCATCTCTTCTGCTCCCACTTGGTAATTAATCAATCTCCTCTTCGCTTTCTCCACTACTTCGTTTCTGCAATCATGTTCATTTTTCATACTTATTGTGGCAGGTTCATCTTCTGGCAAAACTACTCTACTTACCAAAAGACATGGCATTGTCAATGTCTTTGACAAAGTCCAAGGTTTGATGAACATTAGTGTGCAATGCTCAAACTTGGAACTAAGAAGTAGAGGAGGTTCAAGAGCAAGAGAGAAGAAGGTGGATACAAGTTTGATTAAGAGAAGGGATTGTGTAATTGGGCTGGTATTTGGGGTTTCAACGCTTTGTAATATAGGCTCATTTGATAATGTTGCCAAAGGAGCTGGATTGCCACCAGAAGATAAGCCAAGATTGTGCGATGAAACCTGTGAGAAAGAGCTTGAAAATGTATGGTGAGATTACATCGACCCTTTTTGTTAAAAACTGATCATTTTCAAATTGTGGGTTGCATTAATCCTGTTTTTTCATGAAGGTGCCAATGGTGACTACAGAGTCTGGGTTGCAGTTCAAGGACATTAAAGTTGGTCAAGGCCCTACTCCTCCAGTTGGTTTTCAGGTGTGTAGACTTGTTCTCACTCCTCTGGCACACCTGAATTAGCTAGCCAGCAATTTGAGAAAGAAATGGCATCCTCGCCATTATCAGTCTCTTGGTCTCTAGTGTTCCATCTTCTTCAGCTTCTGGTGTTTCTATGGGGTTCTTACTGACCCTTTATAGACCTCCAGATAAATTAATTGAGACTTCGGATATCATGTATGCTATGGTGTCTAAGGGCTCTAATGACCATTTCTGGCTTCTAAGATTCACCAATCTATACTAGGATCAATCCATATTTGTAGCTGTTTTTTTGTCCGACGGTGAGGAGTATTCTTGCTACAGCTTGCATGCCAATTAAGATTAAATTCTCTCCTCTGATGATCTTGAGTGGGAACTCCCCTATATCGTTCTCGTGCATTAAAAAAAAAAAAAAAAAATTCTTTTGAACATTGATCCCAAGATTCGAACCTAGAAACTCAAGAAAAGGAACATGCTTCATTAACTACTAGGTGAATCCTTGGATAATGTTTAGTTAATGTCTAGGAATCGAAAAGAATGAGATAGTCGAGGCATGTCCTCTTGTCTTTTATGTTTGAAAGGACAAAAATTCGCTCAAAAACAGTTTCATAAACAAATTTATTTTTATGTCTCAGTCTTTATTCCTTCAACCAAACACATTTATATCCCTTTTGTATTTGTGTTTTCTATCTTGGAACACTATGGCATTAGTTACAAGAATTGGCCACATCTAGTGGATGACTAGTTTGACTGAGATTTCTTGGCCTGCCATGATTACATTGAGAAATTCGTTTGTTCTTTCATTTGTCCACCCCATCTAATGACAGTATCATCATGCTCACAGGTTGCTGCTAATTATGTTGCCATGGTTCCATCTGGGCAAATATTTGACAGGTAATTTATTTTTATTTTTTCTAATGATTAATTAGGGATACCAGGGATAAACATTTGGATGAAAAAAGAAACGAGGATCTATTGCGCAACGCAAGGTGTGCATTCATTTATCACACATATGGAAAGAAAGAAAGAAACAATAGAATGCATATTGCTGATGCTGCTACTGAAAGTTCAATCCTGAAGTCCAATATTCAAGCTGTGAAACAAAGATTGTGCAAATCCAAGTTCTTGAAGGAGGCTGTAATGAAGCCTGGGCGCTCTTAGAAATTTGTCAATTGCGGGGGTTGATTGTAGCTAGATTGTGTCGCTAATTGTTTGATTCTTTGCTTGAGATTTGTACAGCTCTCTGTTTTCTAAGCAGGGTATCTCCTGCTAAGTTATTTTTTCCCGATAGAAATTTATTCATTCAAAAAAAGAAACTCTTGGATGAAGGGGACAGAGGCGAGTTGGCAGCTGTGGCCAGCTTCCGGCCTAAAAGATCGGCTGTTTTGGTGTTCATTCTTGCACTTGTTAGCAAGGGCAACTTGCTCAACTTCTAAAATTGTTCCTCTTACATTTTGCAGTTCATTGGAGAAGGGGCAGATCTATATCTTTCGTGTTGGCTCCGGTCAGGTAAGCTCCATAGATGGTAATCCATGTTAAGCTTGGGCCATGCCACTGATCATGAAACTGGGTTTGCTGTTTTTAGCTTCAAGTGCGCTAACAACTGCAAATTCTGATTTTATTCTATTACGCATTGCTAGAGAATAATATAAATTATATCCTAGGGTCTCACCTAAAAGCTTAAACTTTTGGGTTGAGATGGTTTTTTGACATAGTATCAGAGCCTTGATGACCAAGCGGTTATGAATTTGAATCTCACCATCCTCATTTATTTGATAAAAAAAAATTAAACACGAGGTAATATGCGTATGTGCAAATTTCAAGCCCAAAGAGCTTTCATTTGAGGGGATATGTTAGAAAATAATATAAATCATATCCCGGAACCTCATCTAAAAGCTTAATTTTTTGAGTTGAGATGATTCTTTAAGTATGAATATTAGTTAACCTTTTAGATAGGTTTCAATGCATGCGATCTGAGAGTAGATAGATAGTGCCAAATGTTCCGTACCTTGTTGAATGATCTCTAAATTTCATTACATGGTAAGCAGCATTGCATAATGTCATATAGACTATAGCCACACTCCGGTGACTGGAATACGAGTATCAGGACTGCTCTGTCGTTGACTTTTTCAATTTGAATGACTAGAATAGGTGATCAAGGGACTTGATGAAGGGATCCTAAGCATGAAAGCTGGAGGGAAGCGCCGGCTCTACATTCCCGGACCGGTAAGTTATTCACATCTTACTCATTCTCCAACCAGAAGAAAAAAATTGTAGATAACTGCAGAATGGATATCCCATCAAGCATCAGCTGCATTGGCCTAGGTTAGTTGGATTCCATGTCAAACAGATGATGCATCAGCAGACTTTTTCGAGGTTTAAAGAGCGAGTAGCGAATCCCAAAACTTAATGCCATGGCTTCATACATATCGATCCATTTACCTGTAATTTATTCACTTCTTACTCATTTTCCAACCAGAAGAAAAAAAAAAAAAAAAACGGTAGATAACTGCAGAATGTATATCCCATCAGCTGCATTGGCCTAGATTAGTTGGATCCTATGCATACCGATGATGCATCATCGTCAGACTTAAAATCCCACCCTTCTCTGCTATGCACTTTCTTGAGGTTTAAAGAGCTAGGAGAAAATTCCAAAGCTTAATGCCATGGATTTATACATATTGATCCATGGACTGCCATCGCAAGATGAGTGTTTTCTTGACAACCAAACAAGAAAGTCTATCTGCAATTAAGCTTCTAACAGTGTTGTTTTCATGGCTTGTTCTTGTTTCTAGCTGGCGTTCCCAAAAGGACTCACTTCAGCTCCAGGAAGGCCAAGGGTGGCACCAAATAGTCCTGTGGTTTTCGATGTCAGTTTGGAATACATACCAGGCCTTGAACTGGAAGAAGAATGAGACTCTACCAAAATCTTCATCTCCCATCAATCCCTTCAGTCTTGCCTCTCTCCCGTTTCATAATTTCTCCCAGGAGGTTTAAAATTTGAGTTCTTGCATTGTATGCCTTCCATCACTCCATTTTTTTTTTTCCTGATGTTGTACAAATTGAGCGTCCATTTCTTGATGTAAGTTTTGAGTGAACATGTTTCCAGTCACTGCCTCAACTTGTTTCCTTCAAGAATAGTCTACAATATCAAGAAAATTCAGTAAAATTCATTAATTCAGTAAATCCTAAGAGAGTTACTCTGCATAATTTATCTGGTGTAAACAAGAACAATACAAGAAAGACGATAATCATAAATAAATATAGAGTTCTATGTCTCCATCATAAAGAATTTTCATTCGAATTTTTATTACTGAATATTTTCTGAATATTTTCTCTATTCAAAACTAAATATTAAACTCTTCCGGGAAAAAAAGTCCTAAACAAAAACAAAAACAATAAAAATTATAAATTAAATAGAAAATAAATTCTAAATTAACCTAAAAATATAACAAATTCCGAATAGAACTAATTTGAGGCCTTAACAATCTCTTATGACTTCAAAAACTTAAATATTGCGGAGAACAAAGCCTCGAAAATACATGGATGTTAGAGTCTCACCATTTTCGAAGCCAAAATTAGAATACAATGCCTACCCTAGAAGGCTATGATTTTGGTGTGATTGTTGAAGGTCAGTTGAAAATGTTAGGTAATGTTAAGCCCTAAAATAAATCTTGTTTTGGTAAGAGTTGAAGAAACGATTTAATGAGAAGCTAGATAGTGACGGTTTCTAATCTCAATTGGGAAAATGCTTTTCTTGGGATGGAAGTTGGTGTAAAATGAAAGGTGCTTTCCTAATTTCAAGAATATGGTTGGCCAAGGCTTAAAAAGATGCATTTCTTTTGATAAATTAAATTTTATGATTGGTTATGGTTTATTTTATATAAAATTTATTCTGATTTCATGATTTGTATCACGAGTTTTATTTTATCACTTTTTGAATTTTATTCTTCAATATATAATATGTTTATTGAGAATTGAGATTCATGTTTGTTTTTATTTACTTTATATTAAATTATCATAGTCTTATGATCCATGTTATGTATTTGAAAAGTTAACTCTGGTTGACTTGAGTTGTTTTTTCTTTTTATTTTTTTATTTTTTTCAATTCCATTCTTCAATATTGAATTGATTGATAATTGAGTTTCATAGTTTGTTTTGATTTGTTTTATATGAATTTATCATTGTCTCATGATCCTTGTCATAAATTTGACAAGTTAATTCAGATTTACCTAGATCAATCCAATATATTGTCATATTAATATATATATATATATATATATATATATATATATATATATCTTCTTGATTTTTTGTGAGTTAAACTATGTTTTTACCAATTATTTGAGTTGCTTTTAGACCCGTTAAGTTATTCAGGTCACACCAAGTTTACTTCCACACGATTTAATTTTTTTTATTAGAAAAATGTTAGCTACACCTAAGATTTTTTTCTATATTAAAAAAAAAATTGATTCGATACGCAGTACGTATAGCACATGACAACAATCTAGTGTATCACTATTATAAAACTTAGCCCAGTCTATGATCTTATTTAAGGCTCGGGTCACGAGTTGGGTGGATCAATTTGTGTTAATCTAAACCAACATTGTTTCAAGATTATTTTTTTTAAGTTAAAATAATATTGTTTTGAATTTTTTTTTAAAAAAATAATTCAATCCGAAATTACTCGGTTTCTGACTAAGTCAATTAAGTCGTGGGTTGACTTGTTAAGTTAATTGGGTTTAATCGAGTCATTGTTTCAAGATTATTATTTTTAAGTTAAAATGATATTGTTTTGAATTTTTTTTAAAATAATTCAATCCGAAATTACTCGGATTCTGACTAAGTTGATTATGTCGTGGGTTGACTTGTTAAGTTAATCAGGTTTAATAGAATCACTTCTCACTCAATTCAATATAAAACTCAACTCAACATAGGTTTTGAGTTGATGAATTACCAAATTAGCTTAATAACACAGTAAATATAACTTCTTCACAGGGCAATGTTTTACTTTTCAAGTAAAAAAAATAAGACAATAATGCTCTAGCATGCACAATCTCAATTTGCTTATTGATTTTTTTAAAAAATAAATGTATCTCCACAAAATAAATGTTGTTAAAAATGTATATATCTTTAATTTTGCAAGTCCAATTACAGTTCTAATTAGGTATTAATTAAGGACTAGTTGATGAGATCGAAAGAATTAAGCTATTAAGAATGTATCTACCTCCACGTGCGCTTCTGAATTTGGAAGCCAAAATGTCATTTAATTAGGTGGAATTGAGGGTGATCGTCAAAACCTAATAAATCCTCAAAACCCACCTCATGCCCTTTTAAACCTCACAAAGTCTTAACAAACTCACCAACCTTAATTTCCTCTATTTGCCCTAAATGGAATTGCAAATTATATTCTTTAAAATTCACTTCGAAATTTCCTAATAAATTAAATCAACATGCCCCGTCAATCTTCTAGATATCATCTTTTAGTTAATTATATTTATATTAAATAATTCATCAAGAATTTTCTTGTTATTTTAAATCATATTCATAAATTTTCGAATTAACTTAACTAACTCATAATTTAAGTTTTGAGTTGAATTAAACTATAAACAAGATATTTAATTTATAACAATGTTTCTAATAAAATATGAAGTATTAACCGGCCAGTAATTTCTCTTGAAACACCACCAGATTCAGAGAATGCCATGGCTAGTCAATAAGACCACAATTGTTTTTCTTGCAAGTCAATATATTACAATAGTTAAATCTATATATATATATATATATATATATAACTTGTACAAAGAGAACATAAAACTAACCAATATCTCTTTGCTCAAATATTACTTAATTATATTTTATAGTTGAAGGGGAAAGGAGATAAAGAATGCTAGGTGGGCTATAAGTAGAAAGTTGTGGCTGCTTAGAAACTTGCGAAGATGATGAAAGGATCCCTTCAACCTCCCTCTCTCTCACAAACACAGACAACAGATTAAGTTATGCCCGCAGGTGATGACTTAGAACTGTATTTGTTAGCCCAGAAGTTGCATCAACCTCTTGTAAAAGTCGGTCCAAACCTTCCCATCTCTCTAACGAATGAGCAAGACATCTCTCTCAAGATCCACATCGATCGTTATATATTTTCTTTCCATACTTGTCTACTTTGCCACCAAATTATTGTTTGATCACCATCTCTGATTGCTTTCTTTTGAATATCTCTTTGTCCCTAGCCTTAGAAAACTTTGATCATATGTATTGATGATGGTTAAAAAAAAGATAGAATAACAAGAAAGGAGTTAGCTAGGGTTTTCTAAGTGTAGATGGTGTAAAGAACCCTAGCTTTGAGCATATATAGCTAGGGTTTTTTTTTCCTTTTTTTCCAACTGCATGTTTTCTTGTTGTATCTTAAGGTAGAGGATCTTCATCAGATGAGAACCAGAGGCCATTGGAGGCCGGCTGAAGATGAGAAGCTTCGCAATTTGGTGGATCAGTATGGTCCTCACAATTGGAACTCCATAGCCGAAAAGCTTCAAGGAAAATCAGGTGAATATTAAAATTTTATATTAATCCATGATTTTCCAATTAATATAATTTATTAGCACTCTTGTTAGGGATGATTGAACCGGTCATGATGGTTGGTTTTTTATTTAAAAAGAATTTAGACTTGCAAAAACTGGAATATACCTATATATGTATGATTGTGACTAGTAACTAACCAAAAAATTGTAAATCAAATCAGGGAAGAGTTGTAGGTTAAGATGGTTTAATCAGTTGGATCCAAGAATCAACAGAAACCCTTTTACAGAAGAGGAAGAAGAGAGGCTTCTTGCTTGTCAGCAGATTCATGGCAATAAATGGGCTGTTATTGCAAAGCAATTTCCTGGTCGTACTGATAATGCTGTGAAGAACCATTGGCATATAATCATGGCAAGAAAATGCAGAGAAAGATCAAGGATTCATGCAAAAAGAGCAGCTTCTCAAGCGTTGTTAGTCAATGAGCAGACACATTCTTTCTCAAATCAAGACGTGATGAGGATCGTGAATTGTGAGCCAAGGAACCAGCTTGCCCCATCATTTTTCCACAAATTCTGTGAAACTTATTGCGATTGTTATCATCGTCCCTTCTGTCTCAACTATCCGTATTTTTGCCATGAAAATACCAGCCACCATGAAGGTAACCAAAGAAGATCACCATCAAACATGAAAATTTACACCCTTAGCTAGGTAGAGAATGAAAAAAACTTTGTGCAGGTACTAGCTTTAGTTTATGAAAAAAGTATTTTACAGGCCAAGTTCAAACGCATCAAAACTATCTGATTGGTTGGTGTAATGAATCCCATGAATCCATGCAACGTTATTGTTTTCATATATAAGTGCATGGGTTTTTGTAATGTATGGCCCGTTTGATCCATATGGACTAGATCATCCAGCAATTTTCAAGTTTCATGATGAAATATAGACGTTTTTCTATATCTTAATTTCTCTTGATTATGCACTTTGTTTTTTTTAATCGATTTCTTAATGCATGTATAATTTGTGTAAATATATATTGCAGGTAAACCTCTGGAGTTCTATGATTTTCTCCAAGTAGAGTCTGATTCTAGCAAAAGCGAAGCCCTCGACAATGCTAGAAGAGATGATGTTGAGGTAGATCAGGAAGCCAGCGAATTACATCAGAGAGAGGCTAATTTTCCTTTCTTTGATTTTTTGTCTGCTGGAAACTCTAATTAGCGGGTTCGATCCCTTCGCTTCATAGTTCATATATGGTACAAATGTAAGCAGTTATTTACAATCACACTTACTTATTACTTCTCAAATGCATTGGCAATTAGGTTATATGTTGAAGAACACAGCATGTGGTAGCTAGGCATATATACTTCAAATCACAGCCATGAGTGTAGATCGTCTTATATCAGAGAAACAGTCATCGCTTAATTAGTTTTCCATGCAGGATAACTAAAGAAATAGCCATGGAAGGACTCCATTGATTTCTGTACACGATCAGAACATCAACCATGGATGTTCTTCACACGTCGATTAACTCTTTGCATGTGCAAATTGAATAATTTCACAACGATATTCATCCTTCGCATATTCTTTTCGATTCTCCAAGGCCTTTTGAGTTCATACGGGAAAAGGGAGGCGAGGTTAATCGGAATAATTAGACTAGTGACTCCAAATGATGTAATCAAGCACTCCAGAAAATAATTTAACTTCTAGTAATTAACCACCTACAAAGATTCAATGGTGTTATCAAATTAAGATAGATATTTACATTTTGACTTGATTTGTGATTAAACGAGGCATGACATTGACAGGACTTGCAACCACCAAATACATTTGTCTTTGCTTTAGTTGTTCATGCATCAACAAGAGCACAAAAACAAATGTTTTTTTGTCATTCGATCAAATATATACATGTTT
The DNA here is from genome assembly GCA_030145905.1 of Populus davidiana. NCBI lineage: Eukaryota > Viridiplantae > Streptophyta > Magnoliopsida > Malpighiales > Salicaceae > Populus > Populus davidiana. The sequence goes on from CM057805.1 coordinate 4,013,452, forward strand.
TTTTCCCTGTATATGTTGACATTAACTACCTCACTGACGTCAATCTAGCTAGAGGTGTAACTTCTCGAAGGTGTTTTTAGAGCAACACAACTTTGAATTGTGTAGGTGTTTCATCATACCACGTCTTAGATTGCAACTAACGATATTGTTTAAGACTCAACTGAAATACCTAGATAGGGAGAGAAAATTCGTGGTTTGAATTTGGGGATAAAATTGAGAAGGACATCTACCTAGAAAACCATGAATGAGAAGAATATCAATAAGCCATTTGATTCGCACAACATTTGATGGAATTAGTTTAATTTGTCCATAATTTGTCCAACTCTCAATGATGTTTTTGATAGCAAAATTTTTGTTCGTGTTACACAAGGTGTAAATTCAAAACGTCCTTTGTTGACTGAAACCCGATACTAAAAAAAAAAACTTAAGATAATGTTGTTTAGACTTATTTTATTATTATTATAAAGGAGGAATTTAAGCGATGTTTATTTGAACACGAAAAGAAAAATATTTGTGATGCAGAGAAGTTTCCAATGTTATTAAACTCGTCCTAACAGTTTAATTATAACTTAACTTCTTGTCTATCATGAACTTCAAAGAAAATTGTATGACGGTTAACTCGGTGTAATCTAATTAACTTGTTAGATCTAAAAATAACTTGAAAGACCAATCAAATTATGGTTTGGATTTTAAAAAAATTCAACTTGATATTTGTATAAATATTAAGATAGTGATATATTGAATTAAATTGTATCAATCCATGTTAACTTGGTAAATTCACGATCCGTGTCATGAACATGACCGCAATTAATGAGTTAACTTAGTTGGGTCATGCATCCTTTTCTTTTCATTTTCCTTCTTCTCTTCTTGGTTAGGCTTTTATGAGGCTTAGATGAGATGAAACTCAATATTAAATTGAAAAGATAATAGATAATTAGGAACTGAATTAAACAAAGAAAACAAAGAGTGTTTGACACGTACGAGGAGGGCCACCATATTGAGGAGGCATGTGCGGTCTCCTTCGAGCTCCTATGGAGGCCTTCCTTGGTGTTGTTATAATCATCTTGATGGAGGCATCATTTTACGATGGTGTATGTTGGTGGTGGCGCTTCGACATCACTCTAGTGACCCATTCTTCTTTTATTTCTTTTCTTCTTTTCTCCCATTGATTCATGTGCTTGCTTTTTTTTTTTTTCCGGTTCAATTAACTGTGTATTTGGTAATGTGGTATGTAATATTTTTTTATGAAAGTACCTTTTCAATTGAAATTATATTAAAATAATCTATTTTTTTAATTTTTTTATATCAACACATTAAAATTATATTAAAAAAAACATCAACCCAATGCTTTTTCAAGCGAAAAAAACTTTAAAAAATAAGTTGAATCGCAAAAACAAACACACCCTAATAATCTTACTTTACAAAAATATTATTAAGCTATGAGCCTAACCACCCTCTAACTTTTAATTAATCCTAAACTCACCTAAACATGTTTGACAAAGTAAAAAAAAAAAAAAAGATATTCATAGACTACAATATGGTTGTTGTTGACGTTTCAACATAGAATGATCAAATCATTAATTACGTGTATATATATTCTATGTTTTAACAAACTCCCTTCCTACTTAATTTCTTCACAACACGCATCCCATGATCAGAGCTGAACTAAGTCTTTATTAGCAGAGACTTTTTGTCTCCAGTTTCCTCTTCATCGATGCTAAGCCAGACATTGTATGTTGTGTATCAAATCCTATTAAATTTATACATTAATTTACTCAATATTGCAATGCTTAATTTGGCCTGCCAGAGGGATTATTTTTGTTCTCTTCGTCCTTGATGCTTGATGAATTATTTGTATATTTCTTTTGTGTTACAATATTTCTGCTGCCATTCCTCCATGGGAACCATTGAAGAACTTGAAGAGTTCTTTATTGTCTCATGTACTGCCATTCACAATATAGTTTTAAGATTTGGTCCACTTCAAGACCCGAGTTCCGGGTTTTAACCGGGTCACCAGGTTGGCCGGGTCACATTAAGTTTTTTTTTTAATCCGGTCTGGTTCCGATTCTGAATCGATCAAATCTTGAATTGACTTACCAAACCAAACCGAATTTTAAAAGTATGATTCACAATATCATAGGACAATTACCCATCATCATAATTAATTAACAGTAATTTCTGAAGCACTCTGAGACCTTATTTCTCGAATTAGGTACCAAAAATTACCTCCCTCTTAATAAATGTGCGTTTAGAATTTCATTTTAAGAGTTAGGATATGTCTAGGATTAGTTTTTATGTACAAGATTAAGAAGATATTTGAAAATACAGTGGTGTTTATTTTTTAAAGTATTTTTTATTTAAAAATATATTAAAATAATATTTTTTTTATTTTTAAAAAAATTATTTTTGATATCATCAGTACAACAAAATAATATGAAATTACCAAAAAATATTAATTTAAAAAAAAATAAAAATATTCAAACTTTTTTAAAAATATTTTTAAAAACTAAAAACAAATAAGCCATACGATAGCTTTTACTATCACACTATCTTCCATTAATTAATTATTAATGGGATCTTGCCAGGATCGAATTCTAATTTTATTTCTCATACCTTTATTCAAAATCTTGCGATAATTTGTAATCATTAACATTATAAAATACAACAACGAAAGAAAAGTTTTTGTAACTAATATTCTATACGCAGATGATCTCTTCAAAATCCAATTTAAAATGAAAATATGTAACCTTGGTATACAAGAGTTGGGTGTTTAGCCTAATCACCATTGAGGGATTCGAAACTTATGAGAATTAATAAAACTGTTTTATAAATATTAATAAAATATTAAAGAGTGTAGCTAAATCATTGAAGCCACATCTACAAAATACTATTTATTAGAATAATAATTTTCATTTTTTTTTAGTATTTTTTTTTAATTTTATCGTTTTATAAATTGTATAATTTTTATTTTATTTTATTTCAGTTTGATTATATACTAGTCTCAATGTTTTAACTTTTTCTTTATTTATTTAAACTTTCAATGCTAGATCTATTGGAAATGAGTTTTAATATATTTTTGATTGTTTTCTATGAATTTATTTTGATTTTATGATCTAAGTCATGAATTTAATAAGTTAACCCGGATTGATTTAAATTTTTTTTTTTATGCTTTCTAATTGATTTGTTTTTATTTCATCTTTGAATATTGAATTTTTTTAGAAATAAAATTATATATATATACATATATTGTTTTTAATTTTCTTTATACAAGGTTATTATGATCTTATAACCTGGATAACGAGTTTGACATGTTAACTCGGGTTAACTCTATTTATTTTTTGATCATTTTTTAATGGAATATTTTTTTAATTGGGCTTCATATTTTTTTATTTTTTTTCTGTATGGTTATTCCAATCTAATGACTGGAGTTGCTAGTTTGATAGGTTAACTCAAATTGAATCGGTTTATTTTCGGGTCCTTTTTAATTTTCTTTTTTCAATTTCACCCTCCAAAATCTAAATGTTCTTGATTTTCATTTTTTTTTTAATTTTATTCTTCAATATTAAGTTGTTTGAGAATTGAACTTTGTAGTGTTTTTCAATTTGTTTTCTATAAAGTTATCTCACTCTTATGGATTTAGTTTTTTTCTCAATTGATCTTTCGACAATGGATCTATTTGAAATGAAACTTTATAATATTTTCATTTATTTTTATGAAGTTATTCATATCTCATTATCTAAGTCGCAAGTTTAACAGGTTAGCCCGAGTTGACTTAGATTGTTGTTTTTGTCTTTTCTTAATTTTTTTTATTTCATCCTTTAACATTGATTAATTGAAAATTAAGTTTCATAATTTTTATTTTATTTTTATGGGTTTATCATGATCTCATAATGTAGGTTGTTAATTTGGAAGGTTAACTAGGTTAACCCAAGTAGTTTTTCTTGTGTTTTTTTATTTTCAAATTTATCTTTCAATATTAAATTAATTAGAAGTTGACATTCATAATTTATTTTAATTTGCTTTTTACAGAGTTATCATGATCTCATAACTAGAGTGAAAGATTTAACAGGTTAACATTGGTTGATTCAATATCTCATCATCTCAATATTTAAAAACAAATGTCATCCAAAAATCACCTTATTAATATATTTTTTTAAAATATCGACCAATATCTATTATATTTTAAGTTTATAATTATTATTTTTATTACAAAAGATGTTAGCACGAATATTTTTACTATATTAAAAAAATAATTAAATTAACCTGCAACGCATTCCGGATCAATAATGTATCAATCAAAATATAAATGACTTGATTAGAATATAATAAAAAAAATACTTTATTTATTAATATATACCCTCAACATAGTTTCAAATGAAAAAACAAACAGTCTGTGTGCATAAAAAAAAAATCAATTTGAGAATTATATATTTTATTTTTTTAGCCATGCTATAAATAATGTAATGATGGCTTAATCCACCTTAAAAAAGTTTATTATAATTTGTTGATTAAAAAGGTATTTAACCACCAAATATTTCTTTTATTTTTATTAGATATGACATATAAAACCTAAACTATTTTTACTCAAATAATATTTTGAGGTTAGTGAAGGGTTCACATGAATTAATTTTTTTAAAAATTATTTATTGATGAATATATAAATTTTACAAGTTAATTTGCATTTTATAATTTATTTATGGTTTTAGTAAAAAAATATATCATGTGATATTGTGATTCATTGAATGTTTTAATGTTTTAAGATGATTTTATATGATTTTCAATAAATATTTTATATCATATAAAAAATCCTACACAAAACAGAAAAAACAACTTAAATAATTCCAAAAGGATAAATATAAATATAAATCCACGTTGAATTAAAAACAAAAAATCAGTTAAAAAGGACCAAAATTACACAATCGCAAATTAAAAATCGAAAACGGCACCGTGTGCCTCCTACACTAAAACCCTACCATCCTACAGTAGCAGTAGCTTATTTCCTCCTCCCTAAACCCTAAAACCTAAAAAATCAGCACCATCACTTCACAACTGCAATCATGGCCAAAATCAGCAGCATCCACGAGCAATCACACAAGCCTCACCGCCTACGGCAAGCCGGCCCATCAAAGCAAACAAAGAAGAAGAAACAACAAGGAGGCGGAGAAGAAGAAAAGAAGCGAAACCCTAAGGTCTGCCCTTCTCTCTTTCTTTACTTTTCCCTAAAAGCTGTTTCCTTTATCTTATTTTGAAAAGTTTTTAGCTAAAGTTGAAATCTTTTTTTTTAGGCGTTTGGGTTTAAATCATCGGTGAAAGCGAAGAAATTGCAGTCAAGAACTGTAGAGAAAGAGCAGAGGAAGCTTCATGTGCCTGCTATTGAAAGGAATTATGGTGAACCTCCTCCTTTTGTTGTTGTTGTGCACGGTCCACCTCAGGTATGGGAAGTTAGGGTTGTTAGAAATTGTGGAGAATTGAGAGAAGTTTTGTGACATTGTAATTGTTATGTGATTTTGGTGATTGTAAGGGCTTTAGGGGTTTGTGGACAAAAAAGATTTATAATTGTTTGATTTGGAAACTGTATTTTTGTGATTTTTGGATTTACAAAGTGATGAAAAATTGTCTTTATTATGATTTTAACAATTGATTGTTGTTACATTTGGTGGTAGGTTGGGAAGTCTCTGTTGATAAAATGTCTTGTGAAGCATTATACAAAACATAATATCCAAGAGGTTCGAGGACCCATTACTATTGTATCAGGTTTGTCCTTTGTGAGTTCCATTTAGTATTTGTTGTGGTAGCAAAGGTGGGTTCGTTATTGGTGATTTAGTTTGGAGCTTACTGTAGTTTGTGTGAAATTTGTTAGGTAAGAAAAGGCGGGTTCAGTTTGTGGAGTGCCCAAATGACATCAATGGCATGATTGATGCTGCAAAGTTCGCTGATCTGGCTTTGCTTCTGATAGATGGAAGTTATGGTTTTGAAATGGTGAGATATCTAGATCATGATGTTTGATTCTTTTCATTGTCTTCCCCATTTGATACAATGGATCGCCAAAAGTTTTTAGGGGTGAAATTTTAACTGACAATTGGGTTTAATTTAGACATAAAACCTCTTGTTACATATTTTTGCAAGGCTCTATGAAGTATGTCATGTTCCTGTTCAATAAAGAATGAGAAATTTGATTTTGTATCCCATTGCAGGAGACTTTTGAATTTCTTAATATTTTGCAAGTTCATGGATTTCCAAAAATTATGGGAGTCCTTACTCATCTTGATCAGTTCAAGGATGTGAAGAAACTTAAAAAAACAAAACAACGACTCAAGCACCGTTTCTGGACTGAAATATATGATGGGGCAAAGTTGTTCTATTTGTCTGGTCTTATTCATGGCAAGTAAGTATCTCTGAGATGCTCATTGTTTAGGATCATACACTTATAGATATGCGGAACAACATATTCCCTGTGAATATTTCTTTTGAATTGATTGCATTCATCAACATTTCCTAATGAACAGGTATGTTAAACGAGAGATTCACAACCTTGCAAGATTTATTTCTGTTATGAAGTTCCATCCATTGTCTTGGCGAACTTCTCATCCCTATGTTTTGGCGGATCGTTTTGAAGATGTTACTCCTCCTGAAAGAGTGCGTGTGGACAATAAATGTGATAGAAATATCACACTTTATGGTTATCTACGTGGTTGTAATTTGAAGAGAGGCACCAAGGTATGTTTTCTCTACCATTTGAGTGTGAATTTTGCCTTCTGAAATTTGCAAGTACTCGAAATTTTATTGGAACTGAAAGTGAAAACCATTTTTTTTTTATCATTTAGGAGTTGTCCTTTCATGCATTTCTTATGGGTTCAATTATTGGTCACATCTTGAGAAGCAATGTTGTTTGTGATTGACATACTTTTATCCTGTTAGTTCAACTACATTTTTATTATCTTCTTGTTGTAGAAATAGGGAGCTGCCTTTGCCTTGATTTTTTCTCCTTAACTTTCACATTTGTGTTCTAAAGCACATTTTCTGAAACAGGTGCATATTGCTGGTGTTGGAGATTACAATTTGGCTGGTGTTACAGCCTTGGCTGATCCTTGTCCTCTACCATCTGCTGCCAAAAAGAAAGGATTGCGTGACAAGGAAAAATTATTTTATGCACCCATGTCTGGCCTCGGGGATCTGGTATATGACAAGGATGCTGTCTACATAAACATAAATGACCACTTTGTCCAGTATTCAAATGTTGATAATAAAAATGACAGAATGACACACAAAGGTTTGTATATTGTTGTTGGTTGGAGCTATGTTTTATACTTGGAACTCATGAACACATTTGTCATATTTACTTTTAAACATTTGTATTTGTTTGTATCTTCCACTGCTAAAGGAAAATATTTGCAACTGCCACTGCTAAAAGTATCTAGTTCCTTTCTTACCAGGGAAGGACCAAGATGTAGGCGAGTCTTTGATGAAGTCACTGCAGAATACAAAATATTCTATTGATGAGAAGTTAGAAAAGAGCTTCATTAGTCTTTTCAGTCGGAATAATATCTCATCTGAAGCTCAGAATGATGCAAAAGACAATCACAGATCTGTCGATCGTTCATACAATCTAGAACCTAACGAGTTAGGTGAGGAAAGTGATGCTGAGGATCTTGATGGTTCTGAGTCTACAGACGAAGATGAAGCTGCTCAAAAAGATGCTGTAGTAAATGAAGAAAGTGATGGCTCTGATGAAGAGTATGCTGCTGCAGCCAAGCAGAAAGCTGATCCTCAAGATTGCATGAAAGAACAAGTTGAGTTTCATGGTGGAAGGCTAAGGAGAAAAGCAATGTTTGGAAACGACATTGATGATAAGGATCTCAAGGTAATCAATGCTGTTACTTATGTGTCTTTAAAGAACCATTTTCTGACAAGGAAAGGGACCATAAAGAAAGGAAAAGTGATTATAAAGAAAGATTATTTCAAAGCTATATTTAGATGTTTGATTCTTTCTTATACTTCTGCATCTGTCTTTGAGTCTATGCTCTGTCCTTATGTTTGGGAGCCAGCATGAGTATGCTTAGGAAAATAGTATCGAAACTCATGTACTTGTGTGATGCTTCTTTATTGCCTGATAAATTGATCTATAGGTTATAGAGAGGTGCTCAGGTTTTTTTTCCCTCAAAGCCCAAACCTGCTCTTGCACTTGGTTAGAGTGCTTTCTCTATCAAATGCACATTTTTATTTCAGTGGGCTTTTGATTGCTGCAGCAAGCTGTGAGGTTGAGCCTAGCTACTCTGAAATTGAGCAATAAATTGGATAGCTTTCAGAAATTGTTCATCTTTTGGTGTACATAGGATGTGATGTCCTCAATGTCATCTTGATGATATGTTTAGAATTTCTTGTCACCTAAATATTTCAAGTTGCATTACCAGAATTTACTCTATGTCTGGAATACTAATTCTATTAATCACTTCAGGATTGTGATGAAGGGAGTGAAAGTGATGACGATGTAGGTGATCAATCATTGTCTGATTCAGAGTTTTCAGAGGAAGACAGAGATGGTAACTTCTGTTTACATAACTTGTGTATGTTGCATGATGCGTTTACAATTCAAACATGTTTTTGGGAACCATCTGTTTTCATGTATCCCTAAACATGATTCCACAAACTATGGTCCACTTTCTATCAAAATCTATTCAATGTATTTAGGATTGGTAATGGAAATGAGTGTTGGAAGATTAATAATCTGGTATTGTTAGGTTATTCAGTCAGATTTGCTTTCACTTCTGAAGATTTTCTTGAATTTCAAACTTATTTTTTTAACTGGTCTCCAGAAGAGGACATGGGAAATATATCAAAGTGGAAAGAGTCACTGGTGGATAGGACTTTTTCAAAACAGAATAACAATCTCATGCAATGTGTGTATGGGAAATCAGCATCCACTCCCATTAATGAAAAGCAGGATGGCAGTGAGGATGAGGAAAGCGATGATGAATTTTTTAAGCTAAAAGGAGAAGGAAATAAGGTTTGAAACACAATATAGAGAATTTGTTTTTTTAATAAAATTTGTTAATAAGTAAGGTATTCATGTTCTTATCAGCCCGTATTTTTCTTGTTGTCTATTTATTGCAGAAATTGAGAGAAGGATTTGATGTTGAAAATGTTGATGCTGATGAATGCTCGAAATTTACAAACTATTCAGATCTAAAAAACTGGAAAGATGAAGAGATATATGAAAGTATTCGTGATCGTTTTGTCACCGGTGATTGGTCAAAAGCTGCCCAAAGGAATAAGCTCCCTACGGCTAATGATGAAGATGATGAGGATTCTGTTTATGGAGATTTTGAGGATTTGGAAACTGGTCAAAAGCACGGGAACCATCAGAAAGAAGAATCTGGCAATGTTTCAATGCAGAAGGAAGATGAATTAGAAGAGCAGCGGAAGCTGAAAAAGCTTGCTCTCCGTGCAAGATTTGATAAGCAATATCCTTTTCTAGTCAAATTATCTCACTTACACTTGTGTATTTATCATAAATGGTTGACTATACTCGTTGATGATAATCTCCTTGTACTCCTATTTATATCTCTGCTCACTGTTGATGGACAACAACATGTGTATAATTTGGAGATTGGCTTTTGTTACCTTAACATTTGTTTACATTTCATGGGAACGAATCACCAGATGAAGAAGTTGATGAGAAACATGGAGCCAAGTTTCACCGAGGTCAAGCCAATGAAAGTGGCTATATTGACAAGGTGAGTTTTGTGGCACATGCTAAAGTCAATTTTCTTGGTAGCAAAGGGTTGAAGAGGTAATTTATGCTTGCCTTTCATGCCTGATTCTTTCAGTTGAAGGAGGAGATTGAGATCCGCAAACAAAGGAATATAGCTGAACTCAATGATCTTGATGAGGAAACTCGTTTAGAAATAGAGGGTTTCCAAACAGGGACTTACCTAAGATTGGAGCTTCATGATGTTCCTTTTGAGATGGTTGAGCATTTTGACCCCTGCGATCCTATTCTGGTTGGAGGAATTGGACTTGGTGAGGAACATGTTGGATATATGCAGGTTAGAATCTCTGAATCATGTTTTTCGCCTTCCTACACCTTGTTATTTTGTGGGGTTATTTAATTGTTTTCAATAAACTAATTGGTGCTGCTATTTCAGCAGCAATAGATGCATATGCATTTCATACCATGGGAATTGATTTATGGGTTTGGTCACCACCCCAGCAAAGGGTTGTATTTTATCTATCAGCTGGGGAATTTAATTAGAATGTGCGAATTTAGAGGCATGAATGTTTTTCTCGAACTCCCAAAGCGAAAAAAGCTTAAGGTAAAGCTGAAGTTAGAGTGAAATTAAAAATTGTTATCTGGCACCAGCTTCATGAACATATACATATATTTAAAATGTTATTTGCTTTCTCTGCATAAGTCAAAAATGTCAATGTTGCTACTCTTCCTGTAATCTCTTTCCAACTTAAACAAGCTCTGAATTATCTGTGTAAATCAGTTATAAAATCAGAATATGGTAAATTTGACATGTTGAACAAACAATAATGGGATCTAAATAATTTGATTGTTCATTTTCGAAATAGCCAGTGAAAGTGTACTTTCAGATTGATTTTCCAATTTGGTAAAAAATAGTAGTTCATGAAATGTTTTTGTTTCTTATTTCCAGGCCAGGTTAAAACGACATAGGTGGCATCGGAAGGTCTTGAAGACTAAAGACCCTGTAATTTTTTCTATTGGTTGGAGGCGTTACCAAACTACCCCAGTTTATGCCATTGAAGATCGCAATGGAAGGCAACGCATGCTCAAGTACACTCCAGAGCACATGCATTGTCTTGCCACATTCTGGGGCCCACTTGCACCTCCCAACACTGGAGTGGTTGCTGTTCAGAATTTAGCAAACAATCAGGTAATCATTCTTGATTTTCTTCACAAGTTTTCTGATCAAGAAAGGAATCTGATACTTGTCAACTGAACAGCTTTTGTTTTGTAGTAAGGGACAGCTTTACTGTTGATAAAGTTTAAGAAATTATTCTGTCTTTGAAGTTTCAAAGAATATTGGTTGCTGGATGCTTTTCACCAATGTGAGAATGATAGCACTTGCATTGTTTTGCCATTGGATGCTGGTAGAGTAATGTTTGGTTAGAGAAACACTATTAGATATATTTGATTGGCAGTGATGATGTGCTGAAATGGTATCTATATTACCAAATTTCTGTTTAAACATTCTAGTTAAAAAGCAACTTCAACTTTATTGTCTTTTGCAGAGATGGGAATGAATATGTCACCTTTGATGTTATGAATGAATTGATTTAATAGTTTACTTTAAAAAAAGGGTGATTTGGTGGAGAGATAAGGCCACGCACCTAGCAGTCAAAATAGCAGCTCATGAATCTCTGAGCTGATCAAAATATTATTGGAAAATGTCTTAATTTTCCTCGTTTTATAGCTTGACATGCAGGAATGAATGTGACATTCAAGATTCATAAATAAAATATTTTAATCTGGCAAAGCCATAATGTTTTTGGTCCATGTTTAAGGCATTGAACTTTGTTTAGCAATATGGTTTAATGAGCATCTTTTCAAGCTGAGAGAATTGTTACACATGCATGCTGGTAAGGGACAATTGTTTTTACCATGGCAAAATGGAACCCTGTTCCTCTGGTTGCTTTAGGGGGTTGTTTCCCCCTTGTTCTTTCCCTTTCCCTTTCCCTTTGTTTTTTTATTTTTTTCCTGTCCTGACTACTTTTCTCTTGATTTTAGGCATCATTCCGAATCACAGCAACTGCAGTTGTGCTTGAGTTCAACCATGCAGCAAAGATGGTGAAGAAAGTCAAGCTGGTTGGTCATCCATGTAAAATTTTCAAGAAGACTGCACTTATTATGAATATGTTTACTTCAGATCTTGAAGTAGCTAGGTTTGAAGGTGCTGCTGTTCGAACTGTCAGTGGGATCCGAGGGCAGGTGAAAAAGGTAGGGCTGCTAGTGAAGAAGCTTATATTCATTCACTGTTATATTGTTTCATGTCCCTAATTGTATCTATCATCTTATACTATTCAAAAGCCTGTCTGAAGCTATCTCTAACTGTTTTTAAACTGACCAGGCTGCAAAAGATGAGATTGGCAACCAACCCTCAAAGAAGGGAGGGGCACCAAGAGAAGGGATTGCCCGGTGCACCTTTGAGGACAGAATTTTGATGAGTGACATTGTTTTCCTGCGGGCATGGACTCAAGTTGAAGCTCCATGCTTTTATAACCCGCTGACTACTGCCTTGCAACCTCGTAATAAGACCTGGCAAGGGATGAAAACTGTGGCTGAATTGAGGAGGGAACACAATCTTCCCATTCCTGTCAATAAGGATTCACTCTACAAGGTAATCTATGATGGTGGATGTAGTCTGGGCCTCTAGTTGCTCCCCCCACCACCTTTCTTTCCTCCTGAAAATGCTGGAAATGGGATTTGTATTTTAATATTGTTAATAAACAATGTTTTATGTGTTTTAACAGCCAATTGAAAGGACGCCAAAGAAGTTCAACCCATTGGTAATTCCCAAGTCATTACAAGCAACTCTTCCATTTGAATCCAAACCCAAGGACATACCCAAGGGACGGGCCACACTTGAAAGGAGAAGAGCTGTTGTTATGGAGCCTGATGAACGTAAAGTTCATGCTCTTGTTCAACAACTCCGATTGATTACAAATGATAAGGTATGCACTTGAACAAGATCCTGAATTTCTTAATGACTTGAATAAATGATGTTCAAGTCTTTGAAAATGAATATTGTGGAGTTCAATTGAAAGATTGTTTCTTAAGCGGTCAAAGTTACTGTTGCAATTGGCCAGTTTTTTTTTTTAAATGTTTTCTTGGACTTACTGGCCTGGCCTTAGAGTGAAAAGAATTATCTTTTCTTTCTAGACCTGCACTGATTACTTATATGGGGTGTTGCTTTAGAGTTTAAACTCGGCTGTCAGAAATGAGCATGAATCCCACAATAATTGCATTTATCATTATACTTGGAAATTAAAGAAGGGCAAGGTTATGAAGAAATACATACATACAAATTGCTAAGCCTCATCTGCAAACTAGTTCAGGCCTTCCATGGTTATGTTTCCTACCAAAATGAATGGAGAAATGGATTTATGTTCCCGCACTGTAACTAGTTTGCATCATTCTAGCTCTAGCCTGCATGTTTATATGCATTTTGTCCTATCTGTTCTCGTTGCTGAGTGATTTTTAGTGTGGAAGTGCTAAATTCTCCGAAAAAATGTGGCATTACAGATGAGGAAGCGAAAGCTTAAGAAAGACCAGGAAAGAAACAAACTTGAAGCAGAGAAAGCCAAGGATGAGGAACTGTCTAGAAAGCGCAAGAGGGAAGAAAGAAGGGAAAGGTACCGGGTGCAAGAAAAGTTGAAGAAGAAAGCTAGGAGAAATTCAGATGCCTGAGGTTCTTGAACAACGTTGTTTCGATTTCCCATGGTCTTTCCATCCCCTGGGCACTGAAAATCAGGTGCACAGATTAGATCTCAGAGTGAGCAACTGAGTTCACTGTGTCGTTGACAAAATGATATACAAGCTCTCAATGTACCTTATCTAGTGATTGTTCAAGCCCCATCAACCTGAATCAATTTTTTCTGACCTATAAACTACTTCCAGCATTGATTGCAAAATGCACCAGCAGCTTTGTCCTGGCGAATGCTGCCACAAGTTGCTGTTATGTGCGTTTTGAGTGTTGTATTGATGGTATTTGATATTTATGTGGGATTTGAATACACGGGGAAGGTTGAAATATTTTGTTGTAATTAGATACCTTTTGCATACAAAATTAATTAAATTGTTGACAAAGAAAGACATTCCAGCTGTGGTCCATATCTAAGTTTAGAGAGGCTGTTGCCTGGAATAATGAGTACAAATTTTTGTTTTTGTTCTTTTATCAACTAAAACTCTTATATATATATATATATATATATATATATATGAACCAATCTATATAATTGAGCAAGTATTAAATATCCATTTTAAATAATATTTATTATATTTATATATAATATCTAATTCTTTAATGTTTCCCTGTTAATCAAGTTTTTATATATATAATTGACATGGTTATATTTTTTATTTAAAAAATATTAGTTATATATGAATATAATTTTATTTTTTTTATATAAAAAATGAAAATAAATTTATTTTATGGTTGAGTAATTTTGAAACATTTAACTTTTTAAAACTTTCCGAGTAACATTTTTTTCTTAAAATATTGTGTTCTTATATAATACAAGAGCAATTTAGGAACCAAAAAAAAAAAAAACTTAGATAACATATAGAGAATTAAAAACAATTAGTAGGGATAATTTGAAAACTTTTTCAATTAAATTAGATATGAAAGTGAGTATTTATAGGTTAGGTTTCTTTTGTGTATGTGTATTATTTTTTAAAAAAAATTATATATCTATATCTATATAAATATTAATATAAATTTTTAAATTAGATTTAACAATATATATATATATATATATATATCATATTAATTACCAATTGGGTAAGGTTTCATCACCAATTTGAGTAAGATAATTATAAAAAGAAATTTATCCATTCGATTTGACTTAGATTGGTATTCATCATAATCGAATTAAATTATCATTCCTAAATTAAAGTATAAATTGGTATATTTATCACTTTTTTTTTTTTTGAAAAATAGTTGCTTTGTATTAATATTTTAAATAGTTGAAAACTAAATTTTAATCGATATTTTATCAACAACAGAAATTAACCAAATTTTATTCTTTATTCTTTATTCTTTATTATTATTATTATTATTATTATTATTATTATTATTATTATGTTTCTCTTTCTCAAAAGATGAAAAAAAGTATTTTTGACTGACTAACAAAATGCGTTCAAAGGCAGTCAAAACTTTACTATTTCTTAAACAGAAAAAAAATACTAGTTTAATACATTATAAATTAATCTTTTGGAAAAAAAATATATATAGTCCATATAGTTTCATAATTAATTAATTTGTCCATATATTTTTTAATATATTTGTAAATTGATCGTTTTTACCCATTTCATGGTATTTTAATTTAATTTATTTTTATTAAGAACCAGAAAAATAAAAAAGGAAAAGATAATATGGCAATATTAATATTAAAATAATAATATTGTTTGAAAAAAAAATATTATATTAAATATGGTTACAATAGTAAAGGGATGAATCAATCACTTTTAAGACTAAAGGGATTATATAATTTATGTCACAAAACTAGAGGGACTAATTTATAACTTACTCTACGACCAACCGCCGCTGTTGCCTACAAGTATGTTTGGCAGTGTGGTAGCGGTTATTTTTCAAATAACTTTTCGTACCGAAATATATGCTAATGATTTTTTTTCAATTTTTAAAAATTATTTTTGATATTAGTACATTAAAACGATCTAAAAAATACAAATCATACTTAATTTTTTTTTTAAAAAATAAAATTTTTAAAAACATAAATTAAACTGCGTTCCCAAACAGGTCAAAGCTAAGCCATCGCCCGCCAAATGAGACCACTGATAGCTTTCACTTTCCAAAGAAATTAAAGCACTCTCTCTATCTACGCTTGGTAATCATTTCTTCTTGTCTAAGGTTTGCTTCTTGCTTTTCTCTAGGGTTTTCTTGTTATTGTTAGGTTTGCTTTTCTTTTCTCTGTTTGCTTATTATTATTGCTGTTGATTTCTTGCAAAGTAAGTAATAAACATGGCTGCAACACTAATAACAAGGAAAGATCATCATCGCTCTAGGGCAGTGCCTAATCTGCACAATCCAGTTCTTGATTCTGAAAAGAGATCAAGAACAAGTTACATGGCACAACAACAACAAGGTGGAGACTATTATCATCGTAATCAACTAGGGCTTCAAATCGTTTTAATAATAACGGGGCTGTCAATTTCGGTCCAGAGATTCAATCTTTACAGTAGTTTGAGGGCAAGAAGGTGGAGATTAATTATGGGGTTTGAAAGAGTTTGAAAAGATTGAAAAGAAGAAGTGAAAAACAGAATGCAGATTTTGCTTTGAACAGTGAAAGTTTTTTACTGTTTTATTGAACTGAAAAATATCGTTGATTGCTTACTTGGTTTCAGCAATCTTTACACGTTTAAATAGACTTGAAACAAACTGAAATTGCTGGTTTGTAGCACTACAATGTGCCACGTTCAACTGACCACTAACATGACCACTAACATAAATGTACCATGTTCAGCTAACAACATAACTGACTCCTAAAGACTAGTTCACGTCCTGAAGACCAGCTCTAGTCTTTTATTTCAGCAGAATTAAAATAACAAAAACAGACAATACTAAAATAAAACAAAGGCAACAACTTAAGGCACAACTCCAACACTCCTCCTTGCATTAAGGGTTGCATACTCCTATCAGCCTTGTGAGAAATTCGAACCTGTTAGCAGGAAGTGCTTTGGTAAACAAATCAGCCATTTGATCTTCAGTCCTGCAATAAAGTAGCTTAACATCTCCATTCTTCTGCACCTCTCCGATAAAATATAATTTGATGTTGAAATGTTTGGTTTTCCCATGAAACACAGGATTGTTAGAGATTGCTATAACTGCTTGATTGTCAACTGAGATTTCAGTTGCTTCTTCCTCTTCCATATGTAGATCACACAGTAACTTTTGAAGCCATAAAGCTTGGTTAACTGCAGCTGTGGCAGCAATGAACTCTGCCTCTGCAGTTGATTGTGCAACAATGCTTTGCTTCTTGGATGACCATGAAAATATTGCTGGGCCTAGATTGAAACAAAAACCAGAAGTGCTTTTCATGTCATCAATGAATCCACCCCAATCACTGTCAGAAAAGCCATGCAATTTCAGTGTTTTACATTGCATAAATTTAACACCAAAACTGCATGTTCCTTTGATGTAACGCAGGATACGTTTGGCTGCCCTCATATGTAGCTCACTTGGACAATGCATAAACCTTGATAGAAGGTTTGTTGTATAAAGAATGTCAGGTCGGGTTGCTGTCAAATACAACAAGCAACCAATCAAGCTTCTGTACTTTTCTTCATCTACCCTGGCAGTCCCATCCTCTTTGCTGAATTTATCCTTCTGATTCATTGGAGTAGTAGTTGGTTTGCAATTCTCCATTTGGAATTTCTTCAAAATCTCCTTCGTATATTTTTCTTGACCAATGAAGATCACTCCTCTGCTTTGTTTAATCTCCATGCCAAGAAAAAAACTCATGAGTCCAAGGTCACTCATTTCGAAAGCTTGCATCATGTCCTGCTTGAACCTTTCAATTTGCTGCAAATTACTTCCAGTTACAAGTAAATCATCAACATAGAGGGACACAATAAGAACATCATCATCAATTTTCTTCACATAGAGGGTTGATTCAGAAAGACTTTTCTGAAATCCAAACCCTGTCAAGTAGTCATCAATTCGGCCATACCAAGCCCTTGGTGCCTGTTTTAATCCATAAAGTGCCTTCTTCAGCATGTACACCTTGTCTTCTTCTCCTTGAACAACAAATCCAGCAGGTTGTTCAACATAAATTTCTTCTTGTAAATCGCCATTGAGGAAGGCTGATTTTACGTCCATCTGGAACACTTTCCAGTTTTTGTGTGCAGCAACAGCAAGCAACAATCTGATGGTGTCCATCCTTGCTACTGGAGCGAATGTGTCTGAATAATCCACCCCATACACTTGAGCATACCCCTTGACAACCAGCCTTGCCTTGAATTTGTTGATGGAGCTGTCCGCATTCAGTTTGGTCCTAAAAATCCACTTGACGCCAATAATGTTCTTGTCTGTAGGTCGATCAACAAGTTCCCACGTATGATTTTTTTCAATCATGTGTATTTCCTCCTTCATTGCTTCCTACCATGCTGGATTCATCTGCGCATCTTCATAATTTTCTGGTTCACAAACAACCACATTGCTCTTTTGATAGATTTCTTCAAGTGATCTGGTGCCTCGTACTGGTGATTCATCAATTGATTCATTTTGCAAGGGAGTAATAATTTGATCATCAAGCACCGTGATCTCTTGTGTTTCATCCCAGTTCCATTTGTCGTCTTCATGGAACTGCACATCCCGTGTAATTGTAATCTTCTGGGTTTGAGGGAGGTATACTTTGTAGGCTTTAGAAATTGTGCTATAGCCAACAAAGATACCTTGCATTGCCTTCTTGTCCAGCTTGTCCCTCTTAATCTGTGGAATGTGAACTAAACATGTGCTGCCAAAAACCTTAAGAAAACTAAGTGAGGGTTTGTAATTATACCACACTTCAAAAGGAGTTTTTTCTGTCAAAAGCTTTGTTGGGAGACGATTTTGCAGGAATACTGCTGTGTTAGCAGCTTCTGCCCAAAAAACTTTAGGCAAGTTCTTCTCATGTAGCATGCATCTAGCCATCTCCATTATGTATCGATTTCTTCTCTCACTAACCCCATTCTGCTCTGGAGTGTAAGGGGCTGTGAGTTGATGCTCAATGCCAGCTTCTTCACAATAAAGATTGAATTTTGTTGATGTGTATTCTCTGCCATTGTCTGAACGAATTGCTTGAATTCTGCAGTTGCTTTGATTCTCCACATTCTTCTTGAATCTCCAGAAAATTCCAGCCACCTCTGATTTGAATTTCATGAAGTAAATCCAGCACATTCGAGAGAAATCGTCAATAAACAGCAGGTAATATTTACTGCCATTTAATGATGGTGTGCTTAGAGGACCAGCCACATCGGTATGAATCAGCTGCAGCTTTTGGGATGATCTCCAAGTTGATCTCGGAAATGATTTTCTATTCTACTTACTAAACTGACAAGCATGACAGTTCAATGTAATTTCAGTATTCCTCTGACAGCCTCAGAATTCTTCATGGTAAGCATCCTTTGTTGATGGCAGTGCCCCAACCTTTTGTGCCATAACTTAGTATAATTGAGTTTTGTTGGGAAAGCATTATGCTCCTCCTCAAATGGCAGAAACGAGAAACTTTTGCTCTTCATTCTAACTTGTAGAATTTTACACCCAGCAGCATAAAAAATACAGCAATGTTGATTTTCAAAAATCACCTTCATTCCTTTCTCAATTAATTGCCCCACACTCAACAAATTCTGATCTATATTAGGCACATAAAGAACATCTGCAATTGTTTTTGTACCTGAATTTGTTGTGATGGCAATTGTTCCCTTTCCCTTGGCTTTAATGCATTCACCATTTCCAATTCTAACTTTTGCAGCTTCTGTAGGCTGCAAATTTCGGAAAAAGACTTTTATCAAAAGTCATGTGGTTGGTACAACCACTATCAATTAGCCAATGGTCTGAGGTGGTTTGAACCGAGAAGCATGCAGCCACAAACATCTGATCCTCATCATCTTGGTTTGCGACTTGAGCATCTTCTTCTTGTTTTTGATTTTTGAATCTGCAGATTATTGCCTCATGTCCTAGCTGATTACACTTGCTGCACCTTGCATCAGGCCTCTTCCAGCATTTGAATGGTGGGTGACCACTCTTGTTGCAGTGTTGACAAGGTGGAAAATTCCTTTTAATAAATTTTCCTTTGTTGTAACCTTGATTTGGTTTAATGCTGCCTGAAGCTGCGTTCTTCCTGAAGAACTTCTTCTTGTCATAGTCTGCAAATTTTGCTTGCAAAGCACCTTCAATTGCATGATCCTGCCTCATAAGCCTTCTCTGCTCCTGAGCTTGTAAGGCATTTAGCAACTCTATCAATGTAATTTTTGACAGGTCTTTAGTATTCTCCAATGTTGTAATTGAAGCTTCATACTTTTCTGATACTGTGACCAGAAGTTTTTCAACAATTCTGGAATCTGCAAATGATGTTCCCAGCAGCCTGACTCTGTTAACAATCCCCATCAATTTGTCTGAGTACTCCTTTATAGTCTCAGAATCCTTCATCCTTTGCAGCTCAAATTCACGTATCAAGTTTAAGCTTTGCATTCCACAAATTCTTTCATCTCCTGCATATTCCTTCTTCAAGTAATCCCAAACATCTTTTGCTGATTGAAGTGACATGATCCTGGTAAAAATGGTTGTGGAAACAGCAACAAACAGACATGCCTTCGCCTTCGATTTCTTGGTCTTTCTCTCCTTATGACTTTTGATCTGAGTCATAGTTGGATTATTAGGCAGTGGTGGCACCTCATAATCCTCTTCAACAGCTTCCCACAAATCTAAGGCTTCTAGGTGAGTTTCCATTCTTACTACCTATAGTTGAAAATTCTCTCCATTGAAGATTGGAGGAGAAATATGGGTGAAACTTGATTCAGAATCCATCACAAGCCCTTCAAGAAAATTGCTCTGATACCAATTGAAAAAGTTTGAAAAGATTGAAAAGAAGAAGTGAAAAACAGAATGCAGATTTTGCTTTGAATAGTGAAAGTTTTTTACTGTTTTATTGAACTGAAAAATATCGTTGATTGCTTACTTGGTTTCAGCAATCTTTACACGTTTAAATAGACTTGAAACAAACTGAAATTGCTGGTTTGTAGCATTACAATGTGCCACGTTCAGCTAACCACTAACATGACCACTAACATAAATGTACCATGTTCAGCTAACAACATAACTAACTCCTAAAAACTAGTTCACGTCCTGAAGACCAGCTCTAGTATTTTATTTGAGCAGAATTAAAATAACAAAGACAGGCAATGCTAAAATAAAACAAAGGCAGCAACTTAAGGCATAACTCCAACAGGGTTTCTGGTTTCGATGCTAGGGTTCAAGCCTGTAAGCCAGAGTTGAGTAATAATGGGGTTTTGACACCAAAGTTCCGGCCTTGGCCACAAGTTCAAGATCAGAAAGCGGAGGAGAATAATGGGTTTTTTATGCCAAATTTGCAAGCTTGGAAGCCTGAGGGTAATAATTTTGTGGTTTCAAGGCCGTATCCTCCACTTTCGCAGCAATTTCAAGGCATGAAGCCAGGGTTTTATAATGGTTTTTCAGTGCCAAATTATCAAGTTTCTCGACATTTTCAAGACAGTAGTTTGAAGGTTGATAATGGGGTTTTCAATCCAAATCATCCAGCTATGCAGCAGGATCAAGAGAAGAAGTCAGAGGTTAACAAGGGTGGTTTTATGCCCAACCTTAATTTGTATAGTTCAAAGTCACTAGGAGGCCCTTTGTATTCAATGCCAAATCCTGCCATTGTAAAGCCAATGTTGAATCAAAATGTAACTAACATGTGTTTGCTGAATTCACAATCACATAGTTCTCTTGCGTCTTCTGGTTTGCTAACAAACTCTTCTTCTTTTGTGCTTTCTAATTCTGGTTTCTTAACAAAGTCTGTGTTGTGTAATAATGCGGTTAATAAAATTGGGGGTTTCAATCCATATCCCCCAGTTATGCAGCTTAATTTGGTGAATCTGAGCGCTACAAACATGCCTTTGAATTCACAGGCTCAAGTAGCCTCTTGCGATTCTGATTTGCTAACCACTTTGGTTGGCAATGGAATAGTTTCTTTGGCTAGACATGAAGTCCAAAGTAATAATGCAAATAGTTGCAAATTCAATTGTGCACCAAAGTTGCTGGAAACCAGTAACCAACTTGTGGCTAATGGATGTCCTGGTTTGAGAAATTCACTCATGAGTTCCTTGATTAAAAAGGAAGATGATTTTAGGGGTGTTGTTGTATTTGATGCAAACCAACTTAAGGTGAGGCATGAATCTGTGATTAGATCCTTGTATGCTGATATGCCAAGACAATGCTCCACATGTGGAATCAGATTCAAGTTCCAAGAAGATCATAGCAAGCATATGGATTGGCATATGATTAAAAACCGGACAATCAAGATATCTAAGCAGCAGAAGCAGAGAAGCATTTCTCGTATGTGGTTGGATGGTGTAGATATGTGGCTGGCTGCTAGGGCAGATGTTGCTGCAGTTCCTGGATTTGCCAAAGCTGATGCTCCTGTAGAGAAGGAAAAAGAAGAAGATTGGATGAGTTCCACTGATGAAAACAAAGTATGTGCCTTGTGTCGAGAACCATTTGAAGAATTCTACAGCCACGAGGCTGATGACTGGATACTCAGAGGAGCTGTCTACCTGAACGCGGAAAAGAAATCAGCAGCTGAAATCACGGATAGGAGTCGATTAGGTCCTGCTGTGCATGCCAGGTGCAGGCCAGCGTCCAAGTAGAAATGCAATTTGTGTTATGCAATTTGTAAACTCCATTCTATCTTGATTTATTAACCATATGCTAGTGAAGGTCAAGCAAATATTGTAGATGTTACTCGCTTCACTGGAGTAAACATGCACAAATGTTCTGTTAATATATCATTGTAATGACAAATTCTCTTCATAAAATTCATCGACTTTTGTGTCGAATTTTATCCTTGCATCAGTGTTATATTTCTTCTAAATTTATATTTTTACATTTCAACAATGGCAATTCAATGTCAAGGCAGGTTAAATTACTGTATATTCAGCACATTGACATCAGTAAGCAGTACAAACTACACACACACCCAAAATTTCTGGAATTATTAAGCACATAAACTGTAAAGGAAGTATTGAATGAAACGTATCAATGTGCATATATTAGATTGTCTTAGTTCAACTTGAGATTTGAAGAGTAATAGTTTTAAGGACAAAACAGGAGTAAAAAGTTGGCTAAACACTTAAACTACATTCTTTTAAAAACGAAAAACGAGGAGAGCTTCAAATACTGGAGACTCATCTAGGTCATAAGGAAAAGCATCTCAATAAATGGCAGTAGCTCAAAAAATCTTCATTCGTGCAAATTGATTTCCATAGTTGCCTTCAAGTATCAACACATCTTCAAATGGACCTGGTTCCTCCAATCCTGAATAACATGTAAAATACCGGCTAGCTGCTCCAGTTGACCTAGATTCTCAGCCTTGAATAAAGAATTTTTGGCTGCACAATCCTTTGAAGATCTGTTCTAGAAAGCTGCGTGAAATCAAAGTCGACCAAACCTTTTTCCAGAATAGGCCAGATTGAAGAAGGGGAAGCTCCCTCATGTTTATCAAATCACCATGAGTTCTGTTTGCTTCAACTAAAAAATCGCTAGGTACAGTGTAGAACAAGTTTACATGAAAGCATATCAGTGATGGAGCATATAGGATAACAAATAACTCAAAATGGTGATGAAGAAAAATCAAGTACAACGTGAAGTCCAGCGAACATGATGACAACACCATCTGAAATCATTTTATTACATCTTTTTTTTTTTCCCCGTTTCCCTTGAACTAGTAAAGCAGGGCTCAACATCTATTTTAACATCTATCTAGCAAGAAAATTTGATCATGGCACAATCTTGTGTCTGCGGCTAGGAATTTCTCGTCTAACATACATTTTCTTGATCTCATCCAGTGGCCGGCTGGACCCATCAGGCAAGCTCACAAACTTCCAGCCACCACCACCACGCCTCCCTTTTTCCCCCAGTTTCTCCACTGTGAACTTCCAACCCTCGGAAGGACGCCGCTGCTATACTGGTGGCATTTCACCTGTCCTGCCATCTGCACAAAGGAAAACCATATATCATCTGGATAATCTGCATGGATTTAGTGAAACTTTTAGTTGCTTTCCAACACAAAATTGAATAACATGCTTGCAATTTGATGAGCAGGCATACGGAAAGGAATAAATCCAATGGATTGCCTGTGCCAATCCTTAAAGCTAACACAAATGCTGATGCCATTTGCATCCGTGATTAGTTTGGATGAGTCAAAATAGCACTGCATTAAGGAAAATAGATTCATCCTATCCCTAAAGATTCCTTGGTGGCTCTTCTACCATGCTGCTTGCTGCAGGAATCTCTCTCTCTCTCTCTGATATAAGTGGACAAACCGCTCTCCCTGATATTTGCTTTGTCAACAAGACCAAACTATCTAAAGTTTCTGAAAATCCTTAGTCTCAAAGATTAGACAGCAGCTAAAAATGATAAATGATGAAATCAACAGGGATACGAGTCCATAAACTTCCCAAGTGATAGCTATTCTTTTACCAATGCCATATTGCTTTTCAGTTACCACCTTCTCTAGTCAGCGTGACTTCCATTTCCAATTTCATACCCAGAGGCCAGAGTACATCAGACCTTGCTCTCACCCCAATCTACACATGCACACACATGCATGCATAACAGACATTTGTTGTGCAGTTCTACCTTTTTTTTTCCTGATTAAAAGCAAGAAGCACATGGGATAAACTTTCATTTTGTTGAAGTTCATTTTCTGAACATATCTTGATAAAGCTTCTCATCCTCGGATATCTCATAGTGGACTCCATCTCGATCTTTGATGGTACCATAACAGCCCTCTGGCATCACTATGAAATCAGGCTTATAGGGAAGGTATATGAAAGTCTCGGTCATGAGAATTGAAAACTCTGCAAAAGAATAGTTAGACTTCTATGAGCCATACAAGTCTATTGCTTTGGCAGACATGGTTTGTTTGATACCTAACATGCTTCCATACATTCAGTCCAAATCACATATCTGTACCTTGATCACTGCCTGTGGGTGTATAATGTCAACTATACTACGAATGAGAATGGTTACTTGTATACAAAGCAAACACAGTTTATAAGAAAGGAAAGAAATCTGATAGTTTTATTGCAGACAAAGAGTTACAGGAAATAAGAAACACGTAGCCTCACCACTCCAGGGAATCACTCCCATATTGGAATCACACCAATTACAAAGAGGTTTTCATTACAGCATAACCTACTGAAACTACTAATTTTCAATATATAGTTTTACAATTTACAGTTACTAAATAACTAGACTTTTAACTGCTAATGCTAATAACTGACATATAAAAACAATATCAGTTATTACTGCCACTTGGAGATAATCCAATAAGATTGACATCAATTATTGGATACCAACTGCCCTCTCTTTCCAACACAAGTGGCTGGAACTTTAGCTTGCACAGAGTACTTCACTCCACTAGAATTTGACTCCGCAAAATCCTTAGCTTTATCACCCCTGTTCCCATTGTTAGACTCAATCGATTCTCTCTGTTTAGTTCTGCTTCGTGTGCTGCTGTTTTGATCACCAGAATTTGCATCAGTGTATCCATGGACAAACATAAAATAAATCCATGTACAGTATAGAGACACCATGTTCTATCCACATAAGTAGGCACCATGATCAATCACGAGTACACAAGTTTGTTTCCTTATGAAACCCATGCTCACATGCATCCAACACGTATCACACAGGTATAGCCAGTAACATAATATAACTTTCTGTGGATATAATCATTGACAAACAAATATACATGCACATGCACGAGCACAGTATGGGGACACTATGTACCTTCTACCATAAGTAGGCATCCATGATCACCACAACTCAAAAAACCTCACATAGTCCCACACCATCATTAACCAGTAACACCTGAAAAGAGAGGCACTAGCTGTTACAGGTTGTAATAATTATGTGCCCCATAAAGTGACTAAACACAAAAACAGAGATAATTAATATACACAAGTCCATCATCGTCTTACACTTTCAATAATTTGCCAAAACATGGAATTAGATCACACATTCGAAACAGACGGGTATATTCTCAACAATCTATATCATACTCTGGGAAGTTATCAAGCAAGAGTTCGGTAGAAACATCCAAAGGATGACCAAGCTTCTTCTCCTCTTTCTCCTCAATCTCTTTCAACCAAAGAATTGCATGCACCCTTTGCCTCATAATACTGTAATCCTTAGCAAACTTCTCAGCAGTGTAAACTTCAGGAATTTCCTTATGCAACCGATACATCTCTAACTTCTCCGAGTCCTTCAAGTAAGAACCTCTTGCACCAGGCTCCCTTATTTGCTTCATCAACACACTAAGTTCGTCAATCCTCCTATCCCATCCTTTCTCTTTTTATTCTCAGCCTCCAATTCATGTATCCTATCTTCAATCTCTTGCAAATCATAGGCCAAAGCATATTAAGACGCGTCTATTTTTCTTCCATCTCCATCATCTTTCCCACTATCAGTACTAGAACTAGTAGTCCTTTGACTCACCGATGCCATTCCATCAAAATGATCCTTTGTCAATCCAGTTGACCATGAAGAAGCAGAGTCCCAACCCAGATCATCAATCTCCCTACCAGACTCACCAAAAGATCCACCAACTGCACTATCCCAATCATCTTCACTGTCACTTCCTCCTGAATTCACTGAGATGAACCTAGACCCAATCACTTGACAGGTATCAATCCCAATTGTTAATGCAACCCCTTTGGCATTTTCAAAGTGATGAGAATCATCACGTAGCACAGTGTGAATAGTTGCTGCATTTGTACTTGTGCTTAACGTAATAGAAGAAAGTCGAGAACTTATCCGGTGAATAGTTGTAAAAAAAGACCCTGAAAATACAAATAAAAACTCCATCTTTAGCATCCATTGAATTACATTTCACCACCTAAAATCAATAACTCACATCTAAAAATTACATTAATTTATATTATAAGCTAAACCCATATACAAAAACAAAGAGAACATTGAAAATCAAATAAAAAAAAATCCAATCTTTAGCATCCATGGACTTCCACTTCAGTACTTGAAAAAAAAAATCAATCGATTACATCTAAGACATAAGGAAAAAAATAAAAATCTATAAATTAGCTAATCCCAGATACAGCAACTAAGAAAACATGAACATATGCAATAAAAAGAACAATCTTTACATTCATAGAAGTCCATTTTCACTGCTTATAATCAATAAATAAGCACTCAAATGAACATAAATATACAGGAATCCATACATTAAGCCATATAGAAACAGACGGAGCTAGAGAGAGATTCATTACCTTGATTTCAGTTTGGCTAGGGAGAGAATATAGAAAGGAGTGAGCTTTTTGAGAGAGGAGATAAGTTTTTTTGAGGTGATAATTTAAAATATTTTTTATTTAAAAATATATTAAAATAAAATTTTTTAATTTTTAAAAATTAATTTTAATTTTTAAACATCAAAATAATTTAAAAATAGTTTTTTTTACTTGCACAAACCTCAATATAGTCCTCTAACTATATAGATAGTCTAGATCGAGATCCAAAATAATTTTCGTTTCTTAGTTGAGTCCCCCAAGCCTTAACAATTCTCAATTTAGTATTTGCAATCATATTTCTTTGTGACTCCATCCATTTTCTTGACTATTTTTTTTTTACTTAGTTGTAAGTTTAAGATATGTATATAAAATATTCAATCAACTCATAAGTTAATATATTAAATCATAATAATTTTTTTGTATTTAAGTAAGATAAAAAAATATTTTTTATTTTCTATTCATAGAATTAGCCTAATCTACTAATTTTGGTTGAGTTAATAACTTGTTCGGTTTAATTAAAGTTTTTATTTACCTTAAGTATTATAATTTCTAAGTTTTTAAATTAGCTCATTAGACTAGATCGGGTTTTATAACCATATTTTGTGTATAAAAGTTAATGTTTTTTCATTAAAATTTGTGAAATTTTTTTTTTTTTAAAAAAAAACCTTTTGGAAACTCAATTGAGACAGAAAAACCCGTAGGGACTCAATCAAGAAAATGTCCGTAGTTAGAAGACTTCTTTAGGTTCGCCCTTAAAAAATTGGATCCGGGTCAATAAAAAAGGAAAGGGCTCAATTGACCCGGAAATAACAAAGACAAATCGGGTCGGGTTGAGTGTCTTAAAAAAGGTAAGTTTTTTAGGCTACGCTTTATCCACCACCAACAACAACCACAGTTACAATCACAGAGTCAGAGAGAGTTTTCTACTTGAGTGACCTGGAAAAAAAAAAATAAAAAATAAAATAAAATAAAGGGTCTGATTTAGGGTTTCTCATCAAGAAAGCTCTCTCCTTTTTCAGACCAAATCGATCCATTTCTAAAAAGGATTTGATTTTTATGTGTTTTTTCTTGTGGGGCGGCTTGAAACACTAGAATTTGTTACATGGGTGGTTCGTCATTTTCAGGTGGGTCACTTTTATTTTCTGTTTATTTCCTTAAAGTTGTGAACTTTATGAGTTTGGTTTCTGAGAAAATAGAAATCGGGGTCTTAGATTTTGCTTTCTTGTGGTTTATAGGACTGTTTTTAGCTTGATTTAGTGTGTGGTTGTTTTTCATTTTTTTTTTGGGTTAAGAAATGTTTGATTCTTCTCTTTGGTAGCTGAGAAAATTGAAATAAAAAAGTACAGGAGTTAAGATGTTGACCCTTGAGTTCCTTTTTTTTTTAATAAGCTTGGAGGGTTTTTCTTATTTTTTTAGGATAAGAACTTCTGGGTTGTTAAGCCTTTTTTTCATTTTAGCTAATTTTTTTTAAAAAAGTTATTTAGACCATAGAAGTAGAAATTTTAGCTTTGATCTTGCATTTGTTTCAGCAAAGGCATACTTAGCTGAGGTGGTGAAACTGTCTAGCTGAATCAAAAAGACATTTTCATTTTTTGGCAACTAAAATCTGATGGTATTGTTTAGCTGAAGTAACGAGATGATTTTGCTCACACGTGTTGAATAATTGAAAATATAGTATGTACTAGGACCTGTAGTGTAGTGAAATACATTATGTACTGGAACCAATCGTGTAGATTAAGTTTGATTCCATGTATAATAAACCTAATAGTTAGATTGTGAAGTTAAATGCTCTGTAGATATAATAAGTTTGTGGTTGAAGCCTAAGATCATTACTTTGGTATTGAACTAAGCAAATAAGGGATTCTTTTAATTGCACAATTTAGGAGCTTTATGCTTCCTTAGCAAGCTAATAATTGTCATAATTTAGTATGGTTGGAGTAGGTTGGTATGTTTCTGAATTTTTTTAGTCTCAAGCTACTCAGCATATGGAAAAAACATGCATCCAGCTTGGTTGCTCCTTAATATGCAGTGGTATGTGTGGAGTGTGCCCTTAGCTAGTCTTAATTGTTTGGCTTTATTTTTTAATTTATGCTGTTCAATCTTGTACTTTGTACAGGTATTCTTGCTTGCTGCATCATCGTGAACAAGTTTAGGGTTATGATTTAGTGCTGTAGGGTTTTCCTTTTCCAAAATTCAATGGTGCCAGAAGGCTAGTGAAATATGGAGGGTTTCCAGACTATCAGTTGTCTAAAGGGTAAGCCATTATAAGTAGATGAATTCTTCAAATTTTCTTTCTATAGAGAAAGGTGAGTGTGTTGATGCTGATAGCTGTCTGATGACTGGTTGCAGGTTCACTAGGCCATCAGTTCTTGTTATTTATTGTTTGGTTATCCAGTTTCCAAGTAGCTGTGGCATTGCAGACCCTGCTTGAGCCTAATCATGTTTCGTCTACATCTGAGCTAGGCACTCCACCTATTTCTGGACTTTTTGGACCTATTGAAATATCACCTTCTGTCTTACCACGCTACCCTTATCCTGGTGAGAATTTAGCTCCTATGTACCCAACTTTTCCCACCACATATGAGCCAAATTTAACCGGGAAATGCCCTGTAAATTTCACTGCTATGTCAAATGTCATAGACAGAACCGCATCTGATTGCTCTCAACCCTTGGCAGCTCTCGTAGGAAATGTAATATGCTGTCCACAGCTTGGTAGTTTGCTCCACATTTTCCAGGGTTATTTCAGTGGCAACTCTGATAAGTTGGTTTTGCAGAATGCAGTGGCTGATGATTGTTTTTCAGATATCATTAGTATACTAGCAAGCAGAGGGGCCAATATCACTATACCTACACTTTGCTCTGTTAAATCGTTAAATCTTACTGGTGGGTTGTGTCCTGTGAAGGATGTTGTTAACTTTGAGAAAATAGTAAATACAAGCAAATTACTGGAAGCCTGCAGTACTGTTGATCCTCTTAAAGAGTGTTGTAGACCAATTTGCCAATCTGCAATCATGGAAGCTGCTCTTGAGATTTCCGGGACACAATTGACAATCAATGATAATAGAGATTTGGTGACCGTGCCTAATCATAGTGATCCTCTTAGTGATTGTAAAGGGGTGGTATTTTCATATATCTCTAGGAAGCTATCAGCAGATGCTGCAACTAGTGCATTCCGGATATTATCTGCCTGCAAAGTTAACAAGGGTACAGTAGTAATGATTTTCCTTCTTTATGAACTCTTCCTCAGTTTTTGCTGGACTGAATTTCATAAATGCAATGCCAATGTCACATCAATAAATTTCCTGTGCATATATTGCATCTTCTGTGAGGTTCTCCTGTGTTTTAGAACTTTTCATGATGGAATGATGCGATAGTTGAAGAGAGGACAAAAGTGTAGGGAATATGTTATAAGTCTACATCATTTGTTCAGCAAATGATGCTGCTTTTGAATCTATCTAGATGCTTTGTGTTAATTTGAATTACTCACCAACTTAGATTATGAAATAAAGACAGTTTTCGACTTATATGTCCAGCTAATCATGGTTTTGGATAGAATCATGGTAGCTATATTGTTCTATAGTTCACAAACTTAATTGGTCTTATTAATTTTCTTTCTTTACTTGCACACATTTCTGTGCACATAGCTTTGTCATGAATTTGTGGAACTCAAGAAGGATCCGTTATTTTTTTTTTTTGTTTATTCTTTCGGTTATTTTACTTTTGTCGACTCAATGTTTCATGTGCAGCTTGTCCTTTGAATTTCACACAGCCATTAGAAGTTATTAAAGCATGTCGAAATTTAGCTGCTCCCAATCCCTCCTGCTGTAGCTCATTAAATACATACATTGCTGGGATACAAAATCAAATGTTAATTACAAACAAACAGGCGATAATCTGTGCAACAGTTCTGGGGTCCAAGCTACGACAAGGCGGGGTCATGACAAATGTTTATGAGCTTTGTGACATTGACTTGAAAGATTTTAGCATACAAGGTTTATTTCCTCAGTATGATACCAGTCTTTTAAAATTTTCACTCCATTTCATCCTCTATTCGATCTGATATCTATAACTTCTTTTTTGGTGGATTGTGTGTTGGTGGATGCCAAGCAGCATATGGACAACAAGGTTTGCTTCTCTCTCCCTCCCAACAATAGAGCTTATATACTGCAATTACATTTTTAGATTAAAGTAAGATTTCTTGGATACATACGGATGCCCAGTGCTAAAAGTGTGAATGGGATGTAGGGCATCATTTTATATTGAATGAAAATCTCCCACCCAAACCTGGCAGTTGGCTTCCTGGAAGTTGTGGGTTTTATTTGTGTATTTAGGATATTTGATGAAAACTTCTGGGTTGTGATCTAACTGAGGCCTGGTGAGAGGATGGGTGTCGTGTTTTCCAATTTGCTTGAGAATGGAAATAAGGTTTTGTTCATTTGACTACATAAAAGAAAGTGCTTCTTAGAGTTTGTAATGTAACTGCTCTCTTTTGCAGCCTGGAAAGAAATCAATATTGTTGTTGTTGTTTATAAATTTTTCTTTTTGATGTAATTTTAGGGTGTCTACTTCGAAGCTTGCCTGCCGATGTTATATTAGACAATTCGACAGGGTTCAGCTTTACATGTGACTTGACCGACAACATTGCAGCTCCATGGCCATCATCATCCTCTGTGTCATCAGTGTCTCTTTGTGCCCCAGGTAATGTTAAACTACTCAAGAAAGAACCAAATCTTACCTGTTCCTTATATTTCCGAAAGAGCATGAGCAATTTGATATTTCATCTGGAAAACACACACACACACACACACACACACTTATATGCTGCTTGTTCTCAAGTTCTTGTTCTAACAGCTCCTGCCTTAATCTTGCAGAGATGTCCTTGCCTGCCTTGCCTACATCACAGATCAGAAACCCTGGTGTGTACCTTTTCCCCATGCAATTCATAACCAATCAGCTTAGCCTTGTTCTGCTACTTGTTTGCTTAACAATGTCACAGTAAAAACACACACAGAGGCGCGCACATTAGTAGTTGATTGTTTTCACTCTGAATAAACAAAGGCATTTTTAATAGCATGCTGATTGCTGAATCATATATTAGTCAGCCAGCCGTAGTATAAGATCATTCATCATAAAGATTCAGCTTTAAATGTAATAGTGCTTGTTCTTGAGCACGGCAGCTTCTTTTTTTCTTTTCGATCTCCCTTCATTTCTGACATACGTATTAATGCTTCGTCGCAGGCAATCGTGGTGGTGAGTTGGAGTTGCTGGTACCCATTTTTTCATTTTTTATTTTCAGTGCATTGTTGTACTGAAGAGATTAGTCAAGGGCTTGAACCGGTTTGAAATAGGTGGTGGTGTCTCTGGAAATTTGACCTTGTGTGGGGATTTTTACTTGTATATTTTGATGAGCAGCCTCCTTCGTGTATAGCAGCTTTTCATTTTCATTTTTGTTTTCTTTTTTCCTTTTATTTTAAAGCTATTTTTGTGTCTATTTTTTATGGTTATTGTTGAAAGACTTTCTTGATATTTTCATGGAAAATTTTCTGTGGGTGTCATCTGTTAGGGAACCTAGCATATTTGTGTGCTTATTAGACAGCAGGTCATCACTGGCGCCTGGCGGCCACTATATTTGTGGCGCGTGTCTCTACGTGCATCCCATGCAAGTAAAACGAGTCACTCATTTTGCTGTTTTGCAAATGGTTGTCAGACTCGATTCTCGAGACGGAGTAAAAAGAAAAGTTTGGGCTGCTAGGTTATCGGGTATCGGGTTAAATTCTGTAAACCCAAGTGAAAAATGATATTGTAGCCCAAGCAATGTTAAAGAAAAAAAACTTAGTAGCCCAAACACTATTTTTAGGAATAACTAGTTGATTGATTAAATGACTTAGAAATTTTTTGATATTATAATTTAACTTGGTAAAATAGTTTAAAATTTAAATTTTTTTTATTTTTTGTTTAGCTGAGGTTTTAAATTAAACTGTGTAAAAGTTATTTTAATATAATTTTATTGACTGGGTAGGTATAGAAAAAAAAAATAGAATAGTTCTATCCTAGCCAACATGTAAAATTTATAACTTGGGTTATAAATTTTAAATTGATTTGTTTAATTTTATTGAATAATAAAAAAATGAAATTGATTCATTGTTAATCTAATATTAATTAATAAAATTTTAATATGTAAGAGTGAAATTAAAAAAAAAAAAAAAAACTCTAAAAACTAAATGGCTAACTAAAAGAGTCATGGACATGTCATTTTTAAAAAAAAATTAATATTAAAGAAAAAATAAAGGGTTAATTAAAAAAATAACAGTCAAGTCATTTAAGAAAAGATAAAAATATTAAAAAATAAAATAAAATAATAATATTATATTAAAAGATGTAATTGAAAAAAAAAATAAGCCTAAAATACAAAAAAACCTAAAAAGCCAATAAAAATACATGTAGGACCGTTTACAACAAGCCTCATGTGGGGAGGGTTAGTGGCCTAGGCCAGGATATTTTTACAAGGTTCGATCATCTGCCTCTTCTTATTCTTCTTTTTTTTTTTTTTTTAAATAATAAATAAATAGACAACTTAACTGTTATCTTTTGAAAGAAAATATTACTGCATGGTGAAATCAAACCCATGATCTCTGGCCACTCACCTACGTGCTTACCAACTAATCTACTCCATAAAGTTTATCAAAATGATTAAAAAACTTATACTAAACTAATTTATTATTTATATAAATAATTAAACCAACTCTATGTTTTTTAGTTATAGTTATTAGAGTTAACCTGACCAATTGAATGAGTTCGAGTCATACAGATTGATCCAAGTTAACTCACAAAAATTTAAAATAATTTTTAAGGTTTTAATTTTTTAATTAATGTGAATGTATGTTATATATATTATAAATAATGAGTGTTAAAATAGTGGTTTCAGTTTAAAAGATAAAAACAAATTATTAAAACCATAGTTATCAAGATTTATTTAAAGATAATGTTATTTTAAAAAAATAAATAGGAGTTGAGTCGGATAAATCTTACCTAGGTTTAGGTTTTGTCGGGTTAATTAAATTATGGATTAACTTATTATATCACTTGAGTTTGACTGAATGAACCTCTTAAACATGTCAAAAACAAACTCGATCCATGCTAAACTCTAAGATAGCGGTCATTGAAAACTAGCTTGACAACTATGATTGTATTTCATTAGGTTAAATTAATTATTTTAGGATCCTAATACATGCAAATAATACTAACTTCATTTTTCTTGTGTAGAAAATGTGCAACTAGTATTAAGTCCATAGGAATAGGACGGCACCATAGAAGAAAAAATGCAGCATTGCATCTCTTATTGCCAAATTCTTGATTTATTAAAGCTGAAATCTCTTATTGCTCCAGTCATCATCTTCTTCTCAAATTCTAAGCACTATATATGCCAGCAATGCCCAAATAAACCAGCTGAAGTCTTATTGAAGCTGTAAGCCTGATCATGTTGATCTACAATTCTACAAATTACCCTATCCAAGTTCAGTGGCGGTTCCCATGGCTAACCTGGTTTTATTTCCCCTTTGTATTAATATATTCCCTAATTTCCCTTTATTTTTCCAATTTCCCGATCATAAACTAATAAAAAAACGTGAAAAAATTTCTTAGAAAAATAAAATCATATTTTATGTAAGCAGGAAAGTATTGTAAGAAAATAAAAACCATAGCTGGTAAAACGAGAACAAATTATGTACGAGAAACGCAACCGATCTTATCCATTTTATTGTCTTCTTCCCCAAACCTCTCACAGCCCTCTCAACAACAACATCAAAACAGGAAATAAGGAGCATTGGTCATGGTACACATGACTTTATTACATATTAGCGAAAAGTTGATAGGACGTTGATCACATGATTCTGATCATCAAAAGCATATCCCCATTAATTGGATATAAGCATCCCATAGAACCGCAACAGTTCATAGGGTTGAACATGCACAACCCACCCTTACCGATACAATTAGCTTCACCTTGGGCATACATAATGTCTGAGAGCTAGGGTGGAATGAGCAAAGGCAGCCATAAATGTGAAGCTTGCCTGCCGATGTTATATTGGACAAACTCATCAACTTAATTATCGAAAATGATAGGTTTCGAATTCAAACTCATCAACTTACCCCCGTGTAGCCAAGTTTAGAGTTGTTTTGAATCTCCAATGGAAATGGTCGACCCCTTCACTAAGATATTTTCATTCTAAAAAGAAAATATATAGAACACATATTTCACGAAAATCCTTACCTCCTGCGAATCACATCACATTATAGAAAGCACAAACATAAGATTTAACAAGCTAGGATGAGTTGCATTAATGAAAATACACTAAATTGATAGTTTCTGCGAGTGCAAGAGGACAACCACAATAACAAGAAGAGGGCCCTCCCTTGTTATCTTTATTCCTCCAACCTTCTTCCCCACCTTCACAACCCTTCAACTACGACATTAAAATGAAAAGAGAGATTATAGAAGCATGCATGGCACAACTCTATGCTAGCTGCAAGCATAACTTCCTAGCTAATCGACAACACATACTTTATTCATCACAATATTAGACGATCATGCATAATTAATTTTTGTTTCCATTGTTGTTTTTATTTAAATTTAGATTAGGACCCTATCTCATATTTTTAAGATTGTTAATCTTTCCAATAAAAAAATTGACTTGAAAAACAAGGTTGATTAACTTGATGAGGGCTATGACTAAGTCACAAAATAGATAGATTAATTACCCAATTTGACTTGTGTATATTAACAATGTCATCGAACCATTCTTTTTATAAATAAAACATTGCACCACTATTTTGATGATAGTAGTACATATATAGAAGCTTCAATTTTATTAAGCACATTTCAAACTTTAAATTCGCAATTCTTGTTGTTAAAAACCACGCTAATAATTGTTACTTATTTTTTTTATAAAAAAAGATTTTAATCGAAAAAGAAAAACCAGTTTAAAGCTAAGTCTTTATGGTGAATGATCTTATGCTATGGCCGGCTAACTAATGTATGATCCAGCAATCAGAATGCCATTACAAATGCCTTTGTTCACTCACAGTGAAAACATTCAACTACTAATGTGCGTGTGTTTTTGTAATTGTGACATTGTTAAGCAAACAAGCAGCAGAACAAGGTTATGTTGATAGGTTACGAATTGCATGGGATATAAATTAAGAACAGGTAAGGTTTAGTTCTTTCTTGAGTAGTTGAACATGTACCAGGGGCACAAAGAGCCAAGGATGACACGGAAGAAGATGATGGCCATGGAGCTGCAATGTTGTAGGTCAAGTCACATGCAAAGCTGAACCCCGTCGATTTGTCCAATATAACATCGGCAGGCAAGCTTCGAAGTAGACACGATACAATTAAACGGCAAAGAAAAATTATTATTGTTATTATTAAATAATTGATTCCTTTTCGGAACTGTTGCCCAGATTATCAAAAACAGGAGCTGGCTGTGTGAAAATTTCAAAAACAAACTTAATCAATTGGATGCTGTGTAAATTATTATTGTTATTACTGAATTCTAGACATGTAAAAAGGCTTATGTGTAAGTAACTGAGAAGAGATGCTTGCATGTTTGATTTTGTTAATGAGCAAATGAACCGTGGTATTGACAGACACGCCATGAGTAAACACAAGTAAGAAATGTGTTGGCACATGATTTGACTTACGGTCACCTCCTTCGCACCACTATAAAACGAACCCTTCAAGAGATGGAGGTATCATACAACACACAAACACTAGAAGTGATTGATTGAGAGCTAGCTAGTAATACAGAAATCGTGCATGGAGATGATCAGCAAGAAGGTTAGTGGTTCTTTGCTGCTGATAGTGGCCTTCACATTTATGGCTGCCTTTGCTCATTCCACCCTAGCCGTGCGGCTGATTCCACCACTCTCAGACATTATGTATGCCCAAGATGAAGCTAATTGTATCGGTAAAGGTGGGTTCTGCATGGTCAAACCTATGAGCTGTTGCGGTTCTATGGGATGCTTATATCCAATGGGGATATGCTTTTGATGATCAGAATCATGTGATCAACGTCCTATCAACTTTTAGCTAATGTGTAATAAAGTCATGTGTACCATGACCAATGCTCGTTATTTTCTTTTTTGATGTTGTTGTTGAGAGGGCTGTGAGAGGTTTGGGGAAGAAGACAATAAAATGGATAAGATCGGTTGCGTTTCTCGTACATAATTTGTTCTCGTTTTACCAGCTATGATTTTTATTTTCTTACAATACTTTCCTGCTTGCATAAAATAGGAACTATATATATCAAGACGACTGCCTAGCTACTAGCCCCTAATGTTTTGTTTTATTACCTCTGATTTTTTTATTAGTTTGTGATCGGGAAATTGGAAAACTAAAGGGAAATTAGGAAATATATTAATACAAAAGGGAAATAAAACCGGGTTAGCCATGGGAACGCAGTGAACTTGGATAGGGTACGTTGTAGAATTGTAGATCATCTTCTCACTGTGAAGTCACCACTACCGATATCATCCACCGCCACTGACAGCGTCCCAATCAAAGCCAACCGCAGAAACCATGGTGCACATCACCGAACTTCCTCCACATCCCTCCAACACCTTTCAAACAAAAACTCACCAAAAGCACCTAGACTCCCAACAACAATCTCAAACACAGAGCTCTGTCAACTCTTTCCAATTTGCAGTGCACGTCTTCTATATATGAAGGATTCCCGAGCTGGGTGGATGGAAAAACCCTCAAAACTTATTTCATGAAGATGGGTAAGATTCAAAGGTTGTTCATATCTAGAAAACGCACGAAAGCTGGAAAACGATTTGGTTTCGTAACAATTGCGTCCAATTTCTCCGATAAGGTTCTCACTGAATGCATGAATGACCTAAGGTACGGGCAATATAACCTGAAGGCAAATACTGCAAGACACTTTAAGAAATATATGAAAGTAACTGAGAAGAAGCTGCTGGGAAAGACAAAACACAGAGCCAAACAATCTGTCCCAAAAAAGGAACGAGACAGTAGAAGTTATAAGGAGGTCCTGAGTCCGACCAAAACAGATCATGTTTATGAACCAAAGCAATCTGGAGACACCAGCTCACAATCTTGTGTTGAAGAGATTCGCTACAATATCATCAGTACTGGTGACAGTTTATGGCTAACTATAAAAGTCCCGTTGGGCAATGGAGAGGAATTAATGAGTAAAACAATGTTATCTTTTTATTCAACTTTTATTATTTGTGGCAATGGAGACAAGAATCGGAATCATCTGTTTTTTTTTTTTATTATTATTATTATTATTATTATTGTACTTTCACTTGTTTTTAATCATGATCCTTGAATACATATTATATGATATAACAAAAAATATTATTGAATTTTGTTATATATTTGATCTCGGATTTTGATCCACGTCAATCATTTAATATTTGTAGTATTCAATGCCAACACACGCTCTGGTATTATTATAACTATAAGTTTCTATTAAAATTTATTATAAATTCTTGGATAAGAATTCATGATAAAGAAAATTATAAAATACTATTGGAAGAAAGTATAGTAAAATAACATAATTTCATAGAAAATTTTCAGCCTTTATTGAAACTATCACTTTGATCATGTTTCAACGTGTGCCAATTATCCTAAAAAAGTTTGGTTTAGTTGTCGTTAATATTGGATTTTTTAAAATATATATGTATAGCAGAAATAATAAATTTAATTTTTTAAAAAAATTTATAGAATCTCAATAGATAAATCTTGAGTTTATATGATTTATAAAAAAATTATCTGAAGTTTAGATATATTTTTTTTTAATAATTACTTCAAGATTGAGTTGTCATGAACTACAAATCATCTAAATGTTTGATCTATAATGGTAATTCATACGGAATCGTAAGTGAAAAATCTCCTAAAAAATCTCATAAATCATTCAAAAAAAAAGAAATTGTTAGAAGTTAGTCTAAACAAAGGTGTTGTTAAAAAACTCAAAATGAATTTAACATTCCGGCAATTGTATTTTTCTTGTAATTTTGATGAAGTACTATTATTTATCTCATCTTGAACAGTAAGATATAAAAATTACATTTTTCATAACCTAATTTTTTGATTAATCAACATATCCTATCATGTCGTATGCATATATTATATTTACGTATATATGCTTCTTACCTCATTGACAAAGAGCTTGTGCTAAAAATGTTTATCTTTAACTAGACCGACCGCTAGAAATTAAAAGGTTGCCCACGAGATCAAATGAGCACCTTACTTTAATTGGTTATGACATCATACTTACAAACTTGAGCTTGTCGTATTTAGTTTATTTATTTATTTTCTTTTTTCATATTTCATCCTTGTTTGCCCTCAATTTCATACTTAAATTTTTTTTTATTGGTTATATAGTTTATTTTTTAGTCAGTCAAGTTGAATGGATCAAATTAGAAAAAATTTCACATGTTTAATTCTAAACCCTGGCTAGGCAAAACGTAGAGGTTTTTTCCTTCAATCTTGTCTTATATATTTTTTTATTAGTTATCTAGGTTATCTTCGGATCGGTCAAGTCAACTAGGTCGGATCGAGATAAACCTCACACATTTAATTTTAAATCAGGTTAAACAAGGAGTCGAGTCGGGAGATTTTTTTCCATTCAGTTTTGTCATCATACTTTTTTTAATGGTCATCAAAATTATTTTTGGACCGACAAGTAGATTAGGACACGTAAGGAAACTTTTGCATAGCTTAATTTTAAACCTAGTTTAGGCAAGGAGTCATATCAAAAGTTTTTTCTTTCTTTCAATTGTTTTTTTTTTCTCTCTCAATTTTGTCCTCACACTTTTTTTTAATGGTCATTGGGTTGTTTTTGCACTTGTTAAGTTGGCCAGGTCATGTCAAGATAACTCTCACATGGTTAATTTTAAATCGGGTCATGCAAGGAGTCAAATCATAAGGGTTTTTTCATTCAATTTTGTCTTCTTTTTTTTCCTCAAACTGTTTTTTAACTATCATTTAAGTTGTTTTTAGATCTTTAAAGTTGCTTGGGTCACGTTAAGACAACTCTTACACGATTTAATTTTAAACTCGAGTTAGATAAAGAGTCAGGTATGAAAGTTTTCAAAGCTGATATTTTGGGCCAGATTTAATGACAATGCTAAACAATTCTCTATGACCTCAATATTTCTTGTTTCGTTCAAAAACAAATTTTGGTCAGACCCATAATATTGAGCAAGCCTATTACTAATTTCATTCAAAGGAGTTTTAGGACTTGTTAAATTGGTTTTAAAATAAGTTTTATGACCTGTTTTATTTTGCATTGGTTCTCAATTTCTTTAGGTGATTGAAAAAGTAGGGTATCGGTTTATAAGCTCTAAAAATATATTTTCAACTTTTTTTCATCTAAAATTACCTATAAATATACTATAAATCTTACTAAATTCATTTTCAACCTAAAAAAATAGCTTATAGTCTCTCTAAAAGTAAAAACTAAAAGAATAAATTTTTTTAAGGATCTTGATTTTTTTTTTAGAAGGTTAAAGTACAACACTATCATTATTGAGCTATTCTCGAAAGATAAATTCATTGACACTAATATTAGTTTTTTTTATATGTCTGAAATTTTGTCATACAAATACTTTTTTTCTCTTCAATATTTTTTAGCAACGGTCTTTCTCATCTCTCAATATCCAGTAATTGAGACGTATAAAATAAAATTTAGAATTAAAATTTGAAATTTTAAAGCAACAAGGACCAAATAATAGGTAGATTGAAACTTTAGGGAATAAATTGAAGTTTTATGTGACCATATATAATGGGGGTATGTTTAGTTTGTTTTTGTTAAACGTGGCTATTCTTCTTTTAGTTTCTTTTTTAGTTACCTTAAATAACTTCAAAGAATGAGCTTATAAATATAAAAAGTTCCATTATCCAAATATATATATATATATATATATATATAGACAGTACAATGAATAAATGAACCGGGTCAAGAAGAAGAATGCTGAGCGCACTATTACTTTTCCCCATTTCTTTTAATATAGTTTTTTTTTAATGAATTATATATATATATATATATATATATATATATATATATATAGAATAACTTTTAACTTTGAGTCATTCAAAAGTTTTTTATAAATAAATTTTTACAAAAAAAATGTTGAGTTAGAAGTATGCTTAGAAGGAAATAATTAAATCATTTGAGCAATAAAAATAATAAAAGTCACAATTAAAAGAAATTGAGTTAAAAATGTTAACTTTTAATTAAAAAAATTTACTTAATTCTAAAATAAAATTTTGATTTAAATAAAAATTTATTTCCAATAAGAGATATTTATGACAATTTATTTTAATAAAAGAATTTTTTAAAAAAAAATTTATGACAATTTATTATAATAAAAAAAAATAAAAAAAAACGCAAATAAAAAATCATTTAAAATATAAGCATATAGCACAAACGGCATTTTCTCATTACCCGGTATCATGGTGGGTGCCTGGCGACAGCTCTACAATTTTCCCACGATACCCCCTGATTATGGGCCCGGTCTCCATTTGGAAGCCCAAATATCTATCTATTAGCCCAAGCTTTATTGTAGGGTACTTGGGCTTCATGTATTACCTGTTAAATACAATGGGCCCTGACTAGCCTACTTCCCTGGCCCACTTAATTGTTTTTTCACATTTTTTTTTATATATATATTAAACAACTCTCTCGCCCAGCTACCTTTTGCTAAAACCTCAAAATCAAAACCCCTAATTTCTAATGAATGGAAGCCAAATTAGGGCTTTACCGAACAGATGGGGCAGCTATAATTACACATGAAAAACACAAAGAGAAGATTCTTAAGCTCAAAAGAAGGTCAGTTTGCTTCCAATTCAGCTTCAAAGATAAAAACTTTTTCAACTTTTCAAGCTACTAACCAAACTGGGTCTTTTGAAATGCAGGTGGTTATTAGGACTGCCTTTTTCAAAATCTGAAGACAAGAATTTTCATAAATATGTGTAAGTCAGTTTCTTTTTTCTTTTTCAACATAAATTTGGTTACTTTTTATTATTTTTTATTATGATAATTATAGTAATAATTTGTGTTTTTTTTTTGTAGTGTTTCTAGGTTTGTGCCTGAATCTTTGCAAAGGGATGATGATGTAAGTTGAATTACAAGTGGTTTTCGTTTTTGTTGGAAAATATTTAGTGTTGAAGTCAGGGGATTATATCAATAATGAGTAATTAGAAGTGGGTTTT
The DNA here is from genome assembly GCA_030145905.1 of Populus davidiana. Taxonomy (NCBI): domain Eukaryota; kingdom Viridiplantae; phylum Streptophyta; class Magnoliopsida; order Malpighiales; family Salicaceae; genus Populus; species Populus davidiana. The sequence continues at coordinate 4,055,481 of CM057805.1, forward strand.
TAGTTTCATTGAGGAATACTTAGTGTTTGAGTCAGGGTTTATATTAATAATAATAATTTGCAAGTGGGTTTTTAATTTTATTGAGAAATAGGTGGTGTACAAGTCAGGGTGATCATATGAACAATGAGTAATTGGAAGTGGGCTTTTAGTTTTATTGGGAAATAGTTAGTGTTTAAGTCAGGGTGATATGTAGTTTATACACTTTATTTTTGTTGTATTTGTGTGGAATTTCATAGAGTTTTGTAGAATTTTTTTTTCATGGTCTCCATGTGAATGGAAAGGAGGCATGAAGGGGAAAATATGAATTGCATATTGTTCTGTCCGTGTTAATTAATTGGAAAAGAATTTGAACTTTAAGATGGTTTTAAAAGGTGATGATTTTATCTTAGTTGTAGATGAGATTTATATTATCTGCGAACCCTTGAGCATGAATATGTGTTTCTCTCTAGCTTGTGTGGCTTGCCATACATCCTGAAGTTTTGACCTTCATATTTTGCATGTTTTGTTCACCAGATATTCTATGAGAAAGTAAAAGAGTATGTTGAAGAAGCTTTTGGCGCATGTAATGCTAAAAGAGAGGCTTATATTGCTCCAGACTCTAAACTTTTATTTGACAGAACCAAGGTGAAAAGAATGCTCTTATCACGCTTGGATGCTCTGAACAATAAAGGGCTTCACCTTATTGCTATGTTACTTACAGGAGGTGCAGTCAATTTTGAAACCACTCGTAAAAAAATGAAAGAGGTGATTAAACAATCAAGATTTCTTAGGGATCCAAATTGCGATCATGACCAAACAGAAATTTTGATGCTGCTGTATCAACTAATCAATAGCCCTCAAAATTTTAAAGAGAATTGTTTGGCATTGGTGAATTCCACATTTCAATCTCATCATTCTGCAGCTATTCAAGTACTGGATGGACTAGAGGACTTGCCAACTGAAGCCCTGCTTGCAATGCGCAGAAAACTTAGTGGTGTCCCAGCAAGCATTCCCCGTTTACTGAAGAAGAAATACAATCGCTGTCGAGATAGTGTGATTCATTACATAAGGAACACTAGCGAGAAAATGCTTTCAGAAATTGATGGAGGGGATGAGCTGCAGGAACCACTAGCCAAAGCACTTGGGATTGCAGGTTTATCTGTAAAGCTAACATCAGGCTCTCTAAATTCCTCTTTGAACGACTTCTGTCAATTCTCTCCAGAAATAAAAGTCTTGCAGAATGAGATATTGAAGGCTCTCTGGTTACTAGGAATGAAGAAGCTTAAATTACCGGAGGTGCAAACTTTGCAGCTTCTGCTGGACCCAAAGGCTGATGTACCAAAAGGAAGTCTGCGAACAGCGATGAATAAATTGTTTACAGAATATCTTTTCGAGTGCAGTGAGTTTAGTACCGTTCCTAAACCTTTAACAGAAGCTCTTGCTATTATCAACAGGAGTTCTTGCAAAACTCGGAGTGGATGCTACCCGAAGGAGCAAATTGAAGAAGAGGTGGAATGCATTTTAGGTTTAAGTTCTGAGATAAAGCAGGTGGTTTGGGATGTTTTTCCTCATCATGAATTTGACGAGGATTTTGCTGATGCTTATGTGGAAGAGTCGGAAGAAAGTGATGGTGGAGATGATGATTTTGTCTCTGATCATCACAATATTGGTGAAGGTAAATCATATTCAATTGATTGGAATTACCAAGAAGAGAGTTGTGGGGAGCATATACCAATGGACTCCTCTCCACCTATCTCAAACCCTAACACAAGTTGTGGTCCTACTCTGTTCCATGAAACAAGAAATCATAATGTAGATGTCAGTAAGTTGAGCATAGCAACATTTGGGACATCTAGTGTAAATGATGATGACTTGTCCGGGCACCATTCTCCAAATGGAAATTCAAAAGTCCATTCTTCAATTAGAAATGAACCTGAAAAGGGTGCTGCAATTGATCCAGGAAACTCTCAGGATGTATCACCACCTTCTACCTTCTGCTTGAAAGGGAAAAACATAAGTGGTAACCTATACCTTGGCATCCAAGAGATCTGTGACGAGACGAGTATGGTTGCTTACAATCTCATTGGTTACTTAATGGAGGGGCTGGCACGGAAAGAGGGCTTGGATTTAGATTTGGGAGATATTTCTTATCTCAGAGGTGATAAGTCAAGCAAAGAAAATCAAGGTAGTGAACTTGTTTTTTCTTTTTTTTCAAATATGCATGCCCCACTAACTACAGAAATTATCCCAGAGAGAACATAAAGATGGTGCTATTATGGTTGTCACTCTGGTTAAATTTTATCCTGTATTGGAAGTGAACTGACAGAAATGTTCGAAGTCTTAGAGAACACATGGTATCTTTAATATTAAGAGTTAAAATCAATCCTCTTCTGACAAGCGAAGTTTGTGAGTCAAACTTTTGCTCGTCTCTCGGTTAATCATGCTTTGAGAGAGACTAAAATATTGCTGCTTCAAGTATCAATATTTTTTTCATGTGTCAATGATTTGATAACCCAGCTTGACTTGTTTTTTGTTTTTATGTTGTATTTTTGTTGCAATCTGCATACTAAGTAAAGCAAATGTCACTGGGGCACCCGATAAATATCATTAACCATATCACCTTCATTTTTCCTTCCTTTCTTTTGTCTGCTTTCATTGCACAAAATTCTGGAGGATAGAATCTGCTATGGAATATTTTTCCAATAGTTGTCTAATTCATCATTTTAGCGATCTGGTTTACTTATTTTGCATTTGTTTTTAGAAACAAATAGTTACTAGGTAAACCTATTAAGGAATTGATTGTGGAAGTATGGTCCACCTGGTATTTACTCTATGAACCTATATTGCCTATGTATGCTAGGAATGCAATTAATGAGGTCTTCCATTTGGATTTGCAGAAGACAGAAAGAAATCTTCTGAGAATAATGTGGCTGGTTCAGATATTGCTCAAGTTGTTGAAGAGTTACTACCTTCCCTCCCGAAGAGGTAATAGAATTTGATTCTCTTTTTATTATCACTTGATGCATAATACTCCAGTCCACATTTTGATGCAATACTATAAGTTATAGAATAAAACTGAGCGTTTTTTCTATACCGGGCTTAAATAATGTTAATAAATGCAGCATTAGGAAGAGATAGAATTATGTAAAATGAACTATAATGTATCTAGATCTTTTTTGTCGATAGCATTGATATTTGGGATCTTGTGACTGCAGTGAGAGTACAAGGTTAAAGGAGTTGATGGCCACATAGCAGAACTCTTCGAGACTTTCATGGAACGTTTCTGAGCATTCCACAACAAAATAAAAAAATATAAGCAGCTTGGTTTGTCATTCAAGCTTGCAATTTTAAGATTTTCTCCATTCTTCCCGATGTTTAGCAATGAGTTGTGAACTGCCAAGGAAAGCCATTTTGGACGGCAACAAAGATGGTTAACACCCTCATCAATTATGACTGGTCATTATACAGAGTTGCGACAGGATTTTAATCGCCTGTTCTAATGGCCATGTTTTGTGATCAAGGTTAACTAGATGAATCATACCCGTGCCCACATCCAAGAAGGATTTTGGACAAGCTAACTCGAAGACAGCAACTTCATAGTCAATTTTGACCAGAGTTCAGTGAAGCTGTTACAATTAGAAATCACACGATGTAATAACCATTTGCTGTTCGTTGATCTGGAACAGCTAAAATTTTGCCTCAACATGAATACTTTGACATTGCAGTCAAGTTATGAGAAAGAACTAGCACGTTTGTTTTGTATCTTCCATTTTCCTTACATTTTGATTTTCTAACCCCTGTGGAAGCTGGAAATATTTATATATGATAAAAGACTGCCAATATTGAAAGCTCCATTTTCTTGCATTGTTGAGTTGTGCTGGTTTTTAGTGCCCTTTCTCATTCCCCATCAAGCGTAGATAAACCTTTCAACTCAACCACAAATTTGATGAATAACCTTCACAGTTAAATCCAACATCCAAACCAAGTTTTGAGCACACCAATAATTGTTCTCGCTATTAAATTTAGATCAAATACAATTTGATTTTGCTACGGTTACAAAGATTACATTTCATTTCACACTGGAAGTTCCATGTGCAAACCATGTCGCTGAGGATTACACCAGGGATGTCTTTTCTATCAATAAAGAATATCAGATTCGCTCCATAAGAGATGTTATTTCCTCATTTGCCAGCATCATTCTCCCAAACATTGTCCCAAGAACCACTTGGAGCAGCCTTTGGTCCTTCAATGTAGCGAGAGTTCGCATTTGTACCTTCAGGTCCTGGAAGAGGAAGTCCATTGGGACCTTGTGGGTTAACCATTCTGGGCTTTGTTCTGATCCCCAGCAGCCTCAATACAAATCTAGCCAACTCTCCATACAACATGCCTGAGCGATCGAAAAGCTGACAAAAGAACAGCAATTAACTAATTAAGGATTTGGACAGCTAAAGACAGATGTTCCTTGCGCTGCAGTTCAAAGAATTTTGAATTTTGAAAGATGGCCGTCTAGAAACTTCAACTCAGAGAAAGTGAAATACTATGAAACACAATAAAAGCCCTCCAGCCATTAACACTGCACTTAAATATGAAGTGGGAATTAAATACATGCACTCTCACAAACAATGGAAGAAATTGCTTCCAAGTGTAATGCATACCATGAAGTGATCGTGATCACTCTCAATTACAGAACTTACCACTAAGGTTAACACCTTTGCAGAAGGTAGCTTAAGTGAATGAGAACCAGTTAATACTATCAAGTTGGATGGCATAGGTTTGTTCATGCTCAATGGCAGTATCAGAAACAGAAAGAAGCTAAAGTGTAGAGAGCTAGAAAATGTAAGCAAACATTTGATTGGCAATCACTTATCCAGTAAATAACAAAGTGCAAGGAAAAAGATAGGGAGAAAACCTGAAGAAGCGCAGTCATGAACATGTGAAAAGCCTGTGTATTCTGGTCTATGAGAATTGATAAGCGGCCAAAGAAGTTCACCACTCCTTGCAACTGCCATCATTGAGAAAATGGTGAAGGTCCAGAAAAGAATAAAATATATTTAACTAACTAGAAATGTTGGTGAACTAATTAATAACAATGTAGCAATTTGCAACCATGAAAAAAGAGTTCAAGAGTAAACAGTAGACAATCTTAGTACAAGCAGCAAAACAATTTTATTGCCTCATGCAAAGCTGCAAATTTTTTTTTATCGATGCAACCAAGTAAAACACAGATAAAAATCCATTAGACTATTGATAATCTAACTTGAAGAAGTCTCAGGTCTTAACCAACTACGAGTTTGATAAACCTTTAGCTGGGCCAAGTCTATTAATAAAATATATCTACACCTCCAACCATTTCTCGAAACAGGATATATAACTAGTCAAAAGAAAACCATGTCTTACGACTCGAAGAAATGAAATCCAGAACCCCGGTGGAGATGGAGGTTCACCAAATGGGTTATTAGGGTCTTGAACTCCATAAGGACCACCCATGCCCATTCCATAACCACCCATTGCACCTCCAAAACCACTATTGTACATTCCACCACCATTCATCCCAGAACCATAAAGCCCACCATACCCGCCTCGATACATGCTGTTTCCATACATCCCTCCACCATATAATCCTCCAACCCCTCCATATGATCCTCCAACCCCGCCATATGATCCTCCAACCCCACCATATGATGAGCCATAGGTCCCTGAACCATATCCGGAATTATAGTTCAGAGTGGAATTATAACCTGAGTCAGGTTAAGAGAAAAAAAAACAGTTAAAAAAGATTCAACCATCAGACCGTACAGTAAAACTTTATATTGCTAATCATTACTCACCTCCATAGTTGCCAGTGCTATAACTTTGCTCCCAAGGTCTTGCAGGAAGAGGTCTACCAACAGCATTTGTGTTATTTGTGGTATTACCTGAACTTTGAACAATTTCTCCAGGTCTTGCAGTTCCTGAAGCTTCAACAACATCACTTGTGCTGCCAGCTGATTGTGGTTTAAAAGGTGTAGCACCAGAAGAACCACCAGATTGCTCCCATGGTTTTGGAGGAGGATTGTTAGCTGCAATATCTAACCACATGATTATCTCACAGAAAAAAAATCTTACAAGGTAAAGCAAAGGAAAATTAAAATACACCTAAAGAGTTAGCAAGGCCAAAAGATTGTATGTAGAGAAGATAAATGACATGATTTTTACAGAGCTAATAAAAAGCATCTTGGCAGTTAAGTTCAGCTCAAGGAAAATACATTTTCAGCATAATCAACATTTCACAAAATGAATCAAAGCAAGTTGAGACATTCAAAAAAGATGGAAAAAGAGAAGGCAGTGATCAAAGTCAATGCAAGAGAGAAAAAGAAAGAATAAACTTTTACACAAAAAGCTAAAAATCATGTTTTCTAAGCATCTTCCAAAAACAACTCGAGCATAGCTTAGAATCAGAACAAGTCTCCACATGTTTACAGAACCTTTTGGATTTCACAACTTCAACTCATAGTCCTAACAAAAACTCTGAAGAAATTCTATTCCATCATCAAAGACAAAATCCCATAAAAAAGTTCACAATTTTCTAACCTAAAAAGACCTTCAGACTATTATTGTAACCGTCACCAACACCAAACCCAATATTCCTTTATCAAATAAAAAATACCCCATTTCTTCTTTTCTTTTCTTTCACATTTTTCTCACCTACCAAACAAAACCCAACTTCACAAACCCATAGTTACAATCAAAAACCCATAAAGATCCCATCTTTAAAACCAAACAAAACCTCCCATCATCTCTTGATTACTAATATCCCAAACCCATAAATCAATCCTCTTTCATTTCAACTACAAATATCATCTCAAAATAAAAAGGGTAAGCACATAAAGCTTGAATCATAATCAGAAAGATGGGTTTTTGTTGTTTTTCAAGACAAACCTGATGGCTGAGGATTAGATGCCATGTGAGTTGAAGAGACAAGGCATCAGTTGTTGGTAAAGACCAAGGCACCAGCTTGCAAAAGCAAAACCAGGAAAAGAGTTGTCTTTATTTTATTTTTGTTTTTCTTTCTTTTTTAAAAATTTTATTTCCTTTTTATTATTTCGTGATTGTTATTATTACACTCTCTTGCCTCTCCGTTACAAGGACCCAGTTGTGTTTACTGTAGCTTTTATGTAGCTGACATGGTCTTTTCCTTTCCTATTGCCAACAGACTTGTGGAAATCATATAGTTATAAAACTCAACTCATTCCATAATCAATCTCAAAATTCTTTGCCTGGTTCAAAGCCTAGGCCATGGATTAACCTAGTTAATCCAAATCAACATTTCAAGATTTTTGTTTGAAAAGTAAAAAACGTTGTGGTTTTGAAAACTATTAAAAAAGTCGAATAGAATCTCAGCTAGGTATTGACTAAAGTATGAATTCATTTTTTAGGTTAATATATTTTAGTTAGGCTAATTTTCAATATGAAATCTAGCCCGGGTTAAATCTCAAGTTAATAGATTATCGAATTAACCTACTGAAACAAGCTAAATTTAATAATCTTAGTCAAGATATATGAGGATAATAATTAAACTCTATGATGAATATCTATTTGAATTAATGAATTGATGAATAAATAAGTTTTTTATAGTTATTATTTTGAATTGAAAATTACATAGTGTTATTACATTTATGAACTTAATATATGTATATGTATTTGTGTATTGTGATGAATATTACCTAATTATTGCATTATGAATTATTATTAATCTATATGTATTTATTTAACCAAAACAAGTTCATGATTGTAAAACTCTCAAAGTCTGAGAAAGTTTTATATGAGTGATTTATTTCGTAACAAGAATATGTGAATATGATTAGAGAACTAATCATAAAAAAACAAAGGAGTTTCTGAAAAAAAAAAAAAAAAAAAAGAACAATGTAATGTTCTAGAATTCTATTTTTTTAAAAAAAAGTTGGAGTGCTTGATATGGATATGGCATCAAGATGTATCATTGTTTTGGAAAAAGTGATTAGTTGATACAAAGTTTTTGAAAAGCAATTTGCAATCCATGAAAACAAACAATAGAGTAATTTTTCTTAAAAGATGTTTTTAATTTAAATGAAACAAGATTGGTTTATAGGTTATAACCATGTCATTCTCTTGCAACAAAGCAATTTGAAAGTAAGAAACAAAATAAGAAAAGACTTATAATTATTATTTGTGTAATAAGGATTTAATGAGAAAATTTCCTTATGGTTCACTGCCAAGTATGTTAAACCATGATTTTTCAAGAATGTAAACCTAAATAGTATGATTTGCAAGTATTATGCCAACAAACAAGCATGAATTATTGTGATTTTATTCCAAGAATATGTTTAACAACATGGTAGAAAAATAGATGGAAGAAAAATCCTCTTACTTTAAGAAAACATTGGTTTGGTTATTTTTTAAAATAAAAATCAAACCAAACCAAAAATAATCACCTTTACCTTCAAAGAATGAGATTGGTTTTTATTTTAAAATAACCGAACAAAACCGAAACTAGTCAGTTTGAACCGGTTTTAATTTTTTTAAAAAAATAACATTGATTAAATTATTTTTTAAAATAAAAATCAAATTAAATTGAAAATAATCACATTTACCTCCAAAGCAATGAGGATTGAGATATGAGGATTCATGTCTCATTTGTTAACTCGGTCCAACCCGCTTTCGCAAAGATATTAGAAAGCTTTTGCGGCTTCTAATTTCTTTTCTTTGGGTGGTAATGTCAGTAGAATACTTATATACAATACTCTTTAATCATAGAAAGAACCCTTTAATCTTTAAATTCTCAACTATTTCAAGAATTACCAAATCATAAACCCTCCAGCCATAAGGTGGAGCTAACCAGATTAAATATGATCATACATCAAATGCAGTTGCTTTGTGAAAATGTTTGTGCACAGTGAACGCTTTTGCTCAATGAGTTCCATTGATCTGGTCAAGCATTTTAACGTTTATTGATTATCTAGTAGCTTATACACCTACAAAGAAGATTACAGGAGAGTGCATTTGTGCTTATCTGTGTAATGCTGTCATGTCATGCACCTTCACAATGCTGACCAGACAAGGAAGCTTGACAGCTATAGTAGAAAAGGAACACCTTCAAGAACATTGCCACTGTCTCTAATTGATATGTAATCCCTGTACAATCTAGATTTAAGGGCTCCCCGGTACATAACATAAGAATACAGTGCCCCGATTGTTTCTACAACTACAACCTCCTTTGCCACTACTAGCATATACAACACTACATATTAACATATAATATTTCATACAAAATCATATCTCCTTTACTTTTTCCTAGTTTTATCCCCTCTCTTTCTTTTCTGGAATTCTGACAACCAATCCTAGAAGATAAGTTTGTGCTGGGACTGTTCAGTTGTACTTTTTGGAAGTCGAGCGGCAATTCAACGCCAAAGAACAGCTTGTCTTCCACTCTGTGACTGGTTTTTATAAACTTCGAAAGAAAGAAATGCAGAGAAAGTATAGCCAGTTCATATTCCCCATTCCAACTTCCATAGTTTTACTCACCTAGTATGATGCAGAACCTGCATAATCATGAAATCTCGGGAAAAAGCAAGACACTAGCTAGAAGGTAGAAGAAAGACACTAGCAGAAGTCAGAGATGGCCCATGCAACGCATCACCCATGTGCTAGGAGCTTCCTACCAAAAAGCTATTGCTGCTGCCAGAGCTTCCCATTACAAAAGGCGCAACAGCATCACGAACAAGGAACTTCACATTACGAGTCCCAGCATATTCCATTATCTCCAGACACTCCTGCAAGTCAGAGTCACTCACCAACAGTACCCACTCATCTTCGTCATCTAGATACTTGAGTTGGAATGTTCCAGTTTGCAATTTGAACCTATTTGATACTTCTTTGTAGAGCTGCAAACATCCCGCTGATGGATCAAACTTGAAGCGGATTATATCTTCTTTGTAACTGGCTTTTACAGTAATTTTTAAATCACCATCACAAAAACTAGTTTGCACTTTTGAATGCTTCCTCTCCTCAAAGCTCGAAGAGCTTGATATACTGCCATGCATCATGGAACCAGTGCCATTTGATGAGTCAGTCATGCTTGAAGAAGTAGGCTGGTTATGTTCTACATTTCCATCGTCACCCTCCATTTTGGTATCCATCTCCTTGGCGAAGGAGCTTGAGCTTTGAGACACAAAGTGAGAGTTGAAATTCTCTAGTATAATACCACCATTTTGCACGCCCCATTTGTTGCCTGCTTTTGCAAGAGAACCCGTGATGTCATTTTCAAGACAAGCCCAAGGTCCAGAGCCAAAGTTAGCCTGCTCACATAATCCAGCATCCATTGCAGCTGACTTGGCATCTTCACTACAATCAATCACATTAACGCAAGACTCATTTAATACTCCCCTGCTACCTATATGACATTCATCATTTTCTACTTTAACAGTAGAATTATTGCCATCAGTACAAGGAGCTGGACGTACAGAAACTACATCATGGTTAGCTGGATCAGAATTTCTATTGGACAGATTTTTCTCTTGAAATACAAAACTATTTCGAAGATCAAATTCTTGCATCATTGCTCCCCCAGCAATGAAACCACCTGCGGTGGGATCAAATTTCAGCCCTCCTTCTACCCCCTGAACAGTGTCAAGCACAGTCTGTATTTTTTTTAATGAGCGGTTCACCTTGTTTATCTTGCGGGATGGCCATCTGGATATTCCATGTTGTCTGCAAATTCTTTTCAGTGTTGTGGGGCAAACTACACAAGAAAGAAATTTAAAGATTAACTACAAATTCTTCTAAACGATGGCAAAAAGACCTATCCTAATAAGATCTTTTAATTAAGGACTTTGGGAAAAGAAATAACACAAGGTAACCACCAACACTTCATCATGAATTACTAGTTTCATCAATACCAGGAATTCAAGAACCTTGGTTAATGAAGCTAAATGATCTAAAAAAGAATTTCAATAGAGGAAAATGACAATTTCTTGACTCAAATGAAAAGTTTTTCCGAAAGTTTAGATATTCATTCAGAAAGTTTAGATACCAAGTCTGATTTAATAATTATATACATGGCATGGAGCTCACCACCAATGCTTTTGGCAGCATCCTTGAGACTTCCAGAAAAGTATTGCTGAAGAACGCTCAGGCTCACAGTTTTCTCTGCTGTGCTTCTCTTTTTCTCCACCTGTCTTCTAGATCCACTCATTTTCTATGTAAAATATTCATAAAAAAAGAGTTAGAAATCAATACAATAAGCATGCTATTACTACTTTTTCAGGAAAGTAACCAAAAGGGACAGAAATATGTCTTCAAGGAAGTTACCTGTTCGTTAGAGCTATTTGATTCTGTTTGATCATTTTTTGAACCAGACATATTAAAAAGCATCTTGGCAGCCGAATTCAAGCTTCCTTCTGATAATGCAGTTTGAGAGCTGCCCTTTGAAATGGACATTGGTCTGACGCTTGGAACTGCTTCTTTTGGCAAACCATCTTCAGAACATTCCTGCCTAACAAATTCTGTCTCTGAAACTGTTCTCAAACTCTTACAAATTCTCTGCATGGTACCTGAGAGATTGTTCAACAGGAGTTGTTGGTCTGAACTGCCCTCTATATTGACAGGGAGAAAGAACTCTAAAATATAGTCCTCATCACCAGTGTAGGTGCTTCTTAGCCTGATTGCAACTGCAGCATTCAGACCATACTTGCGTGCATGATGAACAAGTGGATACTCAGTTATATCATATGCCTTCACATCAGAGAAGAAGAATGGATGATTTGATTGTAGTGCTTTTCCAGCTATACCTTGCCCTTCCTCGATATAATGTTCTGCACATGCATGCACAAAACCTTGCATTTTTCTGTCATTCACATAGCAAGCTGTATCTTCAATGCACAATACACATTTACCACTTGACCTTGAATTGGCTTCCCTGACACGCACTTTTACGATTTCATCAAGAGCTTCCTCAGTATAATTGCAAGGAATCCACGTGAGAGCCAGTGGCAATCTATGTGCATGGCATACAGCTCGTAGAACATCAGCTATTTCAGACAAGGCAGCTCTTTTGTTGCTTGAGAGACACTGAAAAGTAATAATTTCCCTTAGATTAAGTGCTGAGTGAAAACAAAAGAGTTCAAAGCGAAAGCCATGTCATCTTTTTCTCTTAGTTTATTTAACTATCAATTTGCAGGCATGTGGTTTCCCCGCTTTCTTTTGGGTGTGAATGCTACAACTATTCAATAAAAAAAGAAAAAGGAAGTTGCTGATAAATACCTGAGGAAGAAGTCGAGGAGGTGCAGTGCTCCGTAAGTTCACAGCCTGCAAACCATCAAGTCAACAATTAGGGTACCATCTGAAATATATTTGCACATAAAAGTTTGGATTCTGATTCATATGGTAGCCACATAAAACAACTGGCAAGCTTTAATCATTGGTGCATAAATTTCAAGATGCAAAAATTGTCCGAGTGATGAAAATAAAGAGCTTTAAGAAGTAAGATGCTTCAAGGAAACCAAAAGGCATAGACTTCCATACACTCATCTAACTCAGGAGAATCCTTAGGTTGCATTTGGTTCAGATTTGAAGGTTAGAGGTTAAGTGTTAAGGTATGAAGTGTTAATGGGGTAAGCAAATGGTTGAAGTGTGAAGTGTTAAAGGGGTAAGAAAATGGTTGAAGTGTTAAGTGTTAAACATGTTTGGTAAGTGTATCAAAATATAAGATGGTGGGGTTCAATAAATTTTTAAAATAAAAATTTATAGAAAATAATTAAAAATTAGGAAACGAAGTGTATTAGTAGGGCCTAATAGGGCCAAATAAGGAAAATGAAAGGAGAAATTGAGCGGTGAGGTGGAGGAAGGGAGAGAAATGCACAAAAATAAAAATAAAATTGGTGCATAAATTTCAAGATGCAAAAATTGTCCGAGTGATGAAAATAAAGAGCTTTAAGAAGTAAGATGCTTCAAGGAAACCAAAAGGCATAGACTTCCATACACTCATCTAACTCAGGAGAATCCTTAGGTTGCATTTGGTTCAGAGTTGAAGGTTAGAGGTTAAGTGTTAAGGTATGAAGTGTTAATGGGGTAAGCAAATGGTTGAAGTGTGAAGTGTTAAAGGGGTAAGAAAATGGTTGAAGTGTTAAGTGTTAAACATGTTTGGTAAGTGTATCAAAATATAAGATGGTGGGGTTCAATAAATTTTTAAAATAAAAATTTATAGAAAATAATTAAAAATTAGGAAACGAAGTGTATTAGTAGGGCCTAATAGGGCCAAATAAGGAAAATGAAAGGAGAAATTGAGCGGTGAGGTGGAGGAAGGGAGAGAAATGCACAAAAATAAAAATAAAATTTTTTAACCCCTTTAACAAAGAAAGTTACCAAACAAGATTAATGGGGGTAAAAAATTAAGCCCCTTTTTGGAGGTTAAAAGTTTACCAAACAAGATTAAAAGGGGTTAAAAGTTAACCACTTTAACCCATTTTAATCTAAAATCAAAACCTTAGATGTATCAGTAGTTGTTTTAGAAGTATAAAAACAAAATCCAGGTAGTTAAAGATGTATTCCCATCATATGCAACAATTTTGCTTGCATCCTTAAATGATGCAGAATATTCAAGATAACAAAGTAATTCCCAGCAGAGAAATCTAACATTTTCTTCTTAAAAATGCATCATATTATGGTTCTAAAACATAATATCGAGGGAAAGGAATTTATCCGTCAACAACATACCAAGAATCTGTGCATACACGCTGGACTTGAGTCTAAAGATATTGCAGAAGCTAGAACAAGAGGCTTCCAAAGGGAGAAACTTATTTATGATCAACATTTTGTTCTCACTCCAGAACAAACAATTTCTGCCCTCTCTCTCTTTTATTAGATTTTTTAGTGGAAAACAGGTTGCTAGGCAAGTTACTTAATTTATCAACTAAATTGAGGAACAGAGACAGATAAAGGAGAACAAAAGCTTCTGTACTAGAATATGTAGTAAAATGAAACTAACCTCAAGTGCATTGCAAACATTTTCCATCTCTGAATCAAAATCCGGTTTCTCCTTCTTAGTGACAAGTTCCAGAACAGCACAGCAGGACATCTCATCAGGATCAAAGATCGGTAATGCAAAAGAACCCCGTACTTCATGATCAGCTGCCTGCTTTGCTCGTAAGTATTCACCCTTGTTATAATAAATTACATTTGAGGTCCACTCTGGAACTTTGGAAGTAAATACACGACCAGGAAGCCCTAGAGTCAAACCAGGCTTCACTTCTGCAGGGAAGGTAAATGTTCTAGACACCTCTCGGAACCCTGCTAGCTTTTCGTCAAGCAAGTATGGTTGCTCTGTAGTGCTTAACATGTATTGATTCCCAATCCTTCTGGGAACCCACACTTGTGCCAAAAAACTCCCTCCAGATGAAACCTTCAACAAGGATAATGCCCTTAGCATCCTCTCATCAAGTGATGGTGCAAGTGGCCGAGCAATAATATGATCTGTCAAGTTTGAGAAACCATTTTGTTGACCAGCATCATTACTGTGCTTTGCACCCAAATGATCAGTATCAATTGAATCTGAGGGATAACAAAAATGGGAATTTATTTGCTGAAGCGCCAATTTATCCCCACCACTGTAAGAAGTCCCAGCAGCATTTGTTGTATTCTGTACAGGAGCAGCATTTTGTGCTGCAAAACTTCCTGGATCAAAGGATGGATAGGATGTTGATGGAAAGGATGGCATTCCAAATGGGTCAAGCATTTGATCCATAGCTGATGGGTTGTTGCACAATTCAGCATAGATATCAAAATTCATAAGCTCCGAAAAATTGTTGAATGGATCCTCAAGAAGTAAATTCCTCGGGGAAACATCTAAAGGTGTGACACCATCCATCTGAGCTCTTGGAGAAGCCCAATAACCCGTCCCCTTTTCTTTTGACGAGAAGGGGTTCTCCATTTTTATACAATCAAGCACTCTCCTAATAACCTCTCCCCTCTTTTCAATCAGAGTACCATCCAAAGGAACTTAATTGACCTGATTCTTCCTCTCATATTACTACACTTGAACTCAACCTTCAAATTCATTAAGGTTTCCCTCTTTCCACTGATTTTGTCCACCCTCTAAACAAAACACCTCAATTTCATCTCTTTTAACCTTCTTTGTTTTTTATTTGAACAACTAAAACCAACTCAGGTACTCTTAAAAAAGTAAGCCCTTTACCTCTTTCGCCCGCAATAACCCACAGAGCTAAATCTCACCTCCTTCCAATCCTGCATAAATATAGCAGCACAAGACCATAAATCAAGATATATCAGCTTTCAGCTACCACTAAAAGCATGTCACTACATGCGCGGTCTAATTAATACATCACTCGGCAACAACAATCTAATAACATGACATCCAAAAATTTTGCAGTCTCCAAAGCTTCCGTGATTTAATGGAGCACAAGTCCAGACTCCACAATCAACAATAACTAACAAGACCCACCTCCAAGTTTGTCCCCCTCGCACAGATAAGAACATAAACATAACTAAATATGAATAAAGATTGTGTCTTTGTTATGCATATGTGTATAAAGCTTGAGTTTTTTTTTTGTGGGTTTGCTCAGAAATGGTCAACAAAGGCACTGAATGATTGAATTCAATGTAAAAGAACAAAAGTGAATCAAGACCACAGAATGATTGAAATCAATGTAAAAGAACTAAACTCCAACAAGACCACATACATAACATCAAACTTAACCTTAAAAGAAACAAAATTGCCAAAAAAACACAACCACTTACAAATCCCAATCTCCTCGAAACTTTGCGATTTGTTTCAGTATGGAAGAAGACGAGGGAGAGAATCAAGTTTTGAAGGGAGAAAGAGGGAATGCCGTGTATGAGTAATTACTAAAAAGGGAAGCCCTGGTGAGCAGGTAAGTAGCAGGTTTGGATTTGGCGAGCTGATGCCGGTGCTAGATGTTTCTATGCAGAAGACCTCGCGTTTACTAAGAATAGAAATGTTGGTTATCCTAGTAAATTCCAGGAGTAATAGTAGTAACCGTAATGGAATAGAGGAGTTAACCATGCGCAAAGACAAGCGAACTCAGAATATATTTTCTTTTAATTCACTGTTTTATGTTAGAATTTTGAAAAAGGGTAGGGTAGTAAATCTGTTAAAAGTTAATATTCTCATACAGCTTCAAAGGACGGAAGAGGCTGTCTGGTATTTCAGAGTGTTTTTAAAATATTTTTTATTTTAAAAAATATTAAATTAATTATTTCTTTAATATATATATTTTGTTTGAAAGTTTTGATGTTTTAATATTAAAAAATAAAAATTAATTTTAATATATTTTAAAATAAAAATTAATTTTAAAAAGTAATATATATCAAAATATCAAATACACGTTAAAAGGTTGGTTTGACAATGATTTCAACTTTATTAAAAATATCAAATTGATATTTTTTAGATATATTTAAAAGTGTAATAATAGTTGTTTTTTAAAATATTTTTTATTTAAAAATAAATAATAATTCTAAAAAATATAATGATATGTTTTTCATTAAAACATTAAAAAAAATAAATTTCAAAATGGTAAAATTCCTCAATCGTCCATAATGAAAGAAACAATCTCATGATTCTTGATTTGTAAAGATATGTTGTTCGGTACTTTTTTTTATTTTTCTATTTAAATCGAATATAAACATATAGTCCAGACATAGTTATCTTGATAAATAATATATATCTATTCAGTTATGAATAATATATAACTTCTAGAAGATAAAAAAAAAAAAAAACAGAGAGAGTCACGAGCTTTTTTTTAATTAGAAAGTATTTTTTTAAAAGTATTTTTCTTGCAAAGTGCCTAAAAAATGATTTTTTATATATATATTTATTAGTGTCATGAAAAACAAATTATAAAAAAAAAATTGGTGTTTAGTTATATCAAGAAAAATAAGTTGGAAAATAACTTATTAATATTTTAAATTTTTTTCAAGTTTATTAAAAAAACTATGACTAAATCTTATAGACAAAAAAGTTGGAGGATGAAATTGAAAAGAAATCTAATTTCATAAACTACTTTAAATAAAAAATAACAATTAAAATAATAAATAAAAAATTTTAATAAACTTTGATATGAAAGATAATTAATATATATATATAATTTATAAATTATTTCAAATAAAAATAAATAGCAATCAAAAGAATAAGGACTAAATATGATAGATAAAAAAATAATTTTAAAAATAATAAGATAAAAGCAAATAATAATAAATAAATAAGGATCAAAGTTGACATAAAAATTAAATTAAATTAAATTTTAAGGGATGAGTTTGAAAAAAAAATCAAAACAAAATATATAACAATAAAAAGAAAATAAGGACCAAATATGATAAACAAAAAAAATTTAATTAAAAAAATAATAAGAGAAAAGCAAATAACAATAAAAAATAAAGACCAAAGTTAATATAAAAATCAAATTAAATAAAATTTTAAGGGATGAAATTGAAGAAGAAAAAGATTCAAAACAAAATATATAAAAATCAAAAGATTGAGAATTAAACTTGATATAATCAATAAATAACAAAATATTTCTGAATTTTCCATAATTTATGGAAAGTATTTCAAGTTAATTTTTTCTTTGACTGAAAAATATTTTTTATTAATCAATTTTTTTAATAATAAACAAATATAAACAAATTTAGATAGCAATTTTCAAAAATATCACTTTTCATGAAAACAAACAGGGTTATACAATTTATTTGTTTTCGTGGTAAAAATTTTGATTTCCAAAAAAATTAACTTCTTTTGTTTAAGATTATTTTTTAGTTTTTTGGATCGTTTTAATATGCCAATATCAAAAATAAATTTAAAAAAATAAAAAATATTATTTTAATATATTTTAAAATAAAATATGTTGTAAGATATAATTATTACTATATTATCAAACTTACTAGTGCATGTGCTTTCTTCATAAATAGAGGAGTTTACAACAAAAATTCTTAAGTATATATTCAACCTTTTGGATGTATAGAACTCATTCACCTATCCTCTTTAATTTTGTTTGTGAAAAACAATATCATTGTTTATTTGGACAAACCAAGAACAATATAAAACAAGTAAAGGGCCTAAATTTATGTGTGTTTAGTAATGCGGTATAGACTAGTCATAAAAAAATGACATAAAAAAATTAATTTAATGTTTTTAAAATGAAAAATAATTTGAAAAATAAGCTAAACCACAAAAACAAATACTTGCTTCCTTTGTTATGTTGAAGTTGAAGATAAAAAAGCATAGTAATGGAATTTGACCTAATCTAAGTTTTAAGTTATAAGTTAAGTGGATTAATATAGATTAATCAAATGGATATGATTTTAATTTTTTTATATTAAAATGATGTTGTTTTGGATTTTTAAAAAAAATATTAAATTGGGTTTTAATAAGATTTTTATCAAGTTACATTGTTACATGTTGGTGCAACTGGTTTAATAATTATGACAAGAAGTGAAATAATAGCTTAATAATTTGTAAAAAAAAATCAATAAAAGCTCATTATTATCCTACTCACCCTTCTCCCATCAGCATTGTTGATAGCCTGACCTTTTTGAAAAGTAAATTAATGGTGCGGTCCAAATGATAAGTTTACATTTATTGTGAAATTTAATTTTCTATGGAAAAGTCCTTGCACGACTTGGAAAATTGTATAAGAAAAGGATACTTTTCACACACCATAGAAAGTAAAACTCCATTACAGACACTCCTTTTGTAAAGAAGATGACTTCCAGCAAATTACCAATTGCTAGCTGGTAAAAATGACATAAATTTCAAAGATAGGTTGATGTTTTCTAGGGCATACTTCAATTTTACCCCTATTGTTCTCTAATGTTGCACATCCATCCCTAAAAGTTCATGTGCCCCTCCTAATTGTTTAGATAGCTAGAAAAGGTCTTTTATTTTTCATTGTTTTTATTTACCACTCTTGTTCTACTCATATTTTATTTTGTACATGAGATACTTAGTATTAGAAAGCATTTGCTTATTGTTTTACGATAAAAGAGACGGAAATAATAAAGAAAAAACATGATTGATTAAATAAACAAATATATAAACATATAATAAATTTGTTATTGTGATAATTGCAAAATGAATTTTTATACTTTCAAAATTAAGAAACAAAAAACAAAGAGACTTGTTCCCTATCTTTATCTTTTTTTTGTCTCAAAATAATAATCAATCGCTATATTAAATCCACTTAAAAATTAAAGAAACAAAAGTTCAAGTTGGGATTTTTATTGGCTAGTTCATTATAATGATCAAAATAGAAACTTCTGAAAACTCTAAGAATAATATTGAAAGATTTTAAATCACATGGATAAAGATAGGAAATTGTTGAACATGTAGGGGTATAGAATATAGTTTACACATAGGTCATTCCCCCGCACCACACACTGACTTGTGTGAATTTTCTTTAAACTTTAAAAAATAATGTTGCTAATGTGTTTTTATAGTAAAAAAATAAATTATATAATATTCATAACTCAAGTAATGAGAATAAAATAATTTTATAAAAAATAAATTAAAATAAATTATAAAGTTTAATCTTTAATAAATCTAATATTAAATAATGAAATTAAAAATAATAATAATAATGAATAATATTTTGTGAAGACGGGGCAGTGAGTTCCCCTCCTCTTTTAGTTTATGGTAACTAGCTTCGGTGCCGACACTTTGCCACAGCATTGAACTATTTTTTTTTTTGTAAAAAATGATATTTAAATGCTGAGATGACGTGAAAAGGGAGATAAAGAACCAATCATGATAAATCTATAATAACAGCAATTAAAACCGAGCCAACCAGAAATATAAAATCAAATCTATAACTTAATCTTAAATTGAAACAACATGATAAAAATATAAAAAGAACTATAAAAATATTTTAAAAAAACTATACTAAGTTGTCAAACTCACTCGAGTAATAAAATATAAAACACCTATCTTACGCCAGACATAGAAAAGAGATCGGCAATGACATGATCCCACTGGCATAAATTCTCGAGGAGAATTAGAAAAAAAATAAATAATAATAAACAAAGAAAAGTACTACAGCAACCATGATTCTTATATATATATATATATATATAGTGGGGGCGGGCGGGGGGCGACCGAGACGTGTGGTGGAAGCTTATAAATCAATAATTAAGAGAATCATGTACTGTTCATAGAATCTTGAGCCACGAGAAATGAAGAAATTGTTGAAGAAAGAACAAGATTTTTTTTTGTCCCTTCCAGGCGATCAGAAAATAAAAAACAGTTAATATATTCAAGATAATTATAAATTCAAAATACCATTTCAATGCATTCTATTTTTTTAGATCCGAAATGTAATATAATACTAAAAGATGAACCGGATATAAACAATTCCAATAAAAAAAATTGAATAAAAATTTATTTTTTGATTTATTTCATCTATTTCATGATCAAAATAAAAGAGGAGGAGAGATACACCTTACACCATAATTTTGAATAAAATAGAGATTTCAAGAAATTTTATATAGGAATTATCAACATATAAGATATCTGATTAGAGGTATACGTGTAATAATTTATGTTCTGGGGTTTACATATACTTATAATTGTTATAATTGTTGTTATAATTGAAATGGAGAAGGCTTTTTTTTATTGAAAAGAATCAATACTGGATAGTTAGATATCCATTTTTATTTTCTTATATCATTCGGGAAATACCATAGAATAATGAAAAAAAGATGAAGTTTTTTTTTAATGTTTTTCCTTTCTAATATTGAAAATAGCACTGATGAATTTTTTTTTAATATAAAAATAACATAATTGTGAAAAACCATTGTTGACACATGTGATATTTTACACACAAAAAAAATCATTAAGAGGAAATACAGTATTTTGAAAAGTAAAAATATTGTATTTAAAAAACTTCTATCCATGTTTTTTAAAAAATCATAAATTTTTAAAAAATTAATAAAAAAACACACTTTAAAAAATAACATAAATATATTGCTTTCACTATTAGGAACAACAAGATAATAAAACAACACAACAAATATAATTTTTTAAGGTTGCGTTGTTTTCAATAGCGCAATTTTCATAATTTTTTATTTTTATTTTTAAAATTTTGAAATATATTAATTTACCAAAACCCTTTTTTTATATAAATTGTTATTTAAGAAAAAAAAAATGAATAGGAGGTGTCATGTGGTTATGTGATAAGGCTCTAACATTCATTGAACATGGGAAGCGCCTATCCATATGTCTAAGATGGTGTTTGGCGCTGCGTTAGCTTCTGCTTTTTTCTTCAAACGCACCAGTAGGGTGTTTGGTTATCTTCAGCAGCTGTGTTTTGGCCATGGGACCCACACAAAATTGATTTTTTACCTGCGGTTTGCGCAAGCAAGTTTTTCCTGCTTTTCTTGTACTGTTCATGTTAATTGTACTGTTCAATGAACAGTACAATTAACATGAACAGTGTGTACGGTGCACAGTGCAAGAAAATTACGCTGTTCAC
This sequence comes from Populus davidiana, assembly GCA_030145905.1. Classification (NCBI taxonomy): domain Eukaryota; kingdom Viridiplantae; phylum Streptophyta; class Magnoliopsida; order Malpighiales; family Salicaceae; genus Populus; species Populus davidiana. The sequence continues at coordinate 4,076,969 of CM057805.1, forward strand.
TTAAAAAAGTGAACAGTGCAATTCTCTTGCACTGTTCACTGCATTGCGTGATTTTTTTTTTTTTGAAGTGTGTTAATTTTTTAGTGTGTTTTGTTTTTTAAAATTAGTTTAGAGTGAATTTTATACATGATAATATTTTATTCAATTTTATTACATGCTAAAAATATTATGAAAATTGTAGTTTTTGTCGGATGTATTTCGTACGTAATGGAATTATAAATGGTTTCATGGAATAATAAAAAATATTTTATATAAAGTATGATTTATTTCATGATATAATAGCAATAATTAAATCCATAATATTTAAATTAAAAATCATCAGTATTAATATATATTTTTAAAATTATTTTATAACCTCAATTTTAAAAGCATTTTGTAACCAAACACATTAAACTACTTTTTCTTCAACCTCAATTTCAACCACAGTTTTAACCAAACACCTATTTTTTCAAACCAACCTCAACTAAAAGTACTTTTTATAAAACAACTTTTTTCAAACCACAACCACAAAAGCTACCGCAATACCAAACACACCCTAATTCGTGGCTTGATGGTAATACGAGGTAACAGACGACTGGACACGTGTCCTTAAAGGAAATTGATTGACAGCAAAATATATATCTTAAAAATGACAAGAGTAAATTCCTGAGATGAATTATCGCATGTATAGCTTTTGTTGTGATTGCGATTGCTGTTTAATTCCTTGAATTGTTGGTTGAAAGCAATATTATTTTAAAAGTGACGAGCAGATTCCCAGGTCTTGGTCTTTTTTTTTTATTGTTATTTATTAATGTGGATGTTTAGATAGTTTATGTATACCTTAATTAATCTTATGAGCTTTGAAGTTAGTAATCATGTAGGTCTCTAGTGACCATCATATTAGCAATTATAAGGCTCGAACTTGAGACCACATAAAGAGCAAACCCCTTGATCACAAGCTCTTATCACTGAACCACTTACTAGATGGTTAGATTCTCGTGTCTTTGTTTAACATCATCGAGTTTCTAATATGTTTTTTTTATTAAGATTTTATTTAAAAAAAATTAATTTTTCAGTGTTTTTAAATTGTTATGACTTACTGATATAAAAAAATATTCAAAAAAAAAATTATTTTAATATATTTTTAAAAATAAATTCCTAAGATGAAACTGACTAAAGTGTATGTCATGGATTATTATATGTGTAGCTTTCATCGTGATTGTTATTGCTGTTTAATTCCTTGAAGAATTGTTCGAAAGTAATTTTATCTTAAAATTGACTATTAGATTCCCGGGTCTTTGTTTAGCATTATCGAGGTTGAACTTGTTTTTGTTATGATTACATTTTTTTTTTTCAAATTAATTTTTTCAGTAATTTTACATCGTTTTTCTGAGATGATATAAAAATTAAATTTAAAGAATAAAAAATATTCTTTTAATATATTTTTAAACAAAACATATTTTAAAAATAATAATTATCACTTTCTCGAAAACCTCCGAGAAAAAAACAGATGTCTCCAAAGTGCATGCATGCACGTAGATGCATGAATGGTTGCATTTATAGTTTTTGGTTGTGGTTCATGTTTCCTTAAAAGTTGAGGCAGTTCGGAGCTGCTAAAAACGTTTGGAAGTCTCGACTACATAAAGGTGGAAAGCATCTTTATCTCCACAACTTTTCCGTGCGAGAAATTTAGCTAAGTGTTTACACTGTAGAAGGAGGTTCAGTGTACATGAGCACATTTCCACATACATTTGATCTCCTTTCGTGGAGCTCTCATTTGCCTATGGAACCCTTGGTGGAAAGCTTATTCACCTAGGGTGGCTGGATGGTGGGAAAGGTGGAGAAAACTATATTATATCTGGTGTTATGTTAGCAATTATATTTTAAAATATTTTTTATTAAAAAATATATTAAAATAATATTTTTTAAATTTTTTAAAAATTATTTTTTAATACTATCACTTCAAAACAATATAAAAACTTTGAGAAAAAAATAATCTGAAACTAAGAAAAAAAAATTAAATTCTTTCAAAAACACTTCTTTTAATGCATAGAAACTCAGCTAGAAGTAGATACGAGAACATGGATTATGCATTGTGTTTGGCCGGTTTAATAAAATGATAGATACAAAAAGAGATTAATTGAAAGAATAGGAATAAAAATATATATTTGGAATAATTTTAGAGCTATATTTTTAAAATATAAAGTATAAATAGACATGTTTCATTTTCATCCACTATTCTTATCTTTTTTATTATGAGACAATAACAAAAAAAAATTACTTAATAAATTTTATATTTTTTATCTTATGAGATTAAGTTGGTTAATATAAGAACCAACAAATTTCAAGTCAAAAGTACGGATCATGTACTTTTCTTTTTGAGAAGAGAAAAGAAAAATAAAGATATATCGATGAAAAATTAAATTATCATCATGACGCAAATCAATCTACTAAAAAAGGATATGGTAATGCTTTTCAATGATAGAAAAAAATATAATTTTGAACATGGAAAGGCGTTATATGCGCTGGAAAGTGTGCTTCAAGCACCTCACCTTTTGTTTTATTTTTTATATTTATTTAAATACTAAATTGCCTCTAAGTTGAATTAATAATAATAAAAAATATTGTGAAAAGATAAAAAAAAAACTCCTTAATTCTAGGTTTGAAATTCTCATTTTAAGGATATTTTTGTAAAAATACATGAAAAGACCTCAATTCACTTGATTGTTAGTGTTTCAAATAGCTAGTGTACTAAGTTTTGTTTTTTTGGATAGAGAGACAAAACTATCATTATATCATTCAAGCGAACTATATTGTTTTCCATAGTTCATTTAACTTCTTTTAATAATGAGGATATGATCCTAGTACTTGGAAAATTGATCAAAATATTAAATTTTAATTTTAATTTATATTGATCAAAATATTAAATTTTCCAAGTACTAGGTATAGAAAATTGAGACTTTTTAGTTGAGCTATGGAAAGTTCGATTCTCATATATATCAAACCCATTACCATTTGAAATCTCACTTTCTTAGCTCACTTTTTTCCTCTAATTCGGTAAACCAAAGTCACTTACGAAAAATGTTATTGTCACACATGAATGATAGAACCTTGTCCTCATCTAATAAATGCATGCCTCCATTAGATTCAATTGTAATGAAAAATAATATTTATCCATTCAGCATTTAACCACAATTTTCAAATATAATCCAATGTAAAGTCTAGATCACAAATTAAATCAATCGACTTCTAAACTATTAAATTAATAAAATCAAAATCACGTCTTTCTAGCATGAAAAAAAACATTCACGAATTGATTCCTAGATTTTGATCGGATTAGACCTAGATCACGAGACCAACCGAAATATCTTAAGTTTCTGACCAGATCAATCATATTTTTTTTTTAAAAAACCAAGACCGATCTAGACCCTGAGTCAAGTTGCTGGGCAGTCTAGGATTTAAAAATATATATTAAACACCCAAATATAAAATACTACTACTCAGGTAACGTTTGTTTTTGCAATCAAACCGTGTTTTTGAAACTTGTAATTTATATTTTTTGCTTCAAAATAACTTTTTTTGTGTTTTCGGATTGATTTGATGTGCTGATATTAAAAATAAAATTTAAAAATTATATATATAAATATTTTAATACATTTTTAAAAAAAGAAAAAACATTTTTAAAAATAACTACTTTTACAATGTCAAACGTTAAACTTAGTGCAATACTAGTGGTGATCAATTAAACCAATGTTTAGACATGTAAGTGCCCATCTTAGAGCTTCCTATTACTTACATTTTGTGAATTAACAATCAAAATTAGGAACAATTTATAACTTTAATTAGCTTATCATTGTTTTGCTCCAGTCAATGATCTTGTGAGTGCCAACTCGTAATGGATCGAACGAGTGGTATTTATTAATGACTCACCAACTTGATTATTTTCACCAATTAATTACATTAATTAAATACAGCAAAACATTACATGGTAGAGCTAAACAATTAAGAGTCTCCACTGAAATTTCTGCAGGATCTATCCTCTAAATAATGCCTCCCACATATATATATGCCTTCCCACTTGTGCTTAAAAAGTATATCAAGTCCCCTCTAGCTCTAGCTATTACAGCTAATTCTAACCCTAGATTATTGAAAAATAAATCATGCTTAGTTACGAGCATGTATGTGCCTAGCACTTGTAGGCTTCGGACTATTGAAAATTGAAAATTATGCTCGTTTTACCTTGACTAGATCGAGTTAGATTGTGAGTTGACTTGCAAGATTAACTAGATAAATTTAAATCAGTTTTAGATTAATAATTTTTAAAACCTAACTTTAGATCATGGGCTAGGTCAACTTGTTAAGTTGATAAGTCAACTATAATTTAAATTTAATAATTATAAATTTAAAGTTAAATATATTGATTCTTTCTTTCTCTTTCTTTTTTCTGTTTGAAGTTGCGAGAGTAATTATTTGGGATCATTTATAAACTAATTTTTAACAGAATTATAAATTCAACTAAATACATGACTAATTTAAAAACTTGAGTCATGAATTAAAAAAATTAATTCGAGTTAATTAAAAATAATCATTTTAATTTTTATATATAAAAATAAACTGGTTGAATTAAATTGTGAGTTGACTTGTAAGAGCAACCAGATCAATTTAGATCAATTTTAAATTGATAATTTTTAAAATTTATCCTGTGTAATGGACTACTCGATCATATTTAATAAATATTATCTTTAAGTTAAAATAAGAAGTAATTAATTATTTCCAATACAATAAACATAGAACAAATATTTTTTTTCCAAGGGAAACGTCCCATTGAATGGTTAAAATTTGATTTTTTTTTCCTAATTTGAAGGCTCTCAAAAAATTCAAATTTTAAAATAGATGTGCATAGATTTATAACTGAAGATCGACTACCCTCCATTTTCCATGTAAAAAATAATTAACTAACAAACATTTATCAAACTCAAAGGTTATATTGATCCAAACCACTTCCAAATTATTATTATTATTATTATTATTATTATTATTATTATTATTATTATTATCTGGCCCAGTTCAATTATAGCTTCCAAGGTACACATAGACCCACCAAGTATATATATTTTGTTGGAGTAGGTATAGAATAAGTGTGATAGTCGCATTGGATTAATTCTTCCTGAAGATTCAGATTCTCTTCCAAGATTTCTTGCTCATACAAATTAATTTATTATTGATGATAAACATATCATTTGATCAATCGTGTCCCCTATATTCCTTCACCAAGGAAATTTGTTCCCAGGTAAATCAAACCTAGCTAGGGCAGCAATTATCAAGAACCTCTTTAAAAAAAAATCAAGAAAAGAAGAGAAGAGCTATAATTCCAAATATTTCTTATTAAGGCAAGCTCTATCTTTGAGTTTTTTTTTTTTTTAAATAATCGAAAAGAAGAAGAAAAAGTCTTTGAGAATCATCAGCTACACATACTTGTATGCAACGTACCATTCTTAACTCTATTAGCATGTTGAATTATTATTTTAGTTCAATCATCTTCTTTGTTCATTCAGCAACAAAAACAAATCATTTTGTTAAAAAATCATTTTTTCCCAAGACAATCTTAGTTTGGTATATTTTATTTGGCTTGATAATGTGGAATATAATACTTTTTAAAAAATATGTTTTAATTAAAAATGTATTAAAATGATTTTTTAATGTATTTATATTATCACATTAAAATTATTGAAAAAAATCTAAAAAAAAAAATTAGTTTAATATCTTTTTAAGTAAAAAAATAATTAAAAAAATTGGTTGTAGCAAAAAAAAACACCTTTTAATCAAATAAAATAATTAAGCATATGAAATGATTTTTGTGGCACACAACCAAGACAAACAAAGAATTTATGTTATTAACTTTGAAGGGTGTATTTTAATTAGTTAGATTTTAGGTTTGCTCCTAAAAAGTTACCAGTTTGAATTCTACAAATCTCAGTATCATTAAAGACTTATATAATTGTTAACTTTAGTATATGTAAGATTAATCGAAATGCATACAAGCTAGTCTGAATATCAATATTAATAATAATAACAAAATTTTTATGTTATTAATCATTTTTTCAATCCCCATCGTTGCCAGCATAGACGTTGGAGACTGATCTTTATCATATTTATTGGATAATTAATGGCAGCGACTTTGTATCTATTATAAGCTTTATTGAAAAGCAATATTATGGTTTTAGTAAAACAATAGTCTAATCCTTAATTATCTTCGTGATTGGAGACTGTTTAATTTCATAATGTATTGATAAATATTTTATTATTGTCATTATCTCTTACGTAGGCAAAAATGGCTGTCCAATTATTTTATTTTTCTCAAGTCTTCTCCTGCCATGTCCTTCCCAACTTCTTTGTTAATGACAAAAAAGAAAAAGAAAAAGAAAAAGAAGAGATTTGTGGCCTCAATGAGCTACATGTCGTTTTCGCCCTCGTTGTCAACTCACCGCATCAAATCACGGTTAAGAAACAATTTGATTCCCATCAATAAAATCGAGAGTAGAAAAATGGCGCGTTTAATGGAAGATGACATAAAGATGAGTGTGAATATATGTATGCATTGACTGTTAATTTAAATAGCAAGATATTTTCATCCTAATTACATCATCTTGAAAACTAGTTGTTTCATTTTGGTAATTGATTTGAAAACTTGTCTGATGTCAATATTTTAACCTGAGAAGATCTAGCAGATTGATTTGTGATTGGATTAATTCGATTTGTATAAAAATTGATTGATTCGTAGTTTATATCAAATTTTAAAAGAATGAATTTTGAAGTCGCTTGATTAATTTAACAGGTCAAATTTTAACTTAGATAAATCTGTTATTTTTTTTTTTTAAAAAGCCTTAGTTTTTGACTGAATTATTATTTGAATCCTGGATTTTATCAACAACAAATCTAAATTAATAATTACATGAATGCCAATATTCTATATTGATATTTATAGCTTAACATAATCATTCTTATATAAACCTAGTTGACCATTGTGGAAGTGGAAATCTAAATTAATATTGCAAATGGAGTACAATTTTGGTAATGTTTGCATAATCAAGAATGAAAATAACTAGCTAGTTGACTGTTATGTACTTGATCCAAGAATATCATTAAGTAGGACAAGCAATCTTCCATGAATTATTAGATAAAATACACATTTTAAAATTATTATGATTTTCGCAAGTAGGATTCACTTGATAATTGTAAGTAGTTGTTAATTCTTGGGGAAAATCTCATGTTAGTTGCTAATCATCTTTCAATTCTCGAATTGGATCCCTAATATAATTATTTTTTTAATTAACCCTTAATGTATTGGACATCAATTTTTTAATCAAGTCTTTAGATTTTATATTTTGTATTTTGTACGATGATTTTTTTATTTATAAAAAAACTTGATATTTTCATTAAATAGTTGTCATCATTCATAAGGAAGAACCCAATTGAAAATGCTTGATATGATGGGGATGGACTTGAAGGCTTCGTTTGAGATTATAGTAGCGACAACGGTTTAAAGCGTTTTTTGTTTAAAAATATATTAAAATGATTTTTTTTATTTTTTTAAAATTATTTTTGACATCAACACATCAAAATAATATATATATATATATATATATATATATATATATATATATATATATAAACCAAAAAAAAAGTTTCAAAATTTTTAAGAACATGGTTTGTAACGCGTTCCCATATACACCCGAAATTAACTTCAGAAAAATCAAGAAAACGCAATATCATATGGTGAGAGAATGAGGTGTTCCTGTTTTTTATATACTTAATTAGAGCTCCATCTAAAGGCACATATTTTTTTTTAAAAAAACTATAGTATTTCTATTAATCACTAATGAATATTCGAGGAGCTAGTCTAGTCTCTTCTTGGCATAAGAAAGCTGAATCTGGCCACCAGCACAAATTTGAGAGGCTTTTCTAGTCTCTTGCAAGCACATTGAATTCATTGAATTCACATATATTTTGGTTTCAAAAGCTTGGCAGGGAATGTTCTTTGGATTTATGCTAGGATTAAATTTCTGGGTTTTTCTTGAGCCTTGCACTTCGAGTCCTATGCATCAGCGGAGTCTGTCCCATATACTTAATGAAACTATAGTTTATTTATTAAGTTGGAAAAATCAAGCACTAATTTCTACACCTAATATGTTTTAAAGCAGTGTTATAGATAATATTTCTTACCATTAATTCGCAGAGGTGAGTTCGATGGTAGAAATACATATGGCTTCAATGTTGCGAAAGTTGCAGCTTATGGCCAAATCGAAAGGATCACGTTTCAAGCTGGGCCTTAAGCCTATTCTTTCTGCTCACACCCCTCAATTTCTGTATCTGCGACCTTTTTAAAATTTTTTTTTTCCAAATTAAATATAAACAAATTGAATCTAGGCTGTGCTGAGGATTTAACAAAGCAAGAACATGAATAAATAAATGGGAATTCTGTCCCTGTTTTGAAGTTTCCTACGTAGTTTCTTGCAAGGCCACTCTTGTCAAGACTCAAGAGGCCCGATTGAATATTATAATGATGTCCGATTCTTCATTCCTTCCGTTGATTTTTATAATGAGAGGTCCGATTCTATAATGTTAATTTAATATCATCGATCACATTACTAGATGCCCATCAAATCATATAATTATTGGATTAAGAACTAAATATTAGATATTATAAAAGATTCATAATAAGAACTTATAGTGTATCTAAAAGACCCATCAAGGTAAATTTACCATCTAAGATGTTAGAACTGGCTTAAATTTATTAGTATATAGTTCACTTATTTCTTATGATCATTGAAAGAATTGTTTTTATTTTTTTATCTTAAAAAAAAAACAAGTGATATTATCACTAGCAGGATTCTAGCATAATAATAGATACTACAAAGAAGTCAGGACTCTATTTTAGGCTAGTGATTATGAGAAATCAGGTTAAAACACTGAGTAATATTTTGATTATTGTTTTGAAATAAAATAATAATAATAGCAAGATGAAAAAGATATCATTTTTTTTATATTTTTAATTTAAAAATATAAAAATTCACATCAAAATTATTATTTTAGAGATATTATTTTATATTCATATTTCTATCTTTTCTATTAAATATGTTTTTGTTCTTGATGTCTCTAAAACAAAGTTAAAAAGAAATGTTTGAAAAGAAAAAAAAGAAAATTAATATCTTTTAATGTTGGGATTGAACAATACACCTAAGCAATTTAAGATAAAATAAAAATACATTCAAGTACAATAACTTTATGCCCCTTCCTCTTTCTTACTTGGTCTCACTATTTTTTATTTTGGGCATATTAGTCCTTCTACAAAACTATCATAGACATAGAAGAACTAATATCTATGACATCCTAAACTTTGGGGGTCATAGGAGTAATTTAAACAAATCCAAAGCTAATAGACTAGTGCTGGTTGCTATCCATTGACTCTCCATCGTAACATAGCTTCGTTTGAGAACGTGGTGTAAATTATATTTTTAAAAATTTTAATTTTTTTTGTTAAAAATATTTTTTTATGTTTTCAGATCATTTTGATGTGCTGACATAAAAAAATAATTTTTAAAAAATAAAAAATATATTATTTTGATGTATTTCTAAATGAAAAGTACTATAAATCATAACCATTACCACAATTTCAAACAAGTTCATAATCGAACATTAACCCCACTGACCAGATTTCAATCGGACATCCTCTGCATCATCCTATGCTGAAATTTCAAAAGTTTTGAAGCAAATTTCAAAAGTTTTCAAGCAATTCCATACTTTTCTTCGCAAGCTTTCTTAACAAAGGAGTTCCATGGCAATTTCAGCATCATCCATCGTAAAGATTTTCTCCCCTTATTTTTAATTTTAAAATATAATTTATATTATTTTATAACATACAAAATAGAAAATGTAGGGTAATCTACCAATCTTGATTTTTTTAAAATGATATTAATAAGCCAGATCATGTCCAATGTATAAACTTGTCAAGTTTTGAAGGCAAATGGTGGCTCTGCTTCATCCTTCTTATTTCTTCCCTGGACATGATCTTAGGTGTTTGTACAGATTTGTAGTTCCCCTTGTGCTTTCACCTCGATATTTAGTGCTGCAACTCCTGCATTTAGCCCATACTTCTCCATCTTCTCTAACCTCATCGAAGTATTGCCACACCTCAGATGTTCGTCGTCGTTTGCTAGTTCTGCTTGTATTGATATGAGAACTGTCCATGCCTACCAGCTCATCACTGTCCGGGAACTGATAAGCTTGAGGTCCAAATACAGAATTTTGTTCCTCGAATTCCTGTCAAGAGATAGCCAAGTAGAATGTTAGGATACTGGCATGCAAACCCGACAAGACAAAAGGTAAATGACAACATAAAATGAGAAATGACACACAATAATTTACGTGATTCGCCCAAATTTAGCTATATCTACGGGCAAGTATAGAAGGATTTTACTAAGTAATGTGAGAATTACAACCTCTCTCAAATAATAGGAGAATAACTAAGAATATCTCTATTACTAGGAGAAAACACCTCACTTACTCTTATAAATATCTCACAACTTTGTGGAATTACTCTCTCTTCACTCTTCTCTCTATCTTGGTGTGTAGAATAGGCTTGGAGGCATTGTATATTTATAAATAAGAGTGAGGGGACATGCTATAAATCATAACACCAATTATACCACAAGTTATGCCAACAACTCCTAACAACTTCACTAATTATGCCAAATAACTCCCAATAACTTTACCAATTATACCAACAACTCCATCAATTATGTTGATGTAATTAAGTGACTTTACATAGAAGATGTTGACTACATGGAAAAAAGTAATCAGAGCTGCATGAACAACAAATGTAAGGTATCGAGTACCTGGTCATGAGCCTTGGCACTTCCACTCCATCACCTGCCGGCTTAAAAATATTGCATAGTTCCCTGATTTGACTTGAATTCAGACTATCAATTTCTGATAATGCTGGCGGTGGGCTGTCCGAAATAGCTGCCGGTCTGATGTTACTCGTTCCAACCTCCTCCATCGTGACTTCAACTTCAGAGCTAATATTAAAACCATTTAATTCCTGAGTGCATACTTTCCATGAATTCCTGGTGTTCTTTTGCAAGATATTTGTGATTTCATTTATCAAAAGACGTTGCCCTGAAATTCCTTTCATTTCAAGAGGGAGAAAAAATTCCACTACGTAATCAATACTGCTGACATAGACGCTTTCTAGCTTGGCTTAATAAGTAACCCGAAATGAATTGAAAACTTGAGATATCGTAAGATTCTCTTCACAGCTGTCCAATGTTCATCACTAGGTTGGTGCATGAATTGGCAGACTGTATTAGCTGTAAAGGAAATGTCTGGGCGAGTCAAGGACAAATATTGTAATGCTCCCACAATACTGCGATAATTGGAAGGATCGGAATAAGGTGCACCCGAGACCAAGGATATTTTCTAAGAGAAGGACATTGGTGAAGAGACCGGTTTGGCATCCACCATATTTGTACGCTGGAGAAGGTTGAAGATGCTTTGCGAGAGAAGGAGACCTTCTGCCAGCTAATGTGCTTCCTATGAAAGTTGCAGACAATGCTTCAAAGCTTAAATTTTCTATTAGACAGCAGTGCCTTATATTTACAGTAGCAGAGTCCATGTAAGGAATGTTGTGCTAAATCTATGCTACCGTTACAGCCATAGTTATTGAGTATAGCAACAGGTGTAAGCTAAATCTATGCTACCGTTACAGCCATAATTATTGAGTATAGAAACAGGTGTAATTACAAATTGAATGACAGAATATTTTGCATGATCATAGGCTAATTTCGTGCTGTTTCATTATCTGCAGGATCTTCCTTGATACGCCCCCGCAAGATTGAGCTGCCATCGGTAAGACCAATCTTGGAACACAAGAACTCAGTGCGCTGCCTGGACAGTGGCTTTGTTAGGAGATCAGCTAACTGGTCTTGAGTGTGAACGTGGTGGACCTGGAGACTGCCTTTCTGGACCAAGTCACGGACAAAATGAAGATCTATTTGAATGTGTTTCATGCGGGAGTGATTGACAGGGTTGAAGCTGAGATATGTTGCTCCAAGATTATCACATAGCAGCTGGGGACATTGTGAAGCTGAAAACCCAAGTTCTGTTAGAAGGGTGGTCAACCACACGGTTTCAGAGGCCGCAGTGGCGAGAGCCCGATATTCAGCTTCGGTTGTGGAACGTGCAACAGCCCGTTGCTTCTTGGAGCTCCAAGAAATAGGGTTGGAACCTAAAAAACTGATATAGGCAGAGGTGGACGTGCGGTCATCAATGTTGCCAGCCCAGTCAGCATCAGAGTAAGTCCGTAAGGCAGTGGTGCTAGTCTTGCGCAGCTGAAGGCCATGAAAAATGGTGTGTTTTAAGTAACGAAGAAGCCTTTTAGCAGCAGTCCAATGTGTTGTGGTAGGCCGGTGCATAAACTGGGATAGTTTGTTAACAGCAAAAGAGATATCAGGGCGCGTTAGGGTGAGGTACTGGAGGCTGCCAATGATGCGACGAAAATCTGAGCTATCTACAGCAGCAGTGCCATCAATTAATTTAAGAGGCTGAGTGGAGGAGAGAGGAGTAGAGACATTTTTCGCACCGCTCATACTCGTTGTAGCCAAGAGATCACGGATATATTGATGCTGAGAGAGAAACAAGCCGACTGGAGTGGGAAGCACTTCAACACCTAGAAAATAATGAAGGGAACCCATGTCTTTGAGAGAGAATAGAGAACCAAGCCGCTGGATAACAAAATGCACAATAGATGGAACATTCCCTGTGATGATAAGGTCATCCACATAGACGAGGAGGTAGCAAAGAGTTGAGCCGTCCCTGTAAATGAAAAGGGAGGAGTCTGCCTTGGAGTTATGAAAGCCCAGCTGAAGGATGGCAGATTTAAGAGCTGTATACCAAGCCCGGGGGGCTTGTTTGAGGCCATAAAGTGCTTTGTTTAATCTGCAAACATGATGAGGCTTAGATAAATCCTTGAAGCCGGGGGGCTGCTGCATGAACACAGTTTCAGTTAGTGCACCATTTAAAAAAGCATTGTGAACGTCCATTTGCCTCAGCACCCATGCATGCATGACAGCAATAGAGAGGACAACCCTGATGGTGGCTGGTTTAACCACGGGACTGAAAGTCTCTGTGTAGTCAATACCAGGACGTTGGTGATAGCCTTTGGCCACTAGACGGGCCTTGAAACGATCCACTGATCCATCGGCTCTGATACCATATGAAAGTTGCAGACAATGCTTCAAAGCTTAAATTTTCTATTAGACAGCAGTGCCTTATATTTACAGTAGCAGAGTCCATGTAAGGAATGTTGTGCTAAATCTATGCTACCGTTACAGCCATAGTTATTGAGTATAGCAACAGGTGTAAGCTAAATCTATGCTACCGTTACAGCCATAGTTATTGAGTATAGAAACAGGTGTAATTACAAATTGAATGACAAAATATTTTGCATGATCATAGGCTAATTTCGTGCTGTTTCATTATCTGCAGGATCTTCCTTGATACTTCCATGCCCAGAAAATATTTGAGGTGTCCAAGATCTTTGACAGCAAATTCATGACTGAGATTGGTGATCAACTGGGAGATAGCCAGTGGATTTGAGCCAGTGATCAGGATATCATTGACATAAACAAGTAGGAATAATGAAGCTGAACCGTGTCTGCAGATGAAAAGAGAAGTGTCGGAGCAGGAGTTCATAAAACCGAGAGAGAGTAAGTGTTCTTGTAATCAATGGTACCAAGCTCGTGGAGCCTGTTTGAAACCGTAAAGGGCCTTATGTAGTCGGCAAATATGGTTGGAGAATCGATGATGCACATAGCCAAGCGGTTGGTGCATGTAGACTTCTTTAGATAGGTGGCCGTGGAGAAAGGTGTTTTGTATATTAATCTGATGTATCGGCCATTGATTGGAAACAACATAGCTGAGCATGACGCAAATGGTGGTAGGTTTTACAACAGGGCTGAATGTGTCATCATAATCAATTCCTAGCTATTGATAATAACCTTTGGCAACAAGTCTCGCCTTTCGTCGTTCAGGAGAGCCATCAAACAATTCAGAAACTACAAGAAACTCTCGTGTCTTCTTCAGCGAGAGATTACATATATTTATATTAATTACAGTACAATCAGGGGAATCAATTACAACTGTGTAGTCAATGAAATATACATGAAAGCCAAGTATTTAACTCCTTTAATCAAGCTGCAATATCAAGGTGTAATTTCATCTGCTGATACAGACATAATGCTCTTACTTTGATGCCTCCTTGTATTATTTAATGGAGTTTTATTTTCAAGATTTGAATTAAAACACTGAATATTATTGAAAAACTGTTTAACATAAAGATCAAGCTGTTATACTTGTAGGCAATATTGATATCTTTGCTGTTTAATATATGGTTATGTGATCGGCCACTAACCCTTAATTATATTGGCGTGGCTGAAAGGGAAAACATTTGACCCAACAGTTCTAACGCAAACATTTCTTGAAATCCAGCAACGAGCCCGTGTTCCTATAGGAGAAAATATGCTTACATGTTCCCAGAAAGAATTATTGCAAGACATTAATCAGGAGAGGCAAGGCAAGTATGGACTGTTCTCTGTAATCAATTTTAATCCCTAGAGACCAAACACACTATGTTGTTTACAACAATTGAAATTCACATTTGATTTAATAATGGGTTTACGTTAGCATTGATTCCTTTCATCATGCTATATTTGTTTGTTGTCTCCTCATCCATATTCTGGACATATATTCTCAAGGAGTCATTGGTTCCTGAAGATAATATGCCTCAGCCTTAGCAGCCAATTCATTTCTACGTGAGTTGACATTACCATCGAGCAATCCCAGCACCACATCCAATCTCCCCGTATCGCTGTCGAACTGCATGTCGGAGTCAAAAGATTAGAAAGAATGCGACAGAGTCGTGACAGTAAAGAGCTCATTAGAGTGAGAATCTTACAACAAAATCAGGTTGTGTCGCTTCTTCTGGTGCTAGCATAAACTTGATAACATAAACCCCACAGTCATATCTGCATAGAGAGAAATCACATTTACAATGTGTTTAGAGTGTAAATTTACTTGATGTTTGGCAATAAAATCAAATTGTTGTCAGCCAGAAATATGCTCTTACCCGTTGGTTTGTTGTGGGACATTCGGTGATCTGTCCACTGAAAAACTTGCAAATGACCAGCCATCAGGGTAGTTCTGTTGTATATCATCTTCGAATAGGATATCCAGGGTAGCCAACTATTTGTTTAAATATCAGAACATATGATTGGTGTTAGAGAATAATATAAAAATAATCATTGAATTTCACCTCAACGTTTAAGATTTTAGGTTGAGATAGATTTTTGATATAGAATCAGTCTTTAAAACTAAGTTGCTGGAGTTCGAATCTTACAACTCTTAATTACATGTTCTAATTAGATTAATTTATTTATGAAAAAGCAGTGACGAGTCTATGCAAGTATCATTAGGTTTCATCTAAATGCTCAAGCTTCTGAATGAAATAGTTGATTGACAAATATTGGAAGTAAGCATAAATAGAAGGAAAGATAGTTAAATTAGGAGACAAGACAAGGTAGCTCGAAGGGTGCTAGCACTCACCATGTTAGGCAATCTCTTGTCGACGGAACTGCCACTCGATTTAGCTAATGAGTCCCAAATCTCAACAACTTGCTTCTTCATATGCAGAACAAATAGATAGAAGTGTCTTCTTTCCTTGTCAAAGACAGGAACATACATCTGCAACCATATGCGGTTAACTGGTTACATGTCACCTTTCAAATGGGTCAACTAAGCATGGAAATGCATGAATTGGACTTGACGAAATTCAGACTTTACCTTCTCACAGCTGAACAGAGCAGACATATAATTCTCCCTGTACATGTGTTTCTTTGCGAAAGAGATGCACTCGGATGTATCATATGCGTACTCCTGTTTTACGAATGCGTATGTATTTCTAAGGAAGTTATGTCTTGCAAGTAGGACTACATGGTAAATTGAATCGAACCAATTATACTACATGGAATTAAGATATAGGAAAAATTACCGAAAAAAAAATTGGAAGGTACCAATTTATATAACCTTTCTTCTTCCTCCTCTCAGCTAAGGTTAGGGCATCAGACATGACAGAAATTACGTTATCATCAAGGCATGTCTGTGGCCTTAGTGTGCGCAATTGACTCCGAGTCAAATAATTACGGTTGCAATGAACAACAATCTCACTGACAAAAGACAAAGTTCATAATACAAGAAGTTCAAATTTTTTTTTATAAAAAAAATACATATAGTAACTTGGAAGAGGGGAGGAAATCTAACCTCTCATCCAAAGATGAGTAAAAGATGTAGTTGATTAACTTTAAATCCTCTGGACTCGTAGATTTGATCACCTTAAATGGACCTGCCTGATGTCTAGGCATTTGATGTTCTGAATCTCCCTGTTGCTTTCTTGAACTAGATAATATTAGCATTTTTATTATAATTAATATTATAAATAAAATAATTAAAAAAACATTATTATTATTATTATTATTATTATTATTAAATTTAAAAAATAGTATCATTACTAATGAAAAAAACCATCAATTTTTTTAAAAAATTAAAAAATATAAGAATTTGAGCAAACAAATTAAATATTATTATTGGATTTGGTGTTGCAGCCAGACTCGACGTTCTAGGATTTGATATTGCAATTGGACCCAACACTTTTAAATCTTTGATTTTTTTTATAGTTTTTATAAAAATAAAAGGTTGGTCTGGGATTGTTGCGTTGGTCACCTAACTAGTAATAAACTAAACAACGAACTTACTTGTTTTCGGGGCTTTCCAACCAGTCCTGTCCACATATAAAAGCCTCTATGATCTCTGGCTCCAAACCATTGAATGATGGATTCACCTTTGTAGCTTCACCGCTGATAGTAGACTTTGATAGAATAGCTGATATTGGAATTGCTAAGAAATCATGAGCCATTTTACCAAGTGCTGGAAATCTTGGAGCATTGACTCGCCACCAAGCTAATACATCTGAAACCTTATCCCGGTTCTCCAAAGGCTCTCCTAAATACCGATCAAGATCAGATTTTGACGGATCAACCACATCGCCATCATGTTTCTGCTTATGCCACTCACAGAATCCCCGGAAATTACCAATATCAGAATCTATATCATATGATGCAAAACAACTGATGTCCCTGGCAGGTGATGCTAGATAACCAGTGCCATTCGCATAACTGTTGTACATACATGTAAGTTTGCTGCGAAATGCCTGCAAGTTTGCTACATACATGTCATTCGCATCACTGCCATACATCAGCTCAAACCCATACTGCACAAATTCAAGTTTACGGCACGGGTCGAGTACTAATAGGATTCCAAATGCAAAACTCCATTCACTCCAATACCTATCAAGATTCACCTTCATTCTCTTCGCCATTGAACAAACATACGTGTGCTCACTCTTTTCCCACGAAAGCAAGTTATTATATATATAGCAAACATGGAAGAAGAATGTATCTATGCCTGATGAAGAACTGCCCAAAGATTTGTGGATAACTTTTAAACACCCACATACAATCATCGCCATCTTCCACTCCTCTGCAGATGGATTCACCTTAAAATCAAAATGAACTTGCTCGAGTTGAGTAAAAGCTTCTCTTAATTCCAATGCACTCATGAGCATGACAAACGTGGTCTCCCATCTGGTAGGATCATCATGAGAGGCTGCTTTCATATGTTGCAATTTCACATTATTAATTGCTTCCCGAAACTTATCTTGGTTACTTGGTGTTGCATTCACATATTCAATACAGCCCCTAATCTTGTTAAGCACATCTTTTATTTCATAAAACCCATCACGAGCAAGAAGTTCAAGAGTTTGTGCGTAGCAAGAAAAACATAGTAAGTCCCCATTCATATGTGGGAATTGACTGAGAAGCTTACTTCTGAATTCTCTAGTCATTTGACTGTTTGGTGGAGCAATTTCTGCAAACATGAAGTGCACTTTCTTAATGATGTTCCACTCCACTAGCACATCTTTCACAGCTTCATTCATATAATCATGTTCTATACTCCTGAAAGCCAAAATCTTCTTATTCATCCTCCACCCATCATCAATAAAATGCATGGTCAAGAAGCAGGACATCTTGTTATCACCGTGTGACTGCAAATCAATTGTTAAACTGAATAGAGATGAGAGATTATCAAGATATTTCACTAGTTTCTCTTTCTCTTGTCTGTAAATAGAAAGAGCATCAGCCTGAACACTGTCTTGTGAACAGAGTTGAAACTTTGGCTGCAGATCGCAGACAAAAGTTTTGAAGAACTCATTTTGAACCATATCCAATGGAAATCCGAGCTTCATAATCATTCTAACAAAGTTAAGGCGACTCCTGTCTTGATCAAACACGAAATTGCCTCCCAGATCAGAAGGCAATGTATGTTGTTTTGCATCTCTCTGTCCCTTTTTTAAACAACTTTTCAAGTGTTTGTGTAGATTTGAAGTTCCCTTCGTGCTTTCCCCTGGATACTTCTTTTGACATCCTTTACATATGGCCCATACTGCATCATTTTCTTTGTCTTTAACCTTTTTGAAATGTTTCCACACTTCAGATACCTTTCGTCGTTTATTTCCAGCACATTCGATGAACATATCACCATCAGGATCTGGAGCAGATTCAATTTTATCATTGTTTTTACTAACTTTAGAGCCTTGTTTCCTGATGGATGGTTTTTCTGAAACCATTGTCAAGCTCTTACAAGTTTGCTTTATTGTAAGCTTCAGTTTCTCAACCAAGTCTTGCTGCTCTGAACTCTCTTTCACGAGGATAGGGAGAAAGAACTGTAATATATAGATATGATCATCACCAGTGCTCCTTAGCAGGATTGCAACCGCAGCATTCAAATTATACTTCCGTGCGTGATGAGCAAGAGAATAGTCCCTTACATGCTTTTCCTTCACATCAGGCTCAAAGGAAGGAAGACATGTTTCACAGGCTTGTCCAGGAGCACCTTCCCCTGGGCTCAGATATAGTTGCTCACAAGCATGCACAAAGCCTTGCATCTCCTCGTCTGCATAACAAGCTGTACGCTCTATTGCAAGTTGACCTGAGAACCCATAACCTAAATCACCTAATTTTAAAATATCATCATGACGTCCCCAGGGAATCCATGTCAGAGCAAGTGGCAATCTGTGTGTTTGGCATACAGCTCTGGTAACATCAGCGATTTCAGTTAAGGCAGCTCTTTGAACCTCATTCAAACACTGGGAAAAAAATTATATTAGACAAAGCAAAAGACAACCTAATTTTGCATAGAAAAAACTGTAAGGTACTACTGATACATACCTGAGGACGAGGTCGAGGTAATTTGATCCCAAAATTGGCAGCCTGCAAACAGTTGGGCTTATAAAGAGTTTAAAACACCATCAAATAAGACAAAGATGTCTCTTTGCACATATAATTTAATGGCAAAAATAATTTGGATTGAAGTTGTAATAAGGAATGCCTCGTGAGCTACAATTAAAAGCTTAAAGACTGTTTCACTTCAGAAACACAAGCAAATGCGAACGCTAAGGAAAACTACTCTCTTTGATCTCTTTCTTATTCTCTTAATTCCTGATTATAATTGTTGGGGCTGTTAGGTTGTTAGAGTTATTGTTGAAATTGTCCCTACTAGTCTTCTAACTCTTAAAAAGGTTGTTTTGTTTTGTTTCAATCTTATCTTTTTGTAAGTCTATATTTCAGATAATTTGAGTGAATTGCTTTGTGGTAGTCTTCTAACAACAATAAATTGAGTGCTATTTTCAACAAAATCTGATTGGATATATATATAATGAAAACAAACCTGGAGAGCCTGGACAACTTTTTCCTTCTCTAAATCAAAATCCTGTTTCTTCTCCATGGTCACAAGCTCCAGCACAGCACGGCAAAAGTCGTATTGATCAAAATCCATTTGTATTTCGACAATGTTTTTTTCTGGCAACAAGTCTCCTCACTCCTCAGATCTTCTTATCCATGGCTGGAAAGTGGAACGACGAGGAGTGGTTAAAGACTTGAAGGAGGTTGACTTGTTGACTTTTGGCACCGTGTCTTAAAACTAACTTATCTTCTGCCCTTTTAAATTTACTGATATTTTCCCTCCATTCTCATAGGTTGACACTGCTGGTATGTTTGGTCAGTAAATTTTTAAAGTATTTTTTATTTAAAAATATATTAAAATAATATTTTTAATAAAAAATATATAATGATCAATTGGAAGAAAGTGGTTGATAGATATTAGGTTGAGTTCTATTTCAACAAATCAGTTCAATTAACATTTATATGTGTAATTTATTGTATAGTCATTATTAAAATTGTTGAGGAAAAATAGTTTTGATAAAAGATTTAAACATATTTCTTAATGGAAAAAAAAAAGAAAAAGAGAGAGAAATTCAAACTTTATTAGACACTTTATTATATTCAATAAAGCTAATCTCCATGTGGCGGAGCTAGAATTTTTTAAATGAAGGGGAAAAATTACTAATAATTATTTGATATTATATATTATAAAAATATGTGTTATATAAAGAAATGTACCAACTCAAGTAAAGCAAAATTAATTTAAGTATTTTTTTTAAAAAAATAAAAATTACATTATAATTGTTTTCTTTGAGATTTTATATTTTAAAACTACTTCATAACGATTTTATTTTTAATCTCATTAAAAATATTTTTCTTAATATATACAACAAACTTTTATTTATCTATTTCTAAATCTTCCAAAGACTACGAAAGTTCTTGGTAATAATTCTATGCTGACATATGATACATAGCATCTAAAATCATAGCTTAAAAAGATTGTCATAAATTGATGTTGTTCTTGTTGATTTGTTGTTTTGTACAAGATGATTAAATATAAATATTAAATATTTTCTTTTTAATTTATCTATCATGTCCCTTATTTTTTGAGTTGTCCTATACTTCACTTTTAATCATTAGTAAATTTATCACCATCAATTTTTATATAAAATTCATAGAAAAATACTTATCAATTCATCAAAACTCATTTTAATTCATATCCATTAACATATAATATTATCATACATATATTAATTTAACAAACCCATAATTTATTATAAACTCTAATATTTTCAATAATTAATTAGTATAGAAAAAAGAAGCTAACAAGTAGTTAACAAATAAAATTATTTTGAAAAAAAAAATAAGGAGACAATTGCCCCCTCTTGCACCCATGTGGCTCCGCCACTATCTCCATTCATATTTGTAATGACAATGAGAAACAATAAGCGTAATTTCTTAAACATTATAATAAATAATATTGAAATATTTGGAAGTATAAAATACATGATTAAAAATATTAAAACTTTATTTTGTAGAGTTTGCATGATGTGCAATAAAAAATATATTTAAAAAGAAGATAAGATGATGTTTTATTTCTGAATAATCTAGAATTAATCAAGATAAGTATGTAAACATTTACGCCATCTCTTATTTCCGAAAGTAAAGAAAAGCTAGGAATACTAGTGGAAGAAGAAACATGAAGAGGAAAGAGTGAGTTGTCTTTTTAATCATGTGCTTGGACGGGAGATAGTTTTTGCTTTCTTTAATGGGACCCATATGAAGTGTGGTTGGAATTTATAACTTTTAAAAGTGGGAGATAGGTCTCCTTGGAGGATATGCGAATCCCTCCTCCTGCTATTATGTGCAGCAGATTGCGACGGCATCTTTTCTTTCCAGTCTTCCCTATCTTCAAATTGGAAAGGTGGGGATGTTGCGGTAATGGAAAGTGTAAAATTATTTGCTAGATTGTCCGGCGCAGATTTAATTGCTCGATCGAAATAGAGATCAGCGCCCTTGAAAAGGGAGGAATTGTAGTATTTAATTGGCTTTCATTTCACTTGAATATAATAAAGTGTCTAAATGATTTTAATTATTAATGAAATTACAATCTTTCAATAAAAGAAGGAAAAAAAGTAATTCATACCAATGATTTTAGTTATTGCTGACTAGTTGCACTGGACTCCTATAATATGATTGACTCATTTTCATTGATTAGGTCTATAACTAATATTTTAAGTTTAATCTCCTATGAGTGATTCGACTCCTATAATATGATTAACTCCTATAATATGCTGCCTCTGACTGAGTTACATTAATTAAAAAAAGGTGTAAGCCTACCATAGTTTGGAAGGATTTGTCAAAAATAAATAAATAAATAAAGTTTTCGAAGGTTAAAGATAGCTCCATGCTGGGTGCGCAATTAAGAATTTTTTTGTGTATTTTTTTTGTTTGTTTTTATATTTAAATTTTTTTTTAATTTTTTTACTTCAAAATAATATTTGTTTTAGTATTTTAAAATTATTTTAATACGCTAATGTCAAAAATAATTTTTAAAAATAAAAAATATTATTTTAATATATTTTTAAATAAAAAATACTTTATAAAACAACTATAATCACACTCCTAAACACACTTTTTAACAAACTCTATGTTAAATAAAAGTCTCATTGATTTTTCTTATCCAAATAATAATCATATATTCTTTGATGGACCTTATCTACGATCCAGTTGAATTCAATTAACCCATTATAGGCCTCATAAATCATTCCTATACATAATTTAAGTTGTGATATGGAGTGATTTATTTTAGCCTAGTTAAATCACCGAATAATTGAGAATGATAAAACCCCTCTGATTTTAGAATTTTTAACCAGTTTTAACTCATCAAAGTGTATTCATTATTATCCTATAAATAGCAGCCGGTAAATTAAAAAGAAAGGAGGGTGAGGAAATAAAATAAAAAAAAATAAAAAACTGATTAAATTAAAAAAAATTAAATCAATTAGAATATTTAAAAAAATATTTGGTTCAGTTCGGTTTCGATTTTATAAGCTTGAAACCGGAAAACCTCAATCGAACCGAACCGAACTGAACCGATTTAGTTAAAAATAAATTGAACCAAACTAAAAAAATAAATAACCAAATCAAAATTAAACTCATCAGAAACTCCAAAAAAACCTCAAAAAAATAATATAATTTTTTATTTTTAATATAAAATAACCGAACCAAATCAAACTAAACTGATCCAAAACCAAACCAATTGATTGGAACAGTTTCAGTTTTATTTCAGAACCATTCTCACACCTTTCCTTGCGTCGTACTGTAGGCAGTTGAAGCTACAAAGAACGTAGAACTTGGAAACAAAGAGTTGTCTCCGGCAACACGGCGGAATAGCAGTAACAGCGGCAGCACAGGGACAATTTGCATTTTATGAGATATCAAAAGTAGAAAAAACAATAACTTTGACTTCAAACTCGAAAAGCTAAGGAAAGCTACTTTCTTTTATCTCTTTCATATTCTCCTAAATCCAGACAATAAATTGAGTGGTACTTTCAACGTTATCCAAAATTTGATTGAAAATAATATATACCAGTTACATGCCACGCGCAATGTCGTGGATCAATTATTTTTTATATTTCAAAAATAATTAAGATCTAAAAGTGTTAGGTTTTTTTGCAAAGTTATACCTAAAAATCTTAGGTTTGGTTGCAACGCTTGACGCAGGAGTAATATTTATAATATTAATAATAATATTAAACTTGAGTTAACCCTTAGCATAAAAGTGTCTGGACTGCAATACCAGACCCAATAGCATTAGATGTGGATCTGGCTGCAAGGTCGTGTCATAAAAGTGTGATAATTAAATAAATTAGTTAAAAAAAAATCAATAGGAAGAAAAAAACTAATGAAGAAAAAGAAAAAAAATATGAATTAATTGGGTTAACCCTTCAAATCAGGTTAACCCGTCATACCTTGAATTCGCATCGTGAAAGTTTGATAATTAAAAAGGAAAAAGCAAATTAATGGGTTAACCCAGAATTAACTGGGTTAACTCGTCAAATCAGGTTAACCTGTCAAACCCGGAATCCATGTCATGAAAGTTTGATAACTAAATAGAAAAAAATTTAACATCAACAATTTAAATTAAACCAAAAAAAATTAATTTAAAAGAAAAAAAAAACAAAAAAAAATTATAGGTTAACTCGTCAAACCAAGTTAACCCGTTAAACCTCGAATACGTGTCATGAATGTCTAGTAACTAAATAAAAAATAATGAATATTAACAAACTGAACTAAACAAAAAACAATTAATTAAAAAAAATAAAAAAAAAATCCGGGTTAACTCGTCAAATCATGTTAACCTGTTAAACCCAGGATCTGTGTCATGAAAGTCTGATAACTAAATAAAATTTTTTTTCTAATATGATTCTCGTGTCTTTGTTTAGCATCATCGAGTTTCTAATATGTTTTTTTATTAAGATTTTATTTTAAAAAAATTAATTTTTCAGTGTTTTTAAATTGTTATAACATACTGATATAAAAAAAATATGAAAAAATAAAAATAAATTATTTTAATATATTTTTAAGAATAAATTTCTGAGATGAAACTGACTAAAGTGTATGTCATGAATTATTATATGTATAGCTTTCGTTGTGATTGTGATTTCTATTTAATTCCTTGAAGAATTGTTCGAAAGCAATTTTATTTAAAATTGACTATTAGATTCCCGAGTCTTTGTTTAGTATTATCGAGGTTGAACTTATTTTTGTTATGATTAAAATTTTTTTTTTCAAATTAATTTTTTCAGTAATTTTACATCGTTTTTATTAAAAAATAAAAAAATATTTTTTAATATATTTTCAAACAAAACATATTTTAAAAATAATAATTATCACTTTCTCGAAAAACCTCCGAGAAAAAAACAGATGTCTCCAAAGTGCATGCATGCACGTAGATGCATGAATGGTTGCATTTATAGTTTTTTGTTGTGGTTCATGTTTCCTTAAAAGTTGAGGCAGTTCGGAGCTGCTAAAAACGTTTGGAAGTCTCGACTACATAAAGGTGGAAAGCATCTTTATCTCCACAACTTTTCCGTGCGAGAAATTTAGAAGTGTTTGCACTGTAGAAGGAGGTTCAGTGTACATGAGCACATTTCCACATACATTTGATCTCCTTTCGTGGAGCTCTCATTTGCCTTTGGAACCCTTGGTGGAAAGCTGGAGATGCCACATTCACCTAGGTGGCTGGATGGTCAGAAAGGTGGAGAAAACTATATTATATATCTGGTATAATAATAGTGATTGTTTTTTAAAATATTTTTCGTTTGAAAATATATTAAAATAATATTTTTTTTTTAATTTGTTAAAGCTATTTTCTAATACTAGCACTTCAAAACAATATGAAAATACTGAGAAAAAAAAATATGAAATAAAAAAAATTTAATTCTTTTAAAAACACCATTTTTTATGCATAAAAACTCCGGTAGAAGTAGATATGAGAACATGGATTTTGCATTGTGTTTGGCCGGTTTAATAGAATGATAGATACAAAAAGAGATTGATTGAAAGAATAGGATAAAAATATATATTTGGAATAATTTTAGAGCTATATTTTTAAAATATAAAGTATAAATAGACATGTTTCATTTTCATCCACTATTCTTATCTTTTTTATTATGAGACAATGACAAAAAAAAATTACTTAATAAATTTTATATTTTTTATCTGATGAGATTAAGTTGGTTAATATAAGAACTAACAAATTTCAAGTCAAAAGTACGGACCATGTACTTTTTTTTTAGAAGAGAAAAGAAAAATAAAGATACATCGATAAAAAATTAAATTATCATCATTGACGCAAATCAATCTACTAAAAAATGATATGGTTATGCTTTCAATGATAGAGAAAAAATATAATTTTGAACATGGAAAGGCGTCATATGCATCGAGAAGTGTGCTTCAAGCACCTCACCTTTTGTTTTATTTTTTATATTTATTAAATACTAAATTGCCTCTAAGTTGAATTATTAATAATAAAAAATATTGTGAAAAGATAAAAAAAAACCCCTTAATTCTAGGTTTGAAATTCTCATTATAAGGGTATTTTTGTAAAAATACATGAAAAGACCTCAATTCACTTGATTGTTAGTGTTTCAAATAGCTAGTGTACTAAGTTTTGTTTTTTTGTTTTTTTTATAGAGAGACAAAACTATCATTATATCATTCAAGCGAACTACATTGTTTTCCATAGTTCATTTAACTTCTTTTAACAATGAGGATATGATCCTAGTACTCGGAAAATTGATCAAAATATTAAATTTTAATTTGAATTTATATTGATCAAAATATTAAATTTTCCAAGTACTAGTTATAGTACTTGGAAAATTGAGACTTTTTAGTTGAGCTATGGAAAGTTCGATTCTCATATATATCAAACCCATTACCATTTGAAATTTCACTTTCTTAGCTCACTTTTTCCCTCTAATTCGGTAAACCAAAGTCACTTACGAAAAATGTTATTGTCACACATGAATGATAGAACCTTGTCCTCATCTAATAAATGCATGCCTTTCTGTGCATTTGTATAAATAGTGGGTCTCTACAATACACAACTATACATGTCAAGATTAGATTCAATTGTAATGAAAAATAATATTTATCCATTCAGCATTTAACCACAATTTTAAAATCTAATCCAATGTAAAATCTAGATCACAAATTAAAACAATAGACTTCTAAACTATTAAAAAATTAAAATCAAAACCAAGTCTTTCTAGCATGAAAAAAAACATTCACGAATTAATTGCTAGATTTTGACTGGATTAGACATAGATCATGGGACCAATTGAAATATTTTAAGTTTCTAATCAAATCAGCCATATTTGTTTTTTGAAAACCAAGACCGATCTAGACCATGAGTCAACTTGCTAGGCGGTCCAGGATTTAAGAATATATATTAAACACCCAAATATAAAAATATTATTACTTAGGTAACGTTTATTTTTGCAATCAAACCGTGTTTTTGAAACTTGTATTTTATATTTTTTTCTTTAAAATAATTTTTTTAGGTGTTTTTGGATTGATTTGATATGCTAATATTAAAAATAAAATTTAAAAATTATATATAAAAATATTTTAATACATTTCAAAAACAAAATATTTTGAAAAACA
Organism: Populus davidiana; assembly: GCA_030145905.1. NCBI lineage: Eukaryota > Viridiplantae > Streptophyta > Magnoliopsida > Malpighiales > Salicaceae > Populus > Populus davidiana. The sequence goes on from CM057805.1 coordinate 4,104,010, forward strand.
ACTATTTTTACAATGACAAACTCTACACTAGTACGATACTAGTGGTAATCAATTAAACCAATGTTTAGAAATGTAAGTGCCCATCTTAGAGCTGCCTATTACTTACATTTTGTGAATTAACAATCAAAATCAGGAACAATTTATAACTTTAATTAGCTTATCATTGTTTTGCTCCAGTCAATGATCTTGTTAGTGCCAACTCGTAATGGATCGAACGAGTGGTATTTATTAATGACTCACCAACTTGATTATTTTCACCAATTAATTACATTAATTAATTAAATACAGCAAAACATTACATTGTAGATCTAAACAATTAATAGTCTCCACTGAAATTTCTGCAGGATCTATCCTCTAAATAATGCCTCCCACATATATATATATATGCCTTCCCACTTGTGCTTAAAAAGTAGATCAAGTCCCCTCTAGCTCTGGGTATTACAGCTAATTCTAACCCTAGATTATTGAAAAATAAATCATGCTTAGTTACGAGCATGCATGTGCCTAGCACTTGTAGGCTTCGGTCTATTGAAAATTATGCTCGTTTGGAGCACCTTGTCGAGTTGGAGTTAGATTGGGAGTTGACATGCAAGATTGACTAGATAAATTTAATCAGCTTTGGATTAATATTTTTTAAAATTCAATCTAGATCATGGGCTAGATCAACTGGTTAAGTTGATAAGTCAACTTTAGTTTAAATTTAATAATTATAAATTTTAAGTTAAATATATCAATTCTTTCTTCCTCTTTTTTTTTTTGAAGTTGTGAGGGTAATTATTTGAAAATATTTATAATATCATATAGACTAAATTTTAACAGAATTATAAATTATGAATTTAAAAACTCGAGTGATGAATTAAATGAATTAATTCTAGTTAATCAAATTAATTAAAATAAACATTTTAATTTTTGTATATAAAAATAAACTAGGTTGAATTAAATTGTGAGTTGACTTGCAAGGATAACCGGATGAATTTATATCAGTTTTAAATTGATAATTTTTAAAACCTAACCTAGAGAATGGGCTTAATCGATCACATTTAATAAAAATTAATTGTTTCCAATCCAATATACATAGAACAAATATTTTTTTTTCCAAAGGAAACGTCCCATTGAATGGTTAAAATTTGATATTTTTCCCCTAATTTGAAGGCTCTCAAAAAATTCAAATTTTAAAAGAGATGCGCATAGATTGATAACTGAAGATCGACTACCCTCCATTTTCCATGTAAAAAATAATTAACTAACAAACATTTATCAAACTCAAAGGTTATATTGATCCAAACCACTTCCAAATTATTATTATTATTATTATTATTATTATCTGGCCCAGTTCAATTATACCTTCCAAGGTACACATAGACCCACCAAGTATATATATTTTGTTGGAGTAGGTATAGAATAAGTGTGATAGTCGCATTGGATTCTTCCTGAAGATTCAGATTCTCTTCCAAGATTTCTTGCTCATACAAATTAATTTATTATTGATGATAAACATATCATTTGATCAATCGTGTCCCCTATATTCCTTCACCAAGGAAATTTGTTCCCAGGTAAATCAAACCTAGCTAGGGCAGCAATTATCAAGAACCTCTTTAAAAAAATCAAGAAAAGAAGAGAGGAGCTATAATTCCAAATATTTCTTATTAAGGCAAGCTCTATCTTTGAGATTTTTTTTTAAATAATCGAAAAGAAGAAGAAAAAGTCTTTGAGAATCATCAGCTACACATACTTGTATGCAACGTACTCCATTCTTAACTCTATAAGCATGTTGAATTATTATTTTAGTTCAATCATCTTCTTTGTTCATTCAGCAACAAAAACAAATCATTTTGTTAAAAAATCATTTTTTCCCAAGACAATCTTAGTTTGGTATATTTTATTTGGCTTGATAATGTGGAATATAATACTTTAAAAAAATATATTTTTTAATTAAAAATGTATTGAAATGATTTTTTAATGTATTTATATTATCATATTAAAATTATTGAAAAAATCTAAAAAATATATTAGTTTAATATCTTTTTAAATTAAAAAATTATTAAAAAAAATTGGTTATAGCATGAAAAAAACACCTTTTAATCAAATAAAATAATTAAGCATATGAAATGATCTTTGTGGCACACAACCAACGCAAACAAAGAATTTATGTTATTAACTTTGAAGGGTGTATCTTAATTAGTCAGATTCTAGATTTACTTCTAAAAAGTTACCAGTTTGAATTCTACAAACCTCATGGTCATTAAAGAATTACATTGTTATTAATTTCAGGGTCCGTGAGACTAGTCGAGATACATACAAGTTAGTCTGAATACCAACATTAATAATAATAACAAAAATTTTATGTTATTAATCATTTTTTCAGTCCCCATCGTTGCCAGCATAGACGTTGGAAACTGATCTTTATCATATTTATTGGATAATTAATGGCAGCGACTTTGTATCTATTATAAGCTTTATTGAAAAGCAATATTATGGTTTTAGTAAAACAATAGTCTAATCCTTAATTATCTTCGTGATTGGAGACTGTTTAATTTCATAATGTATTGATAGATATTTTATTATTGTCATTATCTCTTACGTAGGCAAAAATGGCTGTCCAATTATTTTATTTTTCTCAAGTCTTCTCCTGCCATGTCCTTCCCAACTTCTTTGTTAATGACAAAAAAGAAAAAGAAAAAGAAAAAGAAGAGATTTGTGGCCTCAATGAGCTACATGACGTTTTCGCCCTCGTTGTCGACTCCCCGCATCAAATCACGGTTAAGAAACAATTTGATTCCCATCAATAAAATCGAGAGGAAAAATGGTGCGTTTAATGGAAGATGACATAAAGATGACTGTGAATATATGTATGCATTGACTGTTAATTTAAATAGCAAGATATTTTCTTCCTAATTACATCATCTTGAAAACTAGTTATTTCATTATCACTTGGTAATTGATTTGAAAACTTGTCCGATGTTAATATTTTAACCTGAGAAGATCTATTGGATTTGAATCAATTCATATAAAGATTGATTGATTCGTAGTTTATATCAAATTTTAAAAGAATGAATTTTGAATTAACTTGATTGATTTAACATGTTAAATTTTAACTTGGATAAATTTATTGTTTTTTTTTAAAAAACTTAGTTTTTGACTGAATTATTATTTGAATCCCGGATTTTATCAACAACAAATCTAAATTAATAATTAGATGAATACTAATATTCTAGTTGACCATTGTGGAAGTGGAAATCTAAATTAATATTGCAAATGGAGTACAATTTTGGTAATGTTTGCGTAATCAGGAATGAAAATAACTAGCTAGTTGACTGTTATGTACTTGATCCAAGAATATCATTAAGTAGGACAAGCAATCTTCCATGAATTATTAGATGAAATACACATTTTAAAATCATTATGATATTCGCAAGTAGGATTCACTTGATAATTGTAAGTAGTTGTTAATTCTGGGGGAAAATCTCATGGTAGTTGCTAATCATCTTTCAATTCTCGAATTGATCCCTAATATGATTATTTTTTCAATTAAGCACTTAATATATTGGACATTAATTTTTTAATCAAGTCCTTGGATTTTCTATTTTGTATTTTGTATGATGATTTTTTTTAAGAGAACTTGATATTTTCATTAAATAGTTGTGATAATTCATAAGGAAGAACCCAATTGAAAATGCTTGATATGATGGGGATGGACTTGAAGGTTTCGTTTGAAATTGTAATAGTGACAACAGTTTAAAGCATGTTTTGTTTAGAAATATATTAAAATATTTTTTTTTTATTTTTAAAAAATTATTTTTGACATCAGCACATTAAAACGATCTAAAAATATATTTTTTTTTCTATTATAAACAAAAAAAAAAGTTTCAATAATTTTAAAAACACAGTTTGCAACGCGTTTTCAAACACACCTGAAATTGACTTGAGAAAAATCAAGAAAACGCAATATAATGGTAAGAGAATGAGGTGTTCCTGTTTTTTATATACTTAATTAGAGCTCCTTCTAAAGACACACATATATTTTTTTAAAAAACTTTAGTATTTCTATTAATCACTAATGAATATTCGAGGAGCTAGTCTAGTCTCTTCTTGGCATAAGAAAGCTGAGTCTGGCCACCAGCACAAATTTGAGATGCTTTTGCAGTGTCTTGCAAGCACATTGAATTCACATATATTTTGGTTTCAAAAGCTTGGTAGGGAATGTTCTTTGGATTTATGATAGGTTTAAATTTCTGGGTTTTTCATGAGCCTTGCACTTCGAGTCCTGTGTATCAACTGAGACTGTCCCATATACTTAATGAAACTATAGTTTATTTATTAATTTGGAAAAATCAAGCACTAATTTCTAAAACTAATCTGTTTTTAAGCAATGCTGGAGATAATATTTCTTACCATTAATTCGCCGAGGTGAGTTCAATGGTAGAAATACATATGGCTTCCCTTTTTTTTTTTTTCCAAATTAAATATAAATGGGAATTCTAGGATTTAACAGAGCAAGAACACGAATAAATAAATGGGAATTCTGTCCCTGATTTGAAGTTTCCTACGTAGTTTCTTGCAAGGCCGCTCTTGAACTCAGAACATGTTAAACTTAGAGTTGAGCTAGATATCATATCCATATCTGACTCATTTTCTCAGCAGACTTTGAATTCTTTGTATCCCCAACTTGAATTCCAGCAAATTAGAGCCTAGTGATGCTTTTCAAACTAAGCATCTCTATGTCAACATTTAATAAACTTAGCATCCCTACTATATAGACCAGTGATCTTGAGCATGTACAATTGAGTGTTTAGATACCTTATATGCTTCCATTGCTATACTGAATTGCAATACCTTGGTGTAAGTTTTGCACCCATCAGCTTGTTAGTCTCAACTTCAGGTGAAAAATAAACAGCGAAGTGTAGGAAAAAATTGATGACCTGAATGGTAGAAGGTGACTTATCTTTGCCTGGTTATATTTAGGATTCAAAGTCTGTTTTTTTTTTTTTTCTTTCAAGGGAATGAAAAGTAATTATATTGTGCAATAAATATGTAATATCACAATTTTATCGTAAGTGTGTGTTTATTTTTTTGATCATTGAATGGCTCATTAGTCGTTTTATTGTGGATTACACCATGCATAATTTTAATAGATCTAAGCTCAATCTATATAATTGATTGTCATTCAAAAGTGGGTGTTTTACAATTATCGAAGGCACTCACTTTCAATCCATACAAGGTATTTTTTTAAAAGTATTATTTACTTGAAAATATAATAAAATATTTTTTTATTTTTTATATCAGCACATTAAAATTATTAAAAAATACTAAAAAAATTTATCAATTAATATTTTCTTAAGATAAATATATTTTTAAAAATATTTATAAATAAAAACTAAAACAATCCTAAATAGATTTAATCTTGAGGAGTAGTTCAATTGATTAGACTCTGAGTTTGCTCTCTAATGATCACGAGTTTAAGTTTTTTTAAGATAACTGAAGATTTACATTGTCGTTAATTTTATAACCCGTGAAATTAATTAAGATACATGTAAGTTGATCCAGACAACTATATTAACTATATATATATATATATATATATATATATATATATATATATATATATATATATATATATAAATAGGAGAAGTTGTGGGTTTGGAATCATCATGTGGTCCATCTAACCCATATTCCACACCCCGTCTCATGTCTTCTCGACACAAACATTACGAGGTAAATTACAAGAGGGTGTTTAGGAAAACTGATGCATATAGAAAAATAAGAGGAAAATAAGTTGGATTTTTTCATTATACATGCTTATACAAGTAATGCATTGAACTTAGAATACCTAAGAAGACTGCGAGATTATATGGCCAAAATGTTGAATTCCCATTGTTGTTTAGTAACATTATATATATAGTTTCAAGCATCAATGGCTTTTATGTTGTCAATTTCAATTGTTTGTGTTTGATGAAATAAATGAACGATAATTAATTTCTATGGAATGAAATTGTAAATCAAGTAATATCCAAGAGAGTAATCAATAACATCAGTGGCTTCATTATTAAAGTTTATTCATCAACTTCTACTCTTAGATAAAATAGATAATCCAACATTTTAGATTAAAAAATTACAAGTCCGATTGACTTTTCTCAATCTCCAACATTCGGTTGATGACTTCATCTTGAGGTCCGAATCCGATTATCAACAAACTCCACCTCTTTCTTTTCTGCTGGTATAAATAAGCTGGTAATATCAGCATCACAAGCATACTTTCTTGACAGTTTTTTTTTTCATTTATTATAAATTATAAATTATTTCCTAGTCTTCTCCATACAACACATGAAAACCATGGAGAATGGTGCTCAAGTTATCAAGGGTTTTATTCTTTCAATTCCAGAATCTGTGTCCCGACTCTGGCATGGAGCAAGACAATTAGAATCACAGCAGCTACCACCTCCCACCATGAACCAAGAAGAAGATCTGGTCGACAATTCCCATGATGAGCAGGTAAAGGAATGGCAAAAGGTGCTTATAAGCACCTGCTTCACATCAGGACTTGAAATTACTGATTCCAAACGCGATTCCTTGCATTTAGTCTGTATCCTTGTTGCATTTATCCTTGTTTTTCATCACCATTTCAATCCCATTCCCCCCTGGTGTCAAGTGGGCTACTTGGATAATCTATGCCATCTCGTGTTTTGTTATTGCAATATGCAATTTCTGCTACTAGACATTAGCTTTACATGGCATATATTTTTTTCTGTCAGTGTTTGTATTTGTTCTTCGTTACAAGGCTTACATTTGCAAGTAACTCAGGTTTTATAATATATACACGCGCAAAAATAGGCAGTCTTTACTTATATTTAGCTTTATCTGTGTGCTTATATGTATAAAGAAGACAAATTTGGAGGTGGGTTTGGTTTGTTATTGTAGATATTGGAGTGTGGAAGTTAATCACAGAGGCTTTCTATACTGCAAATTTTTGGATGTCATATTACTGGATTGTCCTTGCTACTCATAGAAAGGAGATGAGTGATGTACTAATTAGACCATGGATGTTGAGATATATGTTTATTGGCTACTGAAAGCTGATATATCTTGATTTTTTGGTGTGTGCAGGCAGCTATATGTATTGTAGGATTGAAGAAAGTGAGGTTTTGCTTTCCGGGTTATTTCTGTCGAAACAGGTAAAATGTTAGGTTTTTCAAGTGTAATTATTGAGTTGCTTTTAGTTATTAAAAAACAAAACAAAAAAGGCTAAAGAGAGGAAATTGAGCTGTTCTGTTTTGCGAGTAGATAAAAACCAGATGACTGTTTCCCATATTACCATTTTATGTCTGTACCAATTATACTATATTGTTTACAATAATGGCCATTCACAGCTGATTTGATGAGCATTGAGTCATGCAGCCCACATTCTATGGTAAGCTTCGTTGAAGTTGAATTCCTACATGTTGTCTGAATACTTTCATTCCTATCGATGATTTACGTCTTTCATATTCTCATTTCTTGCCAAAAATTCTCAATGATTTCCAAACCTCTGCTTATAATATGCCTCAGCCTTAGAAGCCAAATCATTCCTGCATGAGTTGACATCACTCGCTAGCAATCTTAGTACCACTTCCAACCTCTCGTTTTCACTGTCGAACTGCATGTTGGCTAGTAATTAGAAAGACTGTCATACCTTTATCTTCAGTAAGGGCACATTAATGTTAAAATCTTACCACAAAATCAGGATTTGTCACTTCTTCTGGTGCTAGCATAAACTTGATAACATACACACCACAGTCATGTCTGCACAAAAAGAAATCATGTCAACTGATGTGGCTTACAGTATTTTAAAGGTACTCAACAATATGTAACCTAACTACTCAATATATTGTGGATCATAAATATATATGTACCCATTTTGTTGCTGTGGGACATTCGATGGTCTTTCCACTCTGAAATCTGTGAAGGACCAAACTTTTTGGTAGTTCTGATGTATATCATCTTTGAAAAGGGCGTCCAGGCTAACCAACTGGTTTGTGAAAATGTTTTGGCAGGAAAAAGTTTATAAAGCCCATTAGTACAGTGGTTAACTAAGGTAGCTCATAAAGTATGCAGCCATTTACCAAGTTATGCAGTCGCCTGTCAACCCAATCACTCTGCCGTGATGCAGCTAATGAATCCCATATCTCAACAACTTGCCTTTTCAATTGTAGTACAAATAGAAAGAAGTGTCTTCTTTCGTTGTCAAACACAGGAACAAACGCCTGCAAATATAGTTTTCACAGCATAACTAAGCATGGGATGCATTAATTGGACTAAAGAAAACCAAACTTCACCTTTTCACAACACAAAAGATCTGGCATGTAGTTTTCCTTGATCCTGTGCTTTTTCGCGAAAGAAATACACTTGGATGGATCATCTGCATTCGCCTGTACAACACATCAGTATAAGAATTTTTTTTTTTTTTTTCATGTAGTGGACTTGTAAAATTGAACAGAATAAGATGTCAATTGTACAAATATGATCTTGGAACCTACCGCAAAAACAATTGGCAGATACCTATTTACAGAATCTTCCATCTTCCTCTTAACTAAAGTCATGGCATCAGATATCGTAGAAAGGACGTTATCATCAAGCCAGGTCTCTGGTCTCAGAGAGTACAGTTCCCTCCGAGATAAATGATAATTATTGCATTGGACAATAGTCTCACTAGCAGAAACAGGTACAAAATATGTCAGCTAGTGAGCTTAAATGCATTCAGCTAAGAAAACTATAACTTGGGGGCAAAAAATCTCACCTCTCAGTTAGTGAGGAATCAAAGACATATTGGATTAACTTTAAGTCCTCTGGACTGGTAGGTTTGCTCACTGTAAACGGACCAACCAAATATTTGGACATTTGCTTCCCAGGTGAGTCAAATCTCACATCTGTGGAGACCAGAGAAGAACCAGGCTTCCCTTCCTTGCTACTGCAAATATGGAAGACAAAAACAAATTGAGAAAAATGATAATCCCATAAAATGTGAACATTCAATTACGGGCGATGACAACTATAGTTACAACAGAACAATCTCATTCACATGTTGTAATCTCATAGGACATGTGCATTAACCTTAAAAGACAATCTGGTTAAACAAATCGATTCTGTAATTAAAATTACAAGGTTGCAACAGTAAGCTTAAGGAATGCAAATCAAATCTTAGCATAGTTGATCTTGTTAATAATCATCACAAGGGAAGTGAGGGACTTTTTCTTTCTGCTCTTTGCAAACCAAATTTCATGAATCAAATAATAGTAGAAAAAAACAGGAAAATGATTTTCAAAAACTTAGGAAACAAATCATTTTGAAATTACTTGTCTTTATACACCGACCTATTATACAATATGCTAAAAGGGATCAGTGCCTCAATTACTGTTTACGTAGATACAAAATACTATGGATTAGAGCAGTGTAATAATAGAGTTGCCCTTGCCACAGAGAGTTCCAAGGACAACAGGGGGTGGGCTAGTCTTTTTCTGTGGGATGCATATGTCATTAAAGGGATGGTTGAGGAGAAAATAAGAAAATGATTAGTTCTAATTATTTGTGTTATAAATATTATTATAAAATATTCATTATAATTTGATTTTGAAAAATTATTATTTTTATTATAACTCAAAGTATTCATATAAAAAATATTATTATTTGTGTTATAAATATTAATTTTTTTTATATAATTCAAAGTAATTATATAAAAAATATTATTATTTGTGTTATAAATATTATTGGATTTCTTGATATAATTATTTGTGTTATAAATATCATTATTTTTATTATAATTAATAATATTATAATTAAAAATATTATTATTTGTATTATAATTAATATTATAAATAAAATAATTAAAAAATTAAAAAAACATTATTATTATTATTACTATTAAATTTAAAAAATAGTATCATTACTATCGAAGAAAAACCATTATTTTTTTAAAAGATTAAAAAATATAAGAATTTGAGCAAACAAGTTAAATATTATTGTTAGGTCTCATGTTGCAGCCAGATTCGATGCTCTTGAGTTTAACATTACAATAAGATCTAATATTCTTAAATTTTTAATTTTTTTTATGAAAATTAAAGATTGGTATGGGGTGTAGCACTGACCACATAACTAATAATAAACTAAACAAAGAACTTACTTGTTTTCGGGGCTTTCCAACCAGTCCTGTCCACATATAAAAGCCTCTATGATCTCTGGCCCCAAACCATTGAATGATGGATTCACCTTTGTAGCTTCACCGCTCATAGTAGACTTTGATAGAATAGCTGAGATTGGAATTGCTAAGAAATCACGAGCCATTTTACCAAGTGCTGGAAATCTTGGAGCATTGACTCGCCACCAAGCTAATACATCTGAAACTTTATCCCGGTTTTCCACAGGCTCTTCTAAATACCGATCAAGATCAGATTTTGGCGGATCAACCTTAAGCCACTCACAGAATCCCAAGAACTTACCATCAGAATCCAGATCATATGATGGCAAACAACTGATGTCGCTGGCAGGTGATGCTATATAACTGTTGTACATACATGTAAGTTTGCTACGAAATTCCTGCAAGTATTTGCTAGCATCACTGCCATACATCAGCAAAAACCCATACTGCACAAATTTAAGTTTACAGCGCGGGTCCAGTACTAATAGGATTCCAAATGCGAAACTCCATTCACTCCAATGCCTATCAAGATTCACCTTCATTCTCTTCGCCATTGAACAAACATATGCATGCTCACTCTTTTCCCACGAAAGCAAGTTCTTATATAGATAGCAAACATGGAGGAAGCATGCATCTATGCTTGATGAAGAACTGCCTAAAGATTTGTGGATCACTTTTAAACACTCACATACAATCATCGCCATCTTCCACTCCTCTGCAGATGGATTCACCTTAAAATCAAAATCAACTTGCTCGAGTTGAGTAAAAGCTTCTCTTAATTCCAATGCACTCCTGAGCATGACAAATGTGGTATCCCATCTGGTAGGATCATCATGAGAGGCTGCTTTCATATCTTGCAATTTCACATGATTAGTTGCTTTCTGAAACTTATCTTGGTTAATTGGTGTTGCATTCACATATTCAATACAGCCCCTAATCTTGTTAAGCACATCTTTTATCTCATAAAACCCATCTCGAGCAAGAAGTTCAAGAGTTTGTGCGTAGCAAGAAAAACATAGTAAGTCCCCATTCATATGTGGGAATTGACTGAGAAGCTTACTTCTGAATTCTCTAGTCATTTGACTGTTTGGTGGAGCAATTTCTGCAAACATGAAGTGCACTTTCTTAATGATGTTCCACTCCACAAGCACATTTTTCACAGCTTCATTCATATAATCATGTTCTATACTCCTGAAAGCCAAAATCTTCTTATTCATTCTCCACCCATCATCAATAAAATGCATGGTCAAGCAGCAGGACATCTTGTTATCACCGTATGACTGCAAATCAATTGTTATACTGAATAGAGATGAGAGATTATCAATATATTTCATTATTTTCTCTTTCTCTTGTCTGTAAATAGAAAGAGCATAAGCCTGAACAGTGTCTTGTGAACAGAGTTGAAACTTTGGCTGCAGATCGTAGACAAAAGTTTTGACGAACTCATTTTGAACCATATCCAATGGAAATCCGAGCTTCATAACCATTCTAACAAAGTTAAGGCGACTCCTTTCTTGATCAAACACGAAATTGCCTCCCAGATCAGAAGGCAATGTATGTTGTTTTGCATCTCCCTGTCTCTTTTTTGAACAACTTTTGAAGTGTTTGTGTAGATTTGAAGTTCCCTTCGTGCTTTCCCCTGGATATTTCTTTTGACATCCTTTACATATGGCCCATACTGCATCATTTTCTTTGTCTTTAACCTTATCGAAATGTTTCCACACTTCAGATACCTTTCGTCGTTTATTATCATCAGCATATTCGATGAACATATTACCATCAGGATCTGGAGCAGGTTCAATTTTATCATTGTTTTTACTAACTTTCGAGCCTCGTTTCCTGATGGATGGTTTTTCTAGACACATTGTCATGCTCTTACAAGTTTGCTTTATTGTAAGCTTCAGTTTCTCAACCAATTCTTGCTGCTCTGAACTCTCTTTCACGAGGATAGGGAGAAAGAACTCTAATATATAGATATGATCATCACCAGCGCTCCTTAGCAGGATTGCAACCGCAGCATTCAAATTATACTTTCGTGCGTGATGAGCAAGAGGATAGTTCCTTACATGATTTTCCTTCACATCACGCTCAAAGTAAGGACGACGTGTTGCACCGGCTAGTCCAGCAGCACCTTGCACTGTGCTCAGATATAGTTGCTCACAAGCATGCACAAAGCCTTGCATCTCCTCGTCTGCATAACAAGCTGTACGCTCTATTGCAAGTTGACATGAGCAAAAAAGTCTTAAATCACCTAATTTTAAAATATCATCATATCTCCAGGGAACCCATGTCAGAGCAAGTGGCAATCTGTGTATTTGGCATACAGCTCTGGTAACAAGAGCGATTTCAGTTAAGGCAGCTGTTTGAACCTCATTAAAACACTGGGAAAAAAATTATATTAGAGAAAGCAAAAGACAACCTAATTTTGCATAGAAAAAACTGTAAGGTACTACTGATACATACCCGAGGACGAGGTCGAGGTAATTTTGTCTTTAAATTTGCAGCCTGAAAACAGTTGGGCTTATACAGAGTTTACAATACCATCAAAGAAGACCAATGTCTCTTTGCACATATAATTTAATGGCAAAAATAATTTGGAATGCCTCATGAGCTACAATTAAAAGCTTAAAGACTGTTTCACTTCAGAAACACTAGCAAATGCGAACGCTAAGGAAACTACTATCTTTCATCTCTTTCTTATTCTCTTAATTCGTGATTATAATTGTTGGGGCTGTTAGGTTGTTAGAGTTATTGTTGAAATTGTCCCTACTAGTCTTCTAATTGTTTTCTTTCACTATTTACCGTATAAAAAGTGAAGTGGGTTGTTTTGTTTCAATCATATCTCTTTGTAAGTCTTATATTTCAGATAATTTGAGTGAATTGCTTTGTGGTAGTCTTCTAACAACAATAAATTATATATGTAATGAAAACAAACCTGGAGAGCCTGGACAACTTTTTCCGTCTCTAAATCAAAATCCTGTTTCTCCTCCATGGTCACAAGCTCCAGCACAGCACGGCAATAGCCATACCTTATAATTTGATCAGATTCAAAGACCGGAAAGGCAATAAGACCCCTTACTCCACAAGAGATGGCATCTGATAGGTGTGCGTATTCATCCGGTCTGTAATAACTTACATTTGAAGTCCATTCTGGAAATTCACGACAATTATTCCATGCCCGACCCAAAATTTCATGACCCTCCAGTTGACGATATTCAAGTAGCGTAGAATTTGGGACGCACAGGTGAGGGTAAGGCTGATTTTTCAGGGCGAATCCACGCTCACCTCGAGCCCAAAATTGAGCCAAAAAAGAAGCAGTACTTCCTAAAGAATCTTTAAGCAACGATAACGCTTTTTCCATCTTTGCAGGTAGTGTTAACTTTGCAGGAGGCAAATCATCAACGACGCAAGACAACTGTTCCGCATCCATTTGTATTTCGACAATGTTTTTAGCCACAAGTCTTCTCACTCCTCAGATCTTATCACATAACGATGAGGAGTAGGTAAAGACTTGAAGGAGGTTGACTTGTTGACTTTGGGACGGTGTCTTAAAACTAACTTATTTTCTGCCCCTTTAAATTCACTGATATTTTACCTCTATTCTGATAGTTTAATTCTTTTCAATTTCATCCTTGTGTTTTTCTTGACTAAAAAAAAGCTTACTTATACCAGCAGAAGTGGCTGAGAATCTCAAGTGCATTTGGATTGCCTGCCTAAATTTTAAAGCTCAATCACCATCTTGTTATGTAATCATTGAAAAGAGGATAAATTTGAAAGAAGTTCAATATTGACTTGACTTCTAATTTTGATAATAATTAACAAGGAAGCTTCTTCTGCTTATTTTACTTTGTGTTTGTTTTTACATTCGTTGATTTTTTATTTAAAAATATATATTTTTATTTAACTAATAAGTTAAAGGGTGTGGGTGATTCATTGTTCACCCACACCCAAATCACTTTTGGATTTTGCATTTTTTTTTCTTTTTTAAACTTTCCTTTTTTTTTGTGTATTTTTTATTTTTTTCTAAAATTACTTTTTTTCCAACTTTTCCTTTTTTTTTTGTTTATTTTTTTAAAAAATTATCTTTGTTGATTTTATTTTTTTAATATTAAGCTGGTTAAAAATTTTACTTTGTAATTTTTTTTAAAATATTGTGGATTACTACGGTGTTTTTCCACATAGTTTTTTTTTTCAAAATTATTTTTATTGATTTTATTTTTTTAATATCGAGCTGATTGAGAATTTAATTTTGTAATTTTTTAAAAAACACTGTAATTTTTCTCGTAAATTACTGTGAATTATTATAATATTTTTTTCAATTTCTTTTGTGTTTTCTCAAGTGGCTGAGAATCTCGAGTGTATTTGGATTGCCTGCCTAAATTTTAATGCTCAATCACCATCTTTTCATGTAATCATTGAAAAGAGGATAAATTTGAAAGAAGTTCAATCTTGACTTTACTTCTAATTTTAATAATAATTAACAAGGAAGCTAGGTCGTTTGGGAGTGCTTTTCAAAAGCGTTTCTGAAAAAATTTTAAAATTTTTTTAATTTTGAATTAATATGTTTTTTATGTTTTTAAATTATTTTGATGTACTGATCTTAAAATTGATTTTTAAAAAATAAAAAAATATTATTGACATGCTTTTCTTAGTGAAAAACACTTTGAAAAAGAACAATAATCACACTTCAAACATCCTCTTACTCTGAGTGTGTTTTTAGATTCATTGATTTTTTATGTAAAAATATATTAAAAAAAATATTTTTTATAATTTACTTGTTAACTAATAAGCTAAAGACCCATTTTACTAATATGTTTTAAAGCAATGTTAGAGATAATATTTCTTACCATTAATTCGCCGAGGTGAGTTCCATGGTAGAAATACATGTGGCTTCAATCTAATTTCTATTGCGAAAGTTGCAGCTTATGGCCAAATAGAAAGGATCACGTTTCAAGCTGGGCCTTAGGCCTATTGTTTCTGCTCACACCCCTCAATTTTTGTATCTGAAACCTTTTTTTCAAGTTAAATATAAATGGGAATTCTAGGATTTAACAAAGTAAGAACATGAATAAATAAATGGGAATTCTGTCCCTGTTTTGAAGTTTTCGACGTTGTTTCTTGCAAGGCCGCTCTTGTCAAGAGGCCCGATTGAATATTATAATGATGTCCGATTCTTCATTTTTTTCTGTTGAATTTTATAATGAGAGGTCCGATTCTATAATGTTAATTTAATATTATTGATCACATTACTAGATGCCCATCAAATCATATAATTAATGGATTAAGAACTAATTATTAGATATTATAAAAGATTCATAATAAGAACTTATAGTGTATCTAAACAACCATCAAGGTAATTTTACCATCTAAGATGTTAGAACTGCTTAAATTTATTAGTATATAGTTCACTTATTTCTTATGATCATTGAAAGAATTGTTTTTATTTTTTTATCTTAAAAAAAACAAGTGATATTATCACTAGCAGGATTCTAGCATAATAATAGATACTACAAAGAAGTCAGGACTCTATTTTAGGCTAGTGATTATGAGAAATCAGGTTAAAACACTGAGTAATATTTTAATTATTGTTTTGAAATAAAAAAATAATAATAGCAAGATGAAAAAAATATTTTTTTTTTATATTTTTATTTTAAAAATATAAAAATTCACATCAAAATTATTATTTTAGAGATATTAGTTTATATTCATATTTCTATCTTTTCTATTAAATATGTTTTTGTTCTTGATGTCTCTATACCAAAGTTAAAAAGAAATGTTTGAAAAAAAAAAGGAAATTAATATTTTTTAATGTTGGGATTGAACAGTACACCTAAACAATTTAAAATAAAATAAAAATACATTCAAGTACAATAACTTTCTGCCCCTTCCTCTTGCTTACTTGGTCTCACTATTTTTTATTTTGGACATATTAGTCATTCTACAAAACTATCATAAACATAGAAGGACTAATAACTTTGGGGGTCATAGTAGTAATTTAAACAAATCCAAAGCTAATAGACTAGTGTTGGTTACTATTGCTTTCATTGACTCTCCATTATAATATAGCTCCGTTTGGAAACGTGGTATAAATTATAATTTTAAAAATTTTAATTTTTTTTGTTAAAAATATTTTTTTATATTTTCAGATCATTTTAATTTATTTATATAAAAAATAATTTTTAAAAAATAAAAAAATATTATTTTAATATATTTTTAAATAAAAATTATTATAAACCGAAATCTCTACTTATAATTCTAAACAGTTCAGAATCGAACATCTGACCCCACTTACCGGATTTCAATCGGACATCCTCTGCTTCATATAGTCAAATTCCTTCATCTACGTACACATATGTATAGAAGCAAATTTCAAAAGTTTTGAAGCAATTCCATACTTTTCTTCGCAAGCTTTCTTAACAAAGGACTTCCA
Source organism: Populus davidiana (assembly GCA_030145905.1). Classification (NCBI taxonomy): domain Eukaryota; kingdom Viridiplantae; phylum Streptophyta; class Magnoliopsida; order Malpighiales; family Salicaceae; genus Populus; species Populus davidiana. The sequence continues at coordinate 4,120,605 of CM057805.1, forward strand.
TGGCAATTTCAGCATCATCCATCGTAAAGATTTTCTCTTCTTATTTTTAATTTTAAAATATAATTTATATTATTTTATAACATATAAAATAAAAAAATATAGAGTAAGCTATCCATCTTGATTTTTTTTTAAATGATATTAATCAGCCAGATCATGTCCAATGTATAAACTTGTCAAGTTTCGAAGGCAAATGATGGTTCTGCCTCATCCTTCTTACTTCTTCCCTAGACATGATTTTAGGTGTTTGCGCAGATTTGTAGTTTCCCTTGTGCTTTCACCTCGATATTTAGCGCTGCAACTCCTGCATTTAGCCCATACTTCTCCATCTTCTCTAACCTCATCAAAGTATTGCCACACCTCAAATTGCCACACCTCAAACTTTGGCACTTCACTCCATTAACTTAGCTGTCTTCGCATCCTGCTTTTCAAATCCTCTAAATAATATTATTATTTCTCAAGATAGTCTTCGCATCCTATCCGGCCATTGCTTTCCAGGAAGTGGCGTAATTAAGTAAACAGACATAATGCTCTTCCTTTTAGCAAGATTCAGTTGAAGCATGTATCGGGGAAGCTTGCACATGCCTCCTTTCACTAGATTTGAATTACTTCACTTTGTTGTAGGATGATAGCTACCAACTATTGACTGACAGCTGTCCACTGCAGTCGTCAACGGCCTTTACATTATCACCAATCATTTATGTTTATACTTAAAATCTATTTTTTTTTTTATATATTTTCAATTTTTGTATAAATAGATAGGTAAGTTTATATTATTATGCATAGAAAATAAATACAGAGAAAGAGACATTGTGTTTAAGAGTTTAACAATATATGTAAATTTCTTATTTATGAAATAAAACAATGTGTTTTACTTCCTATGTATTTCAAAGCCATAATCAATGGTTTTTTTTTTTTTTTTACCAACAATTAGTATCAGAATCTTATTTATAAAAAATATAGAAGTTTTTTTTAATACACTTGAATTTTTAAAATTGTTAAAATCACATTTTGATCATTCCACAATGTAGGGTTCATCAATACAAACTCAATGGTGCAAACATCAGCCTCATCAAAGCAAGCAGTGGCCTACACGCACCACTTGAAGATTATCCACTATCACCTATGCGCAGCCCAAATGCCCAGAGAAGAAGATGATTGAGCCACACATGCATCATATTTGAGCCGAGCCGAGCCGAGCCGTCTAAATCGAGCCATAAGCCGAGCCGCGCTAAAGAAAATTCATAGAATATTCTTGGTTCATCCCTAGCGAACAAACCAATGTTTAGAATTGGTTCAACCTATTTTTAACCCATTATAAACCAAGTCAGACCAGTTCTCTACTATTTTGACCATTCCAGATTCATCCGCAGTTTTTGTTTTTCAAAATTCAAAGAATAAAATGACTATAAAAAATGCACAGACACAACGCTCTTCCTTTGATGCCTCTTTTATTATTTCTCTAGTTAGTCTTCGCATCCTATCCAGCCATTGCTTTCCAGGAAGTGGCGTAATGCACATGCCAAAGAGGAAAAATTAAGTACTCTTCCTTTGATGCCTCCTTTTATTATTTTAATGGAGTTTTATTTTCAAGATTTGAATTAGAACACTGAATATTATTGAAAAACTGTTTAACATTAAGATCAAGCTGTTGTACTTGCAGGCAATATTGATATCTTAGCTGTTTCATATATGGTTATGTGATTGGCCACTAACCCTTTATTATATTGGCGTGGCTGAAAGAGAAAACATGTTCCTATAGCAGAAAATATGCGTACATGTTCCTAGAAAGAATTTTTGCAAGACATTAATCAGGAGAGGCAAGGCAAGTATGGACTGTTCTCTGTAATCAATTTTAATCCCTTGAGACCAAACACACCATGTTGTTTACAACAATTGAAATTCACATTTGATTTAATGCTGGGTTTACGTTAGCATTGATTCCTTTCAGCATGCTATATTTGTTTGCTGTCTCCTCATCCATATTCTGGACATATATTCTCAAGGAGTCATTGGTTCCTGAAGATAATATGCCTCAGCCTTAGCAGCCAATTCATTTCTGCATGAGTTGACATTACCATTGAGCAATCTCAACACCACATCCAATCTCTCCGTATCGCTGTCGAACTGCATGTCAAAAGATTAGAAAGAATGCGACAGAGTCGTGACAGTAAAGAGCTCATTAGACTAAGAATCTTACAACAAAATCAGGTTGTGTCGCTTCTTCTGGTGCTAGCATAAACTTGATAACATAAACCCCACAGTCATATCTGCATAGAGAGAAATCACATTTACAATGTGTTTAGAGTGTAAATTTACTTAATGTTTGGCAATAAAATCAAAATGCTGTTAGCCAGAAATATGCTCTTACCCGTTGGTTTGTTGTGGGACATTCGGTGATCTGTCCACTGAAAAACTTGCAAATGACCAGCCATCAGGGTAGTTCTGTTGTATATCATCTTCGAATAGGATATCCAGGATGGCCAACTATTTTTTAAAATATCATAACATGATTGGTGTTAAGGAATAATATAAAACTAATCATTGGATTTCACCTCAACGTTTAAGTTTTTAGGTTGAGATAGATTTTTGATATAGAATCATAGTCTTTAAAACTAAGTTGCTGCGGTTCGAATCTTACAACTCTTAATTATATGTTCTAATTACATTAATTAATTTATGAAAAAGCAGTGACGAGTCTATGCAAGTATCATTAGGTTTCATCTAAATGCTCAAGCTTCTGAATGAAATAGTTGATTGACAAATGGAAGTAAGCATAAATACAAGGAAAGATAGTTAAATTAGGAGACAAGACAAGGTAGCTCGAAGGGTGCTAGCACTCACCATGTTAGGCAATCTCTTGTCGACGGAACTGCCACTAGATTTAGATAATGAGTCCCAAATCTCAACAACTTGCTTCTTCATATGCAGAACAAATAGATAGAAGTGTCTTCTTTCCTTGTCAAAGACAGGAACATACATCTGCAACCATATGTGGTTAACTGGTTGCATGTCACCTTTCAAATGGGTCAACTAAGCATGGAAATGCATGAATTGGACTTGATGAAATTCAGACTTTACCTTCTCACAGCTGAACAGAGCAGACATATAATTCTCCCTGTACATGTGTTTCTTTGCAAAAGAGATGCACTCGGATGTATCATATGCGTACTCCTGTTTTACGAATGCGTATGTATTTCCAAGGAAGTTATGTCTTGCAAGTAGTACTACATGGTAAATTGAATCGAACCAATTATACTACATGGAATTAAGATATAGGAAAGATTACCGGAAAAAAAATTGGAAGGTACCAATTTATATAACCTATCTTCCTCCTCCTCTCAGCTAAGGTTAGGGCATCAGACATGACAGAAATTACGTTATCATCAAGGCATGTCTGTGGTCATAGTGTGCGCAATTGACTCCGAGTCAAATAATTATGGTTGCAATGAACAACAATCTCACTGACAAAAGACAAGGTTCACATTACAAGAAGTTCAATTTTTTTTTTTTTTTAAATACATATAGTAACTTGAAATAGGGGAGGAAATCTAACCTCTCATCCAAAGATGAGTAAAAAATGTAGTTGATTAACTTTAAATCCTCTGGACTCGTAGATTTGATCACCTTAAATGGACCTGCCTGATGTCTAGGCATTTGATGTTCTGAATCTCCATGTTGCTTTCTTGAATCTGTCATGTCTTGATGGACCTGCCTAGTGTTGCAGCCAAACTCGTCGCTTTTGGGTTTGACGCTGCAGCGGGACTCAACACTTTTAAATCTTAATTTTTTTTATATATTTTTTATAAAAATAAAAGATTGGTCCCCGCCACCTAACTAGTAATAAACTAAACAAACAACTTACTTGTTTTCGTGGCTTTCCAACCAGTCCTGTCCACATATAAAAGCCTCTAAGATCTCTGGCCCCAAACCATTGAATGATGGATTCACCTTTGTAGCTTCACCGCTGATAGTAGACTTTGATAGAATAGCTGATATTGGAATTGCTAAGAAATCACGAGCCATTTTACAAAGTGCTGGAAATCTTGGAGCATTGACTCGCCACCAAGCTAATACATCTGAAACCTTATCCCGGTTTTCCACAGGCTCTCCTAAATACCGATCAAGATCGGATTTTGGCCGATCAACCTTAAGCCACTCACAGAATCCCAAGAACTTACCATCAGAATCCAGATCATATGATGGCAAACAGCTGATGTCGCTGGCAGGTGATGCTATATAACTGTTGTACATACATGTAAGTTTGCTACGAAATTCCTGCAAGTATTTGTTCGCATCACTGGCATACATCAGCTCAAACCCATACTGCACAAATTGAAGTTTACGGCACGGGTCGAGTACTAATAGGATTCCAAATGAAAAACTCCATTCACTCCAATACCTATCAAGATTCACCTTCATTCTCTTCGCCATTGAACAAACATCTGCATGCTCACTCTTTTCCGATGAAAGCAAGTTATTATATATATAGCAAACATGGAGGAAGCATGCATCTATGCTTGATGAAGAACTGCCTAAAGATTTGTGGATCACTTTTAAACACCCACATACAATCATCGCCATCTTCCACTCCGCTGCAGATGGATTCACCTTAAAATCAAAATCAACTTGCTCAAGTTGAGTAAAATCTTCTCTTAATTCCAATGCACTCCTGAGCATGACAAATGTGGTATCCCATCTGGTAGGATCATCATGAGAGGCTGCTTTCATATCTTGCAATTTCACATGATTAGTTGCTTTCTGAAACTTATCTTGGTTACTTGGTGTTGCATTCACATATTCAATACAGCCCCTCATCTTGTTAAGCACATCTTTTATCTCATAAAACCCATCTCGAGCAAGAAGTTCAAGAGTTTGTGTGTAGCAAGAAAAACATAGTAAGTCCCCATTCATATGTGGGAATTGACTGAGAAGCTTACTTCTGAATTCTCTAGTCATTTGACTGTTTGGTGGAGCAATTTCTGCAAACATGAAGTGCACTTTCTTAATGATGTTCCACTCCACAAGCACATTTTTCACAGCTTCATTCATATAATCATGTTCTATCCTCCTGAAAGCCAAAATCTTCTTATTCATCCTCCATCCATCATCAATAAAATGCATGGTCAAGCAGCAGGACATCTTGTTATCACCGTATGACTGCAAATCAATTGTTAAACTGAATAGAGATGAGAGAAGATGAGAGATTATCAAGATATTTCATTAGTTTCTCTTTCTCTTGTCTGTAAATAGAAAGAGCATCATCCTGAACAGTGTCTTGTGAACAGAGTTGAAACTTTGGCTGCAGATCGTAGACAAAAGTTTTGAAGAACTCATTTTGAACCATATCCAATGGAAATCCGAGCTTCATAATCATTCTAACAAAGTTAAGGCGACTCCTTTCTTGATCAAACACGAAATTCCCTCCCAGATCAGAAGGCAATGTATGTTGTTTTGCATCTCTCTGTCCTTTTTTTGAACAACTTTTCAAGTGTTTGTGTAGATTTGAAGTTCCCTTCGTGCTTTCCCCTGGATACTTCTTTTGACATCCTTTACATATGGCCCGTACTGCACCATTTTCTTCTATAACCTTATCGAAATGTTTCCACACTTCAGATACCTTTCGTCGTTTATTATCAGCACGTTCGATGAACATATGACCATCAGGATCTGGAGCAGGTTCAATTTTATCATTGTTTTTACTAACTTTAGAGCCTCGTTTCCTGATGGATGGTTCTTCTGGAAACATTCTCAAGCTCTTACAAGTTTGCTTTATTGTAAGCTTCAGTTTCTCAACCAATTCTTGCTGCTCTGAACTCTCTTTCACGAGGATAGGGAGAAATAACTCTAATATATAGATACAATCATCACCAGTGCTCCTTAGCAGGATTGCAACCGCAGCATTCAAATTATACTTTCGTGCGTGATGAGCAAGAGGATAGTACCTTACATGCTTTTCCTTCACATCAGGCTCAAAGGAAGGAAGACATGTTTCACAGGCTTGTCCAGCAGCACCTTCCCCTCGGCACAGAAATAGGTGCTCACAAGCATGCACAAAGCCTTGCATCTCCTCATCTGCATAACAAGCTGTACGCTCTATTGCAAGTTCCCATAACCAAGAACGTAAATCACGTGATTTTAAAATATCATGATGTCCCCAGGGAATCCATGTCAGAGCAAGTGGCAATCTGTGTGTTTGGCATACAGCTCTGGTAACATCAGCGATTTCAGTTAAGGCAGCTCTTTGAACATCATTAAAACACTGCGAAAAAAATTATATTAGAGAAAGCAAAAGACAACCTAATTTTGCATAGAAAAAACTGTAAGGTACTACTGAAACATACCTGAGGACGAGGTCGAGGTCGAGGTAATTTGATCCGTAAATTCGCAGCCTGCAAACAGTTGGGCTTATAAAGAGTCTAAAACACCATCAAAGAAGACAAATATGTCTCTTTGCACATATAATTTAATGGCAAAAATAATTTGGATTGAAGTTGTAATAAGGAATGCCTCGTGAGCTCCAATTAAAAGCTCAAAGACTGTTTCACTTCAGAAACACTAGCAAATGCGAACGCTTAAAGATATGCTAAGGAAAACTACTCTCTTTCATCTCCTTCTTATTCTCTTAATTCCTGATTATAATTGTTGGGGCTGTTAGGTTGTTAGAGTTATTGTTGAAATTGTCCCTACTAGTCTTCTAACTGCTTTGTGGTTGTCTTCTAACAACAATAAATTGAGTGCTATTCTCAACAAAATCTGATTGAATATATAATGAAGACAAACCTGGAGAGCCTGTGAAACTTTTTCCGTCTCTAAATCAAAATCCTGTTTCTCCTCCATGGTCACAAGCTCCAGCACAGCACAGGGAGAGGAGGGTTGATCAGTTTCAAAGACCGGAAAGGCAATAATACCCCTTACTCCACAAGAGATGGCATCTGATAGGTATGCGTATTCATTCAGTCTGTAATAACTTACATTTGAAGTCCATTCTGGAAAATTCCATGCCCGATACAAAATGTCTCGATCTGAATAGCGTTGCCGACCCTTCAGTTGACAATATCCAAATAGCGTAGAATTTGGGACGCACAGGTGAGGGTAAGGGAGATTTTCCAGGGCGAATTTGGGATGCCTATCTAGAGCCCAAAATTGAGCCAAAAAACAACCGTGAGTACTTCCTAAAGAATCTTTAAGCAACGATAACGCTTTTTCCATCTTTGCAAGTAGTATTAACATTGCAGGAGGCAAATCATCAACGACGAAAGACAACTGTTCCACATCCATTTGTATTTCGACAATGCTTTTGGCCACAAGTCTTCTCACTCCTCAGATCTTATCACATAGTGGCTAGAAAGTGGAACGATGAGGAGTAGGTAAAGACTTGAAGGAGGTTGCCTTGTTGACTTTTGGCACTGTGTCTTAAAACTAACTTATTTTGTGCCCCTTTAAATTCACTGATATTTTACCTCTATTCTGATAGTTTAATTCTTTTCAATTTCATCCTTGTGTTTTTCTTGACTAAAAAAAAAAAGCTTACTTATACCAGCAGAAGTGGCTGAGAATCTCAAGTGCATTTGAATTGCCTGCCTAAATTTTAAAGCTCAATCACCATCTTGTTATGTAATCATTGAAAAGAGGATAAATTTAAAAGAAGTTCGATCTTTACTTTGCTTCTAATTATGATTATAATTAACAAGGAAGCTTCTTCTGCACATTTTACTACTCTGCGTGTTTAGAGAAGTTGATTTTTTAAATATTTTTATTTGAAAAAATATATTTTTTAAAATTTACTTATATCAACTCTATTTAAACTCTACCAGATTTAGCCCATCAAATTCTCCAATCGAAAGACGCAAGCCCATAAAAAGTTTGAAGGGCCCATATTATGTTATATTGATCAATGGTTATATATAACACCGTGATTACACTGAATTTCAACACCTTTCAACATGCAAATGTAAAGCCTTGCGACGAAGTACAGATACAAACACTGACAGAAAAAAAATACATGCCAAGTAAAGCTCGTGTCTAGTAGCAGAAATTGCATATTACAATAAAAAGCAACGAAATGGTATAGATTATCCAAGCAGCCCACTTGACACCAGTGGGGAATGGGATTCTCCTTTTAATGTTCTTTCTTGAACCAAACCGATATCGAGTGCATGAATGCCCGGTCCAGCTAAAAAGCATGAATTGTCGCTGTCGCTCCATTATAATCTTTATCTATAGCATCTTTCGATGGTATAGCTACATAAACAGACAAAAAAACAAATTCTTAAAATAATAACTTATTTATTGATTTTGAGTGCTTAATAGTATAACTATACGGACGTGATGAACAATTTTTTTTTTTAAAAGGAAAGCTATAAAATGTCAAAAAACCAATTTAAATCTCTCTCTATTTTATCATTTTCCTAAAACAATATGTAAGAAATTAGCCTTTTTATCTTGGATAAAAAAAAAAATTAGCATCTCGAAACTTATCTTATTAAACCCTTCTGAGCAAGAAGTTCAAGAGTTTATGTATGGCAAGGCAAACATGGTAAATCATCGCGTATGAAATATTTTTTATATTAAAATTAAATTGAAAAGATATTTAAGGACCAAATAGGTATAATATGTGAAAATTAAAAATCAAAATGAATTTTTTATGAGAATTTTTAAACCATCACCCATTTCTGAGTTATTTTTCACTTAATAATTTAGATTATGGATGATGTATTTTGTAAAAAAAAATATTTACTGTTTAAGCAATGTGGTTATTGTTTTATGTGATGGACAGTTTATCAGTTAAGTTTTTGCAGGAAGGTAAACAGGCAATACAAAGACAACCTTTCCTGCATAATGCAAACTTACCGACGTCAATACCGACGGATAACCATCCGTCGGTATCTCACAGAGAGTTCGAAATTAATTAAGCGAAATGCCACCAACACCGATGACATTACGGACGGATTCACCGACACATACACCGACGGATTCTAGTCCGTCGGTATCTCACAGAGAGTTCGAAAATAATTACAACAAAATGCCACCTTCACCGACGGGCATACCGACGGAATTAAATCCGTCGGCATATCACAGAGAGTTCGAAAACATTTACAACAAAATGCCACAATCATCGACGGGTATACCGACAGATTCTAGTCCGTCGGTATCTCACAGAGAGTTCGAAAATATTTACAACAAAATGCCACAATCACTGACGGATTCACCGACCGATTTTGCGACGCTAATACCGACGTGATATTTCCGTCGGTAATTTGTCGGTCACACATATTACCGACAGAAATACTGACGGACCGCACGGTTTCCAAAGTGTGTGAATTAATGCGCCTCTGAACTTGTCATATTACCGACGGAATCACCGACGGACGTCGAAAAATATGGAGGGCTTTTAAAAATTCGGTGCGAAATTCAAAACTTACCGACGGTGATTCCGTCGGTAAAACTGCCCTATAAGTTCCAGCCCCGCCGCTTCGCCTCATTTTTTCTTCTTCTCCCCGCGCCGCTTCTCTTCTCTTCTCCTCCGTTTTGCACCTTAGATTTTTGATTTTTTTGCCCTCAATCCTTCAAGAATTTCACCTTCAATCTCTAGCAAGATTTAGTGGTGTGAATCTTCCTCATATTAAAAGGTATGTGCTTTTTTCCAATTTATTTTATTTACTTTTAATTTATTTTTAGTTGTTTTTACTTTTGTTATTTTGTTGTTTTGGTGTTTTTGTTTTGTAATGTAGATAAAGTTTTGAATTTGTCACATTATTAAGGTATGTATATTTCGTTCCTTTTCTTGATGTAGGTTTTTTTTTTGAATTTTTTGAATATTTTTTATTGTTTTGTTGTCATAATAACATATTAGTTAATTTGTTGAATATTTGTTGTTAAAGTTGAATTTAACTTAGAATTAGTAATTGAATATGTTAGAATAATTATTAATTTTACTCTATTATTGCATGATTTGTGTTTAATTATTTTCATTGATTTTAATTGTTAGTCTATATTTTTTTTTAATTTATTGAATATAATTTATTGTTGTATTGTCATATATAATTATTGATTAATTTGTTGAATTATAATTGTTAATGTTGAATTTACCTTAGAATTAATAATTGGATATGTTGGAATAATTAGTATTGTTTTTATATTATTGCATGATTTGTGTTTAATTTTTTCCATTGATTTTAATTGTTAGGCTATAATTCTTTTTTATTTTATTGAATATATTTTATTGTTGTATTGCCATAATTATTTAATAATTTGTTGAATTAATATTGTTAATGTTGAATTTATCTTAGATTTAATAATTGAATATGTTGGAAGAATTATTAATTTTACTCTAACTTGATGATTTGTGTTTAATTGTTTCTATTTATTTTGAATTTATAGTTTTGTTGTATTGACATAATTATTGAATAATTTGTGAATTGTAATTGTTAACGTTGAATTTATCTTAGGATTAATAGTTGAATATGTTGGAATAATTAGTATAGATTGGGTCAATTGCTTGTGGCTATTGTTAATATTTGTAGGTTTGTGGATTTGGGTAGTATCCAGTATAGGGGAGGTGCTGCCGATTTTTTTTTAACTTTTGAATTTTATTATACAATTATTTATATAAAATTGTTTAGATGCGCAGAATGAAAACCAGAGCTAGTCGTTCACGTCCAGTCGAATCAAGTTTGTCTAGCAGCGATGCTGATGTTTCCTTAGGTGCCTCTCAAGAAGAGGCACCTACACCACCTGCGCCGTCAACCGATGCTGCCTCTTCCAGCGATGTTTCACATCGCAGAAGCGGCGTGCCTTCACAGCGGAATCAATTTACCCGCAAGTACGAGGCACAATGGAAGGATGATCTTTCAATGTAAGTTTGTTAAGGTTTTAGTTTTTTTTATATATAAAAAAACAAATTTAAAACATAATTTATGAAGTAATCACTATTTCATTAATTTCATTTCTTTTCAGGTTCACAAACAATGAGGCCGCCCGAGTAATATCATCGGCGTTTAAAGCGTCGATGGAGATTCCATTGTTTCAATGGAGTCAGATATCCAGGCATCCTGAATGGATGCCTCAAATCAATGCATGGTTTCGTAGATTTGAGGTTCGTGTTAATATATAATTTTCAGCTTATTTCTAATAAATTCTAGTTATAATTGTAAATAAATTATTAACATTTTAAAAAATTATTTTTTTATACACAACATCGATTCAGCTGGGACGATGAACATGACACTGTTGTGAGGAGGATGTGGGAAAATCACTCGGCAATTAGGTAACATCGAAAACAATACGATTTTTTTTTTACATAAATATTTATGTTTCGAAATGTAATTTTTTCGTGCGTGAATTAGGTTGCGTGATTTTTGGTATGACACCCAGAAAAAGACAAAAAAAAACAGCGAGGGATAGGGGGTTCGAAGGCTGGAACGATGTTGCGGTTTGGAGGGATTTCAAACCGATATACATCCCGGAAGATATATGGTCGCACTATCTTCAGCACGTGACATCTGAGCGGTTCACTCGACGCTCACAGTCCGGTGCTGGCAACCGGAATCGGCCAATTCATGGCTCTGTGACAACGCACACTGGCGGCTCCGTTTCGTTTGCTGCACATGCGAAACGGATGGTAAGATTAATTTAAATGAAATATATCATTCAATTAATTTGTTGTTAATAATTTTTTTTCATTATAGGCTACGTCTCTTGGACGTGAGCCGAGCCCTATGGAGCTGTTTGTGGAGACGCACGTGCGGAGTCATGACCGCCAAAAGGGGACGCAACAGTTCGTTGACAACCGTGCTCAACAATTTGTGGTATGTTTGTTCAACCATTTTATTTTGTAAGTTATTATTATGTTTATTGAATTGAATATGATGATTTTTTTTTCAGGAGACCTATAATAATCGGTTGAGGGAGAGATACGGGGACGATCCTTCAACCCATCCGAAATTCGATCCGGATTTGTGGATGGAGGCTGGATCGTCAGGTGGACCTGATAAAAATCGGGTTTACGGGCTCTCCAACACTACCGCCGCCAACTTGCGGTCGACCGGTACTGCTTCAACCATTGGGAGCTCCCAATCTAAGGAGTTCGTGGCCTTGCAGCAAAGGTGCGACCACCTATCAGAGGCGTACACACAACTCAAAGAAGAACAAAGATTGGCGAACGAACAACACAGAGCACAGTCTGAACAACAAAGAGCGGCCTATAAAGAGCTTCGTCAAATGGTCATGAACATGACACAAGGTGGAACATGTGCGCCTAATCCTTTTTGGCCGCCTAACCCCCAGTCTCCTCCTCCTCCTCCTCCACCACCTTTATATTAATTTTTAATAAACATTATTTACATTTAAAATTTCGTTTAATGTTTTTTTGAAACACATTCATTTTGTAATGAATATTATTTAACTTTGAGTTTTTGTTGCTTAATATAAATTTTATTTGCATAATTGGTTTGTATTACCATTAATTTATATTATTTTTTCAAAATAATTAAAAAAAATTAAAAAAAAATTACACAGGGATTTACCGACGGAATAACTCTGTCGGCATTGGACAGTGTCTGCCACCATCACCGATGAATATTCAGACGGACAGATTCGGTCGGTATTCCATCCCATCACCGACATATTCACCGACGGAAATAATCCGTCGGTATAAACTTACCGACGAATTTACAGACGGAAATATTCGGTCGGTATGAAATATCACCGATACTTTTACCGACGGATTTAGTCCGTCGGTATTTACATAACACCGACGGAAAATATTCCGTCGGTATATTCCAAGCGGGAAACTTTTTTTTTTTTTGGCGCGCACGGTCCGTCGGTAAATGTTTTTTTTGTATTTCCGACCGATATAGCGACGGAATGTGGAATCACCGACAAAAGGTATTCCGACGGGCGTATTCCGTCGGTAATATAGTCGGTAAATAATTTACCGACAAACTTTCTATCACACACCCACCGACGGAATATTTCCGTCGGTAAAACTGTGAAATCTTGTAGTGATTTATTACCATTTAGTTCACTTATTAACTATGATTATTGGAAGAATTGTTTTTATTTTTATTTAAAAAAAAAACAAGTGATAATTGTTAAGAAATATATTTATCTTATTTTATTTATTAAAATTAAAATAGTATTTTTAGTTTAGCCTATATATAATTTTTTATATTTAATTTAAAATAATAACTTCATAATATTCATAATATTGTGATGAATGAAAATCCTAACCTCATTCTCTTTATATTTGTATATATATAAGAAAAATTCAAAAGTTTTCAAGCAATTACATGTCTTTGCAAGCTTTTTTAGCAAAGGACTTCCATGTCAATTTCAGCACCATCCATCGTCAAGATTTTCTCCCCTTGGATTGCAGCAACTATGTCGCAACTCCGGCAGCCCACTACATCTCAGCTACAATCAAAATCATCATGTTCTCCGAATATTGACCTAGAATCGCAGTCATTGCATACACAGCCACAACCTTTTTCTTCTAATACTGCGTCTGAATAAGAATCACCACAAATTAAGACAGCCTCCACCTTCTCCACAATTACCACCAAAAATGCTGCTAGTACCCTATCGCACCATTAATCAGCCACAACTAAGCAATATGATCTGCCTGGAGCAGGAATTGGAAATGGATTTACTGAAGGTATTCTTGAATTTGTGCTTCATGGGAGCACTTCAGGGTACAATTCAGTGCAAAGTTGTTACCAAATCTGAATTTCGTCATTCCATCAATTTGATATCCTTGGCTATTGTCCTCAAGGGGCGTGACGTGATGGTAAAGAGTTTGAGATCTGCACAGTAGGTCTTGAATTCGAGTCAAGATGTGCATCTCTTATAAGAATCTGGAATGGCTGGGGTTTTACTCGTTCACCTGTACCTATAAAGTGCGTTTTTTGAGAGTGAGGTTTACTCGAATCCAAAAAAAAAAGATATCCTTGGCTATTCTAATTATTATCACTACTTTCTTCATTTCACACTTTATTGGCAAAAGGCTTCCTACTGCATCCAAAATGTTGGAGAAGGTTGTGTTCTTCCTTGCAGCCACAACATTTTTCTTTGCTATATACATTACATCCCCTTGAGTGTCAAGAGTGCTATATAGGTTGTGTATGTCGTGTCCTTGATCGCTATTACCATCTACAATTGCCTTTAGACGCTTGTATTTGGTTTTAAAAAACAATCCCACGTTGAGATTTGTTGTACTCAGAGTTTGTTACATTATATGTTCAAAAATGTCATAACTTCCATATTCAAAAGTTGTATTGGCTATCAATATAACACAAACATATGTAAATTAGCTATGTATTACTATAATTATGAAGTAACAAAAAAACTAAAACCCATCTCATCTTAAATTATTAAATGAAATCCAAGATATAATTTACAAAGGGTGCAGGCACCTCCCCCTTGCAGGCACGAGCAGACACTTTAACACAAACATATGTAAATTAGCTATGTATTACTATAATTATGAAGTAACAAAAAAACTAAAACCCATCTCATCTTAAATTATTAAATGAAATCCAAGATATAATTTACAAAGGGTGCAGGCACCTCCCCCTTGCAGGCACGAGCAGACACTTTTTTTTAATTATAAAAAAACTAGAACAACATTGATCCCATGAGATAATTGCAAAAAAAATCGAGGTTAAAAAACAAAAGTACCCCTTGACCTCATGAGATAATTACAAGAAAATTGAGGAAAAAAAAAGTTGACTACATGGGCTAAATAATAATTACATTGTATAAGAATATGAAAATATAAAAATACCCCTTAGACATTAGTTAAATTGTTTTTTATTTCAAGGGCATAAAAGTAATTATATTGTGCAATAAATATGTAATAATACAATTTTACTCGTAAGTGTGCGTTTATTTTTTTTATCATTGAAGGGCTCATTAGTTATTTTATTGTGGATTGCACCATGCATAATTTTAATAGATTTAAGCTCAATTTATATAGTTGATTGTCATTAAAAAATGAGTGTTTTACAATTATCGAAGGCACTCACTTTCAATCCATACAAGGTATTTTTTTAAAAGTAATATTTTCTTGAAAATATATTAAAATATTTATTTTTAATTTTTACATCAGCACAACAAAATCATTAAAAAATACTAAAAAAATTATCAATTTATATTTTCTTAAGATAAATATATTTTTAAAAAATATTTAAAAATAAAAACTACCACAATCCTAAATATATTTAATCTTGAGGGGTAGTTCAACTAGTTAGACTTTCAGTTTACTCTCTAATAATCACGAGTTTGAGTCCTCTTATGACAACTAAAGATTTACATGGTCATTAATTTTATGACCTGTGAAATTAGTCGAGATACATACAAGCTAATCCGGACAACTATATTAACTAAAAAAAAATAACACAAAGCAATAGGAAAAGTTGTGGGTTTGGAATCATCTTCTGGTCCATCTAACCCATATTCCACACCCCGTCTCATGTCTTCTCGACACAGACATTATAGGGTAAATTACAAGAAGGTGTTTAGGAAAACCGATACATATAGAAAAATAAAAGGAAAATGACTTGGATTTCTTGCATGGAAAAGGCCATAGATTTCTTTTTTTGATATGTAATTTAAAATAGAGTTGTAATTAATCCAATAATTGAGGATAACATTTGAGGATTTTTTTTTACCTCATTTAAAAAATACATAAATATCTAGGAACATTCATAATTAATAAAAACATGGGAAAACAAAGTGGAAAAGAGGGAGTATTGATTAATTTCTTCCCAAAATATAGAGGGATTTTTCATTATACATGCTTATTCAAGTAATGCATTGAACTTAGAATACCTAAGAAGACTGCGAGATTATATGGCCAAAATGTTGAATTCCCATTGTTTTTTAGTAACATTATATATATAGTTTCAAGCATCAATTGGCTTTTATGCTGTCATTTTCAATTGTTTGTGTTTGATGAAATAAATCAATGATAATTAATTTCTATGGTGTTGCTACCCAATTTTTGACCCATGTTTTTGATAAATTTTAAGAAAAAAAAATCCAAAAATAGAGAAAAACATCCAAAATCCAAAAAATACTTTTTTAATATATTTGCGTCGTTTTTAGCATTTTCAACGTCGTCTAAAAAGAATTTAAATTTTCAAGGGTCTTTTAAACGCGTTCGACTTTTCACGCGTCATTTTTTACATCATTGATTTTCCTCATCAAAGTCAACGTTGATATTGCTCGTTTTCAAAAAAATACAAAAAACAATTAAGAAAAATCAAATTTACAAAAAGAAAGAAGTTGAGGGACCAAGTTGAAAAACCTAGCAACATTTCACCTATAAATACTAGTCTTCTCAACACAAAAAAGGGGAGGGGCAATTTTAAAAGAAAAATACAAAAAAAAAAAAGAGAAACCTAACCCTAAACCTATCTCTAACAAAGGAGCCGCCGCCCCACCCCTCCCCACGTTGAATTTTTTTTCTCCCCCACACAGACCTTCTCAGCCGACCTCATCTTCCCCACACAACCCTCTCTATCTACGGTCCCCTCACTTTTCCAGTGCTCGCCCTTGCACCTGAAGCACCATCACACACTGTCCCCTCTCCCTCTCATCAACACCAAGACAGTTGAACCACCCTCATCCTCTTAAAACGCAACCGCCCCCCTCATCGGGTGATTTTTCTTTTTCCTATTCCCCGGCCAAAAGAGAGCAGCCCACCAGCCAACCACCTCTCCTTTACCAAAGAGTCCCCCCTCCGATTTGATTCAAGAGAGCCCCCTCTCTCCCTCTCGCCGCTCCTTTTTCCCTCAGCAACAACAACAACATCAGCATCGAAGGCATCCCCTTTCCAGCGGCCTCTTCCCCCTTCGGTCTCCAGCCACCAGCCCTCACTCCAGTCGTCCACCATCTAGGCAAACCAGCGGTGTCTCTACATCAGCGCCGCCTGAAGAAACATCTCCACCACAGCTGCTCCTCGTGCCCAGGAAACACTTCCTTCTCTTCCACACCGAAGCCTTCAAGCACTGGCAGATCCGTCCACCGCCACGTCCACAGCCACCTCCAAATCTACAACCATCAGATCCGCCGACTGAAGAGTTGAAGAAGACGAAAAAACCCATAGAAGAGCCGATCTGCAGTGAAGCAGATCTGAAGGAGAAGAGAGAGGCAGATCGGGAAAACAAAAGAAATAAAAAAAAAATCGACTGCTTTGTTGCGTTTCTGTTTGTTCTTGCAGGTTACCGCCGGTGAGGAGGGGAAAGGGAGAAGAAACAGAGCCAGGCCAACCAATTTTTCGTACGATTCTCGTGGAGGAGACGCGCCACCACTGTTTTCTACCCCAGAAGTCTGGGAGCACTGTTCCCGTGGCTGCACTGTTCCTGATTCTATTTTTTAGGGGTTATTTTGTAATTTCAATTCTTTTATGTAATATTTGCTTAGTTTTAAATTTTTTTATTTGTATATTATAAATGTAGATGTAAGAAGGAAAAGAAAAGAAAGGAAAAAACATAGTAAAAGTGAATGTGTGAATTTTGTATTTGTTTTATTTTTTATATATACTTTTTTTATGATAAAATTGCAAGGATTAAAGAAGAATTTAATATTTTTATTAGATCACGGTTAAGAATTGTTAACTTATACGTAAGTTGTATTTCTAATATCCGATGAAAAGACAAAATTTTAAAACTTCTTTAACACGTCAAAATCACGAAGCAGCTTACCTCAGGTAGGGTGCGTTAGGGGTGCTAATACTTTCCCTAACCACAACCAGTCCCTTACTCGCGAATCTCTGACAAGACCAGTACATTCGGTTTCCTAGTAGCCTTCAATAAATTACTAGGTGGCGACTCCAACGAATCAATTCAAGCAAACACAATAACGCAACAACGATAAAAATCGTCAGCCGATGCCGCGCGGATTTTCCGACATGCGACATATGGAATGAAATTGTAAATCAAGTAATATCCAAGAGAGTAAACAATAACATTAGTGGCTTGATTATTAAAGTTTATTCATCAACTTCTACTCTTAGATAAAATAAATAATCCAACATTTTCGATTAAAAAATTACAAGTCCGATTGACTTTTCTCAAACTCCAACATTCGGTTGATGACTTCATCTTGAGGTCCGAATCCGATTATCAACAAACTCCATCTCTTTCTTTTCTGCTGGTATAAATAAGCTGGTAATATCGGCATCACAAGCATACTTTCTTGACAGTTTTTTTTTCATTTCTTATAAATTATTTCCTAGTCTTCTCCATACAGCACAGGAAAACCATGGAGAATGGTGCTCGAGTTATCAAGGGTTTTATTCTTTCAATTCCAGAATCTGTGTCCCGACTCTGGCATGGAGCAGGACAATTAGAATCACAGCAGCTACCACCTCCCACCATGAACCAAGAAGAAGATCTGGTCGACAATTCCCATGATGAGCAGGAAAAGGAATGGCAAAAGGTGCTTATAAGCACCTGCTTCACATCAGGACTTAAAATAGCCCTTCATTTTCACCAAATTACTGGTTCCAAACGCGATTCCTTGCATTTAGTCTGTATCCTTGTTGCATATATCTTTTCTTGCCTCTTTGTCTCACATTTTATCAACCCCACCAAGTTTCCAATGACATCCAAAGTGTTGGGTAAAATTGCAGTTTTCCTGGCATAGAGCACGACAACTAGCATCACAGCAGCTAACACGTCTCGGAGAAGATCTGGTATGTCGACAATCCTCATGATGAGCGGGAAAAGGAATGGCAAAAGGTGCTTATAACCACTTGCTTCACAATAGCCCTTTTTTCTAACCAAATTCCTGATTCCAAACTCGATTCCATGCATTTACTCTCTATCCTTGTTGCAATTCTCTTTTCTTGCCTCTTTGTTTCACATTTTATCAACCCCGCGAAGTTTCCGAGGACATCCAAAGTGTTGGGTAAAGTTGCAGTTTTATAGGCAGCCACCGTGTTTTTCATCACCATTTCAATCCCATTCCCCCCCGGTGTCAAGTGGGCTACTTGGATAATCTATGCCATCTCGTTGTTTGTTATTGCAATATGCAATTTCTGCTACTAGATATTAGCTTTACATGGCATATAATTTATACACGCGCAAAAAAAGGCAGTCTTTACTTATATTTAGCTTTATTTGTGTGCTTATATGTATAAAGAAGACAAATTTGGAGGTGGGTTTGGTTTGTTATTGTAGATATTGGAGTGTGGAAGTGAATCACATAGGCTTTCTATACTGCAAATTTTTGGATGTCATATTACTGGATTGTCCTTGCTACTCATAGAAAGGAGATGAGTGATGTACTAATTAAACCATGGATGTTGAGACATATGTTTATTGGCTATTGAAAGCTGATATATCTTGATTTCTTGGTATGTGAAGGCAACTATATGCATTACAGGATTGAAGAAAGTGAGGTTTTGCTTTCCGGGTTATTTCTGTCGAAACAGGTAAAATGTTAGGTTTTTCAAGTGTAATTATTGAGTTGTTTTTAGTTATTCAAAAACAAAAAAAAAAGGCTTAAGAGAGGAAATTGAGCTGTTCTGT
This sequence comes from Populus davidiana, assembly GCA_030145905.1. Lineage (NCBI taxonomy): Eukaryota > Viridiplantae > Streptophyta > Magnoliopsida > Malpighiales > Salicaceae > Populus > Populus davidiana. The sequence continues at coordinate 4,140,140 of CM057805.1, forward strand.
TTTGCGAGTAGATAAAAACCAGATGACTGTTTCCCATATTGCCATTTTATGTCTGTACCAATTATACTATATTGTTTACAATAATGGCCATTCACAGCTGATTTGATGAGCATTGAGTCATGCAGCCCACATGTTGTCTGAATACTTTCTTTCCTATCGATGATTTACGTCTTTCATATTCTCATTTCTTGCCGAAAATTCTCAATGATTTCCAAACCTCTGCTCATAATATGCCTCAGCCTTGGAAGCCAAATCATTCCTGCATGAGTTGACATCACTCGCTAGCAATCTTAGTACCACTTCCAACCTCTCGTTTTCACTGTCGAACTGCAAGTTGGCTAGTAATTAGAAAGACTATCATACCTTTATCTTTAGTAAGGGCACATTAATGTTAAAATCTTACCATAAAATCAGGATTTGTCACTTCTTCTGGTGCTAGCATAAACTTGATAACATACACACCACAGTCATGTCTGCACAGAAAGAAATCATGTCAACTGATGTGGCTTACAATATTTTAAAGGTACTCAACAATATGTAACCTAACTACTCAATATATTGTGGATCATAAATATATATGTACCCATTTTGTTGCTGTGGGACATTCGATGGTCTTTCCACTCTGAAATCTGTGAAGGACCAAACTTTTTGGTAGTTCTGATCTATATCATCTTTGAAAAGCGCGTCCAGGCTAACCAACTGGTTGTAAAAATGTTTTGGCAGGAAAAAGTTTATAAAGCCCATTAGTACAGTGGTTAACTAAGGTAGCTCATAAAGTATGCAGCCATTTACCAAGTTATGCAGTCGCCTGTCAACCCAATCACTCTGCCGTGATGCAGCTAATGAATCCCATATCTCAACAACTTGCCTTTTCAATTGTAGTACAAATAGAAAGAAGTGTCTTCTTTCGTTGTCAAACACAGGAACAAACGCCTGCAAATATAGTTTTCACAGCATAACTAAGCATGGGATGCATTAATTGGACTAAAGAAAACCAAACTTCACCTTTTCACAACACAAAAGATCTGACATGTAGTTTTCCTTGATCCTGTGCTTTTTCGCGAAAGAAATACACTTGGATGGATCATCTGCATTCGCCTGTACAACACATCAGTACAAGGAAATTGTGTTTTTTCATGTAGTGGACTTGTACAATTGAACAGAATAAGATGTCAATTGTACAAATATGATCTTGGAACCTACCGCAAAAACAATTGGCAGATACTTATTTACAGAATCTTCCATCTTCCTCTTAACTAAAGTCATGGCATCAGATATCGTAGAAAGGACGTTATCATCAAGCCAGGTCTCTGGTCTCAGAGAGTGTAGTTCCTTCCGAGATAAATGATAATTCTTGCATTGGACAATAGTCTCGCTAGCAGAAACAGGCACAAAATATGTCAACTAGTGAGCTTAAATGCATTCAGCTAAGCAAACTATAACTTGGGGGAAAAGAATCTCACCTCTCACTCAGTGAGGAATCAAAGACATATTGGATTAACTTTAAGTCCTCTGGACTGGTAGGTTTGCTCACTGTAAACGGACCAGCCAAATATTTGGACATTTGCTTCCCAGGTGAGTCAAATCTCACATCTGTGGAGACCAGAGAAGAACCAGGCTTCCCTTCCTTGCTACTGCAAATATGAAAGACAAAAACAAATTGAGAAAAATGATAATCCCATAAAATGTGAACATTCAATTACGGGCGATGACAACTATAGTTACAACAGAACAATCTCATTCACATGTTGTAATCTCATAGGACATGTGCATTAACCTTCAAAGACAATCTGGTTAAACAAATCGATACTGTAATTAAAATTACAAGGTTGCAACAGTAAGCTTAAGAAATGCAAATCAAATCTTAGCATAGTTGATCTTGTTAATAATCATCACAAGGGAAGTGAGGGACTTTTTCTTTCTGCACTTTGCAGACCAAATTTCATGAATCAAATAATAGTAGAAAAAAACAGGAAAATGATTTTCAGAAACTTAGGAAACAAATCATTTTGAAATTACTTATCTTTATACACCGACTTATTATACAATATAATAAAAGGGATCAGTGTCCCAATTACTGTTTACGTAGATACAAAACACTATGGATTAGAGCAATGTAATGATAGAATTGCCCTTGCCACAAAGAGTTGCAAGGACAACAGGGGGTGGGCTAGTCTTTTTTTGTGGGATGCATATGTCATTGAAGGGATGGTTGATGAGAAAATGAGAAAATGATCAGTTCTAATTATTTGTTTTATAAATATTATTACAAAATATTCATATAAAAAATATTATAATTTGTTTTTGAAAAATTATTATTTTTATTATAACTCAAAGTATTCATATCAAAAATATATGAATTTGAGCAGACAAGTTAAATATTATTGTTAGGTCTCATGTTGTAGTCAAATTCGATGTTCTTGAGTTTAACATTACAATAAATCCTAACATTCTTAAATTTTAAATTTTTTTTTTATAAAAATAAAAGATTGATTCTGCGGTGTAGCATCGACCACATAACTAATAATAAACTAAACAAAGAACTTACTTGTTTCCGGGGCTTTCCAACCAGTCCTGTCCACATATAAAAGCCTCTATGATATCTGGCCCCAAACCATTGAATGATGGATTCATCTTTGTAGCTTCACCGCTGATAGTAGACTTTGATAGAATAGCTGATATTGGAATTGCTAAGAAATCACGAGCCATTTTACCAAGTGCTGGAAATCTTGGAGCATTGACTCGCCACCAAGCTAATACATCTGAAACCTTATCCCGGTTCTCCAAAGGCTCTCCCAAATACCGATCAAGATCAGATTTTGACGGATCAACCACATCGCCATCATGTTTCTGCTTATGCCACTCACAGAATCCCCGGAACTTACCAATATCAGAATCTAGATCATATGATGCAAAACAACTGATGTCCCAGGCAGGTGATGCTACATAACCAGTGCCATTCGCATAACTGTTGTACATACATGTAAGTTTGCTACGAAATGCCTGCAAGTTTGCTACATACATGTCATTCGCATCACTGTCATACATCAGCTCAAACCCATACTGCACAAATTCAAGTTTACGGCACGGGTCGAGTACTAATAGGATTCCAAATGCAAAACTCCATTCACTCCAATACCTATCAAGATTCACCTTCATTCTCTTCGCCATTGAACAAACATACACGTGCTCACTCTTTTCCCACGAAAGCAAGTTATTATATATATAGCAAACATGGAAGAATAATGTATCTATGCTTGATGAAGAACTGCCTAAAGATTTGTGGATAACTTTTAAACACCCACATACAATCATCGCCATCTTCCACTCCTCTGCAGATGGATTCACCTTAAAATCAAAATCAACTTGCTCGAGTTGAGTAAAAGCTTCTCTTAATTCCAATGCACTCCTGAGCATGACAAACGTGGTCTCCCATCTGGTAGGATCATCATGAGAGGCTGCTTTCATATCTTGCAATTTCACATGATTAGTTGCTTTCTGAAACTTATCTTGGTTAATTGGTGTTGCATTCACATATTCAATACAGCCCCTAATCTTGTTAAGCACATCTTTTATCTCATAAAACCCATCTCGAGCAAGAAGTTCAAGAGTTTGTGCGTAGCAAGAAAAACATAGTAAGTCCCCATTCATATGTGGGAATTGACTGACAAGCTTACTTCTGAATTCTCTAGTCATTTGACTGTTTGGTGGAGCAATTTCTGCAAACATGAACTGCACTTTCTTAATGATGTTCCACTCCACAAGCACATTTTTCTTCATTCATATAATCATGCTCTATACTCCTGAAAGCCAAAATCTTCTTATTCATCCTCCATCGATCATCAATAAAATGCATGGTCAAGCAGCAGGACATCTTGTTATCACCGTATGGCCGCAAATCAACTGTTATACTGAATAGAGATGAGAGATTATCAATATATTTCATTAGCTCCTCTTTCTCTTGTCTGTAAATAGAAAGAGCATCAGCCTGAACAATGTCTTGTGAACAGAGTTGAAACTTTGGCTGCAGATCGCAGATAAAAGTTTTGAAGGACTCATTTTCACCTATATCCAATGGAAATCCGAGCTTCATAATCATTCTAACAAAGTTAAGGCGATTCCTTTCTTGATCAAACACGAAATTCCCTCCCAAATCAGAAGGCAATGGATGTTGTTTTGCATCTCTCTGTCCCTTTTTTAAACAACTTTTCAAGTGTTTGTGTAGATTTGAAGTTCCCTTCGTGCTTTCCCCTGGATACTTCTTTTGACATCCTTTATATATGGCCCACACTGCATCATTTTCTTTGTCTTTAACCTTTTCGAAATGTTTCCACACTTCAGATACCTTTCGTCGTTTATTATCAGCACATTCGATGAACATATTACCATCAGGATCTGGAGCAGGTTTAATTTTATCATTGTTTTTACTAACTTTCGAGCCTCGTTTCCTGATGGAAGGTTTTTTTGAAAACATTGTCAAGCTCTTACAAGTTTGCTTTATTGTACGCTTCAGTTTCTGAACCAAGTCTTGCTGCTGTGAACTCTCTTTCACGAGGATAGGGAGAAAGAACTCTAATATATAGATATGAGCATCACCAGTGCTCCTTAGCAGGATTGCAACCGCAGCATTCAAATTATACTTCCGTGCGTGATGAGCAAGAGGATACTCGCTTACATGCTTTTCCTTCACATCAGGCTCAAAGGAAGGAAGACATGTTCGACAGGCTTGTCCAGCAGCACCTTCCCCTCGGCACAGAACTAGTTGCTCACAAGCATGCACAAAGCCTTGCATCTCCTCGTCTGCATAACAAGCTGTACGCTCTATTGCAAGTTGACCTGGACCTGGAAAACTTAAATCACGTGATTTTAAAATATCATCATCTGCCCAGGGAACCCATGTCAGAGCAAGTGGCAATCTGTGTGTTTGGCATACAGCTCTGGTAACATCAGCGATTTCAGTTAAGGCAGCTCTTTGAACCTCTTTAAAACACTGGGAAAAAAATTATATTAGACAAAGCAAAAGACAACCTAATTTTGCATAGAAAAAACTGTAAGGTACTACTGATACATACCTGAGGACGAGGTCGAGGAAATTTGATCTGTAAATTGGCAGCCTGCAAACAGTTGGGCTTATAAAGAGTCTAAAACACCATCAAAGAAGACAAATATGTCTCTTTGCATATATAATTTAATGGCAAAAATAATTTGGATTGAAGTTGTAATAAAGAATGCCTCGTGAGCTACAATTAAAAGCTTAAAGACTGTTTCACTTCAGAAACACTAGCAAATGCGAACGCTTAAAGATATGCTAAGGAAAACTACTCTCTTTCATCTCTTTCTTATTCTCTTAATTCCTGATTATAATTGTTAGAGTTATTGTTGAAATTGTCCCTACTAGTCTTCTAACTGTTTTCTTTCACTATTTACCGTATAAAAAGTGAAGTGGGTTGTTTTGTTTCAATCTTATCTTTTTGTAAGTCTTATATTTCAGATAATTTGAGTGAATTGCTTTGTGGTAGTCTTCTAACAACAATAAATTGAGTGCTATTTTCAACAAAATCTGATTGAATATATATAATGAAAACAAACCTGGAGAGCCTGTGAAACTTTTTCCGTCTCTAAATCAAAATCCTGTCTCTCCTCCATGGTCACAAGCTCCAGCACAGCACAGCAAAAGTAGGCTTCATAAGGTTCCATGACCGGAAAGGCAATAATACCCCTTACTCCACAAGAGATGGCATCTGATAGGCATGGGTATTCATTCGGTCTGTAATAACTTACATTCGAAGTCCATTCTGGAAAATCAAACCCAAAATTCCATGCCCGACCCAAAATGTCTGGACGTGAAAACCCTTTCCGACCCTTCAGTTGACGATATCCAAGTAGCGTAGAATTTGGGACGCACAGGTGAGGGTAAGCGAGATTTTCCAGGTCGATTCCACGCTTATCTTCAGCCCAAAATTGAGCCAAAAAACAACCAGTACTTCCTAAAGAATCTTTAAGCAACGATAACACTTTCTCCATCTTTGCAAGTAGTCTTAACTTAGCAGGAGGCAAATCATCAACGACGCAAGACAACTGTTCCACATCCATTTGTATTTCGACAATGTTTTTAGCCACAAGTCTTCTCACTCCTCAGATCTTATCACATAGTGGCTGGAAAGTGGAACGATGAGGATTAGGTAAAGGCTTGAAGGAGGTTGACTTGTTCACTTTTGGCACTGTGTCTTAAAACTAACTTATTTTCTGCCCCTTTAAATTCACTGATATTTTGCTTCTATTCTGATAGTTTAATTCTTTTCAATTTCATCCTTGTGTTTTTCTTGACTAAAAAAAAAAGCTTACCTATACCAGCAGAAGTGGCTGAGAATCTCAAGTGCATTTGATTGTCCTGCCTAAATTTTGAAGCTCAATCACCATCTTGTTATGTAATCATTGAAAAGAGGATTAATATATTTTATTTTCAGCTCACATAATATATGCATTTCATTCATGAAATTTTATATTAAGTTTTCATGTTTTTACCTACAGTAAACTTTATAACATATAACATGCCAGATTTTTTTGTGGTAAGAGTTTTATCTTTAGGTTTTACAACATAGATATTGCTAAAAATGAGTAAAGACTTACTAATTGCACTGGAGACTGGACTCCTATAATATGATTGACTCATCTTCATTGATTAAGTCTATAATTAATATTTTAAGTTTAACCTCCTATGAGTCATTGGACCCAGTCGAGACCCGATGACCCGGTCAAAACCCGGAACCCGGGCTTTGGATCAGGCCGACCACCGGGCCGGGTCTTAAAACTATGGTTTGGAAGGATTTATATAAAATAATAAATAAAGTTTTCAAAGGTTAAGGATAGCTAGATGCCAATAACAATTAAATAACTGTTTGGAATTATTGTAACAGTTATAATTTAAAATGTTTTTTTATTAAAAAATATATTAAAATAATTTTTTTTATTTTTTAAATTAATATATTAAAATAATCAGAAAACATAAAAAATAATATTTTTTTATTAAAAAAAATAAAATAAAATTTGAGAAACGGTCTCTAAGAATTTTGTCAATCATTGGGTTTTGTTTGCCCTAATTTAATTTGTAAAAGAAGTTTACTCTCAGTCAAAAATAAGCAAGCCATAAGATAATCAGGCCCTATCTAGGCTCCTACCTAGGCTTAGCCCATCAAATTCTCCAATCGAAACATGCAAGCCCATAAAAAGTTTGAATGACCCTTATTATGTCATATTGATCACTGGTTATATATAACACCGTGATCCGTTCACTGAATTTCAACACCTTCCAAAGTGCAAATGTAAGCCTTGTTACGAAGAACAAATACAAACACTGACAGAAAAGATATTGCAGAAATTGCAAATTGCAATAACAAGCAACGAAATGGCATATATCATCCAAGTAACCCACTTGACACCAGAGTGGAATGGGATGAAAAACACGGTGGCTGCAAGAAAACTTGGTGGGGTTGATAAAATGTGAAACAAAGAGGCAAGAAAAGATAATACAGACTAAATGCAAGGAATCGAGTTTGGAATCAGTAATTTGGTGAAAATAAAGGGCTATTTAAAGTCCTGATGTGATGCAGGTGCTTATAAGCAACTTTTGCCATTCCTTTTCCTGCTTAGCGTTGACCAGCTCTTCTTCTTCGTTCATGGTAGGAGGTGGTAGCTGCTGTGATTCTAGTTGTCGTGCTCTATGGCAGAGTCGGGACACAGATTCTTGAATTGAAAGAATAAAACCCTTGATAACTCGAGCACCATTCTCCATGGTTTTCCTGTGCTGTATGCTATAAAAGACTGGGAAATAATTTATAAGAAACGAAAAAAACTGTCGGAATGGTATGCCTTTATAAAAGTTTTTTTATATATAATTTACAATAGTTTTTTTTTTTAATTTCAGATTTTTACTTTTCGTTTTAAAAATATTTTGAAGGAATTTTTTTTTTTTTTTTAAAATAAAAAATAAATTCCTTAAAAAATATATTTTAATTTATTTTTAAATAAAATTAAATACTTCAAAGAATAGATACTAGCAGCAGTAATGCTTCAAAGTAAGTCTACAAGTGGTAGAATGGAGAATGTAATAATGATGTACACAGAGAAAAGAACTAAGAAAATGGAGAAACTTAGAGAAACAATGGTAAATCCTCTCTCTTCTTCTTTTTTAGTTTTTTCACAGAAAGAAACAAATCAACTCAACAGCTCAAGAGAGAATTTGCACACAGAAAAAAATGCAAAAAACTTTAATTTATTGATGCAAACAAGAAAGAACAAAAAGTTACACTCAAGGATTTTGACTGTTTTTTTATCGAGAAAAGAATCACCTGAATATTCAGCTTTATATGCAAGAATACTTATGGTATACAGTTAGTGCAGTTCTTTCCTCAGCTCTTCATTAATTTGATCTTGTTTCACCAGGCTTTCTTGTTTGCTTTGTGGCCTATTTACAGGGTAACAACGAGTCTCCTTCTAACTTCTCAACAGTTAGTTTTATTATTCCTAATTATTTGATGATTTAACAAGTCTAAAATGAATCACTCCCTATCACATGTCTAAGAATGATTTATTGGGCCTATGTTGGGCTAATTGAGTCCATAGATAAGGCCCATAAAAGAATATATGATTATTATTTGGATAAAAAAAATTAATCGGACCTTTATTTGAGATGGAGTTTGTCATCAACCGAATGTTGGAGTTTGAGAAAAGTCAACATCCTTCAAGGCTTTATTCTTTAACCACTCCTCACCGTTCCCCTTTCCAGCCATGGATAAGAAGATCTGAGGAGCGAGAAGACTTGTTGCCAAAAAAACATTGTCGAAATACAAATGGATTTGGAACATTTGTCTTGCGTTGAAGATGTTTTGCCCTAGAAGATTCTTTGGGAAGTCGTTGTTTTCACGTCCTAAAGAATTGTTAATAGCGTAGAATTTGGGACGCACAAGTGAGGGTAAGGGAGATTTCAAGTGCATTTGGATTGTCCTGCCTAAATTTATAAGCTCAATCTTGTTATTTAATCCTTGAAAAGAGGATAAATTTGAGAGAAGTTCAATCATGAGTTGACTTCTAATTTTGATAATAATTAACGAGGAAGCTTCCTCGGGCACACTTTGCTCCATCAGTTTTCATCTCTCCTTGTTTTACATGGGTGTTACATTTACAGGCTACAAGAACAAGAAGTGTCATCAGGGTAAATAAAAAATATAATATCCTAATTGACAAAAGCCAATTTATTTAAAACTGTTAGTTGCAACAAAAGGGTTTTCTGCAGATCCATACTATTTCCACAGTTTTTCGCGTTTGTAATAATTTTTTTTCAAGATCCATTATAGGGACCGAAACAAAAGTAATTCATTTTTTTCATCTCAACTTTCTAGGTGAGATGAAAAAAATCCGCTAATCTTCTTTTCTTGCCCCGGTCTTGTATCTGCCATAGCTCATAACGCATGCAGCCATTCACTCGGACTTGATGCAGCAAATGAATCCTATATCTCAACAACTTGCCTTTTCAATTGTAGAACAAATAGAAAGAAGTGTCTTCTTTCGTTGTCAAACACAGGAACAAACGCCTGCAAATATAGTTTTCACAGCATAACTAAGCATGGGATGGATTAATTGGACTCAAGAAAACCAAACTTCACCTTTCCACAGCATAAAAGATCTGACATGTAGTTTTCCTTGATCCTGTGCTGTGCTTTTTCACGAAAGAAATACACTTAGATGGATCATCTGAATTCCCCTGTACAACACATGAGCATAAGGAAATTCTGTTTTTTCATGCAGTGGACTTGTAAAATTGGACAGAATAAGATGTCAGTTGTCCAAATATGATCTTGGTACCACAAAAACAATTGGCAGATACCAATTTACAGAATCTTCCATCTTCCTCTTAACTAAAGATATGGCATCAGATATCGTAGAAAGGACGTTATCATCAAGCCAGGTCTTCGGTCTCAGTGAGTATGGTTCCCTCCGAGATAAATGATAATTCTTGCAATGAACAATAGTCTCACTAGCAGAAACAGGTACAGAATAGGTCAACTGGTGAGCTTAAATGCATTCAGGTAAGCAAACAATAACTTGGGGAAAAAGAATATGACCTCTCAATCAGTGAAGAATCAAAGACATATTGGATTAACTTTAAGCCCTCTGGACTGGTAGGTTTGCTCACTGTAAACGGACCAACCAAATATTTAGACATTTGCTTCCCAGGTGAGTCAAATCTCACATGTGTGGAGACCAGAGAAGAACCAGGCTTCCCTTCCTTGCTGCTGCAAATATGGATGACAAAAACAAATTGAGAAAAATGATAATCCCATAAAATATGAACATTCAATTTCGGTCGATGAACACTATAGTTACAACAGAACAATCACTTTCACATGTTGTAATCTCATAGGACATGTGCGAATACCGTAAAAGACAATCTGGTTAAACAAATTGATACTGTAATTGAGCTTAGGAAATGCAAATCAAATCTTAGCACAGTTGATACCAAACACCGCACAGAAAGACAAAAGAGGATTTTAGTTTGTGCTGTTGTTGTAGTATCATGATCATGTTCATAATCATCATAAAGGAAGTGAGGGATTTTTTCTTTCTCCACTTTGTAGACCAAATTTCATGAAACAGATAATGGGTAGGGGAAAAAAAGGATGACCCAAGAATTTGAAGTTTGCAAGAGTTATTTAACGACCGATCCACTAGATCTGGCCAGGTTAATTCAAGCACCAAGTGATAATAAAACAACTAGTTTTCAAGATGATGTAATTAGGATGAAAATATCTTGCTAGTTAAATTAACAGTCAATGCAACATTGCGCTCCTGTTATGCTTGAAATTGAAGCTTAAGATCATGAACTTTTGAGTTGCTTTTCTATTGGAAAATGCTTGGATATACATAGGAGGGGGAAAACCAGAAATCTGGTGTTCAACTTTTTGATATATGATGTTTAAGAAAAATACAGACACGCAGCAACGAAACAACATGTTCGTTTTTAAAATGTAAGCCTTATTACGAAGAACAAATACAAACACTGACAGAAAAAATGTATGCCAAGTAAAGCTCGTGTCTAGTAGCAGAAATTGCAGATTGCAATAACAAGCAACGAAATGGCATAGATTATCCAAGTAGCCCACTTGACACCAGGGGGGAATGGGATTGAAATGGTGATGAAAAACACGGTGGCTGCCAGGAAAACTGCAACTTTACCCAACACTTTGGATGTCCTTGGAAACTTGGCGGGGTTGATAAAATGTGAAACAAAGAGGCAAGAAAAGATAATTGCAACAAGGATGCAGACTAAATGCAAGGAATCGAGTTTGGAATCAGTAATTTGGTGAAAATGAAAGGCTATTTGAAGTCCTGATGTAATGCAGAAGCTTATAAGCGTCTTTTGCCATTCCATTTCCTGCTGAGCATGGAGCATGTTGGCCAGCTCTTCTTCTTGGTTCATGGTGGGACGTGGTAGCTGCTGTGATTCTAGTTGCCCTGCTCTATGCCAGAGTCGGAACACAGATTTTGGAACTGAAAGAATAAAACCCTTGATAACTCGAGCACCATTCTCCATTGGTTTTCCTGTGCTGTGTGCTATAAAGCTTGAGAACACTAGGAAAGAATTTATAAGAAACTGTTGAAAAGACTGGGAGGGCTTGATGAGGTTCTTCAGAGGCGAGGGGGGGGGGGGGTTTCCAACTCCTATTTCCAAAACACAAAGACACCAGTACATTCATATTTCCAAAACCTCAAAAAAAAAAAAAAAGTTTGAGAAAAGTCAATCGGACTTGTATTTTTTAATTGAGATAAAAAAGCCCGCCATCTCACTCTCAATCCATGGAAACTATTGAAAATAATACCGAGTAGCAAAAAGTACTGGGATATGACTGCCATGTTTTGGAATCCACGGAAGATAAATATCTCATAAATTTATTAGAGATATATTTTTCATTTCATTTAAATTACATTTAATAATAATAAAATATTGATTTTTTTACAAAAGCTCAAAAGATTATATATATATATATATATATATATATCTCAAAAAATTAAAAATAACGTTATATTAAATAAACTTAATAATAACGAATATAATAATTAATAAAAAAATAATTACTTTTTTTTTATAGCAATAAGAAAATATCATCATGGATAAGAATGAATTAAATCAAATATAAAAACAAAAATACTTTAATTAAAAAATAAAGTAAAAATTTTTATCAGTTTACATTCACTATAATTAAAAATATCTGTAAATATTAAAAATCTCAAACAAAAAAATAAAGCATAATCTAAGTAAAAATACCATAAATAAAAACTAGAAAAAACACTTAAATAAAAAAAATCAAAATTAATAATAGTAGTAGCAATTATCAACGATACTGATTCTTTTATATGGTTTGCATGTTATTAACAACTATGAAGTGGCAACAACATTTCTTCCAGTATCATGTTTAAACTTGTTCTTAGAAGAAAATACAATTTGATGTTTAAATCAACAAATATAGATAAAGAAGAAGAGAAATAAAATGAAAGTGTTAAGAGCACATATTTTTGTGTAGTTTATGTTTGCCGTTGGCTTAGAAATTATATAGCCTAGCCTGATTTGGCCTTGTATGGATGTAAATTCTATAGCTTTGTATGATCTAGAATGCCTCTGGCGTATATTGCCTTTTTTTTTTACGCTAGTGCTCCTACCGGCCGGCACCTGAATTTATAGAGCGGAGCGGGAAGAGCAGGGGAGACTGAACGGAAATTCATTTTCTAAATTTTTTTTATATTTATTTATTATTAAAATAATTGATTAATAAAAAACACTTTTTAGTAAAAAAAAAAAAAAACTTGGTTTTCAGAAAAGCATTTTTATTTTATTTTGGATGGAAAATATTTTCTAAAAATTATAAAAAATTTAAAAATGTCATATTATTTACTGATTATATCAAATTTGGTTATCAAACTTTTGATTGCTATATATATTTTGTTTTGAATATTTATTTTTTTAATTTTATCCCTTATAATTTGATTTTTATATTAATTTTGATCCTTATTTTTATAATTTTTACTTGTTTTTTTCTTATTATTTTTAAATTGAAATTTTTTTTCTATCAAATTTAATCCTCATTCTTTTGATTGTTACTTATTTTATTTGAAATAATTTATAAAATGGTAATTATTATTATTTTAATTTCTTCATCTTTCAATATTTTTATTTGTTAGACTTGATCTCTATTATTTTGGTTATTATTTATTTTATTTAAGATAATTTATGAAATTATATTTTTTTTCAATTTCATTCTCATTCAACTTTTTAATTTATAAGATTTGTTCCTCATTATTTCAAAAAACTTGAAAAAAATAAAACATTAATAAGTTATTTTCCAACTCATTTTTCATGATATAACTAAACACTGAAAAATATTTTTTAACTTATTTTTTATTATATTAAAATACATCAAAAAATAATATTTTTTTTCAAAAATTATTTTTCAGCAAACAAACCAACCAAATTCAATAGAGAAGAATAGCAAGGGGAGGAGTTATTGTATAAAAGCACACAAGCAAGACGACGACGACAGAAAATACTCAGGTGGAGCAGTTATGCTTCAGTGCCACAAATGAGGTGATTGATCAAGGAGTTTAGAAACACCATTTTCAATATTCTGCTAACTTATGGTTTCTTTCAAGCTCGTAAGCATGCCTTCAGTTGTATTAAGTATTAGATACTAAATTAGTTACCAATCTATCCACCATCTCTCAATTTGATCCCTAAACTAAAATGTTTCTCAATTAGGTCCTTATAAAGTTTGGACATTTCTCAATTGAATCCTTCTATCCATATCTAATGGCATGGGATGAAATTGTAAATCAAGAAATAAACACATGATATACATTTTTAAAGAGAACTTGACACTTTTCGTTGAAACAATTGTGATAATTTTAGATGAAAGGACTTGATTAAGAAAAATCAGTTTGTTAAAGATGAAATAAATCAAGTAGTATTCAAGAGAGTAATCAATAACAATAGTGGTTTGATTATTAAGGTTTATTCGTCCACTTCTACTCTAATATAAAATAGCTAGCTAATCACTTTTATTTTTAAAAAAATTACAAGTCCGATTGACTTTTCAGGTCCGAATCCGATTATCAACGAACTCCTCTTTTCTGCTGGTATAAATAAGCTGGCAATATCAAAATGGTATCACAAGCATACTATTTCTACAGTTTTTTGCATTTCTTATAAATTCTTTCCTAGCCTTCTCAAGCTTTATAGCATAGAGCAGCACAACTAGAATCACTTTCACATGTTGTAATTTTATAGGACATGTGAGAATACCTTAAAAGACAATCTGGTTAAATAAATTGATACTGTAATTGAGCTTAGGAAATGCAAATCAAACCTTAGCATAGTTGATACCAAAAACCGCATAGAAAGACAAAAGAGGATTTTAGATTTTGCTATTGTTGTAGTATCATGATCCTGTTAATTATTATCATAAAGGAAGTGCATAGTTTTTTGTCCATTTATGGGATTTTAAATTTTATGGATTATATTTTTTAATATTAAGTTGGTTAAAACTTTTACTTTATAATTTTTTTCTTTAAAACATTATACATTGCTACAGTATTTTCCCACATAGTTTTTTTATCGATTTATGAAGGGATTTTAGATTTTGTCGATTTTATTTTTTTAATATTAAAATTATTAAAAATTTAGCTTTGTAATTCTTTTTCTTTAAAACACTATACATTACTACAATACACATAGTTTTTTTGTCGATTTATCAAGGGATTTTAGATTTTATCGATTTTATTTTTTTTAATATTGAACCGGTTAAAACTTTAGCTTTGCAATTCTTTTTCTTTAAAATACTATACATTGTTACAATATTTCCCCACATAGTTTTTTTTTTAATTATAAAATTTTATTTTTTTAATATTGAGCTGGTTGAGAATTAAAGCTATAGCTTTTCTCACAAAACACTATGGATTCCTACAGTGTTTCCCCATATGGTTTTTTTTTAATGATTTAATTTTTAAATTGTATTTGTCGATTTTTCTTTTTTTAATATTGAGCTGGTTGAGAATTTAGCTTTGTAATTTTTTTTAAAAAAATTTGGATTGCTATAGTGTTTCCCCACATGATTTTTTTTATGTGTTTTCTTTTTTATATGATTTTTTCAAGAATTATCATTGTCAATTTTATTTTTTTAATATTAAGCTGGTTAGAATTTAGCTTTGTAATTTTTTTAAAAAAACAATATGGATTGCTTTAATGTTTCCCCACATGGCTTTTTATGTTATAATTGTTTTCAAAATTATCTTTATCGATTTTATTTTTTTAATATTGAGTTGGTTGAGAATTATATTTACAATAAAGCTAAATCATATGGGAAAAACATTGTAGCTTTCATTACAAAACACTGTGGATTACTATAGTGTCTTCCTACATGTTTTTTTTTCTCTTATGATTTTTTTTTTAAATTGTCTTTGTAAATTTTATTTTTTTAATATTAATCTAGTTGAAAGTTACAATTACAAGTAAGACTAAATCATGTGAGGAAGCATTGTAACTTTCCTCACAAAACATTGTGAATTGCTACAGTATTCCCGACATGTTTTTTTTCCTTTTCTTTTGTTATGATTTTTTTCAAAATTGTCATTGTTGATTTTATTTTTTTAATATTGAGATGGTTGAGAATTTAATTTTGTAATGTTTTTATTCAAAACACTGTAGATTGTTGCAGTGTTTCCCACTTGTTTTTTTTTTTGTTTTTTTATTATGATTTTTTTCAAAATCATCTTTGTACAATAAAGCTAAATCATATAGAGAAAGCACTATATCTTTCCTCACAAAACAATGTGGATTGCTATAGTGTTTCCTTACATGTTTTTTTTTTTTTTGTTATGATTTTTTCTAAAATTATATTCGTCGATTTTACTGGGAAAAACACTGTAACTTTCCTCATAAAACACTGTAGATTGCTACAGTGTTTCCCCTTATGGGTTTTTTCTTTTCAAAATTATCTTTGTCGATTTTTTTTTTAATATTGAACTGGTAAAGAATTTAACTTTATAATTTTTATTTTTTTTATTAACAAAAAAACTAAATCATGTGAGGAAAACACTATATGTTTCCTCTATGAAGTCTACTACCAAAATTTGAAAAACAAATATCTCATCAACAAAAAGTGTTCTATATTCTAATTGAACATGCTAACTGAAATAATCATATCATCTGGAAAGCCCATAACTCTTGATATTGAGTGGAGTGAGCCTTTCTGACCAGTTTAGGGTCCATATTATTGCAGTCGTGTTGTGTCAGCCCATGATTTGCCAGCTCATTGCAAGTTGTTGGTGTTAGGGGTAAGCAAGAAAAAAAAATAAAAAAACCAATTAAACTGAGAAAACTGGAAAAAAAAATATCGAAAAAACCGAATCATAAAAAAAAACTTATTAGAATTTTTAAAAAACCGACTAGTTTGATTTTGGTTTATAAGTCTGAAACTAAAAAAATAAAATCGAACCTAAACTGAAAAAAACCTGAAAAAACCGAGTCAAACCGGAAAAAACCGAGCCAAATCGAACCAAACCAGAACCAGTCAATTTGAACTAGTTTTTATTCTAAAAAAAGACCGAACCGAACCAAAACTTGTCGATTTTAACTAGTTTTGGTTTTTTTAAAAATCGATTTAGTTATTTGTTTAATAAAAATCAAATTAAACTGAAAATAATCATTTTTATTACCTGGCATCTCTAAATTTGGTTTGGTAACTACATCGAAACTGGCGGTGAAGATTTCGCTGGTTCTTCTCGAAGAGACCATGAGATGTTCTCTCCAAAGACAAACCTACCTATTTATATATTTTACAAAAAAAATAAAATTTTTGTTAACATATACCAAAAGAAATTGGTTTTTGACTGAATTGTAAAATATTAAGATTCTTTTTTATTATGGTCATTAAAAGTTTTGAGGAATTTTTTAGGTTTGTTTTCTTAAAAAAATCAAACTTAGTTTTTCCCCTTCGTTCTCATCCTCTAATATTGGATTTACTGAATATTAGACTTTTAAATTTATTTTGATTTTTTTTCTGTAGAGTTATCTCATTCTTAAAACGGCGTGTGAAGCATTTTTTAGTGGCCAAATGCCACCTTTAACGATGGCGTTGGAGGCATTCTAACATTCTTTTTTCGGTGGCCAAACATGTGTACACGACGGCACAACAATTGGGTCCTGGTGGAATTTTTTTCTTCTCCTCAACTTATGTTTCGCACAATACCTTTTCAAAAATTAAATGTGTCATATCAATTTGTATTTGTATCAATTTTTATCTTTATTTTTTTATTATATATTTTTTATACTTATTTTATTTAATTAATCAAGTTTATTAAATTTAATCAAATCAACAACCAAGGTTCCAGATTCTTCTTATTCATTTATAAACGCTATCATCTTAAGCATTTTTTTTCAATACTAGAAAAAAATTGACCTGAGACACCTTTCTAGTATTATCTAAAGTTTTTCATTGGGCTGCTACATCTGGCCCATGTTATCACTCCAACTCCTTAGGCAACAGCCGCAACACATGAACATGATTAGAATTCTAAGCCTGCCGGGCTTTTTATACCTCTGGGGCTAAATTAGTCATGCTCTTAGCCCTTAAATTTACCTGGGTTGGTGGGCCTATCAATAATTTCTGAAAACCTTTAAACAAGAAGTTTCTAGTTATACCTTGTGGCATTTGCTCAAGAAATAATTTGGTGCTCAAGAAATAATTTCATGAAACAAATAATGGTAGAAAAAAACAAGAAAATGATTTTCAGAAACTTAGGAAACAAATCATTTTGAAATTACTTGTCTCTAGACACCGACCGATAATAAATTAAACAAAGAACTTACTTGTTTTCGGGACTTTCCAACCACTCCTGTCTACATATAAAAGCCTCTAAGATCTTTGGCCCAAACCATTAAATGATGGATTCACCTTTGTAGCTTCACCGCTGATAGTAGACTTTGATAGAATAGCTGATATTGGAATTGCTAAGAAATCACGAGCCATTTTACCAAGTGCTGGAAATCTTGGAGCATTGACTCGCCACCAAGCTAATACATCTGAAACCTTATCTCGGTTTTCCACAGGCTCTCCTAAATACCGATTAAGATCAAGTTTTGGCGGATCAACCTTAGCTTACATTTGAAGTCCATTCTGGAAATTGACGCTCATAAGTCCATACCCGAACAAAAATGTCTCGACCTGAATACCTTTTCCGACCCTCCAGTTGACGATATTCAAGTAGCG
Source organism: Populus davidiana (assembly GCA_030145905.1). Taxonomy (NCBI): domain Eukaryota; kingdom Viridiplantae; phylum Streptophyta; class Magnoliopsida; order Malpighiales; family Salicaceae; genus Populus; species Populus davidiana. The sequence goes on from CM057805.1 coordinate 4,158,454, forward strand.
TAGAATTTGGGACGCACAGTTGAGGGTAACGGAGATTTTAATGGAGTTTGATGCCTCCTTTGATTCTAAGTAGCGTAGAAAAATTAAGTACACAGACATAACGCTCTTCCTTTGATGCCTCCTTTTATTATTTTAATGGAGTTTTGTTTTCAAGATTTGAATTAGAACACTGAATATTATTGAAAAACGGTTTAACATAAAGATCAAGCTGTTATACTTGTAGGAAATATTGATATCTTTGCTGTTTAATATATGGTTATGTGATCGGCTACTAACCCTTAATTATATTGGCGTGGTTGAAAGGGAAAACATTTGACCCAACAGTTCTAATGCAAACATTTCTTGAAAACCAGCAACGAGCCCGTGTTCCTATAGCAGAAAATATGCTTACATGTTCCCAGAAAGAATTATTGCAAGACATTAATCAGGAGAGACCAAACACACTATGTTGTTTACAACAATTGAAATTCACATTTGATTTAATGTTGGGTTTACGTTAGCATTGATTCCTTTCAGCATGCTATATTTGTTTGCTGTCTCCTCATCCATATTCTGGACCTATATTCTCAAGGAGTCATTGGTTCCTGAACTTCTTAGAAAATATGCCTCAGCCTTAGCAGCCAATTCATTTCTGCGTGAGTTGACATTACCATCGAGCAATCCCAGCACCACATCCAATCTCTCCGTATCGCTGTCGAACTGCATGTTGGAGTCAAAAGATTAGAAAGAATGCGACAGAGTCGTGACAGTAAAGAGCACATTAGAGTGAGAATCTTACAACAAAATCAGGTTGTGTCACTTCTTCTGGTGCTAGCATAAACTTGATAACATAAACCCCACAGTCATATCTGCATAGAGAGAAATCACATTTACAATGTGTTTAGAGTGTAAATTTACTTGATGTTTGGCAATAAAATCAAAATGCTGTCAGCCAGAAATATACTCTTACCCGTTGGTTTGTTGTGGGACATTCGGTGATCTGTCCACTGAAAAACTTGCAAATGACCAGCCACCAGGGTAGTTCTGTTGTATATCATCTTCGAATAGGATATCCAGGATGGCCAACTATTTTTTTAAATATCATAACATGATTGGTGTTAAAGAATAATATAAAACTAATCATTGGATTTCACCTTAAAACCAAGTTGTCAGAAGTTTGAATGAAAGAAATAGTTTTTTGACAAGTGGAAGTAAGCATAAATAGAAGAAAAGAATAGTTAAATTAGCAGACAAGACAAGGCAGCTCGAAGGGTGCTAGCACTTACTATGTTAGGCAATCTCTTGTCGACGGAACTGCCACTAGATTTAGCTAATGAGTCCCAAATCTCAACAACTTGCTTCTTCATATGCAGAACAAAGAGATAGAAGTGTCTTCTTTCCTTGTCAAAGACAGGAACATACATCTGCAACCATATGTAGTTAACTGGCTGTCACCTTTCAAATGGGTCAACCAAGCATGGAAATGCATGAATTGGACTTGACGAAATTCAGACTTTACCTTCTCACAGCTGAACAGAGCAGACATATAATTCTCCCTGAACATGTGTTTCTTTGCAAAAGATATGCACTCGGATGTATCATATGCGTACTCCTGTTTTACGAATGCGTATGTATTTCAAAGGAAATTATGTCTTGCAAGTAGGACTAATGGTAAATTGAATCGAACCAATTATACTATATGGAATTAAGATATAGGAAAGATTACCGAAAAAAAAATTGGAAGGTACCAATTTATATAACCTTTCTTCTTCCTCCTCTCTGCTAAGGTTAGGGCATCAGACATGACAGAAATTACGTTATCATCAAGGCATGTCTGTGGTCTTAGTGTGCGCAATTGACTCCGAGTCAGATAATTATTATGGTTGCAATGAACAACAATCTCACTGACAAAAGACAAGGTTCACATTACAAGAAGTTCAATTTTTTTTTTTTTTTTTTAAATACATGTAGTAACTTGGAAGAGGGGAGGAAATCTAACCTCTCATCCAAAGATGAGTAAAAAACGTAGTTGATTAACTTTAAATCCTCTAGACTCGTAGATTTGATCACCTTAAATGGACCTGCCTGATGTCTAGGCATTTGATGTTCTGAATCTCCCTGTTGCTTTCTTGAATCTGTCATGTCTTGATGGACCTGCTTGGTGTTGCAGCCAAACTCGATACTCTTGGGTTTGACGCTGCAACGGGACCCAACACTCTTAAATCTTAAATTTCTTTTATATTTTTTATAAAAATAAAAGATTGGTCCGCGCAACCTAACTAGTAATAAACTAAACAAAACACTTACTTGTTTTCGGGGCTTTCCAACCAGTCCTGTCCACATATAAAAGCCTCTATGATCTCTGGCCCCAAACCATTGAAAGATGGATTCACCTTTGTAGCTTCACCGCTGATAGTATACTTTGATAGAATAGTTGATATTGGAATTGCTAAGAAATCACGCGCCATTTTACCAAGTGCTGGAAATCTTGGAGCATTGACTCGCCACCAAGCTAATACATCTGAAACCTTATCCCGGTTTTCCACAGGCTCTCCTAAATACCGATCAAGATCAGATTTTGGCGGATCAACCTTAAGCCACTCGCAGAATCCCAAGAACTTACCATCAGAATCCAGATCATTTGATGCAAAACAACTGATGTCCCTGGCAGGTGATGCTATATAACCAGTGTCATTCGCATACCTGTTGCACATACATAATTCATATGTGGGAATTGACTGACAAGCTTACTTCTGAATTCTCTAGTCATTTGACTGTTTGGTGGAGCAATTTCTGCAAACATAAAGTGCACTTTCTTAATGATGTTCCACTCCACAAGCACATTTTTCACAGCTTCATTCATATAATCATGTTCTATACTCCTGAAAGCCAAAATCTTCTTATTCATCCTCCATCCATCATCAATAAAATGCATGGTCAAGCAGCAGGACATCTTGTTATCACCGTATGACTGCAAATCAAATGTTAAACTGAATGAAGATGAGAGATTATCAAGATATTTCACTAGTTTCTCTTTCTCTTGTCTGTAAATAGAAAGAGCATCAGCCTGTACAGTGTCTTGTGAACAGAGTTGAAACGGTGGCTGCAGATCGTAGACAAAAGTTTTGAAGAACTCATTTTGAACCATATTCAATGGAAATCCGAGCTTCATAATCATTCTAACAAGGTTACGGCAACTCCTTCCTTGATCAAACACAGGCAATGTATGTTGTTTTGCATCTCCCTGTCTCTTTTTTGAACAACTTTTCAAGTGTTTGTGTAGATTTGAAGTTCCCTTCGTGCTTTCCCCTGGATAATTCTTTTGACATCCTTTACATATGGCCCGTACTGCACCATTTTCTTCTATAACCTTATCGAAAAGTTTCCACACTTCAGATACCTTTCGTCGTTTATTATCAGCACGTTCGATGAACATATGACCATCAGGATCTGGAGCAGGTTCAATTTTATCATTGTTTTTACTAACTTTCGAGCCTCGTTTCCTGATGGATGGTTTTTTTGAAACCATTGTCAAGCTCTTAAAAGTTTGCTTTATTGTACGCTTCAGTTTCTCAACCAATTTTTGCTGCTCTGAACTCTCTTTCACGAGGATAGGGAGAAAGAACTCTAATATATAGATAAAATCATCAGTCATTCAAATTATACTTCCGTGCGTGATGAGCAAGAGGATAGTTCCATACATGCTTTTCCTTCACATCAGGCTCAAAGGAAGGAAGACGTGTTTCAAGGGCTTGTCCAGCAGCACCTTCACTTTCGTACAGAAATAGGTGCTCACAAGCATGCACAAAGCCTTGCATCTTCTCATCTGCATAACAAGCTGTACGCTCTATTTCAAGTTGACATGAGCACCAATAAATTATATCACCTACTTTTAAAATATCATCATGTCTCCAGGGAATCCATGTCAGAGCAAGTGGCAATCTGTGTGTTTGGCAGACAGCTCTGGTAACATCAGCGATTTCAGTTAAGGCAGCTCTTTGAACCTCATTAAAACACTGGGAAAAAAATTATATTAGACAAAGCAAAAGACAACCTAATTTTGCATAGAAAAAACTGTAAGGTACTACTGATACATACCTGAGGACGAGGTCGAGGTAATCTGATCCCTAAATTGGCAGCCTGCAAACAGTTGGGCTTATAAAGAGTTTAAAACACCATCAAATAAGACAAATATGTCTCTTTGCACATAAAATTAAATGGCAAAAATAATTTGGATTGAAGTTGTAATAAGGAATGCCTCGTGAGCTACAATTAAAAGCTTAAAGACTGTTTCACTTCAGAAACACTAGCAAATGCGAACGCTTAAAGATATGCTAAGGAAAACTACTCTCTTTCATCTCTTTTTTATTCTCTTAATTCCTGATTATAATTGTTGGGGCTGTTAGGTTGAAATTGTCCCTACTAGTCTTCTAACTGTTTTCTTTCACTATTTACCGTATAAAAAGTGGTTGTGTTGTTTCAATCTTATCTTTTTGTAAGTCTTATATTTCAGATAATTTGAGTGAATTGCTTTGTGGTAGTCTTCTAACAACAATAAATTGATTGCTATTCTCAACAAAATCTGATTGAATATATATATAATGAAAACAAACCTGGAGAGCCTGTGAAACTTTTTCCGTCTCTAAATCAAAATCCTGTTTCTCCTCCATGGTCACAAGCTCCAGCACAGCACATAAACAGTTGGCTTCATTAAAGACCGGAAAGGCAATAATACCCCTTACTCGACAAGAGATGGCATCTGATAGGTGTGCGTGTTCATCCGGTCTGTAATAACTTACATTTGGAGTCCATTCTGGAAATTCACCCCCAGTGCCACATTTCCATGCCCGATTCAAAATGTCTGAATACCCATTCCGACCCTCCAGTTGACGATATTCAAGTAGCGTAGAATTTGGGACGCACAGGTGAGGGTAAGGGAGATTTTCCAGGTCGAATCCACCTGGAGCCCAAAATTGAGCCAAAAAACAACCAGTACTTCCTAAAGAATCTTTAAGCAACGATAACGCTTTTTCCATCCTTGCACGTAGTCTCATCTCTTCTGGCAAAATATCAGCGCGTAATAACAAACGTTCAAAATCCATTTGTATTTCGACAATGTTTTTTTCTGGCAACAAGTCTCCTCACTCCTCAGATCTTCTTATCCATGGCTGGAAAGTGGAACGATGAGGAGTGGTTAAAGACTTGAAGGAGGTTGACTTGTCACTATTGGCACTGTGTCTTAAAACTAACTTATCTTCTGCCCCTTTAAATTTACTGATATTTTTCCTCCATTCTGATAGTTTAATTCTTTTCAATTTCATCCTTGTGCTTTTCTTGACTAAAAAAAGGCTTACTTATACCTAGATTTAGCCCATCAAATTCTCCGAGCAAAAGACGCAAGCCCATAAAAAGTTTGAATCTTAAGTGCATTTGGATTGCCTGCCTAAATTTTAAAGCTCAATCACCATCTTGTTATGTAATCATTGAAAACAGGATAAATTTGAAAGAAGTTCAATCTTTACTTGACTTCTAATTTTGATCATAATTAACGAGGAAGCTTCCTCTGGCACACTTTTGTGTTTCGTAAAGTATTTTTTATCTAAAAATATATTAAAATAATATATTTAATAAAAAAAAATATAATGATCACTTGGAAGAAAGTGGTTGATAGATATGAGGTTGAGTTCTATTTCAACAAATCAGTTCAATTAACATTTATATGTGTAATATATTGTATAGTCATTATTAAAATTGTTGAGAAAAAAATAGTTTTGATAAAAGATTTGAACATATTTCTTAATGGAAATAAAAGAAAAGGAGAGAAATTCAAACTTTTTTTCTTTTATTTTTGAAGTCATGAGAGAAATAAAGAAATTTCATCATGAGTCATAATCAGAGAGAAAGACAAAAAAATTTAAATTACTACTCATATAAGAAATCATTCTCATGAATTATCTTATTATATTTTTCTAGCAAGGTGATGAATTTGTTCAATTTTCATTACTGATTTTTAAATAAATTTTTATTATCTCTATTTTTATTTTTTCTCTCAAGACAATTATTCCTGCGTTTTTCTCTACATCTTGCAACTCCTTCTAAGCCAAATCATCTGCGTTAATATATTTTATTTTCACCTCACAATAAAATAATGATATAACTAAGTGATATTCTGTAGATCTAATTATTGAAGATAATATTTGTTCCCACTTCTAACTCTTTAAATGAATATGATTTCCCTACAATCACATGGACCCCATATTTTTTAATGTGTACGAGGTGGAAGGGACCATCCATGCGCACCGCAAACTTTGTTGGTTAATTTCTATTTTCTTATTATTATCATTTAACAGGAACTGGTACCATTTATTCAAATTAATTTTTATTTGGTTGTTACTACCATTTAATTTGTTATTACTCTCTCTCTCTCTCTCTCTATATATATATATATATATCAAAAAAATAAATATTTTTTTAATAATTTACATGATGTACCTTTCACCAATTAAAACCATGATATGTTTAAAAATAATTAAAAAAAATCTTAATTTAATTATTTTTATATACGATCCCATTAATAATTATTAATAATTAGGTAATCTTGTCTTTTATCAATTTTTTTTCAAACATAGTTTATGCTAAAAAATAAGCCATTATTTAATATTGATGACCTATAATAAATCTTGATGATTAATAATAAATTTTGTATAATTTGGACAAGATTTTCTTATTCTCACTACTTAATCCCAAAGCGAGGTTCCAAGAATTAAAGCTTTAATTGAACTTAATTCACTAAAAATAAGTTCATCATCTTTCTTGCAAGTTATTAGGAATGCAACAATCATAATAATTATAAAAGAGGTAAAAGGTAACACGTGGAGAAAAAAAAAAGCAAGGAAATTTCTCAAACGTGTATCTATAAATATTGAGCTGGAATTTGGAGCGCTAATATCATGGTAGATGTGACAACTGGATCCCACGCGTTAACATTATTGAGGTCCTCCATTATTGTACTGTCTTGGACCGTTCTTCTCTATGTGCTTTTACTTTATAAATATTGCTAAAAATGAGTAAAGACGCCTTTCTGTGATTCTTATAAAATTATTTTCTATTTTTTTATTTGTTTATTATTAGAAAAATTAATTAACAAAAAATATTTTCTTGTTAAAAAAAAAATTTGCTTGGTTCCCAGAAAAGTGTTTTTCTTTTATTTTGGACGGAAAACACTTTCTGGAAGTTATGAAAAATTTAGAAATGTCATATTATTTGCTGATTATATCAAATTTGGTCCTCAAACTTTTAATTGCTATATATATATATATTTTTTTTGAATATTTGTTTTTCAATTTCATCCCTTAGAATTTAATTTTTATATTAATTTTAGCTCTTATTTTTATAATTATTATTTGCTTTTCCCTTATTATTTTTTAATTGAAATTATTATCTATCAAATTTAGTTCTCATTCTTTTGATTGTTACTTATTTTATTTAAAATAATTTATGAAATGTTAATTATTATTATTTTAATGTCTTTATTTTTTTTTAATTTTTTTTTAGACTCGATCTCTATTATTTTGATTGTTATTTATTTTATTTTAGATAGTTTATGAAATTATATATATTTTTTAATTTCATTCTCACTCTACTTTTTAATTTGTAAGATTTGTTTCTTGTTATTTTAATAAACTTAAAAATATATATTAACAAGTTATTTTTCAGCTTATTTTTCATGACATAACCAAATACTGGAAAGTGTTTTCCAACTTATTTTCCATTACACTACCAAACATCGGAAAATAATTCACTTTCTCAAAATTTACTTTCCCGAAATTTATTTTTCAAAAAAAAATTATTTTCCAACAAATAAAGAAGACCTTACTAATTGCACTGGACTCCTATAATATGATTGCCTCATTTTCATTGATTAGGTCTATAACTAATATTTTAAGTTTAATCTCCTATGAGTGATTGGACTCCTATAATATGATTAACTCTTATAATATGCTGCCTCTCCACTGAATTACATTAATTAAAAAAGGTAAGGCAACTATAGTTTGGAAGGATTGCTCAACAACAAAAAAATATAAATTTTAAAGATGAAGGATTTTAACAATTACGTAACTGATTGATTGAGATTGTGGTAACGATTGTGATTTAAAAGTGTTTTTTACTTAATAATTTTTTTAAAATTATTTTTTAAATCAATACAGTAAAAAAATATAAAAATATATATAAAAAATAATTTTTAATAAAAAAGTAAAATAAAATTTGAGAAGCGGTCTCTAAGAATTTTGTCAATCATTGGGTTTTGTTAGCCCTAATTAATTTGTAGAAGAAGTTTGCTCTTAGTCAAAAACAGGCGAGACATAAGATAATTAGGCCTTATCTAGGCTCTACCTAGACTTAGCCCATCAAATTCTCCAATTGAAAGATGAAAGCCCATAAAAAGTTTGAATGGCCCTTATTATGTTATATTGATCACTGGTTATATAAAACACCGTGATCCGTGATTACACTGAATTTCAACACCTTCCAACATGCAAATGTAAGCCTTGTTACGAAGAACAAATACAAACTCTGACAGAAAAAAATATATGCCACTTAAAGCTCGTGTCTAGTAGCAGAAATTGCAGATTGCAATAAAAAGCAACGAAATGGCATGGATTATCCAAGTAAACCACTTGACACCAGGGGGGAATGGGATTGAAATGGTGATGAAAAACACTTGGCTGCCAGGAAAACTGCAACTTTACCCAACACTTTGGATGTCCTCGGAAACTTGGTGGGGTTGATAAAATGTGAAACAAAGAGGCAAGAAAAGATAATTGCAACAAGGATACAAACTAAATGCAAGGAATCGCGTTTGGAATCAGTAATTTGGTGAAAATGAAGGGCTATTTCAAGTCCTGATGTGAAGCAGGTGCTTATAAGCGTATTCTGCCATTCCATTTCCTGCATAGCGTTGACCAGATCTTCTTCTTGGTTCATGGCGGGAGGTGGTAGCTGCTGTGATTCCAGTTGTCGTGTTCTATGCCAGAGTCGGGACACAGATTCTGGAATTGAAAGAATAAAACCCTTGATAACTCGAGCATCATTCTCCATGGTTTTCCTGTGCTGTATGCTATAAAAGACTGGGAAATAATTTATAAGAAACGAAAAAAACTGTCGGAATGGTATGCTTGTGATACCTTTATAAAAGTTTTTTATATATATAATTTATAATAGTTTTTTTTTTAATTTGAGATTTTTACTTTTCGTTTTAAAAATATTTTGAAGGAAATTTAAATTTTTTTTTATTTTTAAAATAAAAAATAAATTCTTTAAAAAACATATTTTAATTTATTTTTAAATAAAAAAATACTTCAAAGAATAGATATTAGCAGCAGTAAAGCTTCAAAGCAAGTCTACAAGTGGTAGAATGAAGAATGTAATAATGATGTACACAGAGAAAAGAACTAAGAAAATGGAGAAACTTAGAGAAACAATGGTAAATCCTCTCTCTTCTTCTTTTTTAGTTTTTTCACAGAGAGAAACAAATCAACTCAACAGCTCAGAGAGAATTTGCACACAGAAAAAAATGCAAAAAACTTTAATTTATTGATGCTAACAAGAAAGAACAAAAAGTTACACTCAAGGATTTTGACTGTTTTTTTATCGAGAAAAGAATCACCTGAATATTCAGGTTTATATGCAAGAATACTTATGGTATACAGTTGGTGCAGTTCTTTCCTCAGCTCTTCATTAATTTGATCTTGTTTCACCAGGTTTTCTTGTTTGCTTTGTGGGGGTTTGAATATGAATACTGCTTGCAAGAATTGTGGCTAAATATATACTCGAGGCCCTGCCACGTGTCAAGTAGAGATATAAAACATGGGCCCACGCGGTCTTTTTTAGAAATAGTATGTGATATGTGGCAACCATGGTTGTGCGTGGGCCCATGGTTGTGTTCAAGGTTGTGCAACACATCCATGGTTGCACACCAATTCCAAATTTCTTTATCATCAATTCCCTCGAGTACATATATAAAGACCAAAAACACAGGCAATTTTGTTCCTCCTCCTTCCACTTCCTCTTCTTCTAGTTTTTTTTTTTTTTTTTGGATGCAGAGGCTCTGTTGTTCCCAAAGCACTAAAATGAGTCTACTTTGTAATCTATCAGTGGCCTATTTACAGGGTAACGGTAACAATGAGTCTACTTGTAACTTCCAGTTAGTTTTATCATTCCTCATTATTATATGATTTAACAAGTCTAAAATGAATCACTCCCTATCACATGTCTAAGAATGACTTATTGGGCCTGTGTTGGGCTAATTGAGTCCATATATAAGGCCCATAAAAGAATATATGATTATTTTTTGGACAAGAAAAATTAATCGGACCTTTATTTGAGATGGAGTTTGTCATCAACCCCGAATGTTGGAGTTTGAGAAAAGTCAACACCCTTCAAGGCTTTATTCTTTAACCACTCCTAACCGTTCCACTTTCCAGCCATGGATAAGAAGATCTGAGGAGCGAGATGGAATGTATTTGGAACATTTGTCTTGCGTTGAAGATGTTTTGCCTCCTGCAAAGTCGAGTCTAAGGGAAAAGATGGAAAAAACGTTATCGTTGCTAGAAGATTCTTTGGGAAGTCCAGCGTCCAGACATTTCTGTTCGTGGAGAAGAAATCAATGAAAAGCATGTAACTTCATTGATTTCTTCAAATGTAATTTATTACAGACAGAATGAATACGCACACCTATCAGATGCCATCTCTTGTGGAGTTAGGGGTATTATTGCCTTTCCGGTCTTTCATTCTGATCAACCCGGCTATTGCTGTGCTGTGCTGGCGCTTGTGACCATGGAGGAGAAACAGGATTTTGATTAAAAGACTGAAAAAGTTTTCTAGGCTCTCCAGGTTTGTCTTTATTACATATATTTTTTCAATTAGATTTTGGATAACATTGAAAATACTACTCAATTTATTACCAGGATTTAGGAGATTAACAAAGAGATGAAATAAAGTAGCTTTTCTTAGCATATCAAGTTTGAAATCAAAGTTATTGTCTTTTCTACTTTCGAAATCTCATTAAATTAAAAAGATATTTAAAAACTGAATAGATATAATATACTAAGATTGAAGATGAAAGTGAATTTTTTAAAAGAATTTTTAAACCATTATCTTGTTGTAATGTACATTTTATTTTGATCATTTATCTTTCAATTTTCAACTTTGTTAACTAATAAATTTGATTTAATTACCTTGAATTTAGCTTAAGAAGCAATTAAAAAGTTTGAAGATAATTTTTTTTTAAAATCAAAATTTTGAACCATTCAGAGAGTAAACAATGCACGTCTAAAGTATTTTGGCAACATTTAATGTGTTTTTATAATAATATAATAATAATAGTTTTGCTTTTTCAATTTGATTCACTTTATATAATTTTATTTTTCAAAAACTAATTTTAAATAGAAATCAAATCTCTTCGAACACAAGTTATGAATATTTAAAATATAATATAGTTGTTTTTTAAATATTTTTTAATTTAAAATAATATTATTTTTTATTTTAAAAAAATTATTTTTAACATTAATAATTTAAAATAAAAATTTACTTAAAAAAAATAATTTAAAAATATAAAAATAAACAAGTTGAGGTTAAGACTTAGGATAGTTAACCTTCATTGAAATCAGTGCCTTTTTTTTTTTGGACCAAAACCCAGAAAAAGAAAATCTCAAGCTTTATAAACGCGCAAAAAAAGGCAGTCTTTACTTATATTTAGCTTTATCTGTGTGCTTACATGTATAGAGAAGACAAATTTGGAGGTGGGTTTGGTGTGTTATTGTTGATATCGGAGTGTGGAAGTGAATCACGGAGGCTTTCTATACTGCAAATTTTTAGATGTCATATAGCTGGATTGTCCTTGCTCCTCATAGAAAGGAGGTGAGTAATGTACTAATTAGACCATGGATGTTGAGATATTTGTTTATTGGCCGCTGAAAGCTGATATATCTTGATTTCTTGGCCTGTGCAGGTAGCTATATGTATTGCAGGATTGAAGAGATTGAGGTTTTGCTTTTTGGGTTATTTCTGTCGAAACAGGTAAAAGGTTAGGTTTTTCAAGTGTAATTATTGAGTTGTTTTTAGTTATTCAAAAAAGAAAGAAGGCTAAAGAGAGGAAATTGACCTGTTCTGTTTTGCGGGTAGATAAAAATCTGAGCAGAAAGAGTGAAACTTTGAAAAATTTGAAGTTGTGCAAGTGAGGGAAGATATTAGGAAATGAAGACTTGAGTCAATTGAGTTCTTTGTATGGAATTCTGATTGAAAAGAGGGGAGAGTATTTTGGTTAGTTATATAACTAACCACAATGGAGAACCCCTTCTCGTCGAAAGAAATATGGATGGGATATTGGGCTTGGCCAAGAGCTCAAATAGATAGTGTCCCACCTTTCGATGATTCTCTTAGAAATTCATTGTTGGAGGACCCATTCAACTTTTTTTCAGAGATTAGGAATTGTGATATGTATGTTGGATGGTTCGGTAGCCCGTCAGCTATGGATCAAATGCTTGCCTTCGATGGGATGCCATCTTTTCCATCAACATCCTATCCATCCTCTGTGCAGAAAGTTTTGCAGAACAAACTTCTACTCCCTTGCTGGATAAAATAAATGCTTCTAGGACTTCTTACAACGGTGGAGATAATGTGGTGCTTCAGCAAACGTATTCGTATTTTGGTTATCCCTAAGATTGTATTGATGCTGATGATCTGGGTGCAAAACACAGTAGTGGTGCTGGTCCACAAAACTGTTTCCAAAACACGTCAGATTGTATTATTTCTCAGCCAACTGGGCCATCATCACTTGCTGAGAGGATGCTAGAGGCATTATCCTTGTTCAAGGATTCATCTATAGGGGTTATTTAAGTGCAGGTGTGGGTTTCCATAAGGAGCGGGGATCAATACTTGTTGAGTACCTCAGAGCAACCATTCTTGGTTTGACCAAATGCTAGCATGGTTTACCACTAGACCTTCCTGGTCGTGTGTTTATCTCCAAGATTCTAGAATGGACTTCAAGTGTAATTTATTATAGCAAGCCTGAGTACTTACAGGCAAAGCATGCATCTGATCATGAAGTACGAGGTTCTTTTGCATTGATCTTTGATCCAGATGACATGTCCTGCTGTGCTGTTCTGGAACTTGTCTCTGTGAAGGAGAAACCAGATTTTAATTCAGAGATGAAAATGTTTAGCTTCGCTTTACTGTATACTATATTGCAGAAGCTTTTGTTCTCTTCTATCTTTAGATGACTTGACTAGCAGTCTGTTTTCACTTAAAAGCCTAATAAAAGAAAAGAAAGGGCATAAATTGTTTGTCCTGGAGAGAGAACAAAAATGTTGTTCATAAATAAGTTTCTCCCTTTAAGGTCCTCTTGTTCCCTTTAAGTACTCCCTCTTGGTATGTTGTTGATAAATAAGTTCCTTTCCCTTGCTACTATATTTTAGAACCATCATATGCTGCATTTTGATCAGGAAAATATTAGATTTATCTGGATTTTAGAACCATAATATTGCGCAGAAATCTCCACAAGAATGAGCAGGAGGAGCAAGGCAACCAGATGACTGTTTACCATATTTCCATTTTATGCCTATACCAATTATACTATTTTGTTTACAATGATAGCCGTTCACATTTGATCTGATGAGCATTGAGTTCCTTTCTCATGGAGCCCACATTCTCTGGTAAGCTTTCTTGAAGTTGAATTACTTTCTTTCCTATCGATGATTTATGTCTTTCATATTCTTATTTCTTACCAAAAATTCTCAATGATTTCCAAACCTCTGCTCACAATATGCCTCAGCCTTAGAAGCCAAATCATTCCTGCATGAGTTGACATCACTCGCTAGCAATCTTAGTACCACTTCCAACCTCTCGTTATCGCTGTCGAACTGCATGTTGGCTAGATAATAAGAAAGACTTTCATACCTTTGGTTGCTGTGGGACATTCAATGGTCTTTCCACTCTGAAATCTGTGAAGGACCAAACTTTTTGGTAGTTCTAATGTATATCATCTTTGAAAAGGGCGTCCAGGTTAACCAACTGGTTTGTGAAAATGTTTTGGAAGAAAAAAGTTCATAAAGCCCATTAGAATAGGTCAACTGGTGAACTTAAATGCATTCAGCTATGCAAACAATATACCATATAAGTTGTTACATCATTTCATATATACCATATAAATATTATATAAATGCAAACTGCTATGAACCTATTATGTACCTGTTTTTGCTAGTGAGACTATTGTTCATTGCAAGAATTATCATTTATCTCGGAGGGAACTATACTCTAAGACCAAAGACTTGGCTTGATGATAACGTCCTTTCTACGATATCTGATGCCATGACTTTAGTTAAGAGGAAGATGGAAGATTATGTAAATTGGTATCTGCCAGGTAGGTTCCAAGATCATATTTGTACAGCTAACATCTTATTCTGTTTAATTTTACAAGTCCACTACATGAAAAACAAAATTTCCTTATACTCGTGTTGTACAGGAGAATTCAGATGATCCATCTAAGTGTATTTCTTTCACGAAAAAGAAAATTTATAACAAACGCAAAAAACTGTGGAAATAATATGGATCTGCAGAAAACCCTTTTGTTGCAACTAACAGTTTTAAATATATTGGCTTTTGTCAATTAGGATATTATATTTTTTATTTACCCTGATGAAACTTCTTGTTCTTGTAGCCTGTAAATGTAACACCCATGTAAAACATGGAGAGATGAAAACTGATGGAGCAAAGTGCGCCAGAGGTAACTTCCTCGTTAATTATGATCAAAATTAGAAGTCAAGTCAAGATTGAACTTCTTTCAAATTTATCCTCTTTTCAATGATTATGGTGATTGAGCTTATAAATTTAGGCAGGACAATCCAAATGCACTTGAAATTCTCAGCCACTTCCTTGTTAGCGCTTTTTTTAGTCTAGAAAAGCAAAACAATTAAACTACGAGAATAGAGGAAAATATCAGTAAATTTAAAGGGGCAGAAAATAAAATAGTTTTAAAACCCAATGCCAAAAGTCAACAAGTCAACCTCCTTCAAGTCTTTAACCACTCCTCATTCGTTCCCCTTTCCAGCCATGGATAAGAAGATCTGAGGAGTGAGAAGAATTGTTGCCCAAAAAACATTTGTCTTGCGTCGATGATCATTTGCCTCCTGTAATGTTGACTCTATGGGAAAAGATGGAAAAAGCGTTATCGTTGCTTAAAGATTAAAAATTCTTTAGGAATCGGCCTGCAAAATCTCCCTTACCCTCACCTGGGCGTCCCACATTCTACGCATCTTGAATATCTTCAACTGGAGGGTCGGAAAGGGCTTTCATGTCCAGAGCTTTTTGCTCGGGTATGGAGTTGTGGATTTCCAAAATGGACTTCAAATGTACGTTGTTACAGACCGAGTGAATACTCACACATATCAGATGCCATCTCTTGTGGAGTAAGGGGTATTATCGCCTTTCCGGTCTTTGATTCTGCTGCACCCATGCATTGCCGTGCTCTGCTGGAGCTTGTGACCATGGAGGAGAAAAAGGATTTTGATTTAGAGACGGAAAAGGTTTCCCAGGCTCTCCAGGTTTGTTTTCATTACATATATTTTTCAATCAGATTTTGGATAACGTTGAAAATACTATTTAATTTATTATCAGGATTCAGGAGAATAAGAAAGAGATGAAAGAAAATAGCTTTCCGTAGCATATCGAGTTTGAAGTCAAAGTTATTGCCTTTTTTACTTTTGAAATCTCATAACTTGTAAGAGCTTGAGAATGTTTTCAAAAGAAAAATTACTCGGGGAACGAGGTTCTAAAGCTAGTAAAAACAATGATAAAATTAAACCTGCTATATATTAGAGTTCTTTCTCCCTCATGACAGATATTTTAAAGCAGCAAGATTTGGTTACAATCCTGAAGATTAAACTTTGGAAAACTTGTAAGAGCTTGAGAATGTTTTCAGAAGCAGAATTAGTCGGGGAACGAGGTTCTAAAGTTAGTAAAAAGAATGCTCCAAATGCTGATGGTAATATGTTCACCGTATGTGCTTATAATAAAAGACGAAAGGTATCTGAAGTGTGCAAATGGTTCGACAAGGTTAAAGAAAAGAATGATGTAGAAAAGAAGCATCCAGGATAAGGCAAGAAGGGAACTTCAAATCTGCACAAGCACTTAAAATGGTGCGGTATGGGCCATATGTAAAGGATGCAAAAACAAGTATACAGGGGATAGCAAGAAGGGAACTTCAAATCTACACAAACATTTAAAAAGTTGTTCAAAAAATAGACGGAGAGATTCAAAAACAAATATGTTTGTTCAATGGCGAAGAGAATGAAGTTATCTAGCATCACCTTCTAAGGATACCGGTTGCTTCACAAACGAGTCAGATCTCACATTTAAGGAGATCAGGGAAGATAACTTGGTTCATGGTGGGAGGTGGTAGCTGCTGTGATTCCAGTTGTCGTGCTCTATGCCAGAGTCGGGACACAGATTCTGGAATTGAAAGAATAAAACCCTTGATAACTCGAGCACTATTCTCCATGGTTTTCCTGTGCTGTATGTGTAAAGCTTGAGAAGACTCTGAAAGAATTTATAAGAAACGCAAAAAACTATCGAAAAAACTGTTGAAAAGACTGGGAAAGAATTCTAGCTGCTTGTGATGGTGGTGGGACTAAGAGACAAGCAAGAGACTGCAGGAGGAGGAGGAGGAGGAGGAGGTGGTTTGGCTGAGAGGGTGGGGGGACTGATTGCTATAAATAGGGGGGGGGGGGTGTGGGATTCATTCCGGACTTGTAAATTTTTTAGGGTCCGATTAATTGCTCATTTAAGGTCCGATTGACTTTTCTCAAACTCCAACATTCGGTTGACGACAAACTCCATCTCTTTCTTCGACAAATTAACCCCGTCTCATATAAAGGTCCGATTAATTTTTCTTGTCCAAATAATAATCATACATTCTTTCATGGACCTTATCTACAATCTAGGTTGAATTCAATTAAACCAATATAGGCCAATAAATCATTTCTAGACATGACTTATGTTCTGACATGGAGTGATTTATTTAACACTTGTTAAATCATCGAATAATTAGAAATGATAATATTAATTGGATTTTAGAATTTTTAATCAAGTTTAACTCATCCCATTATTATCCTATAAATAGTAACTAGTAAATTATAAAGGAAGTGGGGGTAAAACAAATTGAAAAATTAATTAAACCAAAAAAATTAAAAAACAAATAATTGAAAAAATCAAGCTATGAAAAAAACTAACTACAATATTTAAAAAAATATTTGGTTCAGTTTGGGTTCGGTTTCTTAAACCTGAAACTAAAAAACCTTAATCAAACCGAACTGATTTAGTTAAAAATAAATTAAACCAAACAGAAAAAAATTTAAAAATCGAACTGGATCTAAATCAAGCCTGTCAGAAAATCCAAAAAAATCTCAAAAAACAGTATAGTTTTTGGTTTTTAATATAAAATAACCGATACCGAACTAAACTAAAATTGACAGGTTGGAACCGGTTTCGTTTCGGTTCAGTTTCAGTTTTATTTTTTATATTTTTTAAAATTTTAATTTGATTGGTTTTATAAATAAAAATAAGACTCGACCAAAAATAATTGAAGCATGAATTTATTGCTTTGGGTACAGCAGAGGCTTTGCATCAAAAAAAAAAAAAAAACCTAGAAGAATCTGTTATGCTCCCATCCATATTCATTGAAGCTAGAATTTTCGACATTGGAAATCTCATCTGGAAAATCAACAAAATTCCTTCATATTTGTTGTAACCTATTTTTGGGTCCCCACATAAAAAATAATAAAATACAAAAAAGTGCAAAAAAATATATTATCAAAAAATATAACAGTGAAAAAATACCAGTGCGCCCTAAAAATGTTCAAAAATTGATTGAGGATGTTCAAAAATAAAAAAATTAATTTTTGACAGTATATCATTGACTGATGAGAGCCCCGATGATAAAGAAAATTCAATTTGAGGAAGAAAAATGCAAAATTAGAAGTTTATGGACTCAATTAAATTTTATTGAAGGTTTAATTGCATTTATGAAGATTTTAATTGCAAGAAAAATTGATTTTGGAGTTAATTTGGGCTTTAATTAGGAGGAATTAATTTTCTAGGGTCAAATTTAAATTTTTGGAAGTTAATTTGGCCAATTAGGGACTTAATTGAAGAAATTCGAGACCAAGAACTAAAATGCAAAACACGCGCAAATTGAGGGACTTCTTTGATATCTGACGCATCTTGGCGCCTTTTTCTTTTAAATGAAACGGCGCGTTTTAACCAATACAACGCCGTTTCATGCACTGTTTAAAAAAAAAAAAAAAAAGGAAAACCCAAAACGGTGCCGTTTTGAAACGGCACCATCATCTTCTTCCCTGCGCACGCAGAGAACAGGGGAGAAGAATTTTTTCTTCTCCACTTTTAGCTGAACTTCTTTCCCGGATTTGGCGCAATAAGACGCCTACCATTTGACGCCCACTTGCCTCCTTTTTATCCATTGAACGGATAGTGGAGGGGCGGCCAACAGTGGCCGCCCCCTGTTTTTGGCTATAAAAACAGGGGAGGAAGAGAAGAAAAACAGAGGGAGAGAGAAGAGGGAGACGAACCAAGAGAGAAGAGAAGAGAAGAGAAGAGAGAGGGCAGAGAAGAAGAAGAAGAAGAAGCAGCAGGGAAGAAAACGAAGAAAAACAGTAGAGAGAGAGAAGGGAAACGCAGAACCACCGTGCCTCCGCCACCATCGCCTTCGCTGCCACCAGCAGCACCGCCTCGAGGCCACCCCGGGTACCCTCCTGCTCCCCGATCATTTTCTTCTCCTGCTGCCCCGCCTTGCACTTGCATGCAGAACGTGAATAATTCACGTTCTGCTGCAAAATGCAGCGTGGGCTGGGCCGTTAGCCCAGCCCATGTAAATGGGCCTAGCCGGCCCAGCCCATGCATTTGGGCCGGGTCCGGCCCCTATAATTTTTATTTTTATTTTATTATTTTTTTTATTTATTTTTTGTTATATCTTTATTTTCCAGCACATTTCTTTTTTCAATGTTTATTTAATATCAGTCTGTTTTTTATATCACAATAATATAATTCCGGTATTAAAATACCCGTTTTTCGTACGGCACTATTTACGGTACTGTTCACACATGTATTTGGGCCTGACTCGGCCCATTTAAAAAGAAAAAAATCAAAAATATTTGCTTCAGCATTTTATAATTTTTCCGTGCAGTTTTTATGTTATTTTGCTTAATATCGGTCTGTATTTTACATCATAAAAATACAAATCCGGTATTAAAATACCCGGTTTTCGGCAAAAACTTCCAAAAATAAAAAAAATTGAAAAAAGATTAAAAACAAAAATGTTTTTGTGCATACGGCCAAGTGTCTCAAATCTAAAATATCATATCTTATTTTTCATATGTCAAAAAAACAATATTTTAGCATGCATTTTGGCTTTAATAACCAGTTTATTAAAGTCAAGAGAACATTGGCCAAAATCTCAAAAATAATAAAATATTTTATTTGGTTTGATTTTAGTATCAGGGATTATGAATTTATACGTAAATCGTATTCCTGATATTAAAAAGATATTTTCTTTGGACGACTTCGAATAGTTAGTTTTTTACCCGATAAAGATAAGGATCTCCTTATGGAGGAGGACTTTTCTTAAACCGTAAACGAACCAACAATTCAAAAACCACAACATGATTTTAGATTTTATCAGACATTAAAACAATGCAGCCTACCTTAGGTAGGGCGTAGTTGGGGTGCTAATACCTTCCCTTTACGCAACCAGTCTCCGTACCCGATCTTTAAAGACCAGTTAAGGTTCCTAGTAACCAGAATACTAGGTGGCGACTCCCATTCCAATTTTTTCACTTGTAGAGACAAGAATTCCTTGTCTCTCCGCATTTTTTCCATGAATAAATATTCCGATTTTTCCTTGAGGGTGGACGATCGCAGCGCCGCCGCACACGTGCGACAATATTTTCTATGACCTGTAACTGCCTTTAGCCATATTACCATCATAGCTATGAACAAAAACACCACTCTCGAATAGTCCATGGCAGCTAGCTGGTTTTGGCAGTCCTTATTTGTCTCCAATTCTTCTTCCTTTTCCAGAGAGAAATGAGCTACGAGTGATTTAATTCCGTCACGACCATAATTTTTCCCTGCAGAAGTAAATCTCATCGCCTCAAGAAACACTGCAACTAATCCCTGTTGTAATCACGGGACAAAACCCTTCAAATCACAGCTGCTTTGTGCCTTTGATGATTTTGTTCTCCGGTGAGCTACTCCATTTATTCCGTTAACTCCTTAATCTCAGTTTCTGCAAGAATGTGTCAGCATGTCTTTTCATATCTGCAATTGGTGCTGCTTAGTTAGCAAGATCTAGCAAAGTTCTCGTGTCATATGTTTTTTTCCAGGTGCCTCAAGGGAAGAGCTATGAACGGTCGACCATCATTCTTGAAGCTTTTTGCGAGGGAGTTTTGACCAAATTAAATAATTAACAAAACATAGGTACATATGGGTAGATTTAGGGATGTGATCCAGAATAATTCAAAAAAAAATTTATACTTAATATGAACTATACTCATTAAATAAAATTATTTAACAGCAATATTAATTATTTTGATATTTTCTTTTTGTGTACAGTCGGAATTCATGATCTCTATCTTTTTCCTTTTAAATTAAAAATAGAAAAATAATAAAAATAAATTTTTATATTAAAATTAAATTAAAAAGATATAATATACGAAGTTTGAACTTTTTATAAGAAGTTTTAAACTATTATTTTCTTATGGTGTATTTTCTATTGTTATAATCTGTTTTTCAACTTTGTTAGCTAATAAATTTGATTTAATTACTTTGAATTTAGCTTAATTAGCAATTAAAAAGTTTAAAGATAAATGTTTTTTAAAAATAAAAATTTAAAACCATCCAGGGAGTAAACAATGCACGTCTAAAGTATTTTGGCAACATTTAATGTTTTTTATAATAATATAATAATAATAGTTTTGCTTTTTTTAATTTGAATCACTTTGTATAGTTTTTTTTTTCGAAAGCTAATTTTAAATAGGAATCAAATCTCTTTGAACACAAGTTATGAATATTTAGAATAATCGTGCGTTTAATGGAAGATGACATAAAGGTGAGTGTGAATATATGTATGCATTGACTGTTAATTTAAATAGCAAGATATTTTCATCCTAATTACATCATCTTTAACCTAGTTCTTTCATAGTTTTTTCATTATCACTTGGTAATTGATTTGAAAACTTGTTTGATGTTAATATTTAACCTGAGAAGATCTAGTGGATTGATTTGTGACTCAATTGACTCGATTGGTATAAAGATTGATTGATTTGTAGTTCATACCAAATCTTAAAAGAGTGAATTTTGAATTAACTTGATTGATTTAACATGTCAAATTTTAACTTGGATAAATTTATTGGTTTTTTTATTAAAAAAAAGACTTAGTTTTTGATTGAATTATTACCTAAATCCTGGGTTTTATCAACAACAAATCCAAATTAATAATTAGATGAATACTAATATTCTATCTTGATATTTATAGATTTACATAATCATTGTTATATAAACCTAGTTGACCATTGTGGAAGTGGAAATCTAAATTAATATTGCAAATGGAGTACAATTTTGGTAATGTTTGCATAATCAGGAATGAAAATAACTAGCTAGTTGATTCTTATGTACTTGATCCAAGAATATCATTAAGTAGGACAAGCAATCTTCCATGAATTATTAGATAAAATACACATTTTAAAATCATTATGATATTCGCAAGTAGGATTCACTTGATAATTGTAGGTAGTTGTTAATTCTTGGGGAAAATCTCATGTTAGTTGCTAATCATCTTTCAATTCTTGAATTGAATCCTTAATATGATTATTTTTTCAATTAAGTCCTTAATGTATTGGACATCAATTTTTTAATCAAGTATTTGGGTTTTATATTTTGTACGATAATGTTTTTTAAGAAAACTTGATATTTTCATTAAATAGTTGCCATAATTCATAAGGAAGAACCCAATTGAAAATGCTTGATATGATGGGGATGGACTTGAAGGTTTCATTTGAAATTGTAATAGTGACAACAGTTTAAAGTGTGTTTTGTTTAGAAATATATTAAAATGATTTTTTTTTATTTTTAAAAAATTATTTTTGACATCAGCACATTAAAACGATCTAAAAATATAATATATTTTTTCTATTATAAACAAAAAAAAAAGTTTCAAATTTTTTAAGAACACGGTTTGCAACGCGTTTCCAAACACACTTGAAATTGACTTGAGAAAAATCAAGAAAACGCAATATAATATGGTAAGAGAATGAGGTGTTCCTGTTTTTTATATACTTAATTAGAGCTCCATCTAAAGACACACATATATATTTAAAAAAAAAACTATAGTATTTCTATTAATCACTAATGAATATTCGAGGAGCTAGTCTAGTCTCTTCTTGGCATAAGAAAGCTGAATCTGGCCACCAGCACAAATTTGAGATGCTTCTCTAGTCTCTTGCAAGCACATTGAATTCGTTGAATTCACATATATGTTGGTTTCAAAAGCTTGGCAGGGAATGTTCTTTGGATTTATGATAGGTTTAAATTTCTGGGTTTTTCTTGAGCCTTGCACTTCGAGTCCTGTGTATCAGCTGAGACTGTCCCATATACTTAATGAAACTATAGTTTATTTATTAATTTGGAAAAATCAAGCACTAATTTCTAAAACTAATCTGTTTTTAAGCAATGCTAGAGATAATATTTCTTACCATTAATTCGCCGAGGTGAGTTCAATGGTAGAAATACATATGGCTTCCCTTTTTTTTTCCAAATTAAATATAAATGGGAATTCTAGGATTTAACAGAGCAAGAACATGAATAAATAAATGGGAATTCTGTCCCTGATTTGAAGTTTCCTACGTAGTTTCTTGCAAGGCCGCTCTTGAACTCAGAACATGTTAAACTTAGACTCATTTTCTCAGCAGACTTTGAATCCTTTAGCAAACTCGATTGCAATGGAGCCTGATCCAGTGCACACCGGTGCAATAATGCATGTTCTTTGTATCCCCAACTTGAATTCCAGCAAATTAGAGCCTAGTGATGCTTTTCAAACTAAGCATCTCTATGTCAACATTTAATAAACTTAGCATCCCTACTATATAGACCAGTGATCTTGAGCATGTACAATTGAGTGTTTAGATACCTTATATGCTTCCATTGCTATACTGAATTGCAATACCTTGGTGTAAGTTTTGCACCCATCAGCTTGTTAGTCTCAACTTCAGGTGAAAAATAAACAGCGAAGTATAGGAAAAAATTGATGACCTGAATGGTAGAAGGTGACTTATCTTTGCCTGCTTCTATTTAGGATTCAAAGTCTGTTTTTTTTCTTTTCAAGGGAATGAAAAGTAATTATATTGTGCAATAAATATGTGATATCACAATTTTACTCGTACGTGTGTGTTTATTTTTTTGATTATTAAAGGGTTTATTAGTCGTTTTACTATGGATTGCACCGTGCATTAATTTTAATAGATCTAAGCTCAATCTATATAATTGATTGTCATTCAAAAGTGGGTGTTTTACAATTATCGAAGGCACTCACTTTCAATCCATACAAGGTATTTTTTTAAAAGTATTATTTGCTTGAAAATATAACAAAATATTTATTTTTTATTTTTTATATCAGCACATCAAAATCATTAAAATATACTAAAAAAATTATCAATTTATATATTTTTTAAGATAAATATATTTTTTAAAAATATTTATAAATAAAAACTACCTCAATCTTAAATAGATTTAATCTTGAGGAGTAGCTCAACTGATTAGACTATGAATTTGCTCTCTAATGATTATGAGTTTGAGTTTTTTTAAAATAACTAAAGGTTTATATGGTTGTTAATTTCATGACCCGTTAAATTAATCGAGATATATGTAAGCTGATCCGGACAACTATATTAACTATATATATATATATATATATATATATATATATATATAAACAAAGCAATAGGAGAGGTTGTGGGTTTGGAATCATCATGTGGTCCATTTAACCCATGTTCCACACCCAGTCTCATGTCTTCTCGACACAAACATTATGAGGTAAATTACAAGAGGGTGTTTAGGAAAACTGATGCATATAGAAAAATAAGAGGAAAATAAGTTGGATTTTTTCATTATACATGCTTATACAAGAACTTAGAATACCTAAGAAGACTGCGAGATTATACGGCCAAAATGTTGAATTCCCATTGTTGTTTAGTAACGTTATATATAGTGTTTCAAGCATCAATTGGCTTTTATGTTGTCAATTTCAATTGTTTGTGTTTGATGAAATAAATCAACGATAATTAATTTCTATGGAATGAAATTGTAAATCAAGTAATATCCAAGAGAGTAATCAATAACATCAGTGGCTTCATTATTAAAGTTTATTCATCAACTTCTACTCTTAGATAAAATAGATAATCCAACATTTTAGATTAAAAAATTACAAGTCCGATTGACTTTTCTCAATCTCCAACATTCGGTTGATGTCTTCATCTTGAGGTCCGAATCCGATTATCAAAAAACTCCACCTCTTTCTTTTCTGCTGGTATAAATAAGCTGGTAATATCAGCATCACAAGCATACTTTCTTGACAGTTTTTTTTTTCATTTATTATAAATTATAAATTATTTCCTAGTCTTCTCCATACAACACAGGAAAACCATGGAGAATGGTGCTCGAGTTATCAAGGGTTTTATTCTTTCAATTCCAGAATCTGTGTCCCGACTCTGGCATGGAGCAGGACAATTAGAATCACAGCAGCTACCACCTCCCACCATGAACCAAGAAGAAGATCTGGTCGACAATTCCCATGATGAGCAGGTAAAGGAATGGCAAAAGGTGCTTATAAGCACCTGCTTCACATCAGGACTTGAAATAGCCCTTCATTTTCACCAAATTACTGATTCCAAACGCGATTCCTTGCATTTAGTCTGTATCCTTGTTGCATTTATCCTTGTTTTTCATCACCATTTCAATCCCATTCCCCCCTGGTGTCAAGTGGGCTACTTGGATAATCTATGCCATCTCGTGTTTTGTTATTGCAATATGCAATTTCTGCTACTAGACATTAGCTTTACATGGCATATATTTTTTTCTGTCAGTGTTTGTATTTGTTCTTCGTTACAAGGCTTACATTTGCAAGTAACTCAGGTTTTATAATATATACACGCGCAAAAATAGGCAGTCTTTACTTATATTTAGCTTTATCTGTGTGCTTATATGTATAAAGAAGACAAATTTGGAGGTGGGTTTGGTTTGTTATTGTAGATATTGGAGTGTGGAAGTTAATCACAGAGGCTTTCTATACTGCAAATTTTTGGATGTTATATTACTGGATTGTCCTTGCTACTCATAGAAAGGAGATGAGTGATGTACTAATTAGACCATGGATGTTGAGATACATGTTTATTGGCTGCTGAAAGCTGATATATCTTGATTTTTTGGTGTGTGCAGGCAGCTATATGTATTGTAGGATTGAAGAAAGTGAGGTTTCGCTTTCCGGGTTATTTCTGTCGAAACAGGTAAAATGTTAGGTTTTTCAAGTGTAATTATTGAGTTGTTTTTAGTTATTAAAAAACAAAACAAAAAAGGCTAAAGAGAGGAAATTGAGCTGTTCTGTTTTGCGAGTAGATAAAAACCAGATGACTGTTTCCCATATTGCCATTTTATGTCTGTACCAATTATACTATATTGTTTACAATAATGGCCATTCACAGCTGATTTGATGAGCATCGAGTCATGCAGCCCACATTCTCTGGTAAGCTTCCTTGAAGTTGAATTCCTACATGTTGTTTGAATACTTTCTTTCCTATCGATGATTTACATCTTTCATATTCTCATTTCTTGCCAAAAATTCTCAATGATTTGATTTCCAAACCTCTGCTCATAATATGCCTCAGCCTTAGAAGCCAAATCATTCCTGCATGAGTTGACATCACTCGCTAGCAATCTTAGTACCACTTCCAACCTCTCGTTTTCACTGTCGAACTGCATGTTGGCTAGTAATTAGAAAGACTGTCATACCTTTATCTTCAGTAAGGGCACATTAATGTTAAAATCTTACCACAAAATCAGGATTTGTCACTTCTTCTGGTGCTACCATAAACTTGATAACATACACACCACAGTCATGTCTGCACAGAAAGAAATCATATCATCTGATGTGGCTTACAGTATTTTAAAGGTACTCAACATGTAACCTAACTACTCAATATGTTGTGGATCATAAATATATATGTACCCATTTTGTTGTTGTGGGACATTCGATGGTCTTTCCACTCTGAAATCTGTGAAGGACCAAACTTTTTGGTAGTTCTGATCATCTTTGAAAAGGGCATCCAGGCTAACCAACTGGTTTGTGAAAATGTTTTGGCATGAAAAAAATTCATAAAGCCCATTAGTACACTGGTTAACTAAGATAGCTCATAAAGTATGCAGCCATTTACCAAGTTACGCAGTCGCCTGTCAACCCAACCACTCTGACATGATGCAGCTAATGAATCCCATATCTCAACAACTTGCTTTTTCAATTGTAGTACAAATAGAAAGAAATGACTTCTTTCCTCGTCAAAGACAGGAACAAACGCCTGCAAATATAGTTTTCACAGCATAACTAAGCATGGGATGCATTAATTGGACTAAAGAAAACCAAACTTCACCTTTTCACAGCACAAAAGATTTGACATGTAGTTTTCCTTGATCATGTGCGTTTTCGCGAAAGAAATACACTTAGATGGATCATCTGCATGCGCCTGTACAACACATGAGTATAAGGAAATTCTGTTTTTTCATGTAGTGGACTTGTAAAATTGAACAGAATAAGATGTCAATTGTACAAATATGATTTTGGAACCTACAGCAAAAAAAATTGGCAGATACCAATTTACAGAACCTTCCATCTTCCTCTGAACTGAAGTCATGGCATCAGATATCGTAGAAAGGACGATATCATCAAGCCAGGTCTCTGGTCTCAGAGAGTATAGTTCCTTCCGAGATAAATGATAATTCTTGCATTGGACAATAGTCTCGCTAGCAGAAACAGGCACAAAATATGTCAACTAGTGAGCTTAAATGCATTCAGCTAAGCAAACTATAACTTGGGGGAAAAGAATCTCACCTCTCACTCAGTGAGGAATCAAAGACATATTGGATTAACTTTAAGTCCTCTGGACTGGTAGGTTTGCTCACTGTAAACGGACCAGCCAAATATTTGGACATTTGCTTCCCAGGTGAGTCAAATCTCACATCTGTGGAGACCAGAGAAGAACCGGGCTTCCCTTCCTTGCTACTGCAAATATGGAAGACAAAAACAAATTGAGAAAAATGGTAATCCCATAAAATGTGAACATTCAATTACGGGCGATGACAACTATAGTTACAATAGAACAATCTCATTCACATGTTGTAATCTCATAGGACATGTGCATTAACCTTAAAAGACAATCTGGTTAAACAAATTGATACTGTAATTGAAATTACAAGGTTGCACCAGTAAGCTTAAGAAATGCAAATCAAATCTTAGCATAGTTGATCTTGTTAATAATCATCACAAGGGAAGTGAGGGACTTTTTCTTTCTGCACTTTGCAGACCAAATTTCATAAATCAAATAATAGTAGAAAAAAACAGGAAAATGATTTTCAGAAACTTAGGAAACAAATCATTTTGAAATTACTTGTATTTATACATCGACCTATTATACAATATACTAAAAGGGATTAATACCCCATTTACTGTTTACGTAGATACAAAATACTATGGATTAGAGCAGTGTAATAATAGAGTTGCCCTTGCCACAGAGAGTTCCAAGGACAACGGGGGTGGGCTAGTCTTTTTCTGTGGGATGCATATGTCATTCAAGAGATGGTTGAGGAGAAAATGAGAAAATGGTTAGTTCTAATTATTTGTGTTATAAATATTATTACAAAATATTCATATAAAAAAATATTATAATTTGATTTTGAAAAATTACTATTTGTATTATAACTCAAAGTATTCATATCAAAAATATTATTATTTGTGTTATAAATATTATTGGATTTCTTGATATAATTATTTGTGTTATAAATATCATTATTTTTATTATAATTAATAATATTATTATTTGTATTATAATTAATATTATAAATAAAATAATTAAATAATTAAAAAAACATTATTATTATTATTACTATTAAATTTAAAAAATAGTATCATTACTATTGAAGAAAAACCATCATTTTTTTAAAAGATTAAAAAATATAAGAATTTGAGCAAACAAGTTAAATATTATTGTTAGGTCTCATGTTGCAGCCAGATTTGATGCTTTTGAGTTTAACATTACAATAAAACCTAATATTCTTAAATTTTAAATTTTTTTTATGAAAATTAAAGATTGGTATGCGGTGTAGCACTGACCACATAACTAATAATAAACTAAACAAAGAACTTACTTGTTTTCGGGGCTTTCCAACCAGTCCTGTCCACATATAAAAGCCTCTATGATCTCTGGCCCCAAACCATTGAATGATGGATTCACCTTTGTAGCTTCACCGCTCATAGTAGACTTTGATAGAATAGCTGAGATTGGAATTGCTAAGAAATCACGAGCCATTTTACCAAGTGCTGGAAATCTTGGAGCATTGACTCGCCACCAAGCTAATACATCTGAAACTTTATCCCGGTTTTCCACAGGCTCTTCTAAATACCGATCAAGATCAGATTTTGGCGGATCAACCTTAAGCCACTCGTAGAATCCCAAGAACGTACCATCAGAATCCAGATCATATGATGGCAAACAACTGATGTCGCTGGCAGGTGATGCTATATAACTGTTGTACGTACATGTAAGTTTGCTACGAAATTCCAGCAAGTATTTGCTCGCATCACTGCCATGCATCGGCAAAAACCCATACTGCACAAATTTAAGTTTACAGCGCGGGTCCAGTACTAATAGGATTCCAAATGCAAAACTCCATTCACTCCAATGCCTATCAAGATTCACCTTCATTCTCTTCGCCATCGAACAAACATATGCATGCTCACTCTTTTCCCACAAAAGCAAGTTCTTATATATAGAGCAAACATGGAAGAAGCATGCATCTATGCTTGATGAAGAACTGCCTAAAGATTCGTGGATCTCTTTAAAACACCCACATACAATCATCGCCATCTTCCACTCCTCTGCAGATGGATTCACCTTAAAATCAAAATCAACTTGCTCGAGTTGAGTAAAAGCTTCTCTTAATTCCAATGCACTCCTGAGCATGACAAACGTGGTCTCCCATCTGGTAGGATCATCATGAGAGGCTGCTTTCATATCTTGCAATTTCACATGATTAGTTGCTTTCTGAAACTTATCTTGGTTAATTGGTGTTGCATTCACATATTCAATACAGCCCCTAATCTTGTTAAGCACATCTTTTATCTCATAAAACCCAACTCGAGCAAGAAGTTCAAGAGTTTGTGCGTAGCAAGAAACACATAACAAGTCCCAATTCATATGTGGGAATTGACTGAGAAGCTTACTTCTGAATTCTCTAGTCATTTGACTGTTTGGTGGAGCAATTTCTGCAAACATGAACTGCACTTTCTTAATGATGTTCCACTCCACAAGCACATGTTTCACAGCTTCAATCATATAAAATGCATGTTCTATCCTCCTGAAAGCCAAAATCTTCTTATTCATCCTCCACCCATCATCAATAAAATGCATGGTCAAGCAGCAGGTCATCTTGTTATCACCGTATGACTGCAAATCAATTGTTATACTGAATAGAGATGAGAGATTATCAAGATATTTCATTAGTTTCTCTTTCTCTTGTCTGTAAATAGAAAGAGCATCAGCCTGAACAGTGTCTTGTGAACAGAGTTGAAACTTTGGCTGCAGATCGCAGACAAAAGTTTTGACGAACTCATTTTGAACCTTATCCAATGGAAATCCGAGCTTCATAATCATTCTAACAAAGTTAAGGTGACTCCTTTCTTGATCAAACACGAAATTTCCTCCCAAATCAGAAGGCAATGTATGTTGTTTTGCATCTCCCTGTCTCTTTTTTGAACAACTTTTGAAGTGTTTGTGTAGATTTGAAGTTCCCTTCGTGCTTTCCCCTGGATACTTCTTTTGACATCCTTTACATATGGCCCATACTGCACCATTTTCTTTGTCTTTATCCTTATCGAAATGTTTCCACACTTCAGATACCTTTCGTCGTTTATTATCAGCACGTTCGATGAACATATGACCATCAGGATCTGGAGCAGGTTCAATTTTATCATTGTTTTTACTAACTTTCGAGCCTCGTTTCCTGATGGATGGTTTTTGTGGAAACATTGTCAAGCTCTTACAAGTTTGCTTTATTGTAAGCTTCAGTTTCTCAACCAAGTCTTGCTGCTCTGAACTCTCTTTCACGAGGATAGGGAGAAAGAACTCTAATATATAGATACAATCATCACCAGTGCTCCTTAGCAGGATTGCAACCGCAGCATTCAAATTATACTTTCGTGCGTGATGAGCAAGAGGATAGTCCCTTACATGCTTTTCCTTCACATCAGGCTCAAAGCCTTGCATCTCCTTCACATCAGGCTCAAAGCCTTGCAACCGAAGAAGTGTTTTATAGGCTTGTCCAGCAGCACCTTGCCATGTTTTCAGAAATAGCTGCTCACAAGCATGCACAAAGCCTTGCATCTCCTCATCTGCATAACAAGCTGTACGCTCTATTGCAAGTTTACCTAACCAGCAAATACTAAAATTACCTAATTTTAAAATATCATTATCTCTCCAGGGAATCCATGTCAGAGCAAGTGGCAATCTGTGTGTTTGGCATACAGCTCTGGTAACATCAGCGATTTCAGTTAAGGCAGCTCTTTGAACCTCATTAAAACACTGGGAAAAAAATTATATTAGACAAAGCAAAAGACAACCTAATTTTGCATAGAAAAAACTGTAAGGTGCTACTGATACATACCTGAGGACGAGGTAAATTGGTCCGTAAACCCGCATCCTGCAAACAGTTGGGCTTATAAAGAGTTTAAAACACCATTAAATAAGACAAATATGTCTCTTTGCACATATAATTTAATGGCAAAAATAATTTGGATTGAAGTTGTAATAAGGAATGCCTCATGAACTCCAATTAAAAGCTTAAAGACTGTTTCACTTCAGAAACACTAGCAAATGCGAACGCTAAGGAAAACTACTCTCTTTCATCTCTTTCTTATTCTCTTAATTCCTGATTATAATTGTTGGGGCTGTTAGGTTGTTAGAGTTATTGTTGAAATTGTCCCCACTAGTCTTCTAACTGTTTTCTTTCACTATTTACCGTATAAAAAGTGAAGTGGGTTGTTTTGTTTCAATCTTATCTCTTTGTAAGTCTTATATTTCAGATAATTTGAGTGAATTGCTTTGTGGTAGTCTTCTAACAACAATAAATTGAGTGCTATTTTCAACAAAATCTGATTGAATATATATAATGGAAACAAACCTGGAGAGCCTGGACAACTTTTTCCGTCTCTAAATCAAAATCCTGTTTCTCCTCCATGGTCACAAGCTCCAGCACAGAACGGATACCATGGGGTTGATCAGGATCAAAGACCGGAAAGGCAATAAAACCCCTTACTCCACAAGAGATGGCATCTGATAGGTGTGCGTATTCATTCGGTCTGTAATAACTTACATTTGAAGTCCATTCTGGGAATTCACGCCCATTAAGCCACACCCGACGCAAAATTTCATGATCCTCCAGTTGACGATATTCAAGTAGCGTAGAATTTGGGACGCACACGTGAGGGTAAGGCTGATTTTCCAGGTCGAATCCACGCCATACCCAAAATTGTGCCAAAAAACAACGTGAAGTACTTCCTAAAGAATCTTTAAGCAACGATAACGCTTTTTCCATCTTTGCACGTAGTCTTAACTTTACAGGAGGCAAATCATCAACGACGCGAGACAACTGTTCAAAATCCATTTGTATTTCGACAATGTTTTTAGCCACAAGTCTTCTCACTCCTCAGATCTTATCACATAGTGGCTGGAAAGTGGAACGATGAGGAGTAGGTAAAGACTTGAAGGAGGTTGACTTGTTGACTTTTGGCACTGTATCTTAAAACTAACTTATTTTCTGTCCCTTTAAATTCACTGATATTTTGCCTCTATTCTGATAGTTTAATTCTTTTCAATTTCATCCTTATATTTTTCTTGACTAAAAAAAAAAGCTTACTTATAAATATACCAGATTACCAGCAGAAGTGACTGAGAATCTCAAGTGCATTTGGATTGCCTGCCTAAATTTTAAAGCTCAATCACCATCTTGTTATGTAATCATTGAAAAGAGGATAAATTTAAAAGAAGTTCAATCATTACTTGACTTCTAATTTTGATAATAATTATGACGAAGCTTCTTTTGGCACACTTTACTGTTTGGTCTAATAAAATTTTAAAGTTTTTTTTATTTAAAAATATATTAAAATAATATTTTTAATAAAAAATATATATATATAATGATCAGTTGGAAGAAAGTGGTAGATAAATATTACGTTGAGTTCTATTTCAACAAATCAGTTCAATTAACATTTATATGTATAATATATTGTATAGTCATTATTAAAATTGTTGAGAAAAAAATAGTTTTGATAAAAGATTTAAACATATTTCTTAATGGAATAACAAAAAAGAGAGAGAGAGAAATTCAAACTTTTATTTTCATTTTTGAAGTCATAAGAGAAAAAAAGAAATAATGTTTTTCTTTATATTTTTTTAAAAATTAGTTTTGATAAATGATTTAAACATATTTCTTAATGGAATAAAAGAGAGAGAGAGAGAAATTCAAACTTTTTTTTTTTCATTTCTGAACTTATAAGAGAAAGAAAGAAATAATGTTTTTCTCTGTATCCTGTGACTCCTTCTAAGACAAATCATAAGCTATACCTATGGTTAATATATTTTATTTTCACCTCAAATAAAGCATGCATTTTACTCACAAAAGTTTATATTAAGTTTTCATATTTTTACCTATGGTAAACTTTCTAACATATAACATGCCAGAATATATATATATTTTTTTTTAGTTTTATTCTCAGGTTTTACAACATAGATATTGCTAAAAATGATAAATACTTACTAATTGTACTGTACTCCTATAATATGATTAACTCCTTTAATATGCTGCCTCTCGACTGAGTTACATCAATTAGAAAAAGGTAAGGCAACTATGGTTTGGAAGGATTTGTCAAAATAAATAAATAAATAAAATTTTGAAAGTTAAGATAGCCGGTACTATAGTTTAAAGTATTTTTCGTTTAAAAATATATCAAAAAAAATATATTTTTTAAAAAATTATTTTATAATCAGCATATTAAAATAATATAAAAACATAAAAAAATAATTTTTAATAAAAAAATAAAATAAAATTTAAGAAGCTGTCTCTAAAAATTTTGTCAATCATTGGATTTTGTTAGCCCTAAATAATTTGTAGAGGTTTGCTCTGTTAAAAACAGGCAAGACATAAGATAATTAGGCCCTATCTAAGCTCTACCTAGGCTTAGCCCATCAAATTCTCCAATCGAAAGATGCAAGCCCATAAAAAGTTTGAATGGCCCATATTATGTTATATTGATCACTGGTTATATATAACACCGTGATCCGTTCACTGAATTTCAACACCTTCCAACATGCAAATGTAAGCCTTGTTACGAAGAACAAATACAAACACTGACAGAAAAGATATATGCCATGTAAAGCTCGAGTCTAGTAGCAGAAATTGCAGATTGCAGATTGCAAGAACAAGCAACGGAATGGCGTAGATTATCCAGGGGGGAATGGGATTGAAATGGTGATGAAAAACACGGTGGCTGCCAGGAAAACAGCAACTTTACCCAACACTTTGGATGTCATCGGAAACTTCGCGGGGTTGATAAAATGTGAAACAAAGAGGCAAGAAAGATAATAGCAACAAGGATACAGACTAAATGCAAGGAATCGAGTTTGGAATCAGTAATTCGGTGAAAATGAAGGGCTATTTGAAGTCCTGATGTGAAACAGGTGCTTATAAGGACCTTTTGCCATTCTTTTCCCTGCTCACCATGGGAATTGTCGACCAGATCTTCTCTGAGACGTGCTAGCTGCTATGATGCTAGTTGTCGTGCTTTATGCTAGAGTCGGGACACATATTCTAGAGTATTATTCTCCATGATTTCCTTATGCTGTATCCTATAAAGCTTGAGAAGACTGAAATAATTTATAAGAAACGAAAAAAACTTTCGGAATTGTGTGCTTGTGATACCTTTATACAAGTTTTTTTTATATATATAATTCGTAAAAGTTTTTTTTTTATTTGAGATTTTTACTTTTCATTTTAAAAATATTTTTAAGGAAATATAATTTTTTTATTTTTAATATCAAAAAATAATTCTTTAAAATATATATTTTAATTTATTTTTAAATAAAAAATATTTTTAAAAATAAATACTAGCGGCACTTCAAAGTCTACAAATTAACTCAAAAGCTAAGAGAGAATTTGCATACAGGAAAAAAATGCAAAAAACCTTAAATTATTGTTGTAAAAGAGAGACAACGAGAATCACCTGAATATTCAGCTTTATATGCAAGAATATTTATGGTCCAGGGAGGAGGCATGTTGAAGGTTTGAGTTGGCTATGGCTCAGGTTAAGATTGTATTAATATTTTTTGATTAGTTTTATGTATAATAAATTTATAATTCTTGATTGAGTTATCAAAAAATTCTAAAAATTTACGTGGAACCTTCTAGTATAATACTTTAGCTTAGGTTAAAATTTCAAAATTTTTGAAGAAATTCAGAAATTTGATAAAAAAAAATCATAATTTAACTAGTTTTACGTTATTGGACGTAATTTTCAATCCGACTATCAGATTGAGCTAAAATTTTACGAGGAATCTTAAAATATATTGAATAAAATCTGGTTAAAATTTTAAAATGAACAGAGCTTGGTAGTTCTAATAAAATAAAAGACCGTCAAATAAAAACAAAACGACTCATTAATGGTAAAATGATTATTTTCCATTAAAAAATAAAATAAAAATCAGCTTTTCCTTCCTTTTATATGTTGTTGACTCGGCAGAAGCAGAATAGGAAAATAGAGAAAAGAAAAGGCGAGAGAGAAAGAGTAAAAAATAAGAAAAGAACATAAAAAACAAAAATCCAAGGAAAAAAATTAAAAAGTAAGAGAATAACATTTTAAACTTACAAAGTCCAACTTATAAAAAACTAATCTAAAAAAGAATCAAGTGACGAAATGATAAATTGAGATAAGAAAAAAAATTTAATTACTTTATTTTCTAGTTGACATGAGATTGTTATTTTATCCCGGTTGAGGGGTTATTACAATATTAATTCAAATTCGATTGTAAATGAATTATATTTCACAAAATATCGAAGAATGTAACCTCAATAGTAAATTTATTATTATTTTTACTTCAATTTTATATATTTTTAAATTTATTTTTTAATATTTTAGATATTATATTTGAATTAAAACTTTATTGTTAACTTTATAAATTTATATTCATGAGTTAATAATTAATTAACCTTAAAAAAAATATATTTATTTAATAATTAATTAATTAACCTTTAAAAATTATATATTTATTTAATAACTCAGAAAAAATTCCTTTTCTTTTTTAGTTTTGGCACAGAGAGAAACAAATTAACTCAAAAGCTCAGAGAGAATTTGCACACAGGAAAAAATGCAAAAAACCTTAAATTATTGTTGTAAAAAAGAAACAGATCGAGAATCACCTGAATATTCAGCTTTATTTTCAAGAATACTTATGGTATACAGTCAGTGCAGTTCTTTCCTCGAGGGGCTTGGGCAAATTTGTAAATTTGTTAATTGGTTTCGAAAGAAAGGTGACATTACAATTAACTAATACTTTAAACGCGTGGTGAAAGTATTCTAACTTTCCACGCTACATGGTTTTTTTTTTATTATTATTATTTTGTTTTTTGTTTGATTATTTTTTTATGTTTTTCTTTTTTTTTTCCTCATTTTTTTCTTTTTTTTTGTGCTTTATATGTTTTTTTTTCCAAGATTGTTTATTTATTTATTTATTATTATTATTTTGTGTTTTTTTTCAAAATTATCTTTGTCGGTTTTTTTTAATATTAAACTATTTAAAAATTTAGTTATGTAGTTGTTTTCTTTAAAACATTATGAATTATTATAATATTTCATAACATGATTTTTTTTTATGAATTTTTTTCTTCTTTTTTTTTAAAATGGTCTTTGTCGATTTTGCTTCGTAGTTTTTTTCTTTAAAATACTGTGGTTTGCTACAATTTTTCCCCACATGGTTTTTTTTTTGCTACAGTGTTTCCTCACATGTTTTTTTTTAAATTATATTTGTTGAATTTGTGTTTTAACATTGAGCAGGTTGAAAATTCAGCTTTAACTTTCCCTACATGTTTTTTTTTTCATTTTTTGCTTTTTTTTTTTTCCAAAATAGTCTTCTTCTTCTTCTATTTATTTTCATTTTTTTGTGTTTTTTTCCAGAATTGTTTTTGTTGATTTTTTTTTTAATATGTAGCTAGTTGAAAATTTAGCTTTGTAGTTTTTTTTTAAAACACTGTGGATTGTTACAATGTTTTTCCATATGGTTTTTTTTTATGTTTTTTTTTAAATTTGTCTTTATCGATTTTATTTTTTTTCATATTGAGCTGGTTGAGAATTTAGTTTCGTAGTTTTTTTCTTTAAAATACTGTGGATTGCTACAGTGTTCTCCCACATGTTTTTTTTTTGTTATGATTTTTTTCTAAAATTATCTTTATTAATTTTATTATTTTTAATATTGAACTAGTTGAGAATTATAATTGTAAATTTTCTCTTGAAACAATATAGAGTGCTATAGTGTTTCCTAGCATGGTTTGTTTTTTTTCCTTTCAGTTTTTTTTGTTATGATTTTTTTAAAAATTTTCTTTGTTCATTTTATTTTTTAAATATTAATCTGGTTAAGAATTTAACTTTGTAGTTTTTTCCTTGAAAACATTGTGATTGTAACAATTTTTCTCCATATAATTTTTTTTTATTTTTCTCACAAATTCATAACAGCACACAAGCATGCCACAAGCCCACGACATCGCGCGAACATGACATCTAGTATATATATAAAACATGTGGTGGTGGCACCAAGAATGAAAATATTGCCCAAGCCCCTCGAGAATATATATATATATTTACAAATTTATATATATATTGTAATCTAAATGACTTTTCTTATATAAAACATGTGGAGCCACTTGTAGACTTTAAGGTGCTAGTATTTATTATTTAAAAATAAATTAAAATATATATTTTAAAGAATTTATTTTTGATAGTAGAAATAAAAGAATTGTGGCTATATATATATATACTCGAGGGGCTTGGGTAAATTTGTAAATTTGAAAATAAAAATTTCATTCCCCGCATGTTT
Organism: Populus davidiana; assembly: GCA_030145905.1. Lineage (NCBI taxonomy): Eukaryota > Viridiplantae > Streptophyta > Magnoliopsida > Malpighiales > Salicaceae > Populus > Populus davidiana. The sequence goes on from CM057805.1 coordinate 4,195,956, forward strand.
TTTCTTTTTTCTTTTTTCCCATCCCCCACATGCCTTGCAAATTTCTATCCCCCACATGTTTTTTTACGCTCTATTGCAAGTTGACCTGACCACCAAAAACTTATATCACCTAATTTTAAAATATGATCATGTCTCCAGGGAATCCATGTCAGAGCAACTGGCAATCTGTGTGTTTGGCATACAGCTATGGTAACATCAGCGATTTCAGTTAAGGCAGCTCTTTGAACCTCATTCAAACACTGGGAAAAAAATTATATTAGACAAAGCAAAAGACAACCTAATTTTGCATAGAAAAAACTGTAAGGTACTACTGATACATACCTGAGGACGAGGTCGAGGTACTAGTAAATTGGTATGTAAATTGGCAGCCTGAAAACAGTTGGGCTTATTCAGAGTTTACAACACCATCAAAAGGAATGGCAAAAGGTGCTTATAAGCACCTGCTTCACATCAGGACTTGAAATAGCCCTTCATTTTCACCAAATTACTGATTCCAAACGCGATTCCTTGCATTTAGTCTGTATCCTTGTTGCATTTATCTTTTCGTGCCTATTTGTTTTCCTGGCAGCCACCGTGTTTTTCATCACCATTTCAATCCCATTCCCCCCCGGTGTCAAGTGGGCTACTTGGATAATCTATGCCATCTCGTTGTTTGTTATTGCAATATGCAATTTCTGCTACTAGACATTAGCTTTACATGGCATATATTTTTTTCTGTCAGTGTTTGTATTTGTTCTTCGTTACAAGGCTTACATTTGCAAGTAACTCAGGCTTTATAGTTTATACACGCGCAAAAAAAGAGTCTTTACTTATATTTAGCTTTATCTGTGTGCTTATATGTATAAAGAAGACAAATTTGGAGGTGGGTTTGGTGTGTTATTGTAGATATTGGAGTGTGGAAGTGAATCACAGAGACTTTCTATACTGCAATTTTTTGGATGTCATATTACTGGATTGTCCTTGCTACTCATAGAAAGGAGGTGAGTGATGTACTAATTAGATCATGGATGTTGAGATATATGTTTATTGGCTGCTGAAAGCTGATATATCTTGATTTCTTGGTGTGTGCAGGCAGCTATATGTATTGCAGGATTGAAGAAAGTGAGGTTTTGCTCTCTGGGTTATTTCTATCGAAACAGGTAAAATGTTAGGTTTTTCAAGTGTAATTATTGAGTTGTTTTTAGTTATTCAAAAACAAAAACAAAAAAGGCTAAAGAGAGGAAATTGAGCTGTTCTGTTTTGCGAGTAGATAAAAACCAGATGACTGTTTCCCATATTGCCATTTTATGTCTGTACCAATTATACTATATTGTTTACAATAATGGCCATTCACAGCTGATTTGATGAGCATCGAGTCATGCAGCCCACATTCTCTGGTAAGCTTCCTTGAAGTTGAATTCCTACATGTTGTTTGAATACTTTCTTTCCTATCGATGATTTACATCTTTCATATTCTCATTTCTTGCCATAAATTCTCAATGATTTGATTTCCAAACCTCTGCTCATAATATGCCTCAGCCTTAGAAGCCAAATCATTCCTGCATGAGTTGACATCACTCGCTAGCAATCTTAGTACCACTTCCAACCTCTCGTTTTCACTATCGAACTGCAAGTTGGCTAGTAATTAGAAAGACTGTCATACCTTTATTTCAGTAAGGGCACATTAATGTTAAAATCTTACCATAAAATCAGGATTTGTCAGTTCTTCTGGTGCTAGCATAAACTTGATAACATACACACCACAATCATGTCTGCACATAAAGAAATCATGTCAATTGATGTGGCTTACAGTATTTTAAAAGTACTCAAAAATATGTAACCTAACTACTCAATATATTGTGGATCATAAATATATATGTACCCATTTTGTTGCTGTGGGACATTCGATGGTCTTTCCACTCTGAAATCTTTGAAGGACCAAACTTTTTGGTAGTTCTGATCTATATCATCTTTGAAAAGGCCGTCCAGGCTAACCAACTGGTTTGTGAAAATGTTTTGGCAGGAAAAAGTTCATAAAGCTCATTAGTACAGTGGTTAACTAAGGTAGCTCATAAAGTATGCAGCCATTTACCAAGTTATGCAGTCGCTTGTCAACCCAAGCACTCTGCTGTGATGCAGCTAATGAATCCCATATCTCAACAACTTGCCTTTTCAATTGTAGTACAAATAGAAAGAAGTGTCTTCTTTCGTTGTCAAACACAGGAACAAACGCCTGCAAATATAGTTTTCACAGCATAACTAAGCATGAGATGCATTAATTGGACTAAAGAAAACCAAACTTCACCTTTTCACAGCACAAAAGATTTGACATGTAGTTTTCCTTGATCATGTGTGTTTTCGCGAAAGAAATACACTTGGATGGATCATCTGCATTCGCCTGTACAACACATGAGTATAAGGAAATTCTGTTTTTTCATGTAGTGGACTTGTAAAATTGAACAGAATAAGATGTCAATTGTACAAATATGATTTTGGAACCTACAGCAAAAAAAATTGGCAGATACCAATTTACAGAACCTTCCATCTTCCTCTGAACTGAAGTCATGGCATCAGATACCGTAGAAAGGACGATATCATCAAGCCAGGTCTCTGGTCTCAGAGAGTATAGTTCCCTCCGAGATAAATGATAATTCTTGCATTGGACAATAGTCTCACTAGCAGAAACAGGTACAAAATATGTCAACTAGTGAGCTTAAATGCATTCAGCTAAGCAAACTATAACTTGAGGGAAAAGAATCTCACCTCTCACTCAGTGAGGAATCAAAGACATATTGGATTAACTTTAAGTCCTCTGGACTGGTAGGTTTGCTCACTGTAAACGGACCGGCCAAATATTTGGACATTTGCTTCCCAGGTGAGTCAAATCTCACATCTGTGGAGACCAGAGAAGAACCAGGCTTCCCTTCCTTGCTACTGCAAATATGGAAGACAAAAACAAATTGAGAAAAATGATAATCCCATAAAATGTGAACATTCAATTACGGGCGATGACAACTATAGTTACAACAGAACAATCTCATTCACACGTTGTAATCTCATAGGACATGTGCATTAACCTTAAAAGACAATCTGGTTAAACAAATGGATACTGTAATTGAAATTACAAGGTTGCACCAATAAGCTTAAGAAATGCAAATCAAATCTTAGCATAGTTGATCTTGTTAATAATCATCACAAGGGAAGTGAGGGACTTTTTCTTTCTGCACTTTCCATACCAAATTTCATGAATCAAATAATAGTAGAAAAAAACAGGAAAATGATTTTCAAAAACTTAGGAAACAAATCATTTTGAAATTACTTGTCTTTATACACCGACCTATTATACAATATACTAAAAGGGATCAATGCCCCAATTACTGTTTACGTAGATACAAAACACTATGGATTAGAGCAGTGTAATGATAGAATTGCCCTTGCCACATAGAGTTCCAAGGACAATAAGGGGTGGGCTAGTCTTTTTCTGTGGGATGCATATGTCATTGAAGGGATGGTTGAGAAGAAAATGGGAAAATGATCAGTTCTAATTATTTGTGTTATAAATATTATTATAAAATATTTATATAAAAAAATATTATAATTTATTTTTGAAAAATTATTATTTTTATTATAACTCAAAGTATTCATATCAAAAATATTATTATTTGTGTTATAAATATTATTTTTTATATATAATTCAAAGTATTCATATAAAAATATTATTATCTGTGTTATAAATATTATTGGATTTCTTGATATAATTATTTGTGTTATAAATATCATTATTTTTATTATAATTAACAATATTATAATTAAAAATATTATTATTTGTATTATAAATATTTTTATTATAATTAATATTATAAATAAAATAATTAAAAAATTAAAAAAAACATTATTATTATTATTATTATTATTATTATTAAATTTAAAAAATAGTATCATTACTATTGAAGAAAAACCATCATTTTTTTAAAAGATTAAAAAATATAAAAATTTGAGCAAACAAGTTAAATGTTATTGTTATGTCTCGTGTTGCAGCCACATTCGATGTTCTTGAGTTTAACATTATAATAAAATCTAACACTTTTAAATTTTAAATTTTTTTTATAAAAATAAAAGATTGATTCTGCGGTGCAGCACCGACCACATAACTAATAATAAACTAAACAAAGAACTTACTTGTTTTCGGGGCTTTTCAACCAGTCCTGTCCACATATAAAAGCCTCTATGATATCTGGCCCCAAACCATTGAATGATGGATTCACCTTTGTAGCTTCACCGCTGATAGTAGACTTTGATAGAATAGCTGATATTGGAATTGCTAAGAAATCACGAGCCATTTTACCAAGTGCTGGAAATCTTGGAGCATTGACTCGCCACCAAGCTAATACATCCGAAACCTTATCCCGGTTCTCCAAAGGCTCTCCTAAATACCGATCAAGATCAGATTTTGACGGATCAACCACATCGCCATCATGTTTCTGCTTATGCCACTCACAGAATCCCCGGAAATTACCAATATCAGAATCTAGATCATATGATGCAAAACAACTGATGTCCCTGGCAGGTGATGCTAGATAACCAGTGCCATTCGCATAACTGTTGTACATACATGTAAGTTTGCTACGAAATGCCTGCAAGTTTGCTACATACATGTCATTCGCAACACTGCCATACATCAGCTCAAACCCATACTGCACAAATTCAAGTTTACGGCACGGGTCGAGTACTAATAGGATTCCAAATGCAAAACTCCATTCACTCCAATGCCTATCAAGATTCACCTTCATTCTCTTCGCCATCGAACAAACATATGCATGCTCACTCTTTTCCCACGAAAGCAAGTTCTTATAAATATAGCAAACATGGAGGAAGCATGCATCTATGCTTGATGAAGAACTGCCTAAAGATTTGTGGATCACTTTTAAACACTCACATACAATCATCGCCATCTTCCACTCCTCTGCAGATGGATTCACCTTAAGATCAAAATCAACTTGCTCGAGTTGAGTAAAAGCTTCTCTTAATTCCAATGCACTCCTGAGCATGACAAACGTGGTCTTCCATCTGGCAGGATCATCATGAGAGGCTGCTTTCATATCTTGCAATTTCACATTATTAGTTGCTTCCCGAAACTTATCTTGGTTAGTTGGTGTTGCATTCACATATTCAATACAGCCCCTAATCTTGTTAAGCACATCTTTTATCTCATAAAACCCATCTCGAGCAAGAAGTTCAAGAGTTTGTGCGTAGCAAGAAAGACATAGCAAGTCTCCATTCATATATGGGAATTGACTGAGATGCTTCCTTCTGACTTCTCTAGTCATTTGACTGTTTGGTGGAGCAATTTCTGCAAACATGAAGCGCACTTTCTTTTTGATGTTCCACTCCACTAGCACATCTTTCACAGCTTCATTCATATAATCATGTTCTATACTCCTGAAAGCCAAAATCTTCTTATTCATCCTCCACCCATCATCAATAAAATGCATGGTCAAGCAGCAGGTCATCTTGTTATCACCGTATGACTGCAAATCAATTGTTATACTGAATAGAGATGAGAGATTATCAAGATATTTCACTAGTTTCTCTTTCTCTTGTCTGTAAATAGAAAGAGCATCAGCCTGTACAGTGTCTTGTGAACAGAGTTGAAACTGTGGCTGCAGATCGTAGACAAAAGTTTTGAAGAACTCATTTTGAACCATATCCAATGGAAATCCGAGCTTCATAATCATTCTAACAAAGTTAAGGCGACTCCTTTCTTGATCAAAGACGAAATTCCCTCCCAAACAAGAAGGCAATGTATGTTGTTTTGCATCTCTCTGTCTCTTTTTTGAACAACTTTTCAAGTGTTTGTGTAGATTTGAAGTTCCCTTCGTGCTTTCCCCTGGATACTTCTTTAGACATCCTTTACATATGGCCCGTACTGCACCATTTTCTTCTATAACCTTATCGAAATGTTTCCACACTTCAGATACCTTTCGTCGTTTATTATCAGCACGTTCGATGAACATATGACCATCAGGATCTGGAGCAGGTTCAATTTTATCATTGTTTTTACTAACTTTCAAGCCTCGTTTCCTGGGGAATGGTTTTTCTGAAAACATTGTCAAGCTCTTACAAGTTTGCTTTATTGTAAGCTTCAGTTTCTCAACCAAGTCTTGCTGCTCTGAACTCTCTTTCACGAGGATAGGGAGAAAGAACTCTAATATATAGATACAATCATCAACAGTGCTCCTTAGCAGGATTGCAACCGCAGCATTCAAATTATACTTCCGTGCGTGATGAGCAAAAGGATACACGTTTACATGCTTTTCCTTCACATCAGGCTCAAAGGAAGGAAGACATGTTCGAAAGGCTTGTCCAGCAGCACCTTTCCATGGGGACAGAAATAGCTGCTCACAAGCATGCACAAAGCCTTGCATCTCCTCATCTGCATAACAAGCTGTACGCTCAATTTCAAGTTCACCTAGCCCCCAAGAACTTGCATGACCTAAATCACCTAATTTTAAAATATCATCATGACGTCCCCAGGGAATCCATGTCAGAGCAAGTGGCAATCTGTGTGTTTGGCATACAGCTCTGGTAACATCAGCGATTTCAGTTAAGGCAGCTGTTTGAACCTCATTAAAACACTGGGAAAGAAATTATATTAGACAAAGCAAAAGACAACCTAATTTTGCATAGAAAAAACTGTAAGGTACTACTGATACATACCCAAGGACGACGTCGAGGTAATTTCGTCTGTAAATTCGCAGCCTGAAAACAGTTGGGCTTATACAGAGTTTACAATACCATCAAAGAAGACCAATGTCTCATGAGCTACAATTAAAAGCTTAAAGACTGTTTCACTTCAGAAACACTAGCAAATGCGAACGCTAAGGAAAACTACTCTCTTTCATCTCTTTCTTATTCTCTTAATTCCTGATTATAATTGTTGGGGCTGCTAGGTTGTTAGAGTTATTGTTGAAATTGTCCCTACTAGTCTTCTAACTGTTTTGTTTCAATCTATCTTTTTGTAAGTCTTATATTTCAGATAATTTGAGTGAATTGCTTTGTGGTAGTCTTCTAACAACAATAAATTGAGTGCTATTCTCAACAAAATCTGATTGAAAAAAATTATATATATAATGAAAACAAACCTGGAGAGCCTCGACAACTTTTTCCCTCTCTAAATCAAAATCCTGTTTCTCCTCCATGGTCACAAGCTCCAGCACAGCACAGCAATAGTCGGTTTGATCAGATTCAAAGACCGGAAAGGCAATAATACCCCTTACTCCACAAGAGATGGCATCTGATAGGTGTGCGTATTCATCCGGTCTGTAATAACTTACATTTGAAGTCCATTCTGGAAATTTATACCCATAAATCCATGTCCGACCCAAAATGTCTTGACCTGAAAACCTTTCCCAAAATTTATACCTCTCATCCAGTTGACGATATTCAAGTAGCGTAGAATTTGGGACGCACAGGTGAGGGTAAGGCTGGTTTTCCAGCCCGGCTCCACGGTTATCTGGAGCCCAAAATTGAGCAAAAAAAGAAGCAGTACTTCCTAAAGAATCTTTAAGCAACGATAACGCTTTCTCCATCTTTGCAAGTAGTATTAACTTTGCAGGAGGCAAATCATCAACGACGCAAGACAAATGTTCCACATCCATTTGTATTTCGACAATGCTTTTCGCCACAAGTCTTCTCACTCATCAGATCTTATCACATAGTGGCTGGAAAGTGGAACGATGAGGAGAAGGTAAAGGCTTGAAGGAGGTTGACTTGTTGACTTTTGGCACTGTGTCTTAAAACTAACTTATTTTCTGCCCCTTTAAATTCACTGATATTTTGCCTCTATTCTGATATTTTAATTCTTTTCAATTTCATCCTTGTGTTTTTCTTGACTAAAAAAAAGCTTACTTATACCAGCAGAAGTGGCTGAGAATCTCAAGTGCATTTGGATTGTCCTGCCTAAATTTTAAAGCTCAATCACCATCTTGTTATGTAATCATTGAAAAGAGGATCAATTTGAAAGAAGTTCAATCTTGACTTGACTTCTAATTTTGATAATAATTATGACGAAGCTTCTTCTGGCACACTTTACTGTTTGGTCTAATAAAATTTTAAAGTATTTTTATTTAAAATAATATTTTTAATAAAAACAATATATAATGATCAATTGGAAGAAAGTGATAGATAAATATTAGGTTGAGTTCTATTTCAACAAATCAGTTCAATTAACATTTATATGTGTAATATATTGTATAGTCATTATTAAAATTGTTGAGAAAAAAATAGTTTTGATAAAAAATTTAAACATATTTCTTAATGGAATAAAAAAGAAAAAGAGAGAAATTCAAATTTTTTTTTTTCATTTTTGTAGTCATAAGAGAAAGAAAGAAATTTCATCATGAGTCATAACTAGAGAGAAAGACAAAAATTTAAAATTACTACTTTATCCATATAAGAAATCATTCTCATGAATTATTTTATTATATTTTCAAGCAAGGTGATGAATTTATTCAATTTTCATTACTGATTTTTAAATAAATTTATTATTATCTCTATTTTTATTTTTTCTCTCAAGACAATCATTCTTGTGTTTTTCTCTACATCTTGAAACTCATTCTAAGCCAAACCATAAGCTACACGCATGGTTAATATATTTTATTTTCACCTCACATAATACATGCATTTGACTCACCAAACTTTATATTAAGTTTTCATATTTTTCTAGCAAAGTTACATGTTATAATGGCTTGTGGGTCTAGAAAATAAAATATGAAGGAGTATCAACGGGTTATTGCATGAACACAGACATAAAAAAACTAACCTTGTGCTTTATTAATGATAGCTTGTTAATCTCTAGGTTTATTTTAAATTTGTCTTTGTAATGTATACTTTCTTTTTCCATGAGGTTGATTTTTTAAAATTTGATTTTTTAAATATTTTGTTTATTTTAAATTAGTATTCATGATAAGTGTTTTTTTAGGATTAAAATGATAAGAAGATGAATGGATGTAAAAGATTAAATCATATTGATGAATATGAAATCATAAGGATTATAAAATTTAAAATTTTTGTTTTCAAGAATTTAAATTTTTTATCAAGAAATCAAAAGAACAAACAATAAAATCAATCAGACCCTAAATATTCCTCGCTAATTTTAGCTCTTCCTAGCTATTATTCTTTTGGCTTAAAAGACTAATAAGTTGCTACCAATAAAATAATGATATAATTAAGTGATATTCTGTAGATCTAATTATTGAAGATAATATTTATTCCCACTTCTAACTCTTTAAATGAATAAGATTTCCCTACAATCACATGGACCCCATATTCTTTAATGTGTACGAGGTCGAACGGACCATCCATGCGCACCGCAAACTTTGTTGGTTAATTTCTATTTTCTTATTATTATCATTTAACAGGAACTGGTACCATTTATTCAAATTAATTTTTATTTGGTTGTTACTACCATTTAATTTGTTATTACTCTCTCTATATATATATATATATCAAAAAAATAAATATTTTTTTTAACCATTTACATGATGTACCGTTCACCAATTAAAACCATGATATGTTTAAAGATAATTAAAAAATATCAATTTAATTATTTTTATATAGGATCCCATTAATAATTAGGTAATCATGTCTTTTATAAAAAAAAATTCAAACATTGTTTATGCTAAAAAATAAGCCATTATTTAATATTGATGACCTATAATAAATCTTGATTATTAATAATAAATTTTGTATAATTTGGACAGGATTTTCTTATTCTCACTAATTAATCCCAAAGCGAGGTTCCAAGAACTTAAAGCTATAATTAAACTTAATTCACTAAAAAAAGTTCATCATCTTTCTTGCAAATTATTAGGAATGCAATAATCATAATAATTATAAAGGAGGTAAGAGGTAACACGTGGAGGAAAAAGAAGCAAGGAAATTTCTCAAGTGTGTGTTCGTGGTAGTTGCGACAACCGGGTCCCACGCGTTAGTATTATTGAGTTCCTCCATTATTGTACTGTCTTGGACCGTTCTTTTTGTGCTTTTACTTTAAAGTTTATACAAAACAGCTGCACAATATTTTTTTTTTTTTTACTTTTTAAATATTAAAGGAATTATTCTACTACTATTCTCCATGGTTAATATATTTTATTTTCACCTCACATAATACATGAATTTGACTCGCGAAATTTTATATTAAGTTTTCATGTTTCAACATATAACATGCCAGAATATATTTTTTTTGGTAGAGTTTTATTCTCAGGTTTTACAGCATAGATATTGCTAAAAATGAGTAAAGACATACTAATTGCACTAAACTCCTATAATATGATTAACTCCTATAATATGTTGCCTTTCGACTGAGTTACATTAATTAAAAAAAGGTAAGGCAACTATGGCTTGGAAGGATTTGTCAAAAATAAACTTTTAAAAAATAAATATAATTTTTTAAGATTAAGAATAGCCAATACTAACAATTAAGTAACTGTTTAATATTGTGGTAACGGTTACGGTTTAAAATGTTTTTCACTTATAAATATATTAAAATATTTTTTTTATTTTTAAAAAATTATTTTATAATCAGCATATTAAAATAATATAAAAAAATAAAAAAATAATTTCTAATAAAAAAATAAAATAAAATTTGAGAAGCGGTCTCTAAGAATTTTGTCAATCATTGGGTTTTGTTAGCCCTAAATAATTTGTAGAAGTTTGCTCTTAGTCAAAAACAGGCAAGACATAAGATAATGAGGCCCTATCTATGCTCTATCTAAGCTTAGCCCATCAAATTCTCCAATGGAAAGATGGAAGCCCATAAAAAGTTTGAATGGCCCATATTATGTTATATTGATCACTGGTTATATATAACACCGTGATCCGTTCACTGAATTTCAACAACTTCCAACATGCAAATGTAAGCCTTGTTACGAAGAACAAATACAAACACTGACAAAAAAAAAAAATATATGCCATGTAAAGCTAGTGTCTAGTAGCAGAAATTGCAGATTGCAATAACAAGCAACGGAATGGCGTAGATTATCCAGAAATATGCTTTTACCCGTTGGTTTGTTGTGGGACATTCGGTGATCTGTCCACTGAAAAACTTGCAAATGACCAGCCATCAGGGTAGTTCTGTTGTATATCATCTTCGAATAGGATATCCAGGATGGCCAACTATTTTTTTAAATATCATAACATGATTGGTGTTACAGAATAATATAAAACTAATCATTGGATTTCACCTTAAAACCAAGTTGTCAGAAGTTTGAATGAAAGAAATAGTTTTTAGACAAGTGAAAGGAAGCATAAATAGAAGGAAAGGTATAGTTAAATTAGCAGACAAGACAAGGTAGCTCGAAGGGTGCTAGCACTTACCATGTTAGGCATTCTCTTGTCGACGGAACTGCCACTAGATTTAGCTAATGAGTCCCAAATCTCAACAACTTGATTCTTCATATGCAAAACAAATAGATAGAAGTGTCTTCTTTCCTTGTCAAAGACAGGAACATACATCTGCAACCATATGTACTTAACTGGGTGTCACCTTTCAAATGGGTCAACCAAGCATGGAAATGCATGCATTGGACCTGACGAAATTCAAACCTTACCTTCTCACAGCTGAACAGAGCAGACATATAATTTTCCCTCAACATGTGTTTCTTTGCAAAAGAGATGCACTCGGATGTATCATATGCGTACTCCTGTTTTACGAATGCGTATGTATTTCCAAGGAAGTTATGTCTTGCAAGTAGTACTACATGGTAAATTGAATCGAACCAATTATACTACATGGAATTAAGATATAGGAAAGATTACCGAAAAAAAAATTGGAAGGTACCAATTTATATAACCTTTCTTCCTCCTCCTCTCAGCTAAGGTTAGGGCATCAGACATGACAGAAATTACGTTATCATCAAGGCATGTCTGTGGTCTTAGTGTGCGCAATTGACTCCGAGTCAAATAATTATGGTTGCAATGAACAACAATCTCACTGACAAAAGACAAGGTTCACATTACAAGAAGTTCAAATTTTTTTTTTTTTTAAATACATGTAGTAACTTGAAATAGGGGAGGAAATCTAACATCTCATCCAAAGATGAGTAAAAAATGTAGTTGATTAACTTTAAATCCTCTGGACTCGTAGATTTGATCACCTTAAATGGACCTGCCTGATGTCTAGGCATTTGATGTTCTGAATCTCCATGTTGCTTTCTTGAATCTGTCATGTCTTGATGGACCTGCCTAGTGTTGCAGCCAAACTCATCGCTTTTGGGTTTAACGCTGTAGCGGGACTCAATACTTTTAAATCTTAATTTTTTTTATATATTATTTATAAAAATAAAAGATTGGTCCCCGCCACCTAACTAATAATAAACTAAACAAACAACTTACTTGTTTTCGGGGCTTTCCAACCAGTCCTGTCCACATATAAAAGCCTCTAAGATTTCTGGCCCCAAACCATTGAATGATGGATTCACCTTTGTAGCTTCACCGCTGATAGTAGACTTTGATAGAATAGCTGATATTGGAATTGCTAAGAAATCACGAGCCATTTTACAAAGTGCTGGAAATCTTGGAGCATTGACTCGCCACCAAGCTAATACATCTGAAACCTTATCACGGTTTTCCACAGGCTCTCCTAAATACCGATCAAGATCGGATTTTGGCCGATCAACCTTAAGCCACTCACAGAATCCCAAGAACTTACCATCAGAATCCAGATCATATGATGGCAAACAGCTGATGTCGCTGGCAGGTGATGCTATATAACTGTTGTACATACATGTAAGTTTGCTACGAAATTCCTGCAAGTATTTGCTCGCATCACTGGCATACATCAGCTCAAACCCATACTGCACAAATTGAAGTTTACGGCACGGGTCGAGTACTAATAGGATTCCAAATGAAAAACTCCATTCACTCCAATACCTATCAAGATTCACCTTCATTCTCTTCGCCATTGAACAAACATCTGCATGCTCACTCTTTTCCGACGAAAGCAAGTTATTAAATATATAGCAAACATGGAGGAAGCATGCATCTATGCTTGATGAAGAACTGCCTAAAGATTTGTGGATCACTTTTAAACACCCACATACAATCATCGCCATCTTCCACTCCGCTGCAGATGGATTCACCTTAAAATCAAAATCAACTTGCTCGAGTTGAGTAAAAGCTTCTCTTAATTCCAATGCACTCCTGAGCATGACAAATGTGGTATCCCATCTGGCAGGATCATCATGAGAGGCTGCTTTCATATCTTGCAATTTCACATGATTAGTTGCTTTCTGAAACTTATCTTGGTTAATTGGTGTTGCATTCACATATTCAATACAGCCCCTAATCTTGTTAAGCACATCTTTTATCTCATAAAACCCATCTCGAGCAAGAAGTTCAAGAGTTTGTGCGTAGCAAGAAAAACATAGTAAGTCCCCATTCATATGTGGGAATTGACTGAGAAGCTTACTCCTGAATTCTCTAGTCATTTGACTGTTTGGTGGAGCAATTTCTGCAAACATGAAGTGCACTTTCTTAATGATGTTCCACTCCACAAGCACATTTTTCACAGCTTCATTCATATAATCATGTTCTATCCTCCTGAAAGCCAAAATCTTCTTATTCATCCTCCATCCATCATCAATAAAATGCATGGTCAAGCAGCAGGACATCTTGTTATCACCGTATGACTGCAAATCAATTGTTAAACTGAATAGAGATGAGAGATTATCAAGATATTTCATTAGTTTCTCTTTCTCTTGTCTGTAAATAGAAAGAGCATCATCTTGAACAGTGTCTTGTGAACAGAGTTGAAACTTTGGTTGCAGATCGTAGACAAAAGTTTTGAAGAACTCATTTTGAACCATATCCAATGGAAATCCGAGCTTCATAATCATTCTAACAAAGTTAAGGCGACTCCTTTCTTGATCAAACACGAAATTCCCTCCCAGATCAGAAGGCAATGGATGTTGTTTTGCATCTCTCTGTCCCTTTTTTGAACAACTTTTCAAGTGTTTGTGTAGATTTGAAGTTCCCTTCGTGCTTTCCCCTTGATACTTTTTTTGACATCCTTTACATATGGCCCGTACTACACCATTTTCTTCTATAACCTTATCGAAATGTTTCCACACTTCAGATACCTTTCGTCGTTTATTATCAGCACGTTCGATGAACATATGACCATCAGGATCTGGAGCAGGTTCAATTTTATCATTGTTTTTACTAACTTTCGAGCCTCGTTTCCTGGGGAATGGTTCTTCTGAAAACATTGTCAACCTCTTACAAGTTTGCTGTAGTGTAAGCTTCAGTTTCGCAACCAATTCTTGCTGCTCTGAACTCTCTTTCACGAGGATAGGGAGAAAGAACTCTAATATATAGATACAATCATCACCAGTGCTCCTTAGCAGGATTGCAACCGCAGCATTCAAATTATACTTTCGTGCGTGATGAGCAAGAGGATAGTACCTTACATGCTTTTCCTTCACATCAGGCTCAAAGGAAGGAAGACATGTTTCACAGGCTTGTCCAGCAGCACCTTCCCCTCGGCATAGAAATAGGTGCTCACAAGCATGCACAAAGCCTTGCATCTCCTCATCTGCATAACAAGCTGTACGCTCTATTGCAAGTTCCCATAACCAAGAACGTAAATCACGTGATTTTAAAATATCATGATGTCCCCAGGGAATCCATGTCAGAGCAAGTGGCAATCTGTGTGTTTGGCATACAGCTCTGGTAACATCAGCGATTTCAGTTAAGGCAGCTCTTTGAACCTCATTAAAACACTGGGAAAAAAATTATATTAGAGAAAGCAAAAGACAACCTAATTTTGCATAGAAAAAACTGTAAGGTACTACTGATACATACCTGAGGACGAGGTCGAGGAAATTTGATCTGTAAATTGGCAGCCTGCAAACAGTTGGGCTTATAAAGAGTCTAAAACACCATCAAAGAAGACAAATATGTCTCTTTGCACATATAATTTAATGGCAAAAATAATTTGGATTGAAGTTGTAATAAGGAATGCCTCGTGAGCTCCAATTAAAAGCTCAAAGACTGTTTCACTTCAGAAACACTAGCAAATGCGAACGCTTAAAGATATGCTAAGGAAAACTACTCTCTTTCATCTCTTTCTTATTCTCTTAATTCCTGATTATAATTGTTGGGGCTGTTAGGTTGTCAGAGTTATTGTTGAAATTGTCCCTACTAGTCTTCTAACTGTTTTGTTTCAATCTTATCTCTTTGTAAGTCTTATATTTCAGATAATTTGAGTGAATTGCTTTGTGGTAGTCTTCTAACAACAATAAATTGAGTGCTATTCTCAACAAAATCTGATTGAATATATAATGAAGACAAACCTGGAGAGCCTGTGAAACTTTTTCCGTCTCTGAATCAAAATCCTGTTTCTCCTCCATGGTCACAAGCTCCAGCACAGCACAGCGAGAGTTGGGTTGATCAGGATCAAAGACCGGAAAGGCAATAATACCCCTTACTCCACAAGAGATGGCATCTGATAGGTGGGAGTATTCATCCGGTCTGTAATAACTTACATTTGAAGTCCATTCTGGAAATTGACGCCCATAACTCCATGCCCGATTCAAAATGTCTCGACGTAAAAACCCTGGCCGACCCTCCAGTTGACGATATTCAAGTAGCGTAGAATTTGGGACGCACAGGTGAGGGTAAGAGAGATTTCCCTGGGCGAATCCACGCTTACCTTCAGCCCAAAATTGTGCCAAAAAAGTACTTCCTAAAGAATCTTTAACCAACGATAACGCTTTTTCCATCTTTGCAAGTAGTCTTAACTTTGCAGGAGGCAAATCATCAACGACGCAAGACAACTGTTCAAAATCCATTTGTATTTCGACAATGTTTTTAGCCACAAGTCTTCTCACTCCTCAGATCTTATCACATAGTGGCTCGAAAGTGGAACGATGAGGAGTAGGTAAAGGCTTGAATGAGGTTGACTTGTTGACTTTTGACATTGTGTCTTAAAACTAACTTATTTTCTGCACCTTTAAGCTCAATCACCATCTTGTTATGTAATCATTGAAAAGAGGATTAATATATTTTATTTTCAGCTCACATAATATATGCATTTGATTCATGAAATTTTATATTAAGTTTTCATGTTTTTACCTACAGTAAACTTTCTAACATATAACATGCCAGATTATATATTTTTTTTGGTAGAGTTTTATATTTCCAAAACCTCAAAAAAAAAAAAAAGTTTGAGAAAAGTCAATCGGACTTGTATTTTTTAATTGAGATAAAAAAGCCCGCCATCTCACTCTCAATCCATGGAAACTATTGAAAATAATACCGAGTAGCAAAAAGTACTGGGATATGACTGCCATGTTTTGGAATCCACGGAAGATAAATATCTCATAAATTTATTAGAGATATTTTTTTCATTTCATTTAAATTACATTTAATAATAGTAAAATATTGATTTTTTTACAAAAGCTCAAAAGATTATATATATATATATATATATATCTCAAAAAATTAAAAATAATGTTATAGTAAATAAACTTAATAATAACGAATATAATAATTAATAAAAAAATAATTACTTTTTTTTATAGCAATAAGAAAATATCATCATGTATAAGAATGAATTAAATCAAATAAAAAAAACAAAAATACTTTAATTAAAAAATAAATAAAAATTTTTATCAGTTTACATCCACTATAATTAAAAATATCATAATTTTACAAGTTTTCTAAAACTCTTATAAATATTAAAAATCTCAAACAAAAAGATAAAGCATAATCTAAGTAAAAATACCATAAATAAAAACTAGAAAAAAACACTTAAATAAAAAAAATCAAAATTAATAATAGTAGTAGCAATTATCAACGATACTGATTCTTTTATATGGTTTGCATGTTATTAACAACTATGAAGTGGCAACAACATTTCTTCCAGTATCATGTTTAAACTTGTTCTTAGAAGAAAATACAATTTGATGTTTAAATCAACAAATATAGATAAAGAAGAAGAGAAATAAAATGAAAGTGTTAAGAGCACATATTTTTGTGTAGTTTATGTTTGGCGTTGGCTTAGAAATTATATAGCCTAGCCTGATTTGGCCTTGTATGGATGTAAATTCTATAGCTTTGTATGATCTAGAATGGCTCTGGCGTATATTGCCTTTTTTTTTTTACGCTAGTGCTCCGACCGGCCGCACCTGAATTTATAGAGCGGAGCGGAAAGAGCAGGGGAGAGTGAACGGAAATTCATTTTCAAAAATTTTTTATGTTTATTTATTATTAAAAAAAATAATTAATAAAAAATACTTTTTAGTAAAAAAAAAAAAAAACTTGGTTTTCAGAAAATTATTTTTATTTTATTTTGGATGGAAAATATTTTTTAAAAATTATAAAAAATTTAGAAATGTCATATTATTTACTGATTATATTAAATTTGGTCATCAAACTTTTGATTGCTATATATATTTTGTTTTGAATATTTATTTTTTTAATTTTATCCCTTATAATTTGATTTTTATATTAATTTTGATCCTTATTTTTATAATTGTTACTTGTTTTTTTCTTATTATTTTTAAATTGAAATTTTTTTTCTATCAAATTTAATCCTCATTCTTTTGATTGTTACTTATTTTATTTGAAATAAGTTATGAAATGGTAATTATTATTATTTTAATTTCTTCATCTTTCAATATTTTTATTTGTTAGACTTGATCTCTATTATTTTGATTATTATTTATTTTATTTAAGATAATTTATAAAATTATATTTTTTTTCAATTTCATTCTCATTCAACTTTTTAATTTATAAGATTTGTTCTTCATTATTTCAAAAAACTTGAAAAAAATAAAACATTAATAAGTTATTTTCCAACTCATTTTTCATGATATAACTAAACACTGAAAAATATTTTTTAACTTATTTTTTATTATACTAAAATACATCAAAAAATATTTTTTTAAAACAATTATTTTTCAGCAAACAAACCAACCAAGTTCAATAGAAAAGAATAGCAAGGGGAGGAGTTATTGTATAAAAGCACACAAGCAAGACGACGACGACAGAAAATACTCAGGTGGAGCAGTTATGCTTCAGTGCCACAAATGAGGTGATTGATCAAGGAGTTTAGAAACACCATTTTCAATATTCTGCTAACTTATGGTTTCTTTCAAGCTCGTAAGCATGCCTTCAGTTGTATTAAGTATTAGATACTAAATTAGTTACCAATCTATCCACCATCTCTCAATTTGATCCCTAAACTAAAATGTTTCTCAATTAGGTCCTTATAAAGTTTGGACATTTCTCAATTGAATCCTTCTATCCATATCTAATGGCATGGGATGAAATTGTAAATCAAGAAATAAACACATGATATACATTTTTAAAGAGAACTTGACACTTTTCGTTGAAACAATTGTGATAATTTTAGATGAAAGGACTTGATTAAGAAAAATCAGTTTGTTAAAGATGAAATAAATCAAGTAGTATTCAAGAGAGTAATCAATAACAATAATGGTTTGATTATTAAGGTTTATTCGTCAACTTCTACTCTAATATAAAATAGCTAGCTAATCACTTTTAGTTTTAAAAAAATTACAAGTCCGATTGACTTTTCAGGTCCGAATCCGATTATCAACGAACTCCTCTTTTCTGCTGGTATAAATAAGCTGGCAATATCAAAATGGTATCACAAGCATACTATTTCTACAGTTTTTTGCATTTCTTATAAATTCTTTCCTAGTCTTCTCAAGCTTTATAGCATAGAGCAGGACAACTAGAATCACTTTCACATGTTGTAATCTTATAGGACATGTGAGAATACCTTAAAAGACAATCTAGTTAAACAAATTGATACTGTAATTGAGCTTAGGAAATGCAAATCAAACCTTAGCATAGTTGATACCAAAAACCGCACAGAAAGACAAAAGAGGATTTTAGATTTTGCTATTGTTGTAGTATCATGATCCTGTTAATTATTATCATAAAGGAAGTGCATAGTTTTTTGTCCATTTATGGGATTTTAGATTTTATCGATTATATTTTTTAATATTAAATTGGTTAAAAATTTTACTTTGTAATTTTTTTTCTTTAAAACATTATACATTGCTACAGTATTTTTCCCCATAGTTTTTTTCTCGATTTATGAAGGGATTTTAGATTTTGTCGATTTTATTTTTTTAATATTAAAATTATTAAAAATTTAGTTTTGTAATTCTTTTTCTTTAAAACACTATACATTACTACAATACACATAGTTTTTTGTCGATTTATCAAGGGATTTTAGATTTCATCAATTTTATTTTTTTTAATATTGAACTTGTTAAAAATTTAGCTTTGTAATTCTTTTTCTTTAAAACACTATACATTGTTACAATATTTCCCCATATAGTTTTTTTTTATTATTATTATTATACTTTTTTAATTTTTTTTCAATTTTTTTTTAATATTGAGCTGGTTAAGAATTACAGCTATGGCTTTTCTCACAAAACACTGTGGATTCCTACAGTGTTTCCCCACATGTTTTTTTTTATTATTATTTTTAATGATTCTTTTTAAATTATATTTGTTGATTTTATTTTTTTAATTTTGAGCTGGTTGAGAATTTAGCTTCGTAATTTTTTTAAAAAATTATGGATTGCTAGAGTGTTTCCCCACATTGTTTTTTATATGTGCTTTATTTTTTATATGATTGTTTCTAGAATTATCATTGTCAATTTTATTTTTTTTAATATTGAGCTGGTTAGAATTTAGCTTTGTAATTATTATTTTTTTAAACAATGTGGATTGCTATAATGTTTCCCAACATGGTTTTTTATGTTATAATTGTTTTTAAAATTATCTTTATTGATTTTATTTTTTTAATATTGAGTTGCTTGAGAATTACATTTCCAATAAAGCTAAATCATGTGGGGAAAATATTGTAACGTTCCTCACAAAACACTGTTGATTGCTACAGTGTCTTCCCACATGTTTTTTTTCTCTTATGATTTTTTTTAAAATTATCTTTGTCAATTTTATTTTTTTAATATTAATCTAGTTGAGAGTTACAATTACAAGTAAGACTAAATCATGTGGGAAAGCATTGTAACTTTCCTCACAAAACACTGTTGATTGCTACAGTGTTTCCGACATGTTTTTTTTTCCATTTTTTTTGTTATAATTTTTTTCAAAATTGTCATTGTTAATTTTATTTTTTTAATATTGAGATGGTTGAGAATTTAATTTTGTAATATTTTTCTTCAAAACACTGTAGATTGTTGCAGTGTTTCCTTACTTGTTTTTTTTTTTTGGTTTTTTTATTATGATTTTTTTCAAAATCATCTTTGTACAATAAAGCTAAATCATATAGGGAAAGCACTGTAACTTTCCTCACAAAACACTGTGGATTGCTATAGTGTTTCCTTACATGTTTTTTTTTTTTTTGTTATGATTTTTTTTAAATTATCTTCATCGATTTTACTGGGAAAAACACTATAACTTTCCTCATAAAACACCGTGGATTGCTACAGTGTTTCTCTTTATGGGTTTTTTCTTTTCAAAATTGTCTTTGTCGATTTTTTTTTAATATTAAAATTATCTTCATCGATTTTACTAGGAAAAACACTATAACTTTCCTCATAAAACACCGTGGATTGCTACAGTGTTTCCCCTTATGGGTTTTTTCTTTTCAAAATTGTCTTTGTCGATTTTTTTTTAATATTGAACTGGTAAAGAGTTTAACTTTATAATTTTTGTTATTTTTATTAACAAAAAAGCTAAATCATATGGGGAAAACACTATATGTTTCCTCTATGAAGTCTACTACCAAAATTTGGAAAAAAACATCTCATCAACAAACAATGTTCTATATGCTAACTGAAATTATCATATCATCTGGAAAGCCCACAACTCATGATGTTGAGTGGAGTGGGCCCTTCTGACTAGTTTAGGGTCTATATTATTGCAGTCATGTTGAGTCAGCCCATGATTGGCCATCTCATTGCAAGTTGGTGGTGCTAGGGGTAAGTAAAAAAATCAAAAAACCGATTAAACCAAGAAAACTAGAAAAAAATATCGAAAAAACTGAACCTAAACCGAAAAAAACCAGAAAAAACCGAGTCAAACCGGAACAAACTGAGCCAAATCGAACCAAACCAGAACCAGTCAATTTGAATTGGTTTTTGTTCTAAAAAAGGACCGAACCGAACTAAAACTCATCAATTTTAACAAGTTTTGTTTTTTTTTAAATCGATTTAGTTGTTGATTTAATAAAAACTGAATTAAACTGAAAATGATCACTTTTATTACCTAGCATCTCTAAATTTGGTTTGGTAACTACATCGAAACTGGCGGTGAAGATTTCGCTGGTTCTTCTCGAAGAGACGATGAGATGTTCTCTCCAAAGACAAACCTACCTATTTATACATTTTACAAAAAAAATAAAATTTTTATTAACATATACCAAAAGAAATTGGTTTTTGACTGAAATGTAAAATATTAAGATTCTTTTTTATTATGGTCATTAAAAGTTTTGAGGATTTTTTTAGGTTTGTTTTCTTAAAAAATTCAAACTTATTTTTTCCCCTTCGTTCTCATCCTCTAATATTGGATTCACTGAATATTAGACTTTCAAATTTATTTTGATTACTTTCTATGAAGTTATCTCATTTTTGGAATGGTGTGTGAAGCATTTTTTGGTGACCAAATGCCACCTTTAACGATGGCATTGGAAGCATTCTGACATCCTTTTTTATGTGGCCAAACATGTGTACACAATGGTGGAATGTTTTTCTTCTCCTTATCTTAGGTTTTGCGTATACCTTTTCAAAAATTAAATGTGTCACATCAATTTATATTTGTAACAATTTTTATCCTTATTTTTTTATTATACATTTTTTATACTCATTTTATTTAATTAATCAAGTTTATTAAATTTATTCAAATCAACAACCAAGGTTCCAGAATCTTCTTATTCATTTATAAACGCTATCATCTTAAGCATTTTTTTTCAATACTAGAAAAAAATTGACCTGAGACACCTTTCTAATATTATCTAAAGTTTTTCATTGGGCTGCTACATCTGGCCCATGTTATCACTCCAA
Source organism: Populus davidiana (assembly GCA_030145905.1). Classification (NCBI taxonomy): domain Eukaryota; kingdom Viridiplantae; phylum Streptophyta; class Magnoliopsida; order Malpighiales; family Salicaceae; genus Populus; species Populus davidiana. The sequence continues at coordinate 4,218,005 of CM057805.1, forward strand.
CTCCTTAGGCAACAGCCGCAACACATGAACATGATTAGAACTCTAAGCCTGCCGGGCTTTTTATACCTCTGGGGCTAAATTAGTCATGCTCTTAGCCCTTAAACCTACCTGGGTTGGTGGGCCTTTCAATAATTTCTGAAAACCTTTAAACAAGAAGTTTCTAGTTATACCTTGTGGCATTTGCTCAAGAAATAATTTGGTGCTCAAGAAATAATTTCATGAAACAAATAATGGTAGAAAAAAACAGGAAAATGATTTTCAGAAACTTAGGAGACAAATCATTTTGAAATTACTTGTCTCTAGACACCGACCGATAATAAACTAAACAAAGAACTTACTTGTTTTCGACATGTCCATATATAAAAGCCTCTAAGATCTCTGGCCCAAACCATTGAATGATGGATTCACCTTTGTAGATTCACCGCTGATAGTAGACTTTGATAGAATAGCTGATATGGGAATTGCTAAGAAATCACGATCTATTTTACCAAGTGCTGGAAATCTTGGAGCATTGACTCGCCACCAAGTTAATATATTTGAAACCTTATCCCGGTTTTCCACATGCTCTCCTAAATACCGATTAAGATCAAGTTTTGGCGGATCAACCTTAGCTTACATTTGAAGTCCATTCTGGAAATTGACGCTCATAAGTCCATACCCGAACAAAAATGTCTCGACCTGAATACCTTTTCCGACCCTCCAGTTGGCGATATTCAAGTAGCGTAGAATTTGGGACGCACAGTTGAGGGTAAGGGAGATTTTAATGGAGTTTGATGCCTCCTTTGATTCAAGTAGCGTAGAAAAATTAAGTACACAGACATAACGCTCTTCCTTTGATGCCTCCTTTTATTATTTTAATGGAGTTTTGTTTTCAAGATTTGAATTAGAACACTGAATATTATTGAAAAACGGTTTAACATAAAGATCAAGCTGTTATACTTGTAGGCAATATTGATATCTTTGCTGTTTAATATATGGTTATGTGATCGGCTACTAACCCTTAATTATATTGGCGTGGTTGAAAGGGAAAACATTTGACCTAACAGTTCTAATGCAAACATTTCTTGAAAACCAGCAACGAGCCCGTGTTCCTATAGCAGAAAATATGCTTACATGTTCCCAGAAAGAATTATTGCAAGACATTAATCAGGAGAGACCAAACACACTATGTTGTTTACAACAATTGAAATTCACATTTGATTTAATGTTGGGTTTACGTTAGCATTGATTCCTTTCAGCATGCTATATTTGTTTGCTGTCTCCTCATCCATATTCTGGATCTATATTCTCAAGGAGTCATTGGTTCCTGAACTTCTTAGAAAATATGTCTCAGCCTTAGCAGCCAATTCATTTCTGCGTGAGTTGACATTACCATCGAGCAATCCCAGCACCACATCCAATCTCTCCGTATCGCTGTCGAACTGCATGTCGGAGTCAAAAGATTAGAAAGAATGCGACAGAGTCGTGACAGTAAAGAGCTCATTAGAGTGAGAATCTTACAACAAAATCAGGTTGTGTCACTTCTTCTGGTGCTAGCATAAACTTGATAACATAAACCCCACAGTCATATCTGCATAGAGAGAAATCACATTTACAATGTGTTTAGAGTGTAAATTTACTTGATGTTTGGCAATAAAATCAAAATGTTGTCAGCCAGAAATATGCTCTTACCCGTTGGTTTGTTGTGGGACATTCGGTGATCTGTCCACTGAAAAACTTGCAAATGACCAGCCATCAGGGTAGTTCCGTTGTATATCATCTTCGAATAGGATATCCAGGGTAGCCAACTATTTGTTTAAATATCGTAACATATGATTAGTGTTAGAGAATAATATAAAACAAATCATTGAATTTCACCTTAATATTTAAGTTTTTAGATTGAGATAGATTTTTGATATAGAATCATAATCTTTAAAACTAAGTTGCTGCGGTTCGAATCTTACAACTCTTAATTATATGTTCTAATTAGATTAATTTATTTATGAAAAAGCAGTGACGAGTCTATGCAAGTATCATTAGGTTTCATCTAAATGCTCAAGCTTCTGAATGAAATAGTTGATTGACAAATGGAAGTAAGCATAAATAGAAGGAAAGATAGTTAAATTAGGAGACAAGACAAGGTAGCTCGAAGGGTGCTAGCACTCACCATGTTAGGCAATCTCTTGTCGACGGAACTGCCACTAGATTTAGCTAATGAGTCCCAAATCTCAACAACTTGCTTCTTCATATACAGAACAAAGAGATAGAAGTGTCTTCTTTCCTTGTCAAAGACAGGAACATACATCTGCAACCATATGTGGTTAACTGGTTGTCACCTTTCAAATGGGTCAACCAAGCATGGAAATGCATGAATTGGACTTGACGAAATTCAGACTTTACCTTCTCACAGCTGAACAGAGCAGACATATAATTCTCCCTGTACATGTGTTTCTTTGCGAAAGAGATACACTCGGATGTATCATATGCGTACTCCTGTTTTACAAATGCGTATGTATTTCTAAGGAAGTTATGTCTTGCAAGTAGGACTACATGGTAAATTGAATCGAACCAATTATACTACATGGAATTAAGATATAGGAAAGATTACCGAAAAAAAAATTGGAAGGTACCAATTTATATAACCTTTCTTCCTCCTCCTCTCAGCTAAGGTTAGGGCATCAGACATGACAGAAATTACGTTATCATCAAGGCATGTCTGTGGTCTTAGTGTGCGCAATTGACTCCGAGTCAAATAATTATGGTTGCAATGAACAACAATCTCACTGACAAAAGACAAGGTTCCCAATACAAGAAGTTAAGTTTTTTATTTTTTTTTTAAAATACATATAGTAACTTGGAAGAGGGGAGGAAATCTAACCTCTCATCCAAAGATGAGTAAAAAATATAGTTGATTAATTTTAAATCCTCTGGACTCGTAGATTTGATCACCTTAAATGGACCTGCCTGATGTCTAGGCATTTGATGTTGTGAATCTCCCTGTTGCCTTCTTGAACTAGATAATATTAGCATTTTTATTATAATTAATATTATAAATAAAATAATTAAAAAAAACATTATTATTATTATTAAATTTAAAAAATACTATCATTACTAATGAAGAAAAACCATCAATGTTTTTTAAAAATTAAAAAATATAAGAATTTGAGCAGACAAATTAAATATTATTATTGGGTCTGGTGTTGCAGCCAGACTCGACGCTCTAGGGTTTGACATTGCAATTGGACCCAACACTTTTAAATCTTAGATTTTTTTTATAGTTTTTATAAAAATAAAAGGTTGGTCTGGATTTGTAGCGTCGGTCACCTAACTAGTAATAAACTAAACAATGAACTTACTTGTTTTCGGGGCTTTCCAACCAGTCCTGTCCACATATAGAAGCCTCTATGATCTCTGGCTCCAAACCATTGAATGATGGATTCACCTTTGTAGCTTCACCGCTGATAGTAGACTTTGATAGAATAGCTGAGAATGGAATTGCTAAGAAATCACGAGCCATTTTACCCAGTGCTGGAAATCTTGGAGCATTGACTCGCCACCAAGCTAATACATCTGAAACCTTATCCCGGTTTTCCACAGGCTCTCCTAAATACCGATCAAGATCAGATTTTGGCGGATCAACATTAAGCCACTCAAAGAATCCCAAGAACTTACCATCAGAATCCAGATCATATGATGGCAAACAACTGATGTCGCTGGCAGGTGATGATATATAACCAGTGTCACTCGCATAACTGTTGTACATACATGTAAGTTTGCTACGAAATTCCAGCAAGTATTTGCTCGCATCACTGCCATACATCAGCAAAAACCCATACTGCACAAATTTAAGTTTACAGCGCGGGTCGAGTACCAATAGGATTCCAAATGCAAAACTCCATTCACTCCAATGCCTATCAAGATTCACCTTCATTCTCTTCGCCATCGAACAAACATATGCATGCTCACTCTTTTCCCACGAAAGCAAGTTCTTATATATATAGCAAACATCGAGGAAGCATGCATCTATGCTTGGTGAAGAACTGCCTAAAGATTTGTGGATCACTTTTAAACACCCACATACAATCATCGCCATCTTCCACTCCTCTGCAGATGGATTCACCTTAAAATCAAAATCAACTTGCTCGAGTTGAGTAAAAGCTTCTCTTAGTTCCAATGCACTCCTGAGCATGACAAACGTGGTCTCCCATCTGGTAGGATCATCATGAGAGGCTGCTTTCATATCTTGCAATTTCACATGACTAGTTGCTTTCGGAAACTTATCTTGGTTAATTGGTGTTGCATTCACATATTCAATACAGCCCCTAATCTTGTTAAGCACATCTTTTATCTCATGAAACCCATCTCGAGCAAGAAGTTCAAGAGTTTGTGCGTAGCAAGAAAAACATAGGAAGTCCCCATTCATATGTGGGAATTGACTGACAAGCTTACTTCTGAATTCTCTAGTCATTTGACTGTTTGGTGGAGCAATTTCTGCAAACATGAAGTGCACTTTCTTAATGATGTTCCACTCCACTAGCACATCTTTCACAGCTTCATTCATATAATCATGTTCTATCCTCCTGAAAGCCAAAATCTTCTTATTCATCCTCCACCCATCATCAATAAAATGCATGGTCAAGCAGCAGGAGATCTTGTTATCACCGTATGACCGCAAATCAACTGTCATACTGAATAGAGATGAGAGATTATCAAGATATTTCAGTAGTTTCTCTTTCTCTTGTCTGTAAATAGAAAGAGCATCAGCCTGAACAGTGTCTTGTGAACCGAGTTGAAACTTTGGCTGCAGATCGCAGACAAAAGTTTTGAAGAACTCATTTTGAACCATATCCAATGGAAATCCGAGCTTCATAATCATTCTAACAAAGTTAAGGCGACTCCTTTCTTGATCAAACACGAAATTCCCTCCCAAATCAGAAGGCAATGTATGTTGTTTTGCATCTCTCTGTCCCTTTTTTGAACAATTTTTCAAGTGTTTGTGTAGATTTAAAGTTCCCTTCGTGCTTTCCCCTGGATACTTCTTTAGACATCCTTTACATATGGCCCGTACTGCACCATTTTCTTCTATAACCCTATCGAAATGTTTCCACACTTCAGATACCTTTCGTCGTTTATTATCAGCACGTTCAATGAACATATGACCATCAGGATCTGGAGCAGGTTCAATTTTATCATTGTTTTTACTAACTTTCGAGCCTCGTTTCCTGATGGATGGTTTATTGTAAGCAGGTTTTTCTTGACACATTGTCAAGCTCTTACAAGTTTGCTTTATTGTAAGCTTCAGTTTCTCAACCAAGTGCTCTGAACTCTCTTTCACGAGGATAGGGAGAAAGAACTCTAATATGTAGATATGATCATCACCAGTGCTCCTTAGCAGGATTGCAACCGCAGCATTCAAATTATACTTCCGTGCGTGATGAGCAAGAGGATAGTCCCTTACATGCTTTTCCTTCACATCAGGCTCAAAGGAAGGAAAACTTGCCAAGTGCTCAGATGTTAGAAAGGCTTCTCCAGCAGCACCTTGCCCTGTGCTCAGATGTAGTTGCTCACAAGCATGCACAAATCCTTGCATCTCCTCATCTGCATAACAAGCTGTACGCTCTATTGCAAGTTCACGAAACCAAGGAAAACTTAAATCACCTAATTTTAAAATATCATCATCTCCCCAGGGAATCCATGTCAGAGCAAGTGGCAATCTGTGTGTTTGGCATACAGCTCTGGTAACATCAGCGATTTCAGTTAAGGCAGCTCTTTGAACCTTATTAAAAAACTGGGAAAAAAAATTATATTAGACAAAGCAAAAGATAACCTAATTTTGCATAGAAAAAACTGTAAGGTACTACTGATACATACCTGAGGAGGAGGTCGAGGTAATTTGGTCCGTAAATCCGCAGCCTGCAAACAGTTGGGCTTATAAAGAGTTTAAAACACCATCAAATAAGACAAATATGTCTCTTTGCACATATAATTTAATGGCAAAAATAATTTGGATTGAAGTTGTAATAAGGAATGCCTCGTGAGCTCCAATTAAAAGCTTAAAGACTGTTTCACTTCAGAAACACTAGCAAATTATATAAAAAAAACTATTATAAATTATATAAAAAAAAGACTTTTATAAACTATTCCGATTTCCGACAGTTTTTTTCGTTTCTTATAGATTATTTCCTAATCTTCTCAAGTTTTACAGCATACATCACAGGAAACTCATGGGGAATGGTGCTTCCGTTATCAAAGGTTTTATTCTTCCAATTCCAGAACCTGTGTCCCGACTCTGGCATTGAGCACGACAACTAGCATCACAGCAGCTAACACGTCTCGGAGAAGATCTGGTCGACAATCCCCATGATGAGCGGGAAAAGGAATGGCAAAAGGTGCTTATAACCACTTGCTTCACAATAGCCCTTTTTTTTTAACCAAATTCCTGATTCCAAACTCGATTCCATGCATTTAGTCTGTATCCTTGTTGCAATTCTCTTTTCTTGCCTCTTTGTTTCACATTTTATCAACCCCGCGAAGTTTAATAAAAAAATTTAATAAAAAAATAAATTTTTTTTTGAGAAGCGGTCTCTAAGAATTTTGTCAATCATTGGGTTTTGTTAGCCCTAAATAATTTGTAGAAGAAGTTTGCTCTTAGTTAAAAACAGGCAAGACATAAGATAATTAGGCTCTACCTAGGCTTAGCCCATCAAATTCTCCAATCGAAAGATTGCAAGCCCATAAAAAGTTTGAATGGCCCATATTATGTTATATTGATCACTGGTTATATATAACACCGTGATCCGTTCACTTAATTTCAACACCTTCCAACATGCAAATGTAAGCCTTGTTACGAAGAACAAATACAAACACTGACAGAAAAGATATATGCCATGTAAAGCTCGAGTCTAGTAGCAGAAATTGCAGATTGCAATAACAAGCAGAAACACGGTGATTATCCAGGGTGGAATGGAATTGAAATGGTGATGAAAAACACGGTGGCTGCCAGGAAAACTGCAGCTTTACCCAACACTTTGGATGTCATCAGAAACTTGGTGAAAATGAAGGGCTATTTGAAGTCCTGATGTGAAGCAGGTGCTTATAAGCAACTTTTGCCATCCCTTTTCCTGCTTAGCGTTGACCAGCTCTTCTTCTTGGTTCATGGTGGGAGGTGGTAGCTGCTGTGATTCTAGTTGTCCTGTTCTATGGCAGAGTCGGGACACAGATTCTGGAACTGAACGAATAAAACCCTTGATAACTCGAGCACCATTCTCCATGGTTTTCCTGTGATGTATGCTATAAACCATCCAGAGAGTAAACAAGGCACGTCTAAAGTATTTTGGCAACATTTAATGTTTTTTATAATAATATAATAATAATAGTTTTGCTTTTGTAATTTAAATCACTTTGTATACTTTTTTTTTTCGAAAGCTAATTTTAAATAGGAATCAAATCTCTTTGAACACAAGTTATGAATATTTAGAATATCACATAGTTTTTTAAAAAATATTTTTTATTTTAAAATATATTAAAATAATATTATTTTTTATTTTTAAAAAAATTATTTTTGATATTAATAAATTAAAATAATATAATATAAAAACACTAAAAAAAATTTAATTTAAAATAAAAAAAATAAAAAAAAAATTATTTTAAATTTTTTAAAAAATATATATAAAAATAAACAAGTTGAGGTTAGGATAGTTAACCTTCATTGAAATCAGTGCCTTTTTTTTCAAGCTTTATACACGAGCAAAAAACGGCAGTCTTTGCTTATATTTAGCTTTATTATGTGCTTATAATATATGTGTAAAGAAGACAAATTTGGAGGTGGGTTTGGTGTGTTATTGTAGATATTGGAGTGCGGAAGTGAATCACAGAGGCTTTCTATACTGCAAATTTTTGGATGTCATATTACTGGACTGTCCTTGCCACTCATAGAAAGGAGGTGAGTGATGTACTAATTAGACCATGGATGTTGAGATATATGTTTATTGGCTGTTGAAAGCTATCTTGATTTCTTGGTGTTTGCAGGCAACTATATGTATTGTAGGATTGAAGAAAGTGAGGTTTTGCTTTCTGGGTTATTTCTGTCGAAACAGGTAAAAGGTTAGGTTTTTCAAGTGTAAGTATTGAGTTGTTTTTAGTTATTCAAAAAAAAAAAAAAGTCTAAAGAGAGGAAATTGACTTGTTCTGTTTTGTGGGTAGATAAAAATCTGAGCAGAAAGAGAGAAACTTTGAAAGAGAGCTCAAATAGATAGTGTCCCGCCTTTCGATGATTCTCTTAGAAATTCATTGTTGGAGGACCCATTCAACTTTTTTTCAGAGATTAGGAATTGTGATATGTATGTTGGATGGTTCGGTAGCCCGTCAGCTATGGATCAAATGCTTGCCTTCGATGGGATGCCATCTTTTCCATCAACATCCTATCCATCCTCTGTGCAGAAAGTTTTGCAGAACAAACTTCTACTCCCTTGCTGGATAAAATAAATGCTTCTAGGACTTCTTACAATGGTGGAGATAATGTGGTGCTTCAGCAAACGTATTCGTATTTTGGTTATCCCTAAGATTGTATTGATGCTGATGATCTGGGTGCAAAACACAGTAGTGGTGCTGGTCCACAAAACTGTTTCTAAAACACCTCATATTGTATTATTTCTCAGCCAACTGGGCCATCATCACTTGCTGAGAGGATGCTAGAGGCATTATCCTTGTTCAAGGATTCATCTATAGGGGTTATTTAAGTGCAGGTGTGGGTTTCCATAAGGAGCGGGGATCAATACTTGTTGAGTACTTCAGAGCAACCATTCTTGGTTTGACCAACTGCTAGCATGGTTTACCACTAGACCTTCCTGGTCGTATGTTTATCTCTAAGATTCCAGAATGGACTTCAAGTGTAATTTATTATAGCAAGCTTGAGTACTTACGGGCAAAGCACGCATCTGATCATGAAGTACGAGGTTCTTTTGCATTGATCTTTGATCCAAATGACATGTCCTGCTGTGCTGTTCTGGAACTTGTCTCTGTGAAGGAGAAACCAGATTTTAATTCAGAGATGAAAATGTTTAGCTTCGCTTTACTGTATACTATATTGCAGAAGCTTTTGTTCTCTTGTATCTTTAGATGACTTGACTAGCAGCCTGTTTTCACTTAAAAGCCTAATAAAAGGAAAGAAAGGGCATAAATTGTTTGTCATGGAGAGAGAAAAAAATGTTGTTCATAAATAAGTTTCTCCCTTTAAGATCCTCTTGTTCCCTTTAAGTACTCCCTGTTGGTATGTTGTTGATAAATAAGTTCCTTTCCCTTACTACTATATTTTAGAACCATAATATGCTACATTTTGATTAGGAAAATATTAGAGTTATCTGCATTTTAGAACCATAATATGCCGCAGGAATCTCCACAAGAATGAGCAGGAGGAGCAAGGCAACCAGATGACTGTTTACCATATTTCCATTTTATGCCTATACCAATTATACTATTTTGTTTACAATGATAGCCGTTCATATTTGATCTGATGAGCATTGAGTTCCTTTCTCATGGAGCCCACATTCTCTGGTAAGCTTTCTTGAAGTTGAATTCTTATATGTTGTCTGAATACTTTCTTTCCTATCGATGATTTATGTCTTTCATATTCTTATTTCTTACCAAAAATTCTCAATGATTTCCAAACCTCTGCTCACAATATGCCTTAGCCTTAGAAGCCAAATCATTCCTGCATGAGTTGACATCACTCGCTAGCAATCTTAGTACCACTTCCAACCTCTCGTTATCGCTGTCGAACTGCATGTTGGCTAGATAATAAGAAAGACTTTCATACCTTTATGTTCAGTAAGGGCATATTAATGTTAAAAAATTACCACAAAATCAGGACTTGTCACTTCTTCTGGTGCTAGCATAAACTTGATAACATATACACCACAATTGTATCTGCACAGAAAGAAATGAACTGATGTGCCTTACAGTATTTTAAAGGTACTCAACAATATGTAACCTAACTACTCAATATATATATATATATATATATATACCCGTTTGGTTGCTGTGGGACATTCGATGGTCTTTCCACACTGAAATCTGTGAAGGACCAAACTTTTTGGTAGTTCTAATGTATATCATCTTTGAAAAGGGCGTCCAGGTTAACCAACTGGTTTGTGAAAATATTTTGGAAGAAAAAAGTTCATAAAGCCCATTAGAATAGGTCAACTGGTGAACTTAAATGCATTCAGCTATGCAAACAATATACCATATAAGTTGTTACATCATTTCATATATACGATATAAATATTATATAAATGCAAACTGCTATGAACCTATTATGTACCTGTTTTTGCTAGTGAGACTATTGTTCATTGCAAGAATTATCATTTATCTCGGAGGGAACTATACTCACTAAGACCAAAGACTTGGCTTGATGATAACGTCCTTTCTACGATATCTGATGCCATGAGTTTAGTTAAGAGGAAGATGGAAGATTCTGTAAATTGGTATCTGCCAGGTAGGTTCCAAGATCATATTTGTACAGCTGACATCTTATTCTGTTTAATTTTACAAGTCTACTACATGAAAAACAGAATTTCCTTATACTCGTGTTGTACAAGAGAATTCAGATGATCCATCTAAGTGTATTTCTTTCACGAAAAAGAAAATTTATAACAAACGCAAAAAACTGTGGAAATAGTATGGATCTGCAGAAAACCCTTTTGTTGCAACTAACAGTTTTAAATATATTGGCTTTTGTCAATTAGGATATTATATTTTTTATTTACCCTGATGAAACTTCTTGTTCTTGTAGCCTGTAAATGTAACACCCATGTAAAACATGGAGAGATGAAAACTGATGGAGCAAAGTGCGCCAGAGGAAGCTTCCTCGTTAATTATGATCAAAATTAGAAGTCAAGTCAAGATTGAACTTCTTTCAAATTTATCCTCTTTTCAATGATTATATAACCAGATGGTGATTGAGCTTATAAATTTAGGCAGGACAATCCAAATGCACTTGAAATTCTCAGCCACTTCCTTGTTAGCGCTTTTTTTAGTCTAGAAAAGCAAAACAATTAAACTACGAGAATAGAGGAAAAATATCAGTAAATTTAAAGGGGCAGAAAATAAATTAGTTTTAAAACCCAATGCCAAAAGTCAACAAGTCAACCTCCTTCAAGTCTTTAACCACTTCTCATTCGTTCCACTTTCCAGCCATGGATAAGAAGATCTGAGGAGTGAGAAGAATTGTTGCCCAAAAAACATTGTCGAAAACACTTGTGCGTCCCAAATTCTACGCTTCTTGAATATCTTCAACTGGAGGGTCGGAAAGGGCTTTCATGTCCAGAGCTTTTTGCTCGGGTATGGAGTTGTGGATTTCCAAAATGGACTTCAAATGTACGTTGTTACAGACCGAGTGAATACTCACACATATCAGATGCCATCTCTTGTGGAGTAAGGGGTATTATCGCCTTTCCGGTCTTTGATTCTGCTGCACCCATGCATTGCCGTGCTGTGCTAGAGCTTGTGACCATGGAGGAGAAAAAGGATTTTGATTTAGAGACGGAAAAAGTTTGCCAGGCTCTCCAGGTTTGTTTTCATTACATATATTTTTTCAGATTTTGGATAACATTGAAAATACTACTCAATTTATTATCAGGATTTAGGAGAATAAGAAAGAGATTAAAGAAAGTAGCTTTCCGTAGCATATCGAGTTTGAAGTCAAAGTTATTGCCTTTTCTACTTTCGAAATCTCATAACTTGTAAGAGCTTGAGAATGTTTTCAAAAGAAGAATTACTCGGGGAACGAGGTTCTAAAGTTAGTAAAAACAATGATAAAATTAAACCTGCTATATATTAGAGTTCTTTCTCCCTCATGACAGATATTTTAGAGCAGCAAGATTTGGTTACAATCCTGAAGATTAAACTTCGGGAAACTTGTAAGAGCTTGAGAATGTTTTCAAAAACAGAATTAGTCGGGGAACGAGGTTCTAAAGTTAGTAAAAAGAATGCTCCAAATGCTGATGGTAATATGTTCACCGTATGTGCTTATAATAAAAGACGAAAGGTATCTGAAGTGTGCAAATGGTTCGACAAGGTTAAAGAAAAGAATGGTGTAGAAAAGAAGCATCCAGGGTAAGGCAAGAAGGGAACTTCAAATCTGCACAAGCACTTAAAATGGTGCGGTATGGGCCATATGTAAAGGATGCAAAAACAAGTATACAGAGGATAGCAAGAAGGGAACTTCAAATCTACACAAACACTTGAAAAGTTGTTCAAAAAATAAACGGAAAGATGCAAAAACAAATATGTTTGTTCAATGGCGAAGAGAATGAAGTTATCTAGCATCACCTTCTAAGGATACCGGTTGCTTCACAAACGAGTCAGATCTCACATTTAAGGAGATCAGGGAAGATAACTCCATTCTCTTCACCATTGAACAAACATATTTGTTTTTGCATCTCTCCGACTATTTTTTGAACAACTTTTCAAGTGTTTGTGTAGATTTGAAGTTCCCTTCTTGCTATCCTCTGTATACTTGTTTTTGCATCCTTTATATATGGCCCATACCGCACCATTTTAAGTGCTTGTGCAGATTTGAAGTTCCCTTCTTGCCTTACCCTGGATGCTTCTTTTCTACACCATTCTTTTCTTTAACCTTGTCGAACCATTTGCACACTTCAGATACCTTTCGTCTTTTATTATAAGCACATACGGTGAACATATTACCATCAGCATTTGGAGCATTCTTTTTACTAACTTTAGAACCTCGTTCCCCGACTAATTCTGCTTCTGAAAACATTCTCAAGCTCTTACAAGTTCCCCGTAATCTTCAGGATTGTAACCAAATCTTGTTGCTCTAAAATATCTGTCATGAGGGAGAAAGAACTCTAATATATAGCTACAACCAGCACCAGTGCTCCTTGGCACGATTGCAACTGCAGCATTCAAATTATACTTTCGAACGTGATGAGCAAGAGGATACTCGCTGACATGCTTTTCCTTCACATCAGGCTCAAAGGAAGGAAGATATGTTCGATGGGCTTGTCCAGCAGCACCTTGCCCTGTGTTCAGAAATAGTTGCTCACAAGCATTCACAAAGCCTTGCATCTCCTCATCTGAATAACTAGCTATACGCTCTATTGAAAGTTCACATGTCCTCAAAAAATCTGAATTACATAATCTGCAATGAGATTTTGAAATATCATCAACAGCTCCCCAGGTATAATCACAAGGAATCCATGTCAGAGCAAGTGGCAATCTGTGTGTTAGGCATACAGCTCTGGTAACATTAGCTATTTCTGTTAACTCAGCTCTTTGATCCCTTGAAAAACACGGGGAAAAAAATTCTATTAGACAAAGCAGAAGACAGCCTAATTTAGCATAAAAAAAACTGTAAGGTACTACTGATAAATACCTCAGGACGAAGTCGAGGTTGTAAATTGATCCGTAAATCGGCAGCCTGGAAATAGTTGGGCTTATACAGAGTTTATAACACCTTCAAACAAGACCAATGTCTCTTTGCACATATAATTTAATGGCACAGATATTCTGGACTCAAGCTAGTGCAGTTGTAATAAGGAATGCCTCGTCAGCTCTAATTTAAAGCTTAAAGATTGTTTCACCTCAGAAACACTAGCAAATGCAAACACAGAGATCACAGAAAATGAAGCTAATGGGGGAAAATTCACATTTTATGAGATTTCGAAAGTAGAAAAAACAATAACTTTGACTTCAAACTCGATATGCCAAGGAAATCTACTTTCTTTAATCTCTTTCTTATTCTCCTAAATCCTGATAATAAATTGGGTAGTATTTTCAACGTTATCCAAAATCTGATTGAAAAAATATATGTAATGAAAACAAACCTGGAGGCCTGGAAAACTTTTTCCGTCTCTAAATCAAAATCATGTTTCTCCTCCTTGGTCACAAACTCCAGCACAGCACAGCAATACTTGGGTTGATCAGATTCAAAGACCGGAGGAAGGGCAATAATACCACCTACTCCACAAGAGATGGCATCTGATAGGTATAAGCATTCATTCGGTCTGTAAATAACGAATATTTGAAGTCCATTCTGGAAATCCATGATTACATACCCGAACAAAAATGTCTGGACGGGAAAACAACGACTTCCTAAAGAATCTTCTAGCAACGATAACGCTTTTTCCATCTTTTCCCTTAGACTCGACTTTGCAGGAGGCAAAACATCTTCAACGCAAGACAAATGTTCCAAATACATTTGTATTTCGACAGATTTTTTTGGCAACAAGTCTTCTCACTCCTCAGATCTTCTTATCCATGGCTGTAAAGTGGAACGATGAGGAGTGGTTAAAGAATAAAGACTGGAAGGAGGTTGGCTTTTCTCAAACCCCAACATTCGGTTGACGACAAACTCCATCTCAAATAAAGGTCCGATTAATTTTTCTTGTCCAAATAATAATCATATATTCTTTTATGGACCTTATCTATGGACTCAATTAGCCCAACATAGCCCAATAAATCATTCTTAGACATGTGATAGGGAGTGATTCATTTTATATTTGTTAAATCATCAAATAATAATAATTAGGAATGATAAAACTAACTGTTGAGAAGTTAGAAGGAGACTCGTTGTTACCCTGTAAATAGGCCACTGATAGATTACAAAGGAAGCATGAATTTAGTGCTTTGGGAACAACAGAGCCTCAGCATCCAAAAAAAAAAACTAGAAGAATTTTGTTTTTCAAAGTCAAATGAGATTTTAATCAAATTAACTACTATCTATTTTTTAAGGTAAGTCAAACTAGATTTAATCCAAAATAACATATACATATGTATACATATGTATATGTATGTATGTATGTATGTATATCTTAAAAGACCCGACACCCTTAAACATAAAACATAAAGGATAAATTAATCGTATTAGAATTTATACTTCTTGAAGAAAAAAAGAAAACATTTTTTTCCTAAATAAAAAAAATAAATGAAAAAACAAATTCAGGGGTAAAAATAAGAATAAAAAACTAGAAAGAGAGAAGAATAAACGGTCTTTTTTCTTTTCTTATTTTCTTCTCTAAAAAAAAAAAAACAAATTCTTCGTAAATGGCGACGGAGGACACCAAACCATAGTTTTGAAACCCGACCCGGTCGACCCTCCGGGTCACGGGTCAGGTGGGTTGACCCGGGTCAACCCAAAAAAACCTAAAAAAAAAACATTATTGAAACATTACGGCCAACCCACCCAAATTCTCACAACTGCAGTTCAACGAATGCAAGAATATTCACAGCTACAAATTAATATTCACATTTCAACGAACAGGGACAGGGACAGGGACACAACAATATTCACAGAACAATATTCACAGGCTCACAGCTACTTGCATAATATTCCCAGCTACATCAATATTCACATTTCACAGCAAACGAATTATTCACGATTGACCATTTGAAGTCGCAGGAAAAAAAAAAAGAACAGAGAGGCCGAGATACATACCTGTGGGAAGAACCGGTGGGTCGATCGATGGGAAGAATCGATGGGTCAACAGAGGGAAGAACCGATGGATCAACAAACTGAACGGAGGGAAGAATCGATGCCAATCATGCCACTGTTATACTCTCCTGCAAGTTTAACAGAAGGAAGAAGATGAAACAGAGGAATGGATAACGAAAGCGAAAGAAGAAAGAAACAAGTAAAAACTCATCTCACCTTATGCTCAGAATTGAAACGGCGATCAAGAGTCTTCTGCTCTTCTTCGCGACTGAGAGTGAAATGGGTTTTCTTCAGTTTGTCTGGTCTGCAATTTGTAAATTAGGTCTTCTTCAGTTCTTCTCACTTCGTCTGGTCTGCAATGCATTCGTCTCTCTGGCCTCTGCTATTGTCGTTTTGGCCTTTTAATTGTAAAAGGCCAAAACGACGTCGTTTCGGGCATGAGAGTATAAAAAGAAAATAAACCCGGGTCTCAGCCGGGTTTGGCCGGGCCGGGTCTTAAAACACTGCACCAAACTCCTCCTCCTCCTCTTCCTCCTATCTTCTTCGTCTTCACCATTCTCCGCGATCTCACTTTTCTTCTCCAGGTGCTCTCTCCGTACATGTGTACGTATTCGTACACATACCTTCTTTCTCATACGAGTATATTTCTACGTTTATTTTTCCATGCGTACATACATTTTGATCGGATCATCCGATCATTGCTGCATGTCTATTCCATTTCGATCGACGTTTCCAATTTCCAGTTAATCTATTAATTTCATATATTTTTTTTTTTTAAATTCGATGTTTTTTCATTATTGATCAAACTATTCAGTTAATGAGGGTTCATTAATTTTGATTTCGCAATTGCAGTTGTTGAGTTTGTCAGTTAATTACACGGCGATAATATTTAGGAAGGACTAAGAAAAATAAGTAGAGAGAGAGAGAGAAAAGGAGGATTTTTTTTGGTGTAGATGTCTAGTGGAGAGAGAGAGGAGAAGCAATGGAAATGTGGAAAAGCGATATCGGTGGTGAATTTACAGAGAGTAGAAACAATGGTGAAGGATATGAGAGAGCCTTGTCTTTCTCAATCACCTATAAAGGTTGTTATAACTGTAAGATTGACTGCTCAAACCTTTTATTTCATAAGATTTCGTGTTGTCGGTGAGGTTTTTTATTTTTATTATATCTTGGTAGGAATTTTGTCCTGTTAATGTTGCAGGTAAGCAAAATGCTTAAGCCGGAGAAGTGGGAGTCGACTTTTGATAGTAATGGAAAGGTTTCGGGTTTTCGGAAAGCACTCAAGTTGATAGTTTTGGGGGTATGCTGTCTCGTAGACTATAATTTTGGGTTTCATATCTCTATGAAGTAGGTTGAAATTTCTGTGTAGCTATATGACATCGTTTGCTGCGTGTTAGGGTGTGGATCCATCTATTAGGCCAGAAGTTTGGGAATTTCTACTTGGCTGTTATGCACTGGGAACCACTGCTGAGTCCCGGAGTCAGCTTAGGACAGCGAGGAGGTATTTACGTTTTTTTTTTTTTTTTTAACCACATTACCTGATGAACTGAATAAGGTCATTTTTAGTGGTTTTCTATTTTCTGAAATGTGGAGGGAGTCTTAATGTTAGATTTTCTGTGTTATTGGCATTGTTTCAGTATTGGCTGATTCTTTCTTGTTTTGGCTTTCATGCCAAACTATGAATGCCTGGGACCTGTCTCTAGTTTTTTTATCATCAGCTTTTCATTCGGTTTGTGCTTTTATATGTGGATTAAAAACAAGAGAGAGAAGGTTCTTTCTTGTCAGTCCATAAGATATTACAGAGGCATGCATTTCCCTAAAAAATATTATTTTCAGGATTCAGCCTTAGTTATTAGATTGAGTTCAAAAGACTTCCCCTTTACACTGTTTTGTCAATCCCCCCCCCCCTATATCTTACTCTACCATAGTGCACATGCGTTTTCCTCTCAAAGTGGTAGAAAGAAGCATTGTTATTGAGCCCAATTGCAGTTGTTTCATGCTCACCTTTCAGTCTTAATAGATATTGCCATCTGTTCTTCCATTTGAAAAGAGTTTTTTCAATCCTTTTACTGTCATCAATACTGGCTTGGACATGATCTAACAAGCTGCATTGGACCATCATTATAGAGTTTGCAGACAACGAAACACAATGCACATATGTATGCATATTAGCATAGTGAAAGCATCATTAACTCCATACCTTTCATCTTTTATTTCTCTCATCTTCTTTTTACTAAAACTATGATGTGTATATACCTTATTGATTGCTTTTTTCAGTTTGCTGTACTTTGCATGACACAATGGTTAGCTTTTAATTTTATTTAGCAACGATGTTTTTTCTCATGATGTGTCTTTATCTGGGTTAAGCAAGTTATTTAAGTATTTGGGGCAAAGGAATCTGTTTTAGTTTTTCAGTATCTTTAAATCCTCTTAGGAGCAACAACTTTATGAAATATTTTATGCAGGGAACGGTACAAAGATCTCATTGAACAATGTCAAACAATGCATTCAAGTATAGGAACTGGTGCCCTTGCATTTGTTGTGGGGTCCAAAGTTATGGATACGAGGACATCATCCAAGGATAATGGGTCAAGGGAAGCTACAGTCAAAAGTAGACGAACTTCTGTAGATGCTATTAACATATTAGAGAATTATAGCAATTGGAATAATAACTGTACAGATACAGCATGCACATGTGCCGGGGAAAGTTCTAGTGATTCTGCTGGGCTTGTCAGTGTGAGGGGAAGCTCAGATAGTGCAGCATGTGATTCTTGTTTTATACCTACTTCAGGCCCACTCAATAGTGGTTCCCCAAAAGGAGGTGGAGAGGCTTTTGGATCAGAGTATGTAGCAGAGAGTTATTTTGATTTTCCTCCTTTACCTGTCACTGATTTGTTTGACAAGAGAGAAGAAAAGAAAGAAAGTTGTGTGCATGATGACAGACCACCTACACAAAGAAAATTGAGATTTGAAGATGACAGGATGCACAGTTTTCAAATTAATAATAATGTAGATTTAATTATGGAATCCCGTGGAGAACCATCTAACCATACTTCAACCCAGAAGAAATCTGAAAATGAATTAGTTCACCTAGAGGACCATGTACCAGTATTACAGTCCAACAATCTGGGTTATGAGAAAGGAATAGTGAACAAATTGAGAATAGTTGATGTTCCTGAGACACCATTGTTAAATGCAACATCCAATGGAGGGGCTGCTGGTGAGGACAGTGTGTCCGAATGGCTCTGGACATTGCATCGAATAGGTACCTTGGTTACAAATTTGCAGTTTCATTTTGAAAGAGAAGCCCTGAATGTATCTCATGAATTTTAATGTTATTGCAATTTCTTTGATCTGACAACCTTTTCTTCTTTTTCAGTTGTTGATGTTGTAAGAACAGATACTCATCTTGAATTCTACGAGGATAAGAGAAATTTAGCTAGGATGTCTGATATCCTTGCTGTCTATGCATGGGTTAATCCAGCTACTGGTTATTGTCAAGGTTGTTCTGCTATAAATTTGGTTTTTTAGGTGAACCCGTGGTTATGTTCAAATTTATTAAATTTCGATTCTATCTGAAAATCTAAGCATGAAGTTTGCATGTTTCATTTGGTTATCTGGTTTTAGGCATGAGCGATCTGCTGTCTCCTTTTGTTGTTCTCTTTGAGGACAATGCTGATGCATTTTGGTGCTTTGAGATGCTTCTACGGAGAATGGTAATAGGAACTTTGGCAAAAAAATTAGCTGGATAATTTGATGTTCCTCTGTAACATGTGTTTCCCCACTATCCAGCGTGAAAATTTTCAGATGGAAGGGCCAACTGGAGTCATGAAGCAGTTGCAAGCATTGTGGCATATCTTGGAACTCACAGACAAGGAAATGTTTGCACACCTATCACGTATAGGTGCTGAAAGCCTTCATTTTGCATTCCGGATGTTGATGGTTCTCTTCCGCCGAGAGTTATCTTTTAGTGAGGCTCTTCGGATGTGGGAGGTTTGTTCAGTTGCTCTGCACTGAATGCAATAAACTGTAAAGTATTTGATGTTGTCTTCATACCATGAAAACAACTAGCTTGAACAGTTTGCTCACTTGATTATGGTATAACATGAGTACTTTGTAATTGGAGGCCTACCGTTACTTGTCTTCCCAGGTGGTTGTGTATCCTTAGGTAATCTGTCAAGATTGTTGGGTGATTTCCTGAAATCTGTTTGTTCCCTTCTAAGGGAATGTGATATCTCTACCTTTTATGGTTGATTTTCTTAGTAGTTGCCTTCTACCTTCTCCCTTGAGGAAACCCATTTTTTTAAAATATGGAAGATCCATTGGCATTTTATTGCATTGCATTGCTGCAGCGAATATTGAAAGGAAGAATTTATATAGAAATCTACGTAGTTTTCATTTAGCAAATTCAAGCTATTGCTGTTGGTGTCGATGTGTTGCTTTGTAGCACTGGAAAGAAAAGGTCTGTCTGCAGAACAATGTGGTTGTTCACTGAGCTAGACAACATCAGAACAAAGCTGATATTGCCATTATTGTTTGTATCAGGCATTGCTGAAGCTAGAAATATAGAATGAATCAATTTTATGAAAGGTGGAGGGCAATTCACTTAACTGATAAGTGTATCTGAGTTTTTATAACCCCAAGGGATGTTCCTTAGTCAATATTACAGTTTGATGAACATGGTTTCTTTTCTTCTCTTTGTTCTTTTTTTTTTTTTAATCAGCATGAACATGGTTTCTTAAAAGCATCATTTCTTTAGAAGCATCATGAACTCAAATGGGAGGTTATAACTTTATTGCATTATCTCAGGAAGTTGAAATTGATCTGACTTTTGTGTAATCATCTTTAATGCAGATGATGTGGGCTGCTGATTTTGATGAATCTGTCGTGTGTGATTTAGAGGAGAATTGTCTGCAGGCACTGGTGCTGAATCTTCCAAGGGATTCTGGAGGAGATATAAGAGAGGAAAGCGTTGAAAATAGTGATGTTGAAAATAGTGATGGTAGCTCAAGGGATGGTTCACAATCAAAGCATGGACATGTTGAGCACTCTTCCTCTGACAACACAGGAATAAAGTCTGCATCAACTTATCACTTTTGTGGTTTCACAAGGAATTTTTGGTCAAGAAATTACCACGTGCAGGTTAACAACAACGTGATCTCATCAACTAAGAATGGGGATGATGAACTACCTGTTTTCTGTGTTGCAGTTATTCTCATCATGAACCGTCAAAAAATAATAAAAGAAACTCGCTCGATTGATGATATGATAAAGGCAGGTGTATTATATTGTAGTACTATTATACTGTCTTCATATAATTAATATTATTTTGATAGCTTTGTGGCAATCAATAATTATCTTTTTTTTTGCTGCCAATTATTGCACCATCTACTTTACCTTGTCTAGTTCTATGGACGATGTTAATTGATAAAACATTTTTTTCCCTTTCCTCATCTCTCCTGAAGTAACCCGTGGATTAAATGAGCAAGTTAGAGCAGCTCATCTCTAGCTTAACTGAATGTATGCTAGGGTATTCTTCTTGCTCAAGATCTCAAGAAAAGAACAGTTATTGAACTTGAAGATGAGGTGGTTTCGTTCTATTTGTGCTCTTGGAATAACAGCACTACTGTCCGGTATGCTTGATTGTGGGTTCTTGTAAAATTGCTGGGTATTTTTTACCATTGAGTTGAGTCTGATGCATTAAACTGAAGATCTATGTCAAATGGATCCTCATCAATGTACACAGAAAAAAATTGTGTTATTTAATGACAGGAATTTCTTTTGTCTGGTTTCATTCTTTGACTCATTTCATTGACATGTTTATTTAAATGATTGCAGATTTTCAATGATAGGCTGCTCAGTATACATGTTAAAAGATGCATAAGCGCAGCAATTAAACTGCGGAAGAAATATTTTTACAAGGTTAGGTGCTCATTGATTAATTTCTCTTGAATGAAACAGTGATCCTGTTTTTCCTTTTCCTCTAATAGCATCTGTTAAATTAATGTTTAGTTCTGTGATATATCTTCCTTTCATGCTGCCTTTCTTGAAACTGAATTCTTGTTTGAATCAGCTGATGAAAAGCAAGACCCATGGAGTCCAGAATGGTGAATAGTACTCCCTTTTTTAGTATAGATTTCACTGACAGAAGCACCATGCTGGCACTTGGAGATGGTAGCAGTAGTCTGGGATGCTGAGTTTGAGCATGGCTCAACAACATTTTGTTACTTGGATCATTTATGATGGAGTTGTTTAAAGAAAAGTGCTGTTGCCATTCAAAGATATTGTTCAGTTGATTGTACTTTCATTATCTCCTTCATATCTTTTGTGAGGTAACCACTGCCAGGTTCTCCTTTCTTTCCTATTGCTAAGAATTACCTGAAATAAAATAAAATTGTATAGTCATACACAATTCAGTGTTATTTGGCATCTTAGCTCTTCTTCATGATCACTTGCATCCTTCTTAAAATAAAATACATATAAGTTTCTACTGAGACATGTTCCTGTTGCGGGTTTGATGAAATGGTTTCAGCCAATTCCTGGAAATTGATTTAGTTGATCCTTTTTCAAAGTGGCCGGTTATGGGCCACATGTTTGTGTTTTGGATCATCATTCTATGTGGTATTAAATTTAGTTAGTAAATAATGAAGCAAAAGAAATGTGATTGATGAGATAAAAGATTAAGCCAGGAATTAAATGGAAGAATGATTGGAGGAAAAATACATCTTAGCAGATAATTTCAAAAGGTATTTTTGGTTTGGTTTTCCTCAAAACCAAAAAGAATGAGCATCAATGAATGTGTTATTAATTACGTTTTTCTTTGTTTATATAGATCTCTGCTCAAACTACTATTAGTTTTCAATGGGACGCTAGTTTTTCCTAAGGAACCTAACAGATTTTTTGGTAGAACCTGCCTTGTCCTTTGTTGACCTGTATAACAATCATGTCCCCTTTCTTTCACTGATAAATATGTGAGATCTGCTTTACTCTTTAGTTTGAAATTGTTGATCATGTAACAAAATAGGGTTGTACTCCTGGGTCACCTTGCATTGAAACACCATATTTGGACTGTTTATCGGTTTTTTGAGAAGGTTTTGTCATGGTGCAGATAATTAGCAGGTTGGCTCACGTTTTTAAATTATAAAATCTGAATCTACTGATGTGCTTTTTTGCTTCATTTCTTGTAGTTTCATGTTCAGTAGCATTTTTTTGAAGCTAGACGATGTGTATACTTGTAGTTGTGATCAATTTAATGATTTTCAAATGGTATCATTCTCTTTTTTTTTCTTTTCTTCTTTTTTTTTTTTCAATATTACAGCATTCTCCTTCCATTTTCCTCTCCTTTTGAGGCCTGTGGAAAGATCCAAAGGTGCCAACAAGTTCAACTTTGGTGCATCCAGGTTCTTATTAACTGCTATGATACTTCTCACAGGTTAGGTGAACGGATTTTTTCTTTTCTTTTCCATAAATCATTATACCATATATTTAGAGAGCATGTTATTGTAAAAAAAAAAAAAAAGGATGTTAGAGAGGGATCAAATTGTGTGTTGTCAATTTTGATTTCCTTGTTCGTTTTTCAAATGGAGTTTAAAATGAAAACTAAAAATTATTGAAAGTGGCCAACAATTGCAATTGCCAAATGTCATTGACGAGTTCTTAAAAACTTGAGCAGGAGTTGTGTAATTTTATGTGGAAAGATTTTTTTTTTTTTTGTCAGTCACTTATTTAGTTATTTGTATCCTCAATCCTTGACACAACAATATCACTTAATTGAAAATATTTTTATGATGACAAATCTACCTTTGTCAATATCACAGCTCATAGGTTTTATTGACTTTTGCCATTATTTATGCACCATCAATTCGGCGTATCTCTCCTGCATTTCTTGTTAGCTTTATTACCTTGTAATGGAATGTAGCATAGCATGGAAGAAGATTTATTCCCTATTTGATATTGCCTTCCAAGGGGTTGGGCCTTTGATTTATTTATTTTTGCTTAATTTTTTTATATATATTTTTGGATTGTTTTGATGGGTTAATATCCAATTCTACAAGGCACAAGTTTCTGTAATTTTAAATTATTATTTTTTTAGATATCCAAAGTGTCATTTAAATCTATATGGGTGTGTGTGAGACCATACCAGCATGAAGTTAGTAATCACTAGTGTTGGATTTTGTCGACCTAGGCAATAGGCATCTGCTGTCTGTTACAAGCAGAAGAATTCCACAAGTAACACTGTCTTAACAGATGTACGAGCACGAATCTCCATTGTCTGTAATTAACGGAAAGTTATCAAAACGAATCTGTTAATTATTGGAGATTCCATTCATGTAACCAATCAGTTTTTATCTTATAAAACTGGAGGGAGGTAGGTAGGTTGTGGGCTCATGATTTCAATGACATGGGGATCTCTCTCTCTCTCTCACACACACACACACAAACACACGTGTGTAGAGACCCAACCATACTGTTATCGTGATAAAAAGAACGAGTAATTTCATGAATATGGCTATAGAATATATATTCATTATCGATCTAAAATTATATTGTAGGTTAAATTAATTATTTTTTAACATAATAAAAAAATATTCAGGTTATAGAAAATTATTTGATATTATTATTAAACTTAGTTTAATACATCAATCTTGAAACTTTTTGTATTAACTCTTGCCTAACTTAAATTTAAAATTAATTTAAAATTAAATCGTATGAAAATTGATCTAATACGACCCAATTAACTTGATCAGCCTAAAGATAACCTAGTCAATCGGTAAAAAAAGGTTTTTAGAATGAAATTGAGAAGAAAATGATGAAATTAGTAGAAAAATTTTTTTTACTCAACTTCTTGCCTAGCTCGGGTTTAAAATTAAACTGTGTGGGAGTTGTTTTGACGTGATCTAATAGACTAGTCTAAAGGTAACCTGACCGTTCGGTAAAAAAATATTTTGAGGATGAAATTAAGGTGAAAAAAAAGAATGAAATTGAAAGAAAAAAAAAACATCTTGATATAATTCTTTGCTTGGCCTAAATTTTGAATTAAATTGTATTAAAGTTGTCCCGATATGGATATGGTTTAATAAACTTGATTAGTTCAAAAATAATCTAGATAATTATTAAAAAAATGAAATGAAATTGAGAAAAAAAAACAAAGTTGAAATGTAAAAAAAAAGGCTTATGATTATAAAAAATTACTATTTATATGAATAATGAAATTTCATTAAGTTTACCAAGTTTTTTAGTATTAAATGGCTAATAAGCATAGTAGTTAAAACTCGTTGAATTGGGTGAAAGCTGATTAATCTAATAGGATTTTTGATGAATTAAGATGAACTTGTCTTGATTGAGTTAATTTTAAGATTTTATTTTTAAAAATAAAATAATATTATTTTAATAAAAATAATTAATCTAAATTAACTTAGTAATTTATTTAAATGCCTTGATAATCCAATAACTCACATCCTTTATCGAGGCAATTCCGAACTACATCTGAAGTCCATTCTGGGAAGCAACTGCATGAAGAGAGTCACAAGACATGCATTGAGTTTATTGTCAGTCGAAGACTAAGGATCATCTATTCCGAGCTTAAAGAACGCAAATACGATAAAATTATCATATCTCGATATTGTTTCTCTCTGGATCCCATATTTCAGCTCCCCCTCTCGAGTGAAAAGGGAACCTGCTCAAATCTCTACTCGGGAGACCAGAGCTCTTCGATCGAAGCCAGTTGAAAAATGAGAGACAGGTGTCGCTCTCCCTGCTGTTCCCGCCAGCATGAACAGTACACTACATTTTGCCTCTTATCACAAGAAAATATTGGGCTTTACTCTTATAATTTTCTTGCTTTTCTATATATACATATATAGCTTTTGGCTTTTTTAAAGAGACACAGACAATGACAGATGGAGGTTCTTTAGTTCCAAGCCAGGGAGATATTTACTTTAGTCTTTTATTTTTTATTTTCATGTTTTAAAAATATTTATAAAAAAACTTATTTTTTTTACTTTAGATTAATTTGCTTTAATGTTTTTAGATCGTTTTAATGGGCTGATATAAAAATAATTTTTAAAAAATTTAAAAATTATTTTAATATATTTTCAAGAAAAATATATTTTAAAAAACAAGATCTAATTTTAAAAATCTGAAATGAAAAGGAAGGCTCCACTACTGAATTCCCAGCTTTAAAAGTCAAATGGACATTCTAATTTGCAAGTTTCTCTACATGACAGAATAAATAAACGTCATCTCTTTGATTCTATGTATTTTGTAATAGAATCAAGACCAACTTGGGCAATTTACAGCAGCTAAAGTTACTTGAAATTGGCTTTAAGATGCTGCTTAATTGAAGGTCAAGCATAAAACATTCAACACGAAAATAGTAAAAGAAGCATCTTGTCGGCTCACGGGTTCGACAACTAACCTAATCTCTTGTCTGGTTAAAAAATTAAATAAAAGTTAACCTGTTAAAACTTGATTTGATTTTTTAAAAAAATATTTTTTAAAATGATATTATTTTAATTTTTTAAAAAAAAATCTTGAAAATACATGTTGACCTCCCTTGCTAATAACTTGTGTCATGTCATGAACCATGTCAAGTTTACTTATTTTGGCTGGATCATCAATTAAGTTGCTTTAGGCTATAAAACATGGCATCTCATTAAAGAAGTGTTCGAGGGTGTGTTAATAGTTTTTTTAAAAGTAATTTTTACTTAAAAATATATTAAAATAATATATTTTTTATTTTTAAAAAATTATTTTTAACATCATTATATCAAAACAATCCAAAAACAAAAACATTAAAAAAAATTAATTTTAAACAAAAAAATCAAATTTTATTGAAACTCTACAACCCTAAACAAAATATAAAAGTATGAAAGACAGCATTGAGGCCTGGTTGAAACTTGCAATCTATCTTTATTAGGTTTCAATGGATATTTGCAAACTTAATGTATGAGTGAAGCCAACTATTTGGAGGTATTTGACATAAATTCTGTTTTTTATTTTAGATGTTTTAAGAAGTATTTTTTTATTTTAAAAAGTTTTAAATTAATATTTCTTTAATACTTTAATGTACTAATATACAAAAATATTATTTTCAAACAAAAAACTAGTTTAAAAAATATTTTTCCCTACAATCTCCAAAACCTCCTGTAATAGGGTTTTATCGCAATTTTTTTATTATTATTATTAACATTGGTATTCGAATCAATTTATATGTATCTCGACTAATCTCGCGAATTCTAAAATTAATGATATCATATATATCTTTAATAATTATTATATTAGTAAATATAAAGTTCAAAAATCAAATCATAGAGTTCCCGCAAGTTTTCTACTATTGTATAGTATGGCCAAAGTCATGATCAAGCTTTATTTTCTCAACAGTAAGTACTTTATCACCTATTTGGCTTTCAGCCGACACCTTTGTTCAAATGAAAGACAAAGATAATAAATATTAAACATTATTGCAATTAAATAAAATGTTGGACATATATTAATAAAGAGTTCACGTATCTATTAAGATATTATTTGATATTGTAATAACAGTTGCTTTTTAAAAAACATTATTGTAAAAATATATTCAAATATTTTTTTATTTTTTAAAATTTATTGTTTATATTAGTATATCAAAATAATTTAAAAACATACAAATTTTTTTAAAAAAATCAGATTTTTTTAAAAGTTACAGATTATTATATTAACTTATTATTATTATTATTATTATTATTATTATTATTATTATTTTATGAATACAACAAGTGAATTAAAATCCAACTTAACAATTTATTTTATAAACTTATTAAATTTTTTCGATGGATATAAAAATAAGTTAAAACCCAATATAACAATTCATTTTATTAATTTGTTAATTTTTATAATTTTAATAAATATAAAAAAGGTGTTAAAACCCAAATTACCAATTAATATATTTAATTACTCTTACTGAATAGATCGAGCATTGTTAACTTCAGGTTTTTTTTTCACCCTTGTTTTGATGTGAAAGGTTGTTTGATGTGATGAACTTTCTCTAAAAGTTGAGTTGTTAATTAATATAGTTAGGTAGGATAATTATATCAAATTTAACTTTTAATATTTTATAAATTATAAATTTATTCTATTTAAATTATTTTAGATCCAAGTGACTTATATATATGGATTAGTTTATATTATTTTTTATGAATATAATAATATTCATGAATTAAACTTATATTACTAATTTTTAAAATTGTACATTTAAGAAATATTTATTAGTGTGATGTCATCGTGTTTTTTAAAAACATTAAAATTTTATTTGCTTTAAATTATTATTATTATTATTATTATTTATCGTTTTGGTGTATTGATATTTTTATTATTTTAATATATTTAAAAAAAATACTATAAAATACAAACGATATAAAAAATAAAAAAAGAAAGGTTCCACCATTAAATCCCGAACTTTGAAATTCAATGTGACTTTCCAATTTGCAAGTGTCTCCTTATATTCGTTTCTCTACATGACAGAATAAATGAACATCATCTCTATGTTATATTGTGACCAATTTGCAGAAGCCAATACATCTATGAAGTTACTTGAAATTAGCTTAAAAATGTTTGGGATCATGGTACAAACTGTATTTTTTTTAAAATTAAAATTTTTTTTAATATGTTTTGGATCGTTTTAATGCGCTGATGTCAAAAATAATTTTTTTTAAAATAAAAAAAAAAATATTATTTTGATACATTTCGGCACAAAAAATACTTTAAAAAACAACGGTAACCACACTTTTAGTTTTGTGTGATGCTGCTTAATTGAAGGTCAAGCATAAAACACTCAACACGAAAATAGCTATAAAAGCAACTTGTTGGCTAACAACCGACTTGGGGTTCAGACTTTATGGTCAGATTCACATTTATTTAATCTAACTCGATTTGCGAGATCGACCTAAGATCCAGATGATCCAACACTTAACCTAGGATGAGTTTAAAAAAAAATCAAATAAAAGTTGATCTAGTCCCACAACATTTTGATTAATTGATCCAGTCAAAACGATATTATTTTACTTGTTTATAATTTTTTTTAAAATTAAATAAATTTAAGTTAATTTATGACCTGAGCCTTCAACCGAATCATAGACCAAGTTGAGTTTAATAACTTTGATATTAAATTACATACAATATTAAGACTCGGTTTTAATATTATTGTAGTTTTTGCATGTGGTTTGAAAAAAAAAAAGAGGTTTATCTATAACATTAAAACTCGGTTTTAATAATATGATAGTTTTTACATTTAATTTTAAAAAAATTATAATTTATGCTTTTCTTTTCTTGACCCAAGTTTTTATCATAATCGATAGAAACTCCACGAATATTCTCCATCACTAAACAATTTTTGAAACTAAATTCATAATAAAAGTGTCTCTAACCAATACCAGCCGCAAAAACAAATGGATCGTAGATCCTGCTTAATAACCATGGACTTGCTGCTTTATGTTAGGGTTTGAACGCAACTTGTTTTTACTATTTTGTAAAATGGCCCATGTCATGATCAAGCTTTATTTTCTCAAAAGCTAAATACTTTATCACCTACTTGGCTTTCAGCCGACACCTTTGCTCAAATGGAAGGCAGACATAGTCAGATCTTCAGTGTTTGTAATTTGTAACTTTATATATATATATATATAAACAAAAAAGCTAAAAATTATAGGATTTTTATGATGATTGATATAGAAACATGTGTATTGTTTGAGAATTATATTTGTGGGGCCTTATATAATATTTTAAGTTATTGAATTGAGATAATTTTTTAATATAATATCAAAAAATTATTAATTAAACGATCACGGGATCGAATCACATCACTTTATATTTTTTAATAAAAATTAAATATAAAATAGTATAAATCTATACAAATAAAAAAAATATGTCTGATTATAATAAAAATTTATCTAATTTGTGAGAAAGTAGAGAATAGTTTGATAAGTGATGAAATTTTCCTAAAAGAGATGCAACTCTACCAAAAAAAAGAAGAAAAAAAGAGAGAGAGAAGAAAATCCTCATGAGACAAATCATTTATTCCCAATTAATGATGGTAATTAGCATAGAATGAAAGACTAGTCGTTCAACGTTTTCTTCTTATGCTTCCCTTAAATGGCACGAGACCTTCCTCAAGCCTCCCCAAAACAAATAGAAAAGACAACACTTTCTCTGTGAGCATCTGGCAAAAGGACCACTGATCTCTGTGGAATCCATGGTGCATTTAGCATCTGTAAATCTGGACAAATCCAGGGGTCTGTTCTGCAGTTTATTCAGTATTTGATTGTTGTTTTTTTTAAGTGTTTTTTATTTAAAAATATATTAAAATAATATATTTAAAACTTATTTTTAATATTAGTATATTAAAATAATTTAAAAACACTATAAAAATAATAATTTGAAACAAAAAATTTCAAAAACATTTTTTTTATAACTTTTACATCAATTACAGTTTGCATAGTGTTCGGTAATTAAAGCTTCATAATTTCATAAGAATACTACTAAAAATACCCTCTTAAAACCTTAATTACAAAAAAAATAAAAATAAAATTATAATTTATAATTTTTTAAAAATATATATTTTCACATCATAACTACAACAACTGCCCTAACAGAAAACACGCAGGATGTTCTATACAATCACATGATGAAAAGAAGGTATATGGTCAAGGGTAATTAAATTCTTACAAAATCTTTCTCGATCAAATCATGGGAGACTTGCTGTCCGAAAGTCTTTGAAACTACACGCAAATGCCCCATGTGATTCACCGAGAAAATATTTTGTAGAAATTGAAGCAATCCCTAGTTCCTCCTATCATTTAGCATCGATGCACAAGTTTAATTAAAAAAAAAACTAAATCTCAAAATTCAAAAACATATTATGGAAAATTTAAGCATTGATGTTTCAATATTTTCTAAAATGCTTCTCAAATGTTTTTTTAATAATGATATATTATTAAAAAATTAATAAGAATGTTTAAAGAATTTTTAAATGGTTTTGATATAAATATATTAAAATCCTCGAAAATCACCTAATTAATTTTTTTAAATGAAAAAAAAATCACTTTCAGCCACATTATCTAACATATATTTAGAGAAATGGTCAAATGATAAAAAAAAAGTATGCTCTTTCTCTTTGGTTTTCTTAGTTAGAACTTCAAAGGTGAATATTCAAAGAATATAATAATATCCTATAGTAATCCCTTTCACTATAAAAAAATGATTTTTGTTTCTTCTAAAGTTTCAACATTATTTGGAGACTTTGACCAACTAGTTAATTTGTTGAATATATTTGCTATTTATATAGTTATTTTGGGTATAACTTAAAAAAAAATTAAGAAAAAAAATTCTTTTATTAAGAGTTAATACAAATGTAGATTGTTTGTATAAAATCTAATTGAAAATACCTTAATTTTGATGTGCCTTGACCATACCAATGATTTTATCATACATTATTTTCCTTGACACCATGGCATGGTTATCCATTCATATGAAATATCAACAGCTGGACTTTCAGTTTGACTTTTTTTTTTTTTTTTTAAAAAAGTCTCTTCTGATCTATCATTTTCAAGATAAAATGTTAGGGACTCGGGGATGTGTGATTTCAACCTAAAAATGCAGAAGACTCCCTGATGATTGAGCAATAAGTTCGGCAGGAGAGTTTTTATTTTAATAAGAGATGCTAATTATAGACCAATCTTTAATAGATTAGTCAATAATCCAACAATTTCACACGTTAATCCAACCCACCTTAAATTACTTAAATTATAAAGTCAAATAAAAATCTTGCTAGTCTAAAAATCCAGCCAATCAATAATAATTTGCATAGCTGCTAAATTCAATCTGAATATTGATTCCAGGAAAGCCCAATTATAAATTAGATAAGTTAATTTATATATATTTTTTAAAATTAATTATTTAATTTTTTTTAAAATTAAAATGATATTATTTTATTTTTTAAAAAACCAACAAATTATTTTTAGATTGGTTAGATGACAAATTAATCTGGATTACTCATGATCAACTCTTTTTATTATTTATAAAACTAGGCTAGAGTCAGGATTCACTTAAATAACAAATTTTATAAATAAATTAATTTACATGAAAAAATAAATTATATTCCTGATATTTTTATTTATTTATTATGCTTCCTATACTTTTTAAATGGGAGAATCAATTAAGTTATTACTTCACTATACTTTGCAATGTTAGTAATATGTTTATTTCCTTTTCAATTGTATTACAAAATTGTTTTTTTTTTTTTCAAATGTTATGTATCTCTACCCTTTAATTCAAATTTTTTGAATTTGCCAACAAGATTTTGGACAATATTGCATTATATTACTCACTACTCCAAAAAACAAAAATTCAAAACTCAGAAATTTCCGAAAATATCAAAACCCATAATGGTAATTGGGAAGTAATCATAAAATCTGTTGCAAGATTACCATAATTAATCACAATCACCTCATAATTACACAAGGGGCATATTAGTCCTTAAACTTATCCACCACATCAACCTTTCTTCCATACACTATAAAAATGAAAACTCCATTTCTTCTTTCTTAATAAAAACTCCTTCTTTATTTCTCTTCCAAACCATAAAAGAAAAAAGAAAAAAGAAAAAAAATTCTCCACCCCTTGGAATTCCGTACACACACCCTCTCTCCAGTGATTTTCATTGTCAATAGAGCTCCCTTCAGTCAAGAACACACTCTGTTTATAGATATAGACAACAAGATTCAAACTTTTTTATTTATTTTGTGCTGATAGTTAGAGAATAAATTTTGGAAAGAGATTGTTTTTCAATGGCAAACCCATCCGGGACACATAATCAAGAAGGCAATCAGGGTCCTTCTTCATTCAATGGAAGCAATCCAAATAATGGTAATTTGGGTCAAGACCCTTCTTCTGGCTCATCTTTGAAGCATAATCCTGGTATATCAAATGATTGGACTGGTGAAGAACAGGAAATTCTTGAAGAAGGGTTGGCTAAGTAAGTTTTTTTGTTTTTTGAGGCTGTTGTTGGTTTTTATTGGAGGGTTTTTTGAAATTCATGTTTTTGATCATCTTTTTTGGTTTGAATATTGGTTTCTTAGGAAACTAATTGAATTTTGAGGAGTTGATGAGTCTCGTCTCGTCTTGTTTTTTCCTTTTCTTTTTTTTGGTTTCTGTGGCATTTTTTTCGTTTATTATTGGATAAATTATAGTTTGATAAATTGCAGCTTGAGTTCAAACTTGAATTATTTGAGGTGATTGTAGAGTTTGTTGAGTTATGTTATTGGTGAACTGTTAGAGGTCACTAACAATTCTGAAACAGTTACATGTTGCACAGCCAGACTAACATGAGTTTTTATCAAATTATGAACATGGGTTGCTACTAAGGAATTTGTTGAAATGTATTTTTTTCTCAAAATTAAAGCGCTCCTACTCAAATCGTCAATGAATTTGTTGTAGGTAATCTATCACTTTCGTTTCCAAACCAAATTTAGCTGTTTAGCTAATTTTCACATTAGGAATCTTAGATGTCTCCGCGAGGTGGTCAAGTTGCAGTATTAAACAGCATAGTGTGTTTATATCATATTTTGTAGTGAAACTTATTAACCAAAATCCTTGTTTTTCCCTCACCCCCCTCTTTGCTGTCTCGAATACAATAACTAAAATTTGGGTTTAATTGTTGGTGCCTTACCAATGAGAACTTGCCTATAGTGTCACTGTCCTTGATGTGTGAAACGATATCTTTATTCAATAGTTGTTTTATCTTACCAAGTGAAAACATTTCCATCTTGGATCAATTAACAAATAATTTAGATCCTTTTAGCTGAATGCTTGAAATTTCTGGATTTGATTATGATTGGCCACATTATATTGAAATCATATAATCTGTTTGGAGTTGTAGATGGTTTTAAATACTAAATTAGTGTTCTGTTATTCTCAAAAGTTCACTGGTGTAAGTGTCTTTGTTGAGTATTACTTCTTCTTAGATACCTATTGTGCTACAAAAAGAAAGTTGTATTAAAAAGATTATTATGGGAACCAAAGCCTCACGAAATGAGCTCTTTTTGAGCAATCATGAACTACTTTCTTTTCTCAATAAGTCATTGAATCTTGTATTTTTCCTCTTGATTTTCAGTCAAACGTCAGTAAATTACTGGAAAAAAAGAAGAAAAGAAAATGGCTACTGAAATTCAATTTCTCTATCCAAGTACTGTTTCACAATTAATTAATCTAAAATGTGGTTTTCCTTATGTATCACAGATTTGCAATGGAAACAAATGTAGTACGTTATGCAAAGATAGCTTTGCAGCTACCAAACAAGACAGTCCGAGATGTTGCTATGCGTTGCAGATGGATGACTGTAAGTTCTCTTAGTCTAATATCTAGCTTCATGAAGCCTTTGTTAAATTCTCAGCATCTTTGTTTGCTACTGCCAAAACTTGCATATCCTGTAGTTAAATAAATATCAACCCATGGAGGATTTATATTTTGAACGGTCCAAGCCTGCTTTGCAAAAGAGACAGCTTGGTGGTTCCTTTTGAAGTTTTACATCATCTGTTACTCTATATCTGATTATCTGTTGGTTGTGAGTCAAATCTACTAATTGATTTGTTTCTTTATCCAGAAAAAGGAAAATAGCAAGCGAAGGAAGGAAGATAATCTATTACGGAAAAGCAAAGATAAAAAGGTATGGTATCTTTTATTTTGTCGCGAATCTCATCTGTGGGAGTTGCACTAATTTTTAGTTGAAAATTATGTTACAGCCTGTTGAATTCTCACACATTCAACTGTGGATTTAGATGCATTAGTTTCCTCCGTGCTGTTTATATATTGTGTAAATTAATTGTGGTTTACTTAATTTAGTTGTCCTGGATCTCGAACTGAAGTTCCACTTCTCAGGTCATAGTTGTGTCACATGTAAGGTGTTAAAAACCCAGCTGTGGGTATGGGTCATAGTTTTTTCAATCTAATCTGTGATAATTTCTCACGCAGACATGTCCATTGTCAAGTCGCAAAATTTATTAGACAGGCAACAAATTCAGGCTAGTAATGATAAATCTGATAAGGATTGGCGTAAGAGCTGGAAAATATTATGTGTTATTAACTCAAACCTGTTCAATGGAAAATATGCTTTGGACTGCCTAAAGTTTCATTTAATTGGCATAACTAAATTTCTAATGTGGTGAAACTGGTGATTGTCTAACAATTCGCTGTTAATGATTTCAAGGACAATTCCTTTTCGGATACATTAATTCATGGCATCACATGGTACATTAATAATACACGTGTAGTGAGAATCTTTGAAAGTGATAGTGATTTCATGGAATGAACGATGCTTAGGTTATATATTCTGCTTTCTTTTTCTCAGGAAAGACATAATGAGCCTTCTGCAAAGACTTCTAACTTCATGGCTACCCGCCCCAATGTTACTCCATTTGCAACTCCAATGATGCCACTGGACAGTGACGAAGGAATCTCGTATGATGGTGAGGTTCTATCCTTCACAAAACCTTTGTGTATTCCAAACAGTTTTGGAAACATTTTCTTTTCCTTTTCTTCTCTGCAACTTTATCTGCTATCAATATTGTTTCAAGTTGCTGGCTTTTGACCAAGTTTTAGTTGATAGTGGCTTCCAAATTAATGGTGAAATTTTTACTGCTTATGATGTGTTTACTATGAGGGTAAAGGGGGTGAAATATGTTAGGTAAAATTTATGGGAGAGGGGGGTTGTTTTAAGAGGAAGAATTTTTTGAGGGGGAAACTTCTGTTTTTATGGCTTTTCTCTTTCTTTTATGAATTTATCACACATTTTTTATCTTTTCCTTCCACCTCACATTTGGTGCCTTCAAAATATATATTATTTTATATTTTTTTTACTTATATTTAACTTCAAATTTGATTTGACTTGCATCGGTATCCACTCACACTTATAAATCTTTGAATTCCTAGCAAACATTCCTAACTGATTCTACACCCCCTTAAATTTTACCCCCTTTAATGTTTCAGTTCCAAAATTTTAACAACATAGGAAACACAATCTTAGATCTAATATTAGATACTAGCATTTGAATGAGCTGTTATCTTAAAAATGTCAAGCATTCACGTTAGATGTTATGTTTTATATGCCTATCTTTTCCTTGCAGTTTCTTGGCACATGTTTGACTGCAGCAATTTTGTAGACTCTAGAATCAATTGTGCTACACATGTGATTGCCGTATTTATTTTTCATCCTTGAAAGTATTGGTCAGGCAGTAGGTACTCATATTAAGTTATTCAAAAACAGTAATTTCTGATTGCATGGCTAAGATGTGAATGTTGGTAGTATGATATAGTTTTAGTTTCCCCATAAAAAATGAAGCTTTTATGTGGATGGTGAGTTTTTCTCATATTAAGTTATTAAAAAACAGTAATGCTACCTTAAAGACTACCTTAAACAAATATTGTCCACAAGGAGGGTTCAGTTGTATTGTTTAATGGAAATAGAATTTACTGGATGGGTGAATGGAATAGCTACTCTCAAGTGTTCAGATCCTTATTAGTAACTTTCTTTTAATTAGGTACTAACAAAGATGTCTTAAGTTCTGATGGACCAAGAAAGATAACCTGGTTGCTTTGGCTTTAGAAATTTTTCATGGGTGTATGTTGCATGCTAGTGCATAGGTTGAGCAGAGACAAAACAAATGGTAAGTAGAACGATGTAGAAATGCCATTTTGAGTAAGAACTTGGCATGTGATTCTAGTTGAGTTCATAAATGGAGATAATCCAGCCTCTGGTATTGCCTGACACTGAGCAACTTATGTGAGGAAAACATTTAAAGGATGTAATACCTAAGTGCCATCAATGGGCTTAAGAAGAAGAAAGAGGAGAATGTTGAGATGGGTCATTGTTGACTTTTATTATGCCAATGAACAGCTTTTCTTGGTTGTGTTGCTTGATAATTGAGATTTTCCTGCATTTATGATAGTACAGTAAGATTTAAGTTTAATGGGATGGTGAATTAGAATTCGGAAAGGATTTGCGACAAAGCCTTAGTTTTCCAGGAATCTTTTGATAGTTGTGTTAATTTGTAATATCTTTTACTGTGTTGCTATTGTCATGTGTCATTAAAGAGCTATTATTTGCCACTTGCAGTGATTGGTGGAGTTACAGGAGAGCTTCTTAATCAAAATGCACAGACCCTCCATCAAATTTCTGCAAACCTTGCAAGTTATCAGGTGAATACTTCTGTCATGATCTCATTATTTCACACTATTTTTTTGCTGAATTTAGAGTTCGCAAAGCATTTATTGAGAGTGATCCAGGGCCCTTTGAACACACCCTTTTCACATCTATGATTACAGATGATTGCAATTTTTTATTTAATTGTAATAACTCGATGCATGAAACACATGGTTTGAATGGGTTTGACTTAACTAAAATATCTCGATGTGTTATTTGCTTCAGTCTCTCTCATACTCTCTTCCCCACTTATGTGTTATGTGAATAACATTCCTTAATGTTTGCAAGTGATATTTTTTACAAGAGCCCCTTTTTGCAAGTCGCACTTTGTGCATCTTGGTGGCTGTCAACTGAAATTGCTGTTAATTTATCCTTGACTTTTCAGATACAAGAAAACCTCAGTCTTCTCCGCCAAACTCGTGACAACATCTGCAAAGTTATGAATGAGTATGTTTTTGGTTCTTCTTAGCTTTTTCTATTAAGTAGATTTTATGATGGCTTAATGCTGTATATTTCTTCTTTCTCGCTGCATGTTTACATATATGCATTCATTAGCTATTTGTTTTCTCAGTAGATTTCTTTTATAAAAGATGCAAGCTGCATTCATTCTTGTATGTCTCTGTGTGTTTATGATTTCCATCATGTGATTGACATATAAATACACTCTGAACTGCACATCTGGTTTAAGACTGTTCTTACACTGTAGAGAGGCTTTGCATGTAAGGGGGATGCAGGCCACGCCTCACTAGAGGGGGCTTAGGCTTACCAATGCCTAATATGCGAATTTCTATTAATCATACTATACTCAAACTTTTAAAAGCACACTCAATAATGAAGCTCCCATGATTTTGCAAATATTGAAGTTAAACACCAATGACCTTTGATCTAAATTTCAATCCATGTCTGGAGGCCTATGATCCTGTATCTAAAAAGGAAAGAAATTGAGGGTGGGGGTGGGCATGTATGGAGTAAAACCAGTTGGTGCCTACCGAAGTTTGGACCCAATTTATTGGTTTCAAATCAAGCTTCGGTTCAGGTATCTCCGATCCAAGCTCAGTCCAAGCAGTGTGATACTCAGCTTGGTTTTGTTACAGCTGTGGGGGTTTACAAAAACACTTTTAACAACACCTGTTTGATGTACTGATCTTAGACATTGTTTGATGTTCTATTGAGTCTTCTATCAAAGCAACTGAAACTTTGATTACAGATTGGATTAAAGGTGCTAGGAGGTTGGAGTCTAAGACTGATTTAGTCTTGGGTCAAAGAATTAATTTTTCAGGAATTTGTTCTGCTGTGCTCATGCTCCATTGAGTCTTCAGTTGTGCTGGATGGAGTCTCTTTTCTTAGGATGAAAGGAATTTGTTTCTCTGTCTCTTTCTTCTTTTTCCCAGATAAAATTCATTTTACTGGTTACTTGCAGGATGGATGATGTGCCAGAACTCATGAAGCAGATGCCACCACTTCCAGTCAAGTTGAATGATGATCTAGCAGACACCATCCTTCTGCCTCCAAACCTTGCCAGGCAATAATTATCTTCAGTCAGTTCTCAAGATGCGATCAAACCTTCTAATGCAAGCATCAATCTGCCTGTAGAAATAACTGCCGCCAAGCTGACCATCATTTTCCAATGGGAAATCCGCCCCTAGCTCAGCATGCTGTTAACTGTATAATGGCTTTTAGTTCTTTCTTTCTTTTAACTTTTACCCTCATTATAGTTTTTCTTCAATGTAGTTTGTGCCTTGGGTTTTGCGTAGAAACTTAGGGAATTAGTAATAATAATAATAATGATTAGTGCTTGATGAAAAAAAAATGTGTTTTTTTTTTTAATCTTTTGATCAGTGTTGTGCTAAGTAAATATGAAGGTAATTACCTTTTGAGATGACAACTTCAGGGGAGTTTGTGGAGTTTGGTGTGCTTTTTTTAGATAAGCTTTTGTCACAAGGGAAAAACCCTTCCATCTGTTTTATTTAATTTTTCAACTTTGGGCTTCATGGATTTAGCTATCCCTGTTGTTATCATAGCATGGTTGTCCAACCAGTTCTGGAATCTGACCCACCCGAAGGTTGGTGGGTTAATTTGGATTTATCATTTTTGTTTAAACCGATGTGGTTTTAATTTTTTTTTAAAATTTCATGGTTTTAATTTAGCCGGAAGGAGTATGTCAACCATCAAGTTAATTAGGTCATGAATTTAGTTATCCCTCCTTGTTATTATAGCATAGTTGTCAAAATTGGTTTGGGATTTAACCTGTCAAAAGGCTAGGTCATTGGGTCAACCTATAGATTGCTGGGTTAATTTAGATTTATTATTTTTATTTAAGACAATATAGTTTTTTTTTTTTAAAATTCTATGGTTTTGACTTAGTCGAGTTTGAATAGAGTTTAGTCGGATTAATTAGATCACAAGTCAAATCATCAAGTTAATTAGATCATAGATTTAGCTATCCCTCCTTCTTGTTATTATAGCATAGTTGTCAAAATTGGTTTGGGATCTAACCTGTTTAAGGGTTAGGTCATTGGGTGAACCTATAGATTGCTGGGTTAACTTGAATTTATTATTTTTATTCAAAACAATGTAGCTTTAATTTTTCTTTTAAATTCCATGGTTTTGACTTAGCCAAGTTTGGATTGAGTTTGGTTGAGTTAATTAGGGTACAGGTCAAACTGTTAGATATGATTTAATTTAATCAGGTCAATATTACAATTAATTCAAAGTAAAATTTTATTGGGTAAGGTTTCGGGTTGTGAATTTGTTAAGTTAATTTATTGGGTTGACTTTACCAATTATAATTATAAATTATTTGGCCAAACCTTGAGTCACATCTTCATACCCTAGCTGGGAGGTTTTCACTAATTTTGGCACAAAAGCAAAGAAATCTAGAAAAAAAGTCTACAGTTTCCCATTCAAATTGTCTTTCTCCCAAAACCCTAAGCCTCAGGGTTCATCAAACTGGTGCAAGAAATTCTTGCCAAACAAAGCCAATGATGTCATTGGGTATGCAAGAGCAACAGCCGTTTGATTTGAAAGAGAGCTAACAAACATTTGACTTTCACTTGCTCTGCTATTTTTCCTCTCACTGTCTCTTTTATAAAATCATTAATCACTAAAGATTTGAAGTTTCTATCGTCTCTAGAAAGAGACCTTCAACTTGTCCTCTCCGTCTCTGGAAAGCAGCCAACGTGCTAGCTATTCTGCTGTTCTATCCGCCCGTGATCTGAGATTGACTGAACTGATTTCTTGGACTATTTCTGGGCTAGATTGCCAAACACTACTTTGCTTACAGATTAATCCAGAAGAAGAGAAATTCCTTTTTCTTTTAATGCCTAGAAAATCATATAGCATATAGTCTCAAGATTTCAGCTTTTTGTATGTGTTGAACAGCGACTTGTATATATCAACTTTTCATTCCATGCAAAATCTAATATATATATAAGCATAAAGCAATCTTGTCCAAATATTTGGCGATTCTGTCCTGGTCGTTATTGTTTTAAGTAAGCTGTACCGTATTTAGGATTCTTTTAGTATCATTATGGTTTTATTGTATTTCTCTTGTATGTTAGCTTTGGTATCTTTGTTTCATCATGGCTGGATAATTTTTTTCTTTACAACAAAAAAAAAGTTTGAATGTTGAAACTAGGTAAGAAAAATGATATACAATACATGGTCATGACAACATGTAATCTTGGTAATTAGAGCTGAGCCAACTTATAATATCTTGCTAAATTCATAGTTCAAATAATGAGATTCAAATAACCCAATAAAAATATAAAGAGGATTATAAGATCTTTTTTTTTCTTCAAATTTGTGATTTGATTTATTAGATTTGAAGCATCTAATATAAAAAAATCATGAAGTCTAATTCTCAATCAATTAAATATTGAAGGATAAAATTGAAAATAAATTTTAATTAAACAAAAAAGATTTTAAAGAATAGAAATTAAAAGAATGAGGATAAAAATTAAAATACAAAATAAATTTATATCTAATTGCATGGTGAACTTGAAAAAATAAATCAATTTAGTAAAATGATATTTTTTTAAAACAGAATTGGGATAAAAATTGAATTAAAAAATAAAAACATTGTTGTAATTAAAGGGGAAAATTAAAAAGAATAATAACTTTTACAAAAGGATAAAAAAAAACAATTAGAAATCAAAATAATGAGGACCAAATTAAAAAAATATAATATTATCAATGAATTAAAAGATGAAATTTAAAACTACTAAAACTTTTACAAAAGAGCTAATGATAGAAAATAGAAATCTAAAGAATAAAGACCACATTGGAGAATATAATATTTGATAAATTGAGATGGAAGGATGAGATTGAAAACAAATAAAACTTATATAAAAGGTTCAAGATAAAAAAAAAAATTAAAAATCAAAAGAATAAAGACAAAAATTAAAATGCTAACAACCAAGAGGGCTGAGTCGTAATTTTTTGGGGAGAGAGAGAAGAAGGAAAAAGAAGAAGAAAGGCTCATTGACTCTAACTCAGGCCACCAACAGAGACACGTACCACACTAATAGGAAAAGGACATGGTGACGCTTTCAATAACATGATAGAAGGGTATTTTTGGACATTGAGAGGCCTCACAAGCGCCACTCGAAGGGCGTTGATACCTCCCACGCATGCCCACCTTTTTTGTTAAGCCAAATATGAAATTACCCTTGCTCTGATTTTGTAATTATAAAAAAATTATTGTGAAAAGTTGAAAACGCCCCTTGACATTTTGCTTATTTTTTTTTTATTTTAAGTGTATTTTTTTTTTAGTTTCAATGTGTATTTTA
The DNA here is from genome assembly GCA_030145905.1 of Populus davidiana. Classification (NCBI taxonomy): domain Eukaryota; kingdom Viridiplantae; phylum Streptophyta; class Magnoliopsida; order Malpighiales; family Salicaceae; genus Populus; species Populus davidiana. Next base: position 4,259,454 of record CM057805.1, read on the forward strand.
ATTGTTTATTTTTTATATATATATTTATGCAAATACCAAAGTTTTCCTCATCCGAAATTATAATAATAAAAAAATCATTGTGAAAATGTAAAAATATCCATTGACATCAAATTTAATTTGTTTTGCTTTCAAGGATATTTGAATTATTTTATTGTATAAATAAAATAAAAATATACTTATTCGTTCTATTTGGTAATAAAAATAAACTATGCAAAAAAAACAAAAAAAAACTTCAATGCTATTAGATTGTGTTTTAAGTTTTTTAAGTAGAAAAGTAAAAACACTAGAAAGAATAAATCTACAACTACAATACTTTCCAAGAGATTTTAGTTCTTTTTAATATATTTCATAGCCTACACCACCTCTAGGTTCTCTCTCTCTCTATATATATATAGTTACTTAAGAAGTAAGAGTCCCCTTACCAACTCTACCTTTTCAAATCGTGTACATGCATATCCTCCATTGGTGTCTACTATTGTTTTTCAAAAGTTTTCTTAGCTCAATCTTTTGTCCCTTTTACTCTTAATATATTAAAATGTTGATATGCATAAAGTTATTAAACCTTACCCGTTTTATAATAACTCAATAACATCAAAACTTGGTTTCTTTGTTTGTTTGTTTTTTTTTTTCTAAAAAGTTACAAAGATATGTTTTGATTTTTTAAAATTAAATTAAATTTTAACCGAACTAGTCAGGATATGAGTGCACTCATTAGGCTACTCGAGTTTTGATAAAGTTAGTTTTTACTCTATTTTCTTTAAAACCCAACTTGAATTAAATTTTATATAAACTTGTATAGCTGAATAAAATTGAATAAGATTGAAAAAAATTAGCTTTTATGTTATTATTTTATTTTGAAATCATTACCATAGGATATATAAAAACATTCTCATAAATATATTGTTATGATTCTGAAAACTCTGGATCGACTTATCATATTAATTTAGGACCTGATTGACCTGAATCGTGGTTAATTTAAAATCAAAATCAATTTAGGTTAAAAAAAAAAAACATAACTAATCCAATTAAAAACTTGGATTGATCAACTGAACTAGTTAATTTGATCATAATTTGGTCTCTATTTTTTTTTATTAAAACAGTGTTATTTTGATTTTGATTTTTTTACTTTAAAACCCATGACCAAACCTTCCCCAAATTAAATTTTACAAAATATATATGGGTGGTCTAAACCCATATCAGAAGAGTGGCTCTAGAGTTTGCCCATTTTCTTGAATTCTTTGTGGTCAATTCAAGCCAAGAAAACAATATAATTATAGTATCTTTTTTTTCCTTTTTACCATACATACTTATAAATCCTTTCTTTTATTCGTTGTATCTTTTTGACCTCTCCTTCGTCGACAATAAAGTATAAAAAATAAATTAGGGTTCCTTTCTCATTTATTGAGCAAAGACAACATGGATGCTGCTTGTCTTTTAATATAGTTTTAGTTAGATTCATCCACACCTTACATAAAATAAACAAGGTACAAATCAAATGGTGACTATGGTCATGACCAAAGAGCCAAAATGGGTTCTTAACTTGACCACAATGCAAGAGTTTGGTCTTTTATTGACTACCTGAGAGAGAGACATGTTTCCTTCACTTTTCACATCTGATCAAATTAACCCCTCTACTTTATATTTATCAAACAAGCCCTTCTGCTTCAAATTAAAGAGTATTTGACAGCTCCCATCCAATTATCCTCAACATTTTTCAATTACGTATAATCTTTAGTCAGTGTATGAGCTTGATAAAAGGAATCACATCATCATTATTTGCAAGTAAAAGGGTTGATTTGTTGTGATTTGAAAGAAAAAGGACTCAATTTGACTAGCACATAAAATACAAGGACCATAAGAAATCCTTAACCACATTCTCATTATGTAGCCACCTCCATTGTCATGCAGTCCCATCTACAAATAGCACCGTTTGGGTGTGTACAGGACCGAATAAGGTTGACAAAGAAAAAAGCTTGGAAGGAGTTGGTGTAATTTAATGAGTGGATTAAGTTGAAAAATAACCAAACTTCCTCCACTCAAACATGTGATATTTGACGAGGTCTTGGTAGCTTATTTAAGTGTTTGACATGTGGGTTGATATTGTTGTTAAGAGATTTTTGCTGCTTTGAAAGTTACGAGGAGAACTTGGTTAAGGAGTTTGAAATTCTAGAGGTGTGTTTTCAGGTGAGGTTCCTTACTAGAGGATACTGTTTTCTTCTTCCTTTTTTTAGGATTTCGTGGACTGTAAAAAGACATGTTGCATAGGAAGAGTCTCAGCTTCTAGATAGAGATTTTTTCTTCTAATAATCAATATAAGAAGGCAGCTCCTGGAAGATTTGAATGGGACAAGCTATCTCCTGTCTTTCCTTGATTCAAGTCGTTGTAAGCAGCTGGGGTTGAAGCTGGATATATATTGCGTACTTGAAGCTTTTGATCATATATGAGAAGTTTCTGCTGGAGGATTTTGGAGAATATTTGAAAACTTTTGCAAGATTTTTGTTGAGATATTGAAGTACAGATTGAAGATATCTAGCTGTTGAAGGCGGCTGTCTTTTTGTTTTGGTAAGTTAACTGAATTGCTATGATCTAGTTTGCAGTGTGTATCCTTTCTTGTTCCCAAAATTTTGGTGGCATCTGCTTGCCCCAGTCATTAAAGAAGAAGGAGAGACTATCCCTTCTGCACCTTTTTTTGTATCCTTCTCTTCTGTTTCGAGATCGATGATGTCTTTTCTGTTTCGAGATAATATTTGAGAAACTCTTTTTATATTTGTCTTTTCTGAGTTGAGATAGTACCTTCTATACATTAAATTTAGGGAAAATGCATGGAAACATAATCTTTGATTAAACTTTCTTAGATTCTTGAGAAAGCAAATTGGTGATCTTGTAACTTCGAAGAGGTCCCATATTCAGATTTGGGAGGTTACAAAATGTTCTTTACTTGCAAAGGAGTTTGTGCTACATAAAACAAGTTGCTTTTGCAAAAGTTGTGCAACTATTTATGAAGCAGAAAACATCTTTCTCCATTCACACTTAAAGTAAATTGCACTTTTTTTGTTTAATCTTTTATTTTTGTCTCTAGGGAGATTATTAGATTATAACTTAACAAGTAATGCTAAAATGATCCATGCAAATTAAAGTTAAGCCACCCATCTCCTTCTTCTCTCTTGTTAGTCAGGTTCTGGTTGAAGTATTAAGAACTTGTTTGATGGGTTTTAGTTTTTCTGTCAAATTAGTTTGATGGGTTAGGTCAGTCCATTTCCTGGTGTGGTTCAAAAAGTACCATTAGGATTAGCATTGGGTTAGTTGGAAAATCATGGCTGCATCAATTCTGGTCAATCCAATTTTATGAGCATTTGTTTACTTTTCTACTGCTTGGTTGACAGGTTAGAGATGGGCTCCACACATGCCACCCTCTTGGTTGGTTCCTTGATTTTCTTGGTCATTTTAGGCTCAAATCTCATTGCAGGACAAACCTTCTCATCAAATTCTTCTGAGCCTGGTAAGCTTTCGAAGATTGAAGTTGCTCTTCAATCCGGAAATCCAAACTGGCCCATTTCCTTAGATGGAGAAAAGTACTTGGCCCTTAAGCTAATGATTTCTTGGTGTTGTTCTGGTTTTATCAGGTACAAATGTATCACACACTGTGATGCAGCCAGATGATACTGTGAGGGTGGATCCACTAAAGGATTTCAAGAAATATAGAGGAGGATATGATATCAAAAACAAACATTATTGGAGTGTAATTCCCTCTTAATCTCTCTTTAAATTCATAATTATGTGAAATCATGATGCTCATGTAGGGAATCAGTGATGCCATCATAACTTTAGCATTTATTAATGTAATCTCATGTTGTATTTTTTGCAGTCAACCATGTTCACAGGAGTTCATGGATATGTCATTGGGGTAATCTGGCTTCTTGGTGGCATAACATATGGAGGCTTTCTGCTAGCAACTGTCTTTTGTTGTAAGAATAGAAGGAATGAAAAGCTGAAGAAAAGATTACCTTGCCATAAGCAATGTTGCCTCTGGCCTATTCTCCTGGCTATATTTTTCACCATCTTAGCAATGTAAGTCACTCCACTTTTGCATTCCAAAAACCAAATAATATTAACTGATGCAGGACTAACAAATAGAAAACTATCTGCAGAACTGCATCTGGGCTTGTTCTTGGAGGGAATGCGAAGTTCCATTCGCGAGCAAAAACTGTTGTAGACATCATCATTGACACGGCAAACAATGCAACGAAAACCATGTACAACACAACAGGAGCAATGAAGGACATGAAAGAGAGTCTAGGAGCATCTAATCAAAGGGCTGCGGTTCAGGCGTCTAGCTTCCTTACCTCCACATCAGAGCAACTTGATGTTGAGGCTGCAGATATACAAAGACAAGCTAGGAAGAATAGGCGGTTGATCGATAAGGGTCTCAAGATTGTGTGAGTTTGTCTCTCCGATCGCTAATCATGTGTATCCATGTCCATTTGAGCTTCTCTAAAAGATAGTATATGATACTTGCTACAGGTATATAGTAACCACAGTGACAATTTCCTTGAACCTGGCTGCGCTAATTGCTCTTTCAGGTATTTCTCCCTATGTGTCCAACTCATTAGTCCTACTGCCTTTTCAATTCAGTTGATTGATACAACTTTTGAGCCTCGTGAAATCAGAATGGAAAAGAAAAAACACTCCAAAATCCGGAAATTTATTATGATTCAGCATCTGAACACTCATTCATTATTATGATCATGTTGAATATATTTCTCATTTAAAGTTTGAATTCATTCTGTTGCAGTCTGTGGAACTCTGAGGTTACGGCGACCACTTAACATGTAAGTGAAATAAAGGATCCTTACATGGCTGAAGCCGAACTAGCACACTTCCTAAAAGAGAGAATTGACTGTCTAGTACATTGGCTTATACAAATTCTTATGATTTGTTTCTCTTGCAGACTAATTGCAGTGTGTTGGATCCTGACTGTTCTATGCTGGATATTTTTTGGGCTGTATTTCTTCTTACAAAAGTAAGTCTTTAAGTTTTTTCCATTACCTCAATTTCTCTATTCTAAACAAAAGTTCATAAGAAATTGATTGAGGAGCTGAGGTTTCTGAGTACTTATTGAGGTAAAATCCACATGTTCTGCAGCTTTTCAAGAGATTCATGCACAGCTCTCGAAAGCTTTCAACAGAACCCTTACAATAACAGCTTGAGTTCAATCCTTCCCTGCGATCAATTGCTCTCTGCAAAACCAGTCTTATTTGATGTCAGTCAAGGGATCTACAGCCTTGTAAATCAGGTAGATTAGCAGGATTCTACATTTCATTTGCATTTTGTTTCTATCCGATAGAACCTCAGTCATTTTATCATGTGATTTACACTAATACCTTCTTCTGCTGAAACATCACAGGTGAATGCAAACTTATCGACCATACAAGGATTGCCTTATACAGTGTGCAATCCCTTCTCAGCACCACCTGAATACCAGTTCCAGCCTGATAAGTGCCCTTCTAACGCGATCCGAATCGGCGACATCCCACAGGTATGTCTCAAAGGGAAGATCAGAGAAAATTTGTAGCCTAAGATCTTGCTGTTCATGTTCGCCAACTGAATTGCTATTCCACAGGTGTTGAAGGTATTTACTTGTTCCAGTTTCGACAACGGAACATGTGCTAGCGGACAATTCATATCGCCTAATGATTATACAACAGTCGAGGCATACACAAGATCCATTCAGAGCCTGCTAAATGTGTATCCTGAGATGGAAAATCTTGTAGAATGTCAAACAGTGAAGGACGCGTTTTCTGAAATCCTTTTGTACCATTGCAAACCATTGAAGAGATACATTCGAATGGTGTGGACATCGCTGGTGTTTCTCTCTTTAGTCATGGTGTTTTTGGTTCTGATATGGGCAAAGCTGGCTCAGCATGAGCAAGAACACCATTCTTTAGATGGTTCTGTGAAGCCACATTCGTCTGTCGCAAAGGAACCGGAAACTGGAACCAAAGATAGCTCAAACCATACTAGTCCAGTCTAGGATGTAGTAACATTATACCTAGGATACTAAATTAAATTCTGGAAGATCAATGGTGCAAGCCAGCTTCCAAGAACACAGGATAAAAAATCATGATATACGATACTGTACAGGTAGATCATACACATACCATAAAGAAGTGGAGGTCAGAAATCTAGAGGGCTGCAGAGATTGATTTTGTCTCGGTAGGGAGATTGTCACAAAATTTTCAGGAGGAAAGTCATACAGATTTTTTCATTCATTTGATTGAGTATCAGATCAAACCTTGGGGACCAACCCCACTATAGAATGTAACAAAATTTGTCAAGGCAATAATATTAAATTCCAATTTAATTCATTCCCCCCCTATCTTTTACTTTTCTTTGTTATGTTATTTTTGCTATTCATTCACCTTAAATTTACTTATATATTTTTTTAAAGATGAGAGATTTTATAAATATAAATGAGATATACAAATAATAATAAAATAATTTAAAAAATTATATTTAATATGATAAATTGATTCACAAAACTTATAATCATAATCTTAACTTATGTCAAGTTTTAATTTATACTGATTTTAATAAATTTAATTAGATTTTTAATGATTTATTTGACCTGATTAAATTTAATAAAAACTCAATTAATTAAATTAAATTAATTTTTAAAAATTAAAATCTCATTGTTTTAATAAAATAATTAAAAATAACAACCCTAACCACTAAAATGTAATCAAGCAACATAAATCATTTACTTACACAATTAAATAAACATTTTTCCATCCCATAAATAATTGAATTTCATTCCATCATTTTATTGGAAGTAAAACTCGTGGACGACTTGTCGCTCAAACTTAGAAACCGCGCGTAAACCATTTGGTAATAAACAAACTGTCGTCTGCCATTGCTCGGATAATCGCCGATTTGTCGTCAAAAGACAATTTGGAAATGCAAGCACTGCCTGTTAACCACGGAGAAACTGAAACAGGTAAGGTCTGCACAAAAAAGGAGCAGCCAACTTCGCCAGTAACATGCCCAGTAGAGCTCAAAGACTGTATAGAAGAGTTAGTAAAGTTCACTCCTGGGGTTCAATTTAGGCCCCTCAAGGGAGTTCTCTTCTTAACTGCTCAAAGAAGATCAAAATGATCACCACCCCATTTCACATACTACTTCTGGTAAGAAAGTATTGAACTTTTTGCATTAGAAAATGAACTACTTTGATTGGTTGTTTCCGGTTCTTTCTCTTTTTGTGTTTGGTTTTCTGGGAGAGTGGCATGCTTTGACTCATTTGGGCTAGTTTGTTGACTTTGGTTTTTGATGATATTATTGATGGTTGCTGAGAAATTCAATGATAAGAAAAGGATTGAGAAAGAAAAAAACAGATTTCTCCTTTTGAAGTTATAATTTTAATTGGTTTAATGTAGGTTTTTTTTTTCCTTTTTTTTTAAAGTTGTATATACTTGTATTGGGATTTATTCCTTCGGCCATTGATTGGTTGCTGAGAATTTATAGAAAGAAAAAACATGAAAAGGAAATAGAGAGGGAGAGAAAGTTCGTGACTTTATTATGCTTTGATTGTTGTTTTCTTAATTAATGTTACTTAAAAGACAATTTGATATTGCTTTATGTGCTAATTTTTCTTTTTTCAGTCAGTGAGTTAAACTGTTGCAGATTGCTTCAGACAAGTTCCTCCACAGCCTCTATACAAGTTCCTAGCGATGGCATTGTATGATTCTGTAACCTGTGGAAAGGCATCTAAGAAAAAGGACTTGGCGGATGAAGACAGTGAGTCCAAACAGAGAAGAGAATGGAATGATTTGGTTCTGAATGAAGGAACTGAATTGGTAAATATATGTTTTTTTGCGGTGCTAGTTTTTGCTTTCTATTGGTATCTTCACAATTCTAAACTGATTGTTTCAAGTTTTATGATCATAAATAATTGTTGAATCTTATCAGATATTAAAGACTGTAAACTTTGAACTTCATGTTCAGGAGCCATTCTTCACATAACTGAAAGGTACAGGCTGTTTTCCTGCTTATAATTTCGGTACCTTACTATGAATGCATTCACCTTCTATGTTGTATCCTTGTCATTTCTGGGGTACTTAAAAATTAGATTCAGTTAAAGGCCAATTATGGTGATTTGGTACTTTTTGTAGATGGGCTGAAAACAATTGAAGGGAGGTGTGCTGTAGGCGACTATAATCGGTAGAGTTGATGTCTGTTTACTTTTATGTAGTTGGTACACATTTCTTTCTGGTGCAATTTAGGATTCTTGTTTGACTTTTTATATGTCTATTTTTGTTATTCCCCTTCGTTTGGTTCCAGAATGGCATCAGGAGCAGTAATCCTTTTCATTAAGTGTGTTGCTTCAGGTTCAGGTGATAATAATTCCATTCAAACTTCCTATGCTTTCTTTTTACAATTTGGTTTTCTAATGACCTCTTCTCAGCAAGATTTTCATCGCCATGCTTCATTTTTTGAGATGTTGGAAGCAGGGCCTTGAAAAGTCCTCCCTGGAGTAAACACCATAGCTGAAGGTAACAACCTGCATTTTACTGGAAAAAACAACTCGTTTTGGAAGGGCTGAGATAGTTTTTCTTTAAATATGTGGGCCAAAATAAATGCCTTTATGCTTAGTGTCCATAGCTCCGTGTCTCATTTTCATATCTTTATACCTCAAGTTTATATCTTGGTATTTTATGTTCATACCTTATGGTTCAAATTTATATTTAGTCCAATAATGCTGTCTTTTCAGGGGTTAGAGTTTACTGAAAGTTTTACACAGAAGAGAAGGAAAGATCCAATGGAGTCCTTGCTATTTGTGCTGCAAAATCAGCTGCCCAGCCCTACATTTCTCTAGCTACAATATCCTCCCTGTGAGTCTTCTCACTCCTTGGCCCGTAATGTTCATGCATAGTTGTCGAGGCATAAAGATTTTCTCTTCTCAATGGGCCATAAACAAAGACAATCAAAACTGAGCAGAACAAAGGAGTATGCATTCTTGGTTCTTGATTACTTTTCTCAAGTTTTTCTCATTGAACATATGCTAAAAATGCGTGCAGCTTCTTTGAGATAGCTTAGTGATGAGTGAAATAGGCTTCAAATTTACTGTCGGGTTTATGTTTCACATTTCAGTAAGCCACTGAACTTGTCCTAACCTTTTTATTTCAACATCTGTTCCAAGGTGTTGGGTCAAGGAGGTCTTGAAAGCCTTTTGGGTCTGCCACATCTTCCATGTAAATTAAGAGAGATGCTTCCCCAGACTAAATCAACTGATTTCTCAACATCTGCACTTACCCCTCTGATTTCTAAGCCAAATACATGATTATGACTTGCTATGAATTTCTTGCATTTTAACTTTAAATGAGAAAGAAATGCCGCAGCTGGTTTTAGAACACTTCCATAACTGAATGTAGGCAGCTATGTCTTTTCTTTTGTTTTTATTCTGAATTGGAACAGTCATACTAGATTGCTACAATTTTGTTCATGTTGATGTCTACTTATGAAAGCAAAAACTAGCTCTAAATTGTTGCGATACGCTGAGTGAACCGAACCTCGGATTGATGAACTATTGCATGAATTGCAGTTCCAGTGTCTAGTCTTTTGTAACTTTCCTTTCCATGTTTATAAAGAAGTTGATGGCAGGAGGTTTAGAATAATCGGATATGGATTTGTTGCAACTAGACCATGTGGATAGTCTTAACATATAATTTTATGGACTAGATAGACAGACCAAAGCTTAAAAAGAGGTTTGGTTGTGTAAGAGAACCAGTCTGATAGGAAATATCATAATTTTTTATTTGATTGTTGGATCATTTTGCCATCTCAGCTCACTTCGAGAAGGCTTTCAAATTAGGCCTTAAAGTTGCTGTTCTATTCATTTTTGTTTTTTTCATGTTTAATCTTGGATTTTCAGCTTTAATTGAATTTTAAAATACAATTTTTTTTTTTGAATTTTAGCCAATGAACTGTAATCCCAAATGGGGTCAAGCCCAAGATCCCAAGTTGGATCTGAAAATTATGATCAATATCATTAAGACTTTTTAAACTAGGACTGCCAAGGAACTCTCCTAAAATAAATAAATAAAAAACGAGGACTGCCGTAGCTCACAGCATTCAATCTGCAAGCTAACGTTTGCACGATAAGGTAACATTTTAATATCATAATGATTAAAAAAAGAGAGAAAAAACATTATAATATCATTGCCATGTCTACCAATATTAAATTAAGAGAAAAGGTCAAGTATTTATTGGTGGTTCAATCAACGCATAAATGCTGCATGATGGACCAACTTAACTGCATTTTTTTCCAGTACAAATAACTGATAAAATTAAAAAAAAAATATATGTTTAAATTTATAAATTTCATACGGAAAATATTTTTAATTTATAAAGTTATTTAAAATATTTTATGAAAAATAATCAACTCACTTCTTCTGACTATTTCAACTGCCCCTACTCTGTCACCAGAATGATGAAACCAGCCTAGAGAAACTACGGCAGAAGGCGGCGGCAGCAGAAATCAAGAGGAAACAACCGCAATGAATCGACGGTAGGAGGAAGTTTCTAGCAGTAGGCTGTGCTGACGTGGAAATTGGAATTACAGCTGATGTAAGTCAGCATTCTGACGTGGGTTCCATGCAGCAACTATATTGGATTCAAGGAGTATCTAAGGTAGAGGAAAGTCTGGAACTAAGAGGTTAATGCGTCGTAGAATCACTGTTGAAGACAGCAGCGGCTCAAATCGAACAGAACTGCGTCGCTTTTCGAAACCTTAAGACAATCACATCGTTGCTGCTACAATAGTTATCAGAGTCCATCTGCCTGGCAGGTTGACCTTAAACAATCAAATCGAACAGATGTCATTGTTATGGATGGCAATTTAGTCTTTTCCTTGAGGGCACAAACAAATAGCATGGTTAGCTCGTGTTTTTATTGGATAATAAAATTACTAAATTGTATTTAAAAATTATTTTTATTTAATTAGCATTATGGGACAGTTTTTTATATTTTAATTAGATTTTGGTAGGTTTTTTTTTCTTTTACTATTTATAGTCATACAAGTATAGTTTATATCTAAAATGTTCGTAATTTAAAAGGCATTTTAGAAAATAAATATAAAAGTTTTGTGAAATATAAGATATTAAAGTACAGCCATATAATTAGTTAAATTGAGATTCTAATTTATCTTGTGTTCAAATCCAACATATTAATTAGCCCTCAAATTAGAAAAGCATGGCTTTAGGCCATATCCACCTAACACACAATGGATTTAAAAATAAAATAATTATTGATCTAAAAACATTTCTCAGGGATTTTATATACAAAAATTATTATTATTATTATTATTATTATTATTATTATTATTATTATCTAAATATATATATATAAAAGTAAGAACTATTTGTTAAAAATCTAATTCAATAAAAAATACTCTTAGAATTTACTAAAAATCTAATAATATATTTTTTAGGCTCTGCTAGCTATAGTTCAGGCATGGGTTGATTTGATTAGCTTTTTTTTATTTTTTTTTATTTTATTTATGTGGATGTCCGGGCCAGCTTGCGCGCACCACGACTAATTCCACGGCTCACTGAACATCCTGCAAACCCAGTGAATATGTAAGGCACCGCGGGGATGACATGCGTACACGTTAAGGCTTGAACCCAGGATGCAGAGGCAAAGGAAACTCTTTGCCACCGCTGGGCTACAAGCCTCGGTGTATGATTAGCTTTATTTTGACTTGGATTATAGCGAGTATTGATTTTTTTTTTTGTTTTGATTTATTTTAAATATTAACATCAACTAAATTAGCATATTATAATTAAAAATTAATCGTGTTAAAAACAGATTTTTTTTACTTAAATAAAACACCGACAAATGATGAAGGTTACCTATTTCTAACCCAAGACAGCTAACCATTCAATCCAATTACTTGGAGTCAATTGAACACAGAAAATGAGTCTTTGTATAAAAGAGAAGATGAATGTGAGCTGGCGATGAACTGACGACATGCATGTTTTCGTGGATCCTTGTTTCTTTAAAGAGGGAAATAAATAAATAAATAAAAGTCAAGTAGATGGAAAAAAGTCAACTACTTAATATGAATACAGAGGCACATCACATATTAATTAACATTGCTACAGTTTATAAGAATTAAAATATAAAAATAATATATATTTTTTTAAAAATCATTTGATGATAACGTGTACATGTGCACATGCATGTATTTATATGTTGCAATAATTAAATAAGAGAAGTCTTTTTTAAAACAAAATTGTCTATTGACTTAGATTTAATTGAACATGCTTTATGATCGTTGATTTTTAATTTGAATTATTTTCATAAATAACTTATAATATTGTTAAGAAAATAATCAAGATAAATATTCTTGATTATTTCCTAATCAATAAAAAAAAAAGATCAAGAAATTAAATAACTTAAGGAAATCAAAAATTTATTTCAAGAAGATTATAAGTATTTTCTATAATTTATTTTATTATATTTTTTTATATATTTTGTTATACGACTATATAAACTCTGTATGGATTGAAAATAAAAAACACATGAAAGTTAAAATGATTTTAATTAGAAATATATTTGATAAAAATGATTCAAATCAGTTTTTTTTTTTTTTTTATCAAACGTAGTATAAACATTAAAAGTTAAAATTTAAATTTTTAAGAAATCAAGATTTTCACTTAATTGTGTAATTAACAAAGTTTTAATCCAAGTTAAAAGTTAATTATTTCTAACCAAACATGTTATTAACTATTTTAAGAATAAAATATTAAAAAATAACTCAAAATCAATTTATAAAAACAATCATGACAAACATATTCTAATGCACATGCCTGATGAATTATTATGAATTGTTAATCACCCGTCCTTGCATATATATTTTGGGCTCAACCATTTAGGTTGACAAGAGCAAGAGAGTACGAGAGAGAGAGAGAGAGAGAGGCTGAAATATACAGGAAAGGGGCTCGCTGCCTGGGACTATACACAGAGATACTGTCGTCTGATCTCCCTCAGGTCAGCACTAACTTGTTTTGTTCTTTGAAATGTTTACTGACGATCTTTTGGATTTGGTTTAAGCTCTGCACTCTGCAGACCTTAGGTCTTTCTATATAAGTTTATGCATTCTATCCATAAAGTTTACCTTTCCGCTGTAAAGCTAGGTCTAGGTGGACGAAGTTCCATTTTTATTTGTTTTCTTTTTATTTTTATTTTTTAATATTTTTTTAAAGAAGCGATAAACTAGACCAGGTCTGGTTTTTAATTAGAATATAAGCAACAGGAAGAACATATTTCAATAAGACTTTGGGGAAATGATGTAAATAGTCGTAAAGGTTTTTTAAGAGAATGTTTGGTACATTGTCCAAGCAGAACTTTTTAAAGATTTTGAATTTATTTTATTTAAATTAGTATTTTTTTTAGTAATTTTAGATATTTTTAATACAATGATATCAAAAATAAATTTTAAAAAATAAAAAAAATATTATTTTAATATATTTATAATCAAAATATATTTTTAAAAGTAATCGATTACTACTACTACTTCAAACACCTTTAAAATGAGCTTGATTAATTACAAGTATGAATATATTTTATTTGATAGCATGAAATTTGATCATATACATGGACAAAATCTAGCTAATTATTTAGGCTATTTAATATATACCAAGTGAGAAATAGAGAGAAAAGGATGATTTAAAGTGTGAAGGGCAGAGAAGGAGAAAATGTGTTATAGTGAATTTTTTTTGAAAATTTGTGATATTCAAAATCGAATTGTGAATGAAGAGAATGATATATTCTTATTGTATTATAGAGTAAGCAAAGATTACAATTTATACTAATGGCTTGATATAAAGAGCTTACATTATAGCCTATGATCAGATCTAATTATCTATGAATAAGGAAACAAATAAGTGAAGATTCAATTACAGTATTTGAGAAAACTTGATTTCCTATTTTGTGGTTGATTTTCTATGCTGTGCTTGGTTTTCTTTAACACTTCCCTTCAAGTTGGAGTTAATGTTAATTACACCCAACTTGCTAAGTAAAGTCTCAAATTGTGTGGAGTTTAATGGCTCAGTAAACAAGTTAGTCGGTTGGTGTGTAGTTCGAATGTAGGCTGTTTGAATCATTTTTGCTTGAATTTTCTCATGCATCAAATGACAATCTATTTCTATGTGCTTAGTTTGCTCATGAAAGATGGGATTCGATGCTATGTTCATTGCTGCTTGATTATCACAGAACAACGTTACCGGCTGTGTGTGATTTATATGCAAGTCCTTCAAAATGTTTTTCAGCCATATAATTTCGCAGCATGTAGTAGCCATGGAGCGATATTCTGCCTCTGCACTTGAATGTAATATTGTCGTCTGTTTCTTGATCCTCCATGAAACTGGTGCTTCTCCAAGTAAAATGCAGTAACCAGTAACTGATCTTCTCATGTCCTTACAATGAGCCCAATCAACATCACAAAATGCTCGTAACTGAAGTGCACCTATGGGTGGCAATAGGATGCCTTGCCCAGGTGTTTGTTTGATATATTTGAGCACTTTATAAGCTGCATCCAGATATGGTTGGCGGAGCTTGTCCATCAAACTGACTTAGGATGTGCACAACATAAGTCAAGTCTGGTCTAGTTATTGTAAGGTAGAGTAACCTGCCAACTAACCTCCTGTATGTTGATCCATCTTCTAAAAGCTTTCCATCGGATTGTGTTAGGGATACATTTTGCTCCAAAGGAAACCGAGATGGCTTGACACCCAAAAACCCCGCATCATTTAAAATGTCGAATGCATATTTTCTCTGTGACAAACTAATGCCATGTCATGATTTGGCAACCTTGATGCCAATAAAGTATTTAAGTTACCCCAAGTCCTTAAGTTTGAATTGTTTGGTGTTCTTTATGTTCTGCAAATTATTCCTAACTGTTATCACATCATCAACATATATCAGTAATGCTAGAAAGTTACCATGATGGCTTCGGACGAACAAGGAATAATCAGATAGGGACTCATGGAATCCTGTAGCCTCGAGTGCACCAAACAGTTTGATAAACCACTATCTAGAGGCTTGTTTTAAGCCATACAGGGATTTATGAAGTTTGCAAATGCGTGTCTCCCCCTTTCGCTCGAAGCCAGGAGGAAAAGTCGCGTAGACGTCCTCATCCAAGTCACCATGCAAGGATGCATTGTTGACATCAAGTTGATGTAAATGCCAACCACGCAAAGCTGCCACACTAAGTAAGAGAAGGACAATGACCATCTTAGCTACAGGAGCAAAGGTTTCCTGATAATCAACACCTTCAACTTGGTTGTAGCCCTTAGCCACTAGTCGTGTCTTATAGCGTTCCACTGTCCCATCGGCTTTAAACTTGATTTTGTATACCCATTTGCAGCCGGTCGACTGTTTATTGGATGGTAAAGGTACTAAACTCCAAGTCCTAGTGGCCTGTAAAGTAGCTATCTCATGGTGCATGGCCTCACGCCACTGAGGATGTTGAATAGCTGGTGAAAAACTGGTGGGTTCTTTGAGGAGAGTAAGTTGAGTAGTATAAACTTTGTGATAGGGAGAAAGGTGAGTGTAAGATAAATAAGCAAAAAGAGGATAAGCAGTACCTGAAGTGTGAACCATGTTCGTGGATGATGTCGGGTCAGGCCTTGAAGGGAGAGTCATGGCGAGATGAAAATCCTACAAGTAAGGAGTGGTGATATAATGACTGCCACGATGAAGGGTAAGAATAGGCATAGGTGAGGAGGTGTTCTGTATGGGAGATAATTTAGGTAGTGGACTTTTGATAGGACTAGCTAGAGATGGGGACTCTGTGAGGGGAGCTAGAGGAGTAGATGAGTTGGTGGAAGGATGGGTCTGGGAACTGGGTGAGCTAGGAAATGTAGGATTGGGAAGCAGAGGAGGGGGTTCAAAATGTATGTCGAAAGGTCAGGATGGAGTGGGAGTGGGGTGAGAGGCAAAAATGATGGGGTATTATTATGTGATGTAGATGTAAGAAAGGGAAATATGGATTCAAAGAAAACGACATCCTTAGAGACTATTATTCGTTGTGTAGCTTGATCAAAAACTCTAAACCCCTTTTTCCCATAAGGATAGCCAAGAAAAATACACCAAAATGCTCGAGGATCAAATTTGGAGCGACTTTAGGCATGGGTGGAAACAAAACATAAGCAACCAAATACTCATAAGTGCGAGTAATTGGGAACTATGTTGAAGAGTTTTTCATATGGTGTTTTTCCATGGAGAATGGGGGTTGGTGTTCGATTTATGAGATAAGAGGAAGCAAGAATAGCGTCACCCTAAAATTGGCGAGGAAGACCGGCTTGAAGAAGTAAAGCACGTGCCATATTTAACAAATGCCTATGTTTACGTTAGGTAATGCCATTTTGTTGTGGAGTATTAATGCAACTAGTTTGATGAATAATAGCTTTGTGAGCATAAAAGCTTTCAAGTTTGAATTCAAGACCATTATCACTACGAATCATTTTGACTGTCGCACCCGACATCACGGCGGCCCTAAAAATAAATTCATGATTTAAGGAAAAAGAACAGATTTCTGGCATTTGGTTCTTTTAAGGAAAAATATCTTTTTTAAGGAGTCACCACCTAGTATTACAATCACTAGGAACCCTAACTGGTCAACAGAGATTCTATGGTTCGGGATTGGTTATGTAAAAGGGAAGATATTATCACCTCTTAAATGTTCTGTTTGAGGCAGACTGCATTGCTGGTTTTGTTTTAAATTGTTAAATGTTTATTAGTTTATGCTATGATAATTTGCTTATAATATTCCTGACTATATCGCCAGTGAATATTCACATAAAATAAATTTATTTTTACGCATGCATATTTTTTATTTTATTTTCTAGCTAAACGAAATAAAATACAATGAATAAAAATAAAATAAATTTAAACCAGTATTTTTATTCCTGACTCTGACGTCAGTTAATAAACCAATAAATTTATATTATTTTTATTCATGTATACACATATTATTTATTTATGTATTTTTTATATTTTTTATTTTTGCTGGGCCCAGCTCAGCCCATGAGGGCTGGGCTGGACCCAGCTGCCCCAGCCCGGTCACTGGCCCAAGCCAGTGACCTGGCTGGGCAAGGGCACGCACCATGCGTGCATGCAAGGCTAATTAAATTTTACGGCAACAGTGTCAAATGAGATTGCAAAGCAGGAGGAGAAGATTACGTGGACACAGGATGAAGACGTTGATGAAGCTCTTTCTGTGTGATCGGGTGACACTAGCCGGGCGCCCGTTTCAACCTGTTCTAACCCTCCTTTCTTTCTCTGCTTTTGTTCGTGCTCCTGGCTTTTTTTCGTGTTCTGGCTTTCTTTCTCTGCTTTTGTTCGTGCTCCTTATTCCTTCGTCCCCGTTTCGCTCTTCTCTGTGTGTTTGCTGTTGTTTTCGGTTTAGGCCTCTCCCCGTTTATTCCTTCCTTTTGTTTTCTCAGCCCAGTCCCCTTTTTAATCCTTTTCCCCTTTCTCTGTGGCCTTATCTTGCTTATAAAGCCAGAGAATGGCTTTTCTTCACGCGTTCGTGCCTCAAAATATAATTTATTATTAGAAATTTTATCTATTTAAATTAAAAATATATTATATTATACTATATTTAAACATTAAAAATACAAAACTTCAAAATATTTTGCAGGGGCCCGGGCCCCTGCCCGCCTCCCCCTAGTTCCGCCCCTGGGTGGGCTAGTTGCTTTCTTCCTCCGCTGCTCATGAAGCACGCGTGAACCAAATCACGCGTGCATGAGCAGCTAATTTTAAAAACAGAAGGCGATAATTAATTAACGAAAAGCAGGGAGAACAAAGCAAAAGACTTACCTGGTTCTTTTGCAGAAAATTCGCGCGAGAATGCTGAGGGAGACGCTCCTGCTTTCAAATTTCCTCTTGCTCCATCTGCTTGTCTCTCACGTTTTATTTCCCTCCTGTTTCTCTGTTTTGGCTTGTTTTTTTTTTTTCTTTGCTCAGTTTTCCAGAACACCTCTCTACTCTCTCTCGGCCTGCTTCTTCTTTCTCTGTCTAGTCTCATTCCCCTGACTTTTCTTCGTGTTCAATTCCCTATTGAGGCTTTCTTCAGTCAGCCCCTCATTGTTTT
This sequence comes from Populus davidiana, assembly GCA_030145905.1. Taxonomy (NCBI): domain Eukaryota; kingdom Viridiplantae; phylum Streptophyta; class Magnoliopsida; order Malpighiales; family Salicaceae; genus Populus; species Populus davidiana. Next base: position 4,277,605 of record CM057805.1, read on the forward strand.
TTCATTCCTCTCCCCGTTGAAGATTGCATCAGTCAGCCCCTCAGTATTTGTTCGTTATTTACCTCTGCCCTTCTGTGATTTCTCTGTTTTTCCTCCCCGATTGCGTTCTGTCCGTCTGCTCAGGGGAGGGGGTGGTGCAACCGGAGACGAGGCTGGTATTCGTGTGTTAGCTGGCCAATGCTTCTCTCCGTTTCTGTCACGTTTTATTCTCCAGTTTTTCGTGTACTCTCTGCTCTCCCCTTCTCCGTGGCCTCCCATGTTTCTTTGAGAAGAAACAGGGGAACGAAAGTCAGCTCTTTTCTTTTATTCACTCCTCGGTTCTGCCCCTTTTCCTCTTTACTGTGTTCGCTCTCTCCTCCTTCCTCTCTCTGCCCCGGTTCTGTGATTCCTCCTTTGGCTTTTCGGTTACCCCCCCCCCTTTGTTCTGTTTCTTTCTTTTCTTTTTCTCGGTCCTGCTCCTTTTTTCCTGGGTTTTTTCCCGCCCCTGTTCGTGGCTCTCTTTTGTCCCCTCTGGTTTTTTTTTTCTGCCTCTCCTCTCTCCTGGGTTTTTTCGTGACCTTTTCCCGTCTCCTTCGACCTTTCGTTCTCTGGATTTTATAGCCAGAGAACAATCCGTTTCTTCCAGCCATTGATTGCAGGTGTAATGGCGGCGGCGGGCGTCCGTTGAAGAAGACGAACATCGTATCCACAGACGGCGCTGTTTCATGTTTAATGGTTATTTGCGTTTTGGCCCTTGAAGTTTTAAACGTTGTGTAATTAAGCCCCTGGTTTAAATCCAAAGTCCAATTAAATCTAAAACTTATCAATTATCCAATTAAGCCCCTGATTGGATTAATTAAATTAATTCCAAGCTTAATTAAGTCTCAAAACTTATCAATTGTCCAATTAAATCCTTGATTGGATGAATTAAATTAATTTCAAGCTTAATTAAGTCTAAAAATTTATCAATTCTCCAATTAAACCCTTAATTGGATTAATTAAATTAATTTCAAGCTTAATTAAATTAATTCAAAGTTTAATTAAACCTCAAAACTTCCAATCATATTGCCCTTAACCCAAATTTTAATTCATTCTTCATTTATTTCATTTTACTTGTTTTTTCATCATCATTATTATTATTAAAATAATAATTAAGCTTTGTAATATTAAAATAGAAAAAAATAAAAATAATAATTAAAATAAAATGGTAAAAAATTAGGTTATGACATAGCGGTAAAAAGTGCATCTAAGATGTGCGCGACAATCCTCGTTGTTGTGATTTGTTCTGTTGCATTGGAGCATCTTTATTCAGTTTCACTCACCACTTTATAATGCTAATTTGTTCTGATAAATAAATTAATAGCCTTCAAGTAATGCATCTAGAAGATGAAAAATAATAGATTGAGCTGAATCACTACAAGATTTAATAGTTTTACTGACGGAATTTTTCCGTCGGCGTAAGACACATACTCCATCGGTAATTAATTTACCGACGAAATCACCAACGGAGAATTTCCGTCGGTGAATCTTTTGAAAATTTTAAATCAATTGAATTTTTTCAGAAAACCGCCAAAACACACCGACACATTTTCAATCCGTCGGTGATTTTGTCCGTAAAGTAAAACAATTAACAGTGCAATTGGAAGATGAACAGTTCTGGAGCTCTCTGGAAAATACCGACAGAAAATTCCGTCGGTAATTCCCTTTGTAATTGACATGATGAACAGTGTTCACAGTTTACCAACGGATTTTCCGACGGAATTACCGACGGATTAATTCCGTCGGTAATTCCGCTGGTAAAAAATGACACGTCGTCATTTTTTTTTTCTTTGTTTTAATTTTTTTTTCTCACGGTAATTCCTTCGGTATTTCCGTTTGTATTTAGTGATTTTCTAGTAGTGAATCATCGACCCAAATAACATTACTTAATAGTTAATTAGGAGGATTTTATGCATAGTTTTAAATGATGTTCCTTCTTGATCATGACAATTCATCGAGAAGCAAAAATGGCAGGACTAAAAAATTTGAAAATTAAATATTTTGTATACTAACTAATTATATAAAAATTTTCACATAAATTGATGTGTTAAAGTGATGATAACTACTGAAGCGATATACTGAGTGTACATGCGTTCCAAAAATATTAAATGATTGATTAAGAGTAATTACAATAGTTCACACATGAAATTTTCGAATGATTTTCATATAGCATTGCTCTAAAATATTTACATGGACAATTATAGTCCTTTAGTTGTATGGAGATAAAAATGTCTTAATTTTGTGAAATAAGATAGAAATTACTATATTAGTTAGGTAAAATATATCTTAAAATTGCCTTGTTATTACTCTCTCCATATTTACACACACCTTCCATTCATTCTTGGTTTGTTTCCCCGAACGTGCAGATCACTGGAAAACGAGAAGCTTACTGCAAGAACTTCGTACTTGAAAAACAATGAGCACGCAAGTGGATCAGATAATGGAAGACGATAGGGAAAGTGTTCCAAATAAAGGAAAAGATATAGCAAGTACCTCATGTGTTTCTAACATCAAACCCAACACTGGGATGACTGGAGATATTTGGGCACAGCTGCAAAATAAGATGGGATCGTTGACCTCTCAACAGGACGGGGCTGAGTGTTGTATCTACTGGGTGCCCAATTCGTTTCGAAAGGTAAGAGCGAAAGCCTACACTCCACAACTTATTTCAATAGGTCCTCTTCACCGCGGCGATAAAAGACTAAAGGACATGGAACAGCAAAAATTGAGATATCTCAAAGAGTTTTCTGAACGGGATGGGATGGGTGAGAAGAAAATCGAGGATCTTTTGATCTTCATTCAGGGTAAAGAAGAGTTTATCCGAGCCAGTTACTCAGAGAACTTCAGCAAAATTGAAAGCAGTGATTTCATAGAGATGATCCTGTTGGATGCACTCTTCATCATTGAGTTTTTTAAGGATTCAAATGATGATGGAAATGCGGGAACGTCCCACAATGGACATTCTAAAAGTGTTAAGCCGTGGATGATATTTGACATACGAGAAGACTTGATGCTACTTGAAAACCAACTACCTTTCTTCATTATTAAGGAAATATACGATACCATCTATCGCAAAGCCGTGGATGAAAAACCGTCTATTTCTTTTCTTAAACTTGCTACCGTTTATTTTGGAAAGTATACGTTTTCACAAGGGGTGAAAGACACCGACTGGGATGTACAGGGAAGCAGGCATTTCACTGATTTACTAAGGAAATTTATGTTGAATGGAGCCATTAAGCGAAGTTATAGTTTTAATCCTATCAAGCTGAAATATAATGCCGTCATGCTTCGCGAGGCAGGGGTGAAGTTTCAGGTAACCGAAGACAAATGTTTGGTCAACATAGCATTTGAGGAAGGAGTGTTGAAAATACCACGCTTGGAAGTTGATTACTGCTTCGAACGTGTTGTACGAAATATCATGGCCTTGGAGCAGTGCTGCTACCCGTATAAAGCTTACGTATGCTGTTACCTTAAGTTTATGGACCATCTTATCGACAGTGCAGAAGACGTGGGTTTGCTAGCTGAAAATGGAATTATTCTCAACTGGCTAGGTGACGATGCCGCAGTTTCAAATATGATTAATAAGCTTTGCGAAACAATCACCGACACTTATACGTTTTATGATGATATCTGTCGTCAGATGAATGGCCACTATGAGAACCGCTGGAACCATAGAAAGGCAACCTTGAAACTTGTATATTTCCCCAATGTTTGGAGAGGTACGGCAACTGTTGCAGCAGCTACCCTGCTGATCCTCACTTTGATACAGGCTATAAGTTCCGCAAAATCATTATTCTAGGATTTTATCTCGTTTAGTTTCATTATTCCTACGTATGATTGATGTGATTGTTATTGTTAATTTTCTTCGAAGATTGTTTTTAAACTCTGGGTATGTGTATTTCTGAACTAATAATGTTGTTGCAAATTCTTGTTGTATTGTCCTAAAATTGAGTTTGTACTTGTTTTTCTCAAAATTCTCCTCTTAATTTTAAGATCATCAATTCCAGCTTAAATGAAGCTGAAGAGTTAGTGCATGATCTCAATTTCAATATCCCCAGCTTACCTAACAACGAATTTGACAAAAACCTGAAAATCAAAGAAATGAACAACGACAGATAAGAGGCAGGAAGTGATCAAATTAAATACTTGGAACTTGTGAGTTAATATGTTTTGTAGTGAATTGATTGATAATATATTGCATTAATTTTATTCATGTAAATATATTTAATTTATTAATAAAAATTTATTTATTTTAATATTTATTAGTTATTTTATTAATAAATCTAATATTTAATTAATGAATCTAGAGTAAAGATAAAATTTTTTGGATACAAATATTTTTCAAAAAAAATTATAAAGTTGTTATAATTATACGATTCTTATTATATCAAATAATTGTTTCTAAATGTTCTTGGTCAATACTTTATTAAGACAGGATATTAATTAGAGTTGTTGAGATTCATACATTTTATGTTTTTTTTTTTTTTTTTTTTTATGAAATGAAGCAATTATTCTCATAAACTGAGATATGAGAGTTACATAGAACTAATATGTAGGTGTTTGTCGAATGACTTGCATACTGAACTGACTTACATGAAAAATGCATATGTAGACATCACTTATTTCCATGAAAAAGCTCATGTGACAGTTGTATAAGTGATCCTTAGACTTAAGATCACTGAATTATCTTATATAAAGAGTGTTATGTTTTAATTATGTTATTTGTAGTCCTAATCAAGGGTAACAAATGGGTAAATATTAAGTATAACATGAACTATATGAATTCATCACCTTAGATGAATTATGAAAAATATTTTATCTGTTATCAAATAGTATTAATTGTAAATCATTGCGCAAGATGAAATAAAATTAAAAAAGAGTTTCAAATCATATTCAAATAATCAATAACTATGGTGTTGAGAACAAACATGATTTTATAAAATAAAAATGCTCAATGTTATAATATTTAAATCAAAACACTGTTGATAAAGGGATAATAATTTCATCAAAAAACTATTAAGTCAAACCACTTATGACTTTCCTAGTATTTGGAGAATCACGACAGGTTGTTAAACATTATACTTCATCTTCAAATATAAATCAATCAATTATTGAATTGATAATAAATTAATTTATTTAATTCTATTTTGTTTAGGATTATGATTTATATTTGGGTCAAGTTATTAGGGAGCCTAATGGATCACATACATAAGAATCATTAATCAGAAATTAAAATGAGATGATTAATCAAGTGTGACTTTATTGTAAATAAGTTTTAGAAATTAAGTACTAGAGTATAATTTATACATTGAATTACAATTATAAACCTAGAAAAATCAAGTAAGGACTTGATTGAATAAATTTTTCAAATTAGCCTAAAATAATATATGTGATATTAATTAAGAGAAAAATTGATATTTTATAGCACTCTAAAGTGTAGCAATCTCTCCCCTAAAAGGATTTAGAAGATTTTTCATTGGTGGTTCATATGAATTACCATTAGAGACCGAACATATGGACGGCTTGTGATTTACAACAACTCAGTCTTGAAGCAAATATTCAAAGCTGAAAAGAACAACTAATCTTCACAAAAACATTACAAACTCTAAATTTATCTAATAAGGTTCTTAAGACTTCTAAATAAATTAAAATTTATAGTTTTTGTTATCTATATGTGTTTCAAGAAATCCAACAGTGGTATCGAAGCCATCGTTAAACAATCAGGGTTATTACTTACATGTTTTAATTGTTATTGAAATTAATTTAGAATTAATTTTATATGCAAAAGTTATTTTTTCTAAAATTAATTTGTCACTCTTGATTTTATATATAAAAAAATTGTTTATTGCTCCGATCAGATCTGGCTGGACTTTTTGAATATGGTCGAAATCTTCCAGAAATTAAAAAAAAAAAAAAACCTTTTCATGGCTTTCCATAGGCACCACTGCAAGTAGCACCTCCTCAACAAAGACAATCCCTCATGCTATTGGCTGGTGTTAGAGAATAATATAAATCATATCTTGGGGCCTCACCTAACAGGTTAAGCTTTTGGGTTGAATTGGTTCTTTGATATGGTATCAGAGCTTTAATGACCAAGCGGTCACAAGTTCGAATCTCACCATCCCCATTTATTTGATAAAATTAAGCACAAGGTAATATGGGCCTGTACAAGTTTTAAACCCAAAGGGCTTTCACTTGAAGGGGTGTGTTAGAGAATAATATAAATCATATCTTACGCCTCACCTAACAACTTAAACTTTTGGGTTGAATTGGTTCTTTGATAGCTGGTAACGGCAACCAACACTGCCGCTAATAGTCGGCAGAGAGCCAACTACCAGTAGAAGACAAGAAGAAACGAGAGGGGCAGCATTATGATTCTGCCCATAGTGCCCTTTTAGGGGTTTTTGGGATATAATTATTATTATACCCTTGCCACTTATATTTAATTACAAAAGGATTTAGGGCTTTAATTTATGAATTTACCCCTACAATTTTTTACTTATTACAATTTTATTTTTTGGATAGAATTATGATTCTTTCTCTTTATATATAAAATATTGATTTTATATTTTAAAATTAAAACCCTAGATTAAATTAATTATATAATTAATTTTTCTAATAGGATTAGGATTGAATAAAAATGTTTCATTAAAAAAATTTATATTTTATAATATTCTAATAGGACTAGGATTTAATAAAATTGTTTAATTAAAAAAATATTTTTTTTCTAAAATAAAATGAGATTTATTAAGTCATAAAATTTTAGAAGTTAATTGAAGAAATTCGAAACCAAGGACCAAACTGGAAAAAAGGTGCGTAAATAGAGGGGCTGTAATTAAAACCGAATCAGAGGCCAAATTGAAGAAATTAGAAGTTTATTGCTCAATTGAGGGTCAAATTGCACTAATTCAAGATCAAGGACCAAAGTGAAAAAGACGGCCAACTTTATGGCCGCTGTTTGATTTTTGGCAGGGATGCAATTGCATTGTTTTTTAAATCAAAATTGCAATTGAGGACTTGATTGAACAAATCACAAATTGAGGACCATGCAATTGAGGACTTGATTGAACAACTATGAGATGTTTTTGCCGCCTTTTCCTTTTAAATGAAACGACGCATTTTGTCCAAAACGGCACTATTTCATGCATTGTTCACGAAAAAAAGGAAAAACACAAAACGGTGCCATTTTGAAGGCACTATGGGTCTTCTTCTTCCCCTGGACGCGCGTAGCAGGGGAAGAAGAAGATTTTTCTTGCTTTGTCACCGACTCCCACTCTCTCTTAAACCTAAAAAAGACACGACCTAACCAATGGCCTACCACCCTCCAGCTGGCACCCCCCGTCTACCCTGCCTTATCCCATGACCGGATAGAGGCAGGGTATTTTCACTGCCCATCTCTGCCTATAAATACAGAGTCAGAGAAGAGGCACAGATGGAAGAAAAAAGAAGAAGAGAGAAACAAAATGAGAGAGAGAGAGAGAGAACACAACAAAAAGGAGAAGGAAGAGAGAAGAGAAGAGAAAGAAGAGAAAAGAGGAGAAGAAAAGGAAAAAAAAACAGAAAGAAAAAATGACAGAGAAGAGAACAAAAAAACAGAGGAAGAAGGGGGAGAAAACCACCGGCCATCGTGCCTCCACCGCCAGCAGCATCGCCTCGACGCCACCGTAGGTAACCTCCCGTTACCCCGTCTCTATCTCCTTTTGCTCAACTGCTATCTGCATTTTCATGCAAAACATGAATTAATTCACGTTCTGCAGCAAATGGCGGGCTGGTTACTGTGCTTAGACACAGTAACCAGCCCATTTAGTTTTGGGTCGGGTCTAGCCCAGCCCACTGATATGGGTAAGGTCCGGCTCATTCAAAAAACATTAGATTTTGTTTTTGTTTTTTTTTTCCCAGAATTTTACAATTTTCTAACACAGTTTTTTTAATCCATTTTGGTTAATATTGGTCTGTGTTTTATATCATAAAAATACAAATCCGGTATCAAAATACCCAGTTTTCGTCAAAAAATTTCCAAAAATACAAAAAAAAATTTGAAAAAAGAAAAAAATATTTTTGTGCATATGGCCAAGTGTCTCAAAGCTAAAAAATCATATTGTATTTTTCATACACCAAAAAACAATGTTTTAGCATGCATTTTAGCTTCAATAACCAGTTTATTAAAGTTAAGAGAACATTGATCAAAATTTCAAAAACAACAAAAATTTTATTTTGTTTTGTTTTAGTATCAAAGATTATGAATTTATATATAAAATGTATTTTCAATATTAAAAAGGTATTTTCTTTCGACGACTTTGAACAATTAGGTTTTTCACCTAATAAGATAAGGATCTTCTTATAGAGGAGGAGTTTTCTTAAACTGTAAATGGACCGACAATTAGAAATCACAACAAGACTTTAGATTTTATCAAATAAAACAATGCAGCTTATCTTAGCTAGGACGTAGTTGGAGTTCTAATAACTTCCTTTATACAACTAGTCTCTGTACCTGATCTTTAAGATCAGACCTAGTGACCAGAATATTAGCTGGCGATTCCCATTTAAATTTTCCACTAATAAAAGACAAAAAATTCTTATCTCTCTATATTTGCCGGATAAACTTATACATTTACCTGGTGATACCTATTCTCTACCACTAAATCTTTGTAGTGATCCATGGGTTTGGGTTTTACTTTGAGAACTCATTAGAGCCAATGACATGCATGGTAGTAGTGCGAGGAACAATTTTTCAAGTTTGATTTTTGTGAAGAGCCTCAAGATCCTTTTCTGTGGCAGCGCCCAGTCATGGTGATCTAAGGAAGACAAATGTTGTGATGTTCAAATGGAATCATTGCTGAAATTTTGAGGGAAGTTAAAACATATTTTGGATTGGGCTTAACAATCCCCCTTTGTGATCTTGTAACCATGGTATATGGAAGAGGTACCTGTGTAGATTGAACAAGTTGTGTGATTGATTCCATTGAATTAGACACTGAAAGAGGTGAGTATTTCTCTTACATTTCAAGCTCAGTTTCAGGGGGTACTAGATGCAAATCAATCATGGGTTCAATTCTATCATGTTGTCAGGTTTTAGTTTTGTCATGCTGTCGGTTTATTTCAGGATCATTTCCAGGTTATGCTACCTACAATTAAGGCATGGGTTCAGTCCTAACATGATGAGCTTCATTTTGACTTAGAGTATTGTGAGGAAAAGAACCTGCAGTATCATATGAATTAAGATCAAGTGTTGGAGCAGCAGATAAAGAGATCAAGCATGGTGGAGTGACTGTTGTGGGATGTATTCCTGCAATGGAATTAGAGTTAGTATGAAGCAACTATGAATCAAATATGTTAATAACATGTAGTGATGTAGGAGACGTGGTGTTGCAATTATGATTTTTTTTATAGGGAAACAATGATTCATCAAAGACCACATGAAGGGAAATAACATTTGTTTTTGCTGGAAGCATGAAAACTTTTGTATCCTTTTATGTTTATCATTGTATCCTACAAAGATATAAAGGACTGTTTTTTGATAAAATTTATGTTGTCTTGTATCTTAGGTGTAATTAAGGGAAGCTTTTAGACCCAAAGACTTGAGGAGATGAATAATAAGGAAGAGTTTCGTGCAATGTAAAGTATGGAGATTCAGAATTAAGAGCAGATCAATGCAATAGAATACCTATGTATTTTCCTTCTCCATCAGAGTGAAAATCCTTATCTGTAGCTTAAAGCTTATGTATTTTCCTTCTTCATCTCCACAGGTGTGATGAACCACACCTGTGGAGATGAAGTGTGATGAACCTCTCTCTCTCTCTCTCTCTATATATATATATATATATATAAGCATTCTATCTGTAAAGTTTACCTTTTCCCTGTAAGGGTGCGGGGTGTATGCAGTTCCATTTTTAATTTTTTTTTATAAAAGAACTAAACTAGATCAAGCAATTAAATAGGAAAAACCAGTTTTTTAAAGTGAAATAATTGATAAGAAGCTCTAGATATTCAAAATCAATTTATCAACTGTGGATTTATAAAAACAATTGCTTCTTTTTATAAAAAAAATTATAATAATATATTTTAATTAATCTCAAAATACATTAACCTGTCCCCTTCCCTTTGATGGCTTTTTAGTCCTACATGCTGTCTTATCGTCTAGAGAAAATTGTTTAATGTGCGAGGGGGTGAAGTATTATTATAAGATAAACAAACGTTGTTTTCATTTTGGGGTCTATCTTCACCCACTTGAAATTTTTATCCTCTCATGTTTAGTGGGACGGTGAGCCTAAGATATTTGTAGGTTGATCGGTGATTTTTTTTCATTAAAATATTATCCTCAGATATAAATAAGATGGATCCAGGATTCAACATTAAAGGGCTAAAATGAAGATTTAATATTTAACAGGGATTATTATGTATAAATATACTTCATCTTTTAGAAATAATTTTAAAGTTAAGGGACTTTCCTAGATCCGCCCTTGCCAGGCTTGAATCTAGAGAGCATATAGAATTAAGTCCCTTAATTATAGCCATTGTCTTGTGCATCTGGGTAGACAAGGCAAGAGTAGAGAGAGAGGGGGGAGAGAGAGAGAGATGTGCTGCAATATATATATAGGAAGAGGCTCGCTGCTTGGGACTCTATTTACAGACACGGTCCTCTGATCTCCGTCCTCAGGTCAGCACTAACTTGTTCTGCTCTTTGAAATGTTTAGTTTTTCGAAATTTAATGTTTTGGATTTGCTTTAAGCTCTGCAGACAATAGGTGGTTCGGTGTATGTAGTTCCATATTTATTTATTTATTTTAAGGTTGGTTTGCTTAATTATGTTTTAGTTTTCCAGCATATATAAAACATTTATATGCGATGTAATAAATTTTGCTGTTAATTTCATTGAACCTGCTGTGAAATGATCAGAGGTTCGACTTTAGATTTCTATGGGTATTAAGATAGCTATAGAGCAAGACTTGATTAGCGATGGTCAACAAGTGATTATCGGTATACCCATTGCAGTCACTTTAATTAACCATACTAATTACCCATATCTAATAAAAATGAGCAACGGTATTACAAAAGAAATAAAACAAAAAAAATTAGAAAAAAAAATCAGATTGTACCCAAACAAGGAACAATAAGTTTTTTTTTTTTTAAAAGTAGTAGTAATGTGTTTGGAGTGATTTGTTGATTAAGTTTCATCTTGGCATCTCAAAGTCATCAAATGCTTTATTAAAAACATTTTATAATTATTAGCAGTTTTCCAAGCATATAATGTTCAAGTTTATTATAGAGGATTGTCTTCTAGTTTATCTACTAAAAGAGTTCCATCTTTGTTAGGAGAAATCACAAACTAATTTAGAATGCTCAAATAAACCTGATGCTGTAATAGCGCATAAAACACTAATTAAATTGTTCTAAATTTAATCTTTATTATTTTAGATTATAGATTCTTATTATGTCGTAATTGTATCTATAAATTCTAAGCTACATTGATCTTTCCCTCTCACTATCAATTTTTCCATCAACTTTAAAGGACGCTCGGAAATTTTGTCTGCGGATGAGTGTGAACCAGCTAAGGCTGCATCCAAATATAATTATAAGATAAACAAACATCGTTGTCATTATGGGGTCTTCCTTCATGCATTTGAAATTTGTAACCTCACATGCTCAGTGGGTTGATCGGTGGGTTTTTTTATATATAAAAAAGACTATCTGCTGATAGAAAAAAAAGATGAATCCAGGATTCAACATTAAAGGGCTAAAATGAAGATTTAATAATTTTACAGGAATTATTATGTACAAATATACTTGACCTCTTCGAAATCATTTGTAAGTTCACATTTATATATTTATAGCCATTTTCATATGCATTTGGATAGACAAGAGACTTAGGACTCTTTGGAACGCGGTTTAAACTATGTTTTTTTAAATTTTAATTTTTTTATTTAAAATTAATTTTTTTAATATTTTCAAATTATTTTGATGTATCGATATCAAAAATAATTTTTTAAAAAAATAAAATAAATTATTTTAATATATTTTTAAATAAAAACACTTTAAACTGAGATCATGATTCTAAGCAAACACTTAGAGGCTGTTTGGCACTGCGGTCCAAACAGCTTTTTGCAAAATTTCAAAAGTTTTTTTTTTTTTTGCTAAAATTAAATGCGGTTTGTACTTTCTGGATTGTTTTGATGTGCTGATATCAAAAATGATTTTTAAAAAATGAAAAAACATTATTGGCATGTTTTTCGGCACGAAAAGCTATTTGAAAAGCAACAGCTACCATACTCCCAAACACCCTCTTAGAGAGAGAGAGAGAGAGAGAGAGAGAGGTGCAGCCCTATACAGGGAAGAGGCTCGCTGCTTGGTATCCTATACACAGACACAGTCCTGCAGGATTCGACTTAAGATTACTGTGGGTAAAAAACTTTAGTTTGAAATTTGATCTCCACTACCTGGATTATAGATCCTCATATTGTAATTATATTTATAAATTCTCAGCTAAATTGATCCATATAAGACGCATATAGTAGCATTTGATGTAAACAGGAAAAATCACCCAAATACTATTTCTAAGAAGCTAATATACGCAGATAGTAGTATTTGATAACGTGGATTTATATAAATTTCAAGTTCAAGAGACTTTCATTTAAAATGGTGTATTAAAAAATAATATAAATTATATCTTGAAATCTTACCTGATAATTTTAAGTTATTGAATTAAAATGATTTTCCAAAAATAGCGTTTGTGTAATGCATCATCGATCCAAAGAAATTGAATAACTTTTAAGTGCTTCAAATTTGAAAAATCTGAAAATTAAACACCATGCATATAAACAAATTATATCAAATTTTCACACAAATTGACGTTTAAGTGATAACGACTGAATCGATGGAGTGTACATACGTTCCAAAAATATTAAATGACTGATCAAGAGTAATTACAACAGTTCATCTGAAATTTTCGTATGATTTTCTTATAGCATTGCTCTGAAAAATTAGATGGACAAATATAGTCATGAAGTAGAATGGAAAAATGTGCTTTGATTTTGTGAAATAACATAGAAATCACTATATTAGTTAGGTAAAAATATATCTCAAAAAAAAAAAAAACTCTAAATTGAACTTTATACCTTCCATTGATTCTAGGTTTGTTGCACCGAACCTGCAGACTGGAAAAGGATAAATTTAATTACTGCAAGGGCTTCAAACATGAAAAACGATGTTGAACAGGCAAGGGCATCAAACATGGAAGACGATGAGTCAAGTGCTCCAAACAAAGGAAAAGTTATTGATGTAGGAAGTGATTCAGACATTGATAAGGATATTAACAACTTAAGTGCTTCAAACAAAGGAAAGGATACAGCAAGTACCTCAAGTATTTCAAACCCGGAACTCAAAATTGAGATGACTAGCAGGATTTTGGAACAGCTCCATGATAAGATGGAAGGGATGACCTCTCAACAGGACCGGGCTGATTGCTGTATATACAGGGTGCCCAAATCGCTTCGAGGCGTAAATCGGAAAGCCTACACTCCACTACTGATTTAAATTGGTCCTCTTCACCGCGAGACTAAAAGAATAGAGGCCATGCAAAATCATAAATGGAGATGTTTCAAAGAGTTTACTGAACAGGATGGGATGAATGAGGAGAAAATTAGGGATCTTGTGATCAGCATTCAGAATAAAGAAAAGGATATCCGAATCTGCTATTCAGAGAAATTCAACCGAAACAGTAGCTGTGATTTCATAGAGATGATCTTGCTGGATGCTGTTTTCATCATCAAGTTTTTGAATGAGTATCAACAGCCTAATCATTTTGAGCCCCGGATGATGTTTGACATACGAGAAGACTTGATTATACTTGAAAACCAACTACCTTTCTCCATCATTCGGGATATATATCAAGAGATCAATCGTGATCTCCAAGATGCAACGTGGGAATCTTTTCTTGATCTTGTTACCTATGTTTTTGGAAAGCACACAGGCGATATTGCTACGTTTCATTTTGAAAAGCACAAGTTTTCACAAGTGGCAGAAACCAGACAGATTGTAAAGGGAAGCAAGCATTTCACTGATTTACTAAGGAGTTTTATGCTGAAGGGATCCATTGAACGAACTTATAGTTTTAATCCTATCAAACTGAAATATAGTGCGGTCATGCTTCGCAAGGCAGGAGTCAAGTTTCAGGTCACCCAAGACAAATGCTTGGTCAACGTAAAATTTGAGAAAGGAGTGTTGAAAATACCACAGCTGGAAGTTGATCACAGCTTCGAACGTCTTGTACGAAATATCATGGCCTTGGAGCAGTGCTGCTACCAGCGAGAAGCTTACGTATGCAGTTACATTAAGTTTATGGATCATCTTATCGACAGTGCAGAAGACGTGGGTTTGCTAGTCCGAAAGGGAATCATTCTCCACTGGCTAGGTGACGATGCCGCAGTTTCAAATGTGATTAACAATTTTTGCGAAAATATTGGTAACAATTACACTTGTTTTGGTGATATCTCTCAAGAGATAAATTCCCACTATGAGAGCCGCTTTAACCATACGAAAGCAACCTTGAAACTTGTATATTTCGCCAATATTTGGAGAGGTACGGCAACTGTTGCAGCAGCTATCCTGCTGATCCTCACTTTCATACAGACTATAAGTTCCGTAACGATTTTATCTTGCTTAGTTTCATTGCTCCTACGTAATAATGGATTGGATTGTTATTGTTAATTCCCTTTGAAAATTGTTTTTAAATTGTGAGTTTGTGTTGTTCTGAACCAATAATATGATGGTAATCCATAGATATTATTGATGAAAGCTAGCAATTTAGACTACAAGTTTTATCCATAATCTAAGCTCAATATTACCAAACAGATTAAATTTATTGGGTGTCAGGCCATATTAAATTAAAAACACAATCTAAATACATTTCATGGTTCTTACTTGTAGATAACAAATTAATTAAGGATATTTTAAGTAATTTTCATTTTAATTTTTCAAAGATATCCTTTAAATAAAGGACATTTGAGATAAATTACACATAACTTGTCTATAAATAGACAACAAAGTCACCAAATCAAAGACACAAGCATAAAGGCATAGATGACAAGCAAAGAAGACACATAAAAAAACAAAAAAAAAACAAGAAGAAGCAGAAGACAGATGGACAACAAATACAAACTAAAGATCAAATACAAATATTTGAAAGTTCTCTAAAAAAAATTCAAGTCTATTAAAAAAGTAAATGATCAAAGTTATTACATTCATCAAATCAAATCAAGTTAAGATCTCACACAGTTATGAGGATGCTTTCTGAGGATTGTGTCCATCAGATATCTCTTTAAATGAAGGAGCTGAAAAGATCTACCAAGTAAAGAGATGTTTAGATCACCATGCTGATGGACCAACTAAAAAAATAAAATCCACAAACTGAAAGCACACAAAGGATCATAGATCCATCTTGAAATAATGCTCATCAAGATCCTTTAGAAAGCTAAGATTCTCCTAAAAAGCAACCAAAACAAGAGCAACATGATCGAACAATAGTATAAAATGCTTTAAGGGACACTATTGGATCATCATTGGGCTCACTTACTTTGTAATAACTATCGTATACGATTGTTGATACTATTCATTCTTAAGTCATATACTAAGCATATCAATGAAATGAGGATGCTACCAAACTATCAACCTTTAAAGTTCCAACAATTTAAAAGTAAAGGTAATTCAAAGCAATATATTGCTTATTTTATGGAGACTTGTAATAATAAAGGAACCTAAGGAGATCTGCTAGTGAAGAAATTCATCTAGTCCCTAAAAGCAAAAGATTAGTATGTTTAAAAGTCTATTGTTATTTACAATCAAAATGAAAAGTTATTAAATCCAATTTATTTATGACTTTGTCTAAATCCAATTTATTTTATTTACAATGTCTTAGGGTGTGTTTGGTATTGAGGTTGTTGTTGTGGTTGTGGTTTTAAAAAAATTGTTTTATAAAAAGTACTTTTAGTTGAGGTTGGTTTGGAAAAATATATGTTTAGTTAAAACTGTGGTTGAAATTGAGGTTGAACAAAAAGTAGTTTAATGTGTTTGGTAAAAAAATGTTTTTCAAATTGAGGTTATAAAATAATTAATATATATATATATATATTAATATTAATATTAATGATTTTTAATTTAAATATTGTAGATTTAACCACTGTTATT
Organism: Populus davidiana; assembly: GCA_030145905.1. NCBI lineage: Eukaryota > Viridiplantae > Streptophyta > Magnoliopsida > Malpighiales > Salicaceae > Populus > Populus davidiana. The sequence goes on from CM057805.1 coordinate 4,293,801, forward strand.
ATATCATGAAATAAATAATATTGATATCAAATATTTTTTATTATTCCATTAAACTATGTGCAATGTCATTACATACGAAATCTATCCAACAAGGACTATATTTTTCATGGTTTCTTAAGCGCGCAACAACAAAAACTGAATTTTTTGTTACGTCATTAAGCAATCTCCTTTTAAGTTTTTGAATAAAACACAATTAAAATAAAAATAAAAATTGAATTTCTTTTTAACTGGGTCGGACCCGGCAAGAACATAATTGGAATTGCGATCAAATCCCCCAAATGCTACGTTATCATGCGATATCTTTCTAATTTATGTAGTGTTATTAAATAATATTAAATACTAGTTTTTCAAGTAAAACACAATTTTTAAAAAAAATTTACAATTTCATTATGTACAAAATTCATTCGACAAGAACTACAGAAAAAATAATTTTTTGAGCGTGCAATAAAATTAAATAAAATATTATTAGGAATAAAATTGAGATTACAGTACGAGTAAATTTAATTCACCTTAAACTAATTTTTTAAAAATAATACGAGTAAAACTACTATGAATGACATAACTGAAAGGTACAGGCTGTTTTCTTGCTTATAATTTCTGTGCCTTACTATGAATGACATTCACCTTCTATGTTGTATCCTTGTCATTTCTGGGGTACTTAAAATTAGATTCAGTTAAAGGCCAATTATGGTGATTTGGTACCTTTTGTAGATGGGCTGAAAACAATTGAAGGGAGGTGTGCTGTAGGCGACTATAATTGGTAGAGTTGATGTCTGTTTACTTTTATGTTGTTGGTACACATTTCTTTCTGGTGCAATTTAGGCTTCTTGTTTGACTTCTTATGTGTCTATTTTTGTTTTTCCCCTTCGTTTGGTTCCAGAATGGCATCAGGAGCAGTAATCCTTTTCAATAAGTGTGTTGCTTCAGGTGCAGGTGATAATAATTCCATTCAAACATCCTATGCTTTGTTTTTGCAATTTGGTTTTCTAATAACCTCTTCTCAGCAAGATTTTCATCGCCATGCTTCATTTTTTGAGATGTTGGAAGCAGGGCCTTGAAAAGTCCTTCCTGGAGTAAACACCATAGCTGAAGGTAACAACCTGCACTTTACTGGAAAAAACAACTCGTTTTGGAAGGGCTAAGATAGGTTATTTTTTATTTTTTTTAATATGTGGGCCAAAATAAATGCCTTTATGCTTAGTGTCTATAGCTCCGTGTCTCATTTTCATATCTTTATGCCTCAAGTTTATATCTTGGTATTTTATGTTCATACCTTATGGTTCAAATTTATATTTAGTCCAATAATGCTGTCTTTTCAGGGGTTAGAGTTTACTGAAAGTTTTACACAGAAGAGAAGGAAAGATCCAATGGAGTCCTTGCTATTTGTGCTGCAAAATCAGCTGCCCAGCCCTACATTTCTCTAGCTAGAAGATCCTCCTTGTGAGTCTTCTCACTCCTTGGCCCGTAATGTTCATGCATAGTTGTCGAGGCATAAAGATTTTCTCTTCTCAATGGGCCATAAACAAAGGGAGTAGTGGGAATATTTTGAAACGGTCAAAGACAATCAAAACTGAGCAGAACAAAGGACTTTGCATTCTTGGTTCTTGATTACTTTCTCATTGAAACATATGCTAAATATGCGTGCAGCTTCTTTGAGATAGCTTAGTGATGAGTGAAATAGGCTTCAAATTTACTGTCGGGTTTATGTTTCTCATTTCAGTAAGCCACTGAACTTGTCCTAACCTTATTATTTCAACATCTGTTCCAAGGTGTTGGGTCGAGGAGGTCTTGAAAGCCTTTTGGGTCTGCCACATCTTCCATGTAAATTAAGAGAGATGCTTCCCCAGACAAAATCAACTAATTTCTCAACATCTGCACTTACCCCTCTGATTTCTAAGCCAAATACTTGATTATGACTTGCTATGAATTTCTTGTATTTTAAATTTAAATGAGAAAGAAATGCTGCAGCTGGTTTTAGAACACTTCCATAACTGAATGTAGACAGCTATGTCTTTTCTTTTGTTTTTATTCTGAATTGGAACAGTCATACTAGTTTGCTACAATTTTGTTCATGTTGATGTCTACTTATGAAAGCAAAAACTAGCTCTAAATTGTTGCGATACTCTGAATGAACCGAACCTCGGATTGATGAACTATTGCATGAATTGCAGTTCCAGTGTCTAGTCTTTTGTAACTTTCCTTTCCATGTTTATAAAGAAGTTGATGGCAGGAGGTTTAGAATAATCGGATATGGATTTGTTGCAACTAGACCATGTGGATAGTCTAACATATAATTTTATGGACAAGATAGACAGACCAAAGCTAAAAAAGAGGTTTGGTTGTGTCAGAGAACCAGTCTGATTGGAAATATCATAATTATCTGATTGTTGGATTACTTTGCCAGCTCACTTCGATAACGCTTTCAAATGAGGCCTTGAAGTTACTGTTCTATGGATTTTCAGCTTTAATTGAATTTTAAAATACATTAATTTTTTTTTAATTTTAGCCAATGAACTGTAATCCCAAATGGGGTCAAGCCCAAGATCCTAAGTTGGATCTGAAAATTATGATCAATACCATTAAAACTTTTTAAACGAGGATTGCCAATGAACTCTCCTAAAATAAAAAAAAAAAAAAACGAGGACTGCCGTAGCTCACAGCATTCAATCTTCAATCTAACGTTTGCACGATAAGGTAACCTTTTAATATCATAATGATTAAAAAAAGAGAGAGAAAACATTATAATATCATAGCCATGTCTACCAGTATTAAATTAAGAGAAAAGGTTAAGTATTTATTGGTGGTTCAATCAACGCATAAATGCTGCATGATGGACCAACTTAACTGCATTTTTTTCGAGTACAAATTTCTGATAAACTTAAAAAAAAATATACGTTTAAATTTATAAATTTCATATGAAAAATATTTTTAATTTATAAAGTTATCTGAAATATTTTATAAAAAATAAACTCACGACTTCTTCTGACTATTTCAACTGCCACTACTCTGTCACCAGTATGATGAAACCATCCTAGAGAAACTACGGCAGAAGGCGGCAGCAGCAGAAATCAAGAGGAAACAACCGCAATGAATCGACGGTAGGAGGAAGTTTCTAGCAGTAGGCTGTGCTGACGTGGAAAGTGGAATTACAGCTGATGTAAGTCAGCATTCTGACGTGGGTTCCATGCAGCAACTATATAGGTTAATGTGTCGTAGAATCACTGTTGAAGACAGCAGCGGCTCAAATCGAACAGAACTGCGTCGCTTTTCGAAACCTTAGACAATCACATCGTTGCTGCTACAATAGTTATCAGAGTCCATCTGCCTGGCAGGTTGACCTTAAACAATCAAACAGAACAGATGTCATTGTTATGGATGGCAATTTAGTCTTTTCCTTGAGGGTACAAACAAATAGCATGGTTAGCTCGTGTTTTTATTGCATAATAAATTTACTAAATTGTATTTAAAAATTATTTTTATTTAATTAGCATTATGGGACAGGTTTTTGTATTTATGCAGAGCTTATGATTTTGGTAGGTTTTTTTTTTCTTTTACTATTTATAGTCATACAAGTATAATTTATATCTAAAACGTTCGTAATTTAAAAGGCATTTTAGAAAATTAATATAAAAGTTTTGTGAAATATAAGATATTAAATTAAAACCATATAATTAATTAAATTGAGATTCTAATTTATCTTGTGTTCAAATCCAACATATTAATTAGCCCTCAAATTAGAAAAGCATGGCTTTAGGCCATATCCACCTAACACACAATGGATTTAAAAATAAAATTAGTATTGATCCAAAAACATTTCTCAGGGATTTTTTATACAAAAATTATTATTATTATTATTATCTAAAAATATATATAAAAGTAATAACTATTTGTTAAAAATCTAATTCAATAAAAAAATACTCTTAGAATTTACTAAAAATCTAATAATATATTTTTTAGGCTCTGCTAGCTATAGTTCAGGCATGGGTTGACTCCTAACATGATTAGCTTTATTTTGACTTGGATTATTGCGAGTACTGATTTTTTAATTTTTTTTATTTATTTTAAATATTAACATCGACTAAATTAGCATATTAATTAAAAATTAATCGTGTTAAAAATAGATCTTTTTTACTTAAATAAAACACCGACAAATGATGAAGGTGACCTATTTCTAACCCAAGACAGCTAACCATTCAATCCAATTACTTAGAGTCAATTGAACACAGAAAATGAGTCTTTGTATAAAAGAGAAGATGAATGTGAGCTGGCGATGAACTGACGACATGCATGTTTTCGTGGATCCTTATTTCTTTAAAGAGGGAAATAAATAAATAAATAAAAATCAAGTAGATGGAAAAAAGTCAACTACTTAATATGAATACAGAGGCACATCACATATTAATTAACATTGCTACAGTTTATAAGAATTAAAATATAAAAATAATATATATTTTTTAAAAAATCATTTGATGATACCGTGTACATGTGCACATGCATGTATTTATATATTGCAATAATTAAATAAGAGAAGTCTTTTTTAAAACAAAATTGTCTATTGACTTAGATTTAATTGAACATGCTTTATGATTGTTGATTTTTAATTTGAATTATTTTCATAAATAACTTATAATATTGTTAAGAAAATAATCAAGATAAATATTCTTGATTATTTCCTAATCAATAAAAATAAAGATCAAGAAATTAAATAACTTAAGGAAATCAAAAATTTCAAGAAGATTATAAGTATTTTCTATAATTTATTTTATTATATTTTTCTATATATCTTGTTATATGACTATATAAACTCTGTATGGATTGAAAATAAAACACACATGAAAGATTTAATAATAATTTCTTGTTTTATTCTTAAATTTCTTCCAAGTTAAAATGATTTTAATTAGAAATATATTTGATAAAAATAATTCAAATTAGTTTTTTTTTTTATTAAATGTGGTATAAACATTAAAAGTTAAAATTTAAATTTTTAATAAATCAAGATTTTCACTTAATTGTGTAATTAACAAAGTTTTAATCCAAGTTAAAAGTTAATTATTTCTAACCAAACATGTTATTAACTATTTTAAGAATAAAATATTAAAAAATAACTCAAAATCAATTTATAAAAACAATCATGACAAACAAATTCTAATGCACATGCCTGATGAATTATTATGAATTGTTAATCACCCGCCCTTGCATATATATTTTGGGCTCAACCATTTAGGTTGACAAGAGCAAGAGACTACGAGAGAGAGAGATATACAGGAAAGGGGCTCGCTGCCTGGGACTATACACAGAGATACTGTCGTCTGATCTCCCTCAGGTCAGCACTAACTTGTTTTGTTCTTTGAAATGCTTACTGACGATCTTTTGGATTTGGTTTAAGCTCTGCACTCTGCAGACCTTAGGTGGTTCTATATAAGTTTATGCATTCTATCCATAAAGTTTACCTTTCCGCTGTAAAGCTAGGTCTAGGTGGACGTAGTTCCATTTTTATTTGTTTTCTTTTTAAAGAACCATTTTTATTTTTTAATATTTTTTTTAAAGAAGCGATAAACCAGACCAGGTCTGGTTTTTAATTAGAATTTAAGCAACTTAACAGGAAGAACAGAGTCCAATAAGATTTTGGGGAAATGATGTAAATAGTCGTAAAGGTTTTTTTTTAAGAGAATGTTTGGTACATCGTCTAAACAGAAGTTTTTAAAGATTTTGAATTTATTTTATTTAAATTAGTATTTTTTTAGTATTTTTAATATGATAATATCAAAAAAAATTAAAAAAAATATTATTTTAATTTATTTTCTTAAAAAATATATTTTAAAAAACAATCCACTGCTACACCTTTAAATGAGCTTGATTAATTACAAGTGAATAGATTTTATTTGATAGCATGAAATTTGATCATATACATGAACAAAATCTAGCTAATTATTTAGGCTATTTAATGTTATACCAAGTGAGAAATAGAGAGAAAAGGATGATTTAAAGTGAGAGGGGGTAAAGAAGGAGAAAATGTGTTATAGTGAAAAAGTTTTGAAAAATTGTTATATTCAAAACCGAACTGTGTTTACCTTCCATTCATTCTTGGTTTGTTTCAGCCAACCTGCAGACTGGAAAAGGATAAGTTTACTGCAAGTGCTTCAAACATGGAAAACGATATTGAACAGGCAAGAACATCAAATATGGAAGAGGATAAGGCAACTACTCCAAACAAGGGAAAAGATTTTGACGTGGGAAGTGCTTCAGACATTGAGATGGCTACAAATATTTTGGCAAAGCTGGAAACTGAGGTGAGACGGATGTCCTTTCAACAGAGCGGTTCTGAATTCCGTAGATCTGAGTGCTGCATCTACAGGGTGCCCAAACCGCTTCGAAACGTAAATTGGAAAGCCTACGCTCCACTACTTATTTCAATAGGTCCTCTTAACCGCGAAAATAAAAGACTAGAGGCCATGGAAAAGGAGAAGCTGAAATATTTGAAGAAGCTTACTGAACGGGATGGGATGGATGGGAAGAAAATTATTGATATTTTGATCAACATTAAGAACCAGGAAGAGCGTCTCCGACACTGTTATTCAGAGAAATTCAAATCAATCGAGAGCCGTGATTTCGTAGAGATGATCCTGCTGGATGCTGTCTTCATCATTCAGTTTTTGTCGGAGTCAAAGGATGATAAAGGTCCTAAGAATTTTGAGCCCAGGATGACATTTGACATCCGAGAAGACTTGATGCTACTTGAAAACCAACTACCACTCTTCATTATTCAGGAAATATATGACCAGGTCAAGCCCCCTAGCGAGGACGCTACAGCCATTCCTTTTCTTGATCTTGCTACGTTTCATTTTGGAAAGTACACGTTTTCACAAGGGGTAGAAACCAGCCCTAGTGTAAAGGGAAGCAGGCATTTCACTGATTTACTAAGGAATTTGATGTTGACTGGAGCCATTCTGCGAAGTTATAGCTTGAACCCTATCATGCTGAAATATAGTGCAGTCATGCTTCGCAAGGCAGGAGTGAAGTTTCAGGTCACCCAAGACAAATGCTTGGTCAACATAAAATTTGAGAAAGGAGTGTTGAAAATACCACGCTTGGAAGTTGATCACTGTTTCGAACGTCTTGTACGAAATATCATGGCCCTGGAGCAGTGCTGCAACCCGTTTGAAGCTCACGTATGCAGTTACATTAAGTTTATGGACCATCTTATCGACAGTGCAGAAGACGTGGGTTTGCTAGTCCGAAAGGGAATCATTCTCAACTGGCTAGGTGATGATGCCGCAGTTTCAAATATGATCAACCATTTTTGCGAAAATATTGGTGACAATTACACTTGTTTTGGTGATATCTCTCAAAAGATAAATGCCCACTATGAGAGCCGCTTTAACCATATGAAAGCAACCTTGAAACTTATATATTTCCCCAATATTTGGAGAGGTACGGCAACTGTTGCAGCAGCTATCCTGCTCATCCTCACTTTGATACAGACTATAAAATCATTCTTGTAAGATTTTATCTTGCTTAGTTTTATTACTTCTACGTAATGATTGATTGGAATATTGTTATTGTTAACTTCCTCAAAAAATTGTTGTTCAATTTTGGGTTTATGTAGCTCTGAAAAACTAATAATGTTGTAGCAAATTCTTGTTGTATTGTCTTAAAATTGAGTCTGTACTTGTGCCCTGTGTGATGGCCTTTTAAAGAAAAATTGAAGGACAAAGGTGTTGTATGGGGCTGCTACTTTGACCAATTTGAACATTCTATAACGTGACTTTCCAGGTGTTATCATGAATTATAACATCTTGAGGTCAGTTTATTGCCATTAGGATTCCTTCATCAGTCAACATCTCTTCATTAACACATGATGATTTGTGGGAGTATTCATCCTTGTCACCCCAATTGTTTTTGGTCCCCTTGTCACTCAAGTTACTCCCATAAATCATGTTAGGTTGTCGGGTTCTGCTCCTGTTATGATCAGGCAAATTTTGCCCTTAAAGTAGTATGAAACACTGGATTGTCAATGATATTCCAAATCAATGTGTTGCTGCGAGTATGAAACACTGAATTAACTATCATGCATATGCAGAGCTATGAGATTGTCACGGTAGAGAATTGGTGGAGAAGAGAGTGGAATGTAAAGATCTTTGGGATTGATTAGTGGTTAAGATGATATGAATAAATTCTAAGACGAATCGTCTATGTGGTGACAATGATTGTACATTGAATGAGATAGTCGATAAATTGATATGTTCACTTATAAAGAAACCCTCATAATTTTTTATATTATGTGTGTATATATATAAAAAAAAAAACAAAAAACAAATATCATGATAAGAAGATACAAAAACTCATAATCGGTTGAAAATGTTAAATTGTAGTATTTTTGTATCTAACATCCTCCAGAGAATGGGGGTGTTACATTATCCAACTTCTTTTGCAGCTCCTTCTTATTACTAACCCCTTTTCATTTGAGATTTATAGCGATAGATGACTATCTTGCATCTAGCTTTGCTCTTTCGTTCCTCAGAGCATCTTGGATAAGCTGTCATTCCTTCATATTGAGTAATTAGGGCTAATTAAAAACTCCTTTTGCTACTCCTCGTTGTGGACTAAAATAGATTGCCCCTAGTCACTTCTGATAGCGTGAGCTCAACCAAATAATTAACCTCTTTAAATACTTAACTAACTCCCAGGTTCTCTTTAAATAAACGACCTAAATTAATTTGGTAAGAAACAAATTTCGGTCATCTTGATTTTGGATAAGAAAATGTTTGTCACCTAGTATTATAATTACTATAAACCCTAACTGGTCAATATATATTTTATGGTATAAAACTAGTTATGTAAAATAAAAGATATTATCATCTCTTAAGCGTTCTACCTGAAATAGTTTACATGATTAGTCTTATTTTAAATTGCTGAAAGTTTGTTGTTGTTATATTTTTATGGTTTTTCTACAATATTTCTAACTCTGTCGTTAATGAATATTCACCTATGAATATTTTCAACTCTAGCGTTAGTAAATATCATGTAACCAAAATAGTATGGTATTTCTAGCTCTGGTGCTAATGAATAAATTCATAAAATTTGGATTTTAAAAAATAAAAAAAACTATTTTTTTTTTTGAAAAAAGAAAGGTGGACATATATTGTGTATCAGTTTCACATTTTTGTAGTAAAAGAAATCCACAAATCAAATGTATAACAAATTCAAAAAAAAAAAAAAACACGAGGAACATCTAAATAAATCAACGAAAATCCTCAAATTTTTCTGAATTTTTCTAATATAAAAAAGAGGCTCATTTAGCCAATATTAAAACTAAAAAGGTAATAAAATAAAAGAAAAATATAAAAAAAAAATTATTTATCAAAAACACCCTTAACTAAGGAGATTGGGCCCGAGACCCAACCCCTCCTTCTATTTTTATAAAAAAAATAAAAGATAATTAAGCTGGATCTAGCCCAGCCATAAACCCAGCAGCCCAGTCTGGTTACTTGCCTAACCCATTAACTGGATTCTCTCTCTGTTTTTTTATTTTTTTAACTTGCTGCCGTACGTGTAAACAGTTCACGCATGCTTGCAAGGTAATTAAAAAGGCAGGGAGGGAACGAGAACGGCTTACTTAGTTTGCAGGCGATTTGGACGAGAATCCACAAGTGCTTGTTGCTGGGCGAAGCTTCTGTTTTTGGCCTCCTTTCTGCTTTCTGCCTTTTCTTGATCTTTTGATCTCTCTGTTTCTGTTTCTCCCGTCAATTCTCTCTTCCTCTCATTTTGCTCTGTCTGTCTTCTCTCTGCTTTTCTTTCTTTTCTGTTCTTTCCATATTTTGCTCCCGGTCTGTGTGTTTTCTTTTTGTTATCGCTGTGTTGTTCCTCCCCTCTCTGGTCTCCCTTCTCTGGCTTTTATAACGCCAGAGAATGCAAGATCATGCGCGACCTGCATGTTCGCCCTTGTTTGAGGAAAAGTCGGGGGCTAAAAGCCCTGTCATTGCTTCACCCATTCTGGAATTTAGAGATACATCGTGTGGGTGAGGGATAGTAGGCAGCTGGTAGAAGACGTGATCCACTACAAGTTTCTGCTGAATCAGTGGAATGAAGACGATGAACAGTTATTTAAAACGGCTCCGTTTTATCCATGGAAATGGCTATTTTCAATTTTACCCCTGAACTTCTGATATTTAGCAATTGAGCCCTAGGAAAATCCCTTTTTTTTTTTTTTTAAATTTTGCCCCTGGATTTTGGTGCCATTTACAAAATAGTCATTTGTTTCTAATTCAGTCCTTAATTGGCTCATCAACTTTTACTTCTTTCAAAATTACCCCTATACTTTAGAATTTTTTTTTTAATTAAATCCTTGATTGCATTAATTAAGTAAACCAAAGTTTAATTAAGCTCATAAACTTATCAATTCTTTCATGTTTTGACCAAATTGACTTCAACATTTATAATTTATCCTTATTAGTCCTCAAACTTTCAATTTATGTTGTTTTGACTCAATTTTCAAATTATTTTTCATTCATTCATTTTTTTAGAATTAAAAAATTGGGTTATGATAGAAGTCATAGTCTTAGCTAAAAAATCCTGCAAAGTTCAGCTTTAATCGGGGTTTGTATCCTAAAGGTAGTTTCTAGGTCATTAAATGAGAGGTAAGTTTTCTACATAGTTTTAAAAAGATCTATAAACTGCCTAGTGACTAGTTTATATAAAGGTAGTATAAGGGTTTACAAGAAATGATAGGGATATTATGTGATGATCATTATCAAGCAAACACTCAGCTCATAGTTGAATGTTTCACGAATCTGAACCATGACTGAAAGTCATGAGGCAAACCACTACTCCCTACCGAACTTACAATTAGATTTATTCGCAAAATTAAAATACATAAGGGCAATAATCTAAACCTGATGTACTTATACATGAACAAGAAGTAAAAATGCTAAAGTAGTAAAAAATACGTGCTAAAATGAAATTAAACAGACTAATAAAATATATGCAGGCAAACAATCAAACAAGAAAAGTTTAATTCAACAAGACAAGGCATCCCCAATAGATTATTTTGGATTTATTTTGCATTTTGTATTTTTAATACCTAAGGGTATACTTTACAATGTAATTTTATACCCCCAAATATTAAAGTCTACAGTTAAATCCTAACACTTTAAATATAAAGTGAACAAAATGATTAGTAAATGATTTTTTTATATTTGATCAAATCCTAACAGATAATCATAACCTAGTTATGATATCCATTTTTGCATTTAAAAACATGAGAAGGATACATTTTTTTTCCATAAAAATATATTTGGAAAACTTTTTGGATTTGATCATGCATGAAAATATGTTTTTGTTTTTGAAATAGAGATTTTGTTTTTGGAAAATTTAAAGCAAATCAGGTATTTTGTATTAGGTTAGTATCTTATAGTGTAAGTGTATGGCCTGATATTGAAAACAATTGGTAGAAAACACATGCGAGAAAGTCAGAAAAGTTTTTTGAAAGGAGTTTATGAAATTTTTAGATTTTTTGTTTTCTTTTTATATTAATATTTTTATATTATTTATTTAATATATTAATATATGGGCCGGGCCGGGCCCAACAGGGTCTGGTTGGGCTGATAAGCGACCCAACAAACCTAACTTTTTTTTTTTTTTTTACATTGGGTTGGATCGGGCCTAACTATATCTGTTGGATTGAAACAGGTCCATCAGGGGGCCTACATGTTTGCTGGTCCAGCCTATCAACCATGTTAATTATTTTCATTGCAAGTAAAATTGCATGTAGTGGTTAGGCGAGCTGGAGAAGAAGAAGAGGAAGAAGAAGGTGGGGGGGGGGGAGGTTACCTGGCGTGGGGGTCGTCGTGATGAAGAGGTTTGGTTAGCTGTTTAGGAGAAGTTGGTGGAAGAGCTGCCGGTGCAAAAGAAACCTTCAGTGGAGAGGAAGAAGGGGAGATTGGCTATGGTGGTTCCTGTCGTCGGTGAGGAGATGGGTTGATTGAGGAGGTTGTGTTGTAATTGTTCACAATGGTTTTGAGGTTGTGGTGGCTAAAGAGGCGGCAATGAGAGAGGATGAAGATGATAATGACATAAAAAACGGGGGAAAGGCTGGTTTTTCCTCAACTTTGGCCTTCAATTTCCTCATACTCGGGACATGGAATCCAGTCCTATATATAGGGGGTGGAAGAGGGACATTCTGTCTTTATTAGTGCCAAATCTTGGCCCTTAATTCGAATTAGAAGGATCCCAATCATTGGTTCAAAGTTGTCATCATGATTTGTTAGATTTGACAATTAAAGGCTATTTGAGTTGATCTCTTTGGGCTGGTGCCACAACCATTTTGGTGTTAATCGGTAAGAAAAAACCATACAGAGGTGTAGTCAAATGTCAGACCATAATTTTCGTGTAAGTTTTGTCAAATTTAATGCAAAGATAAAACATTAAATGCCTTTGAAATGTAGCCTTTTGAGTAGTCTTTTCAAGCAAAATGAAAAAGAAGATGAACAATAACCAAAACGATGCTGATTTGGTAAATTTGAATTAAATCCTTAGATTTATGATTTCTATCAATTACATTCCTGATTGGCTTCAAATATCTAATTTTATGCAATTTTGTCTCTGCTGAACTTCAACATCAACCTCAACTCTAGCACCTTTTTTTCACATTAATCCTTGGTCTTGCATTTCTTTAATTTAGCCTCTAATTGACCATAAACTTTCAAATCTCTTCAATTTCACCCTCCAATGATCCCAAAACTTTGTTTTTCTTGTGATTTTAACCTTGATTTGAACCATTTAACTATAAAAATTAAATTTTGGTCCTCTAAAATTTCAATCTGCTTAATTAAGCCTAAATCAAGCTCTCAAACTTAATTTTTCCCCAATTAAGTCCCTAATAAAATTAATTTGACTCATTTAAAGTATAATTAAGTCCTTGCATCTAATTAAATACTTTAATTGGACCCAAATTAATTGTGAAATATAATTAAACTTTTAATTTGACCCATGATTAAATCAAATTAGCCTATTCAAAATAAAATTATATCTTTGGACTTAATTTTTATGTAGATTAGTCAATTATCATTTAATTTAACCTTGAATGTGCATTGTCTTTCCAATTTTGAGCACAACAGTATACAATCAGGCTTACAGCTTCATTCAAAATTGCAGCTTGATTTTATGCATATTTAAAATCCTTTATTAGCCAGTTTTTTCTACATTGCCAGTCTCTTTTATTTTGATTTTTATTTTAAAAATAAAAAAATTTATAAATTTAAGGAAGTAATCCAAAAATGGATTATGATATAGGATTTAAAACTTAAACTTTTGCTTCAAATCAAGTTTTCCCTCAGCCTATCTTGTCAAAATATCTCAATTTAGTTGTTCTTTTAGCTTTTTGATCTTCTATGGTTTAAGCCTTATTTCCTTGTGTCTCAAAAGTATTTTTTGGTTTTAATTTTTTGATTTTTTGGATTTTTTAAATAATAAAAAATACACAAATAATTTTGGAGTCCAAAAAATAAGTTTTGACAATTAGAATACAATTAGTTTTAGATCGATATAGACATGAAATTAAACAAACAAATATGACAATAAATTACTAACGCAATATAGGGTGATTATTTTCCGTTCGGTTTGGTTTTTATCAAAAAAATAACCAAATCAATTTTTTTTTAAAAAAACCGAAACCGGTTCGAACCAGCCATTTTTGGTTCGGTTCGGTTCGGTTTTTTAGGGAAAAAACCGGCCTGGCTCGGTTTTTTCAGTTTTGGCTTGGTTTTTTTCCGGTTTGGCTTGGTTTTTTTCTGTTTTAGGCTTATAAAACCGATATCAAACCGAACCGGTCGGTTTTTTCAAAATTTTAATCGGTTTTTTTTTCATGGTTTTGTTTTTTTTGTTATTTTTTTTCCGGTTTTCTTGATTTTTTTCCTTACCCTTGACGCAACACATTCATAGCACCTATAAATAAAAATAATTAGTTTTCCTTCAAATGGTTCTTGACCTTTATTTTCTCGCTTATCTTGATTTATACGCACACAAATAACAGCTAGTGAAAGCTAGCTTCATCATTAAAAAAAAAAAGAGGGGTTATTCGAGGTTTTTTATATAAAAAATATTATTATTATTATTATTATCAAAACATTAACTTCGTGAGGAAACATTTTATATTATAAAAATATCCTTAAGTTTTGTTAATCATTACATGTAATGAAAGGATTTTAATTATTAGTAACTATTAAACATATTATCTTATCTTAAAAAACTATGCATGTTAAAACTAAAAGAGACTTAAATTTATACAAGAAAAAAAGTATATTTTTTTTATATGACAAAACAAAATATATGTCAATACTAAGATATAAGAAAATATCATCTCTAATTAAAAAAGAAACTAAAATATTAATATAATTTCTAAAAAATAAATTAATTCAGTTTCTCTAATATAAATCTATCTGTCATCTGTCATAAACATAAATATGATACTGACAATAAATAAATAAATCTGAACGTAGTAGCTGTAAATATATAAATATGAAAATGACAGATAACTGAAGAAAACACGTTTTTCTATCACCAGTCAAGTGGATCCCATTTTCTTTAAAGAGAAAAAACACGATATTAAGTTGAACATATATGCATATTACATATTAAAATTGAAAACATCATATAAACATAAATTTAACAAGTTTTTCTAATTAAAAAATATCCCTAATTAAAAAAAATATTTATGTAGTTCTTAAAAAATAAGTTAATCAAGTTTTTCTAATACTTATATCTGTAGATATAATGAACATAAATGAAAATGACAATGACTATGAATATATAAATGTTAGAATGACATATGAGCTGGCGATGTACTGATCTGAGATTTACGTTTTCCTACCACCAGTCAGGTGGGTGAAAAAATGTCAGCTACATAAATATAAACATAGATGCAAATTAACTATTAAAATCGATATATAAACATATTTTCTTATTTTAAAAACTTCTAGGTACCAAGTTTAAATAGACTTAACTTTGCATAAGAAAAAAGAAAAAAGAAAAAAGAAAAAGAAAAAGAAAAAAAAAAAAAAATATATATATATATATATATATGTTAATACTAATATGTAAAAAAAAGAAAACTATCTTTATTAACAAAAACTAAAATATTAATACAATTTCTAAAAAACAGGTTAAATTTGTTTCCCAATATATCTCTGTGCTGGCAAAGAATTACATCGAAGCATATATGGCATTGACTATAAAATTAAATGAATGAGACATAAAATGCATGCATGCAGTCAATATATATAAATGTGAAAGTGACGGATCGCAAAAGAAAACACTATAAATGAGCTGGCGATGAACATAAATGCATATGACAATGACTATGATATAAAATGAATGTGTCCAAAGAATACGATTCTGTCATCGGTTTAATACATAGATTTCGTGTATTAAAAATACGTTAAAAATGATGAATCAAATTACAAGAATAAAAATTTGGATATAAAAATGGTAAAATCTCTCTTATATGCTTTTTAGATTTACAAATCCTCTAATTAACATAATTTGATTTGACAAGAAATTTGACACAAAATTATCTCTAATTTGAAAAGAGACTAAAATATTAATACAATTTTTTAAAAAATAAGTTAATGTAGTTTTCCTAACATATCTCTAGCTGTTGTGAACATAAATGCATACATAAGACATTGACTATAAATATAAAAAACAAATGCATATGACAATAACTATTAGAAAATACTAAGACGATCATTCATTTATTGTGGTATGGGAGAGATTTCAACGTGAATTTGCACAATAAAAAGTTTCTTTTTTAATCCTTGAGTTTTTTTTTATTTGGCTCTTAACATTGTGTTATTCTAGAATTGATCTTTATGATTTATTTTTATGTCAGTGTATGGGGACTTTGTAGTGTCATTAGAATATTTCGTCACTCAATTGATATTCTAACAAAATTAAATTAAATTTCATTAATTTAAAAAACTTAAAAGATTTTAGGATTGAAATTGAAGATTAAACAAATATCCAATCCCTTTTATTTGATAATATCAAAGATTGATTTACATAGTCAATGGATGGATGATTTTTTTTTTATCACTCATTGTTTTTTTAATTTGATCATGTCACTCATTTTTTTCCTTTCATTAATTTAAAACCTTCTGTCCCTGCCTTTGAGTGTCAAAGGAAGAAAAAGATACATAGTGTTATTCAAAACGATATCGTTTTGAGTTTTTTTTAATCAACAGTGCATAAAATGATGCCATTTTATTTAAAAGAAAATGACACCAAAACATGTCAAATTTCAAATCGGTCCTTAATTTTTGATTTGTTCAATCAAGTTCTCAATTTAATTTTAAGAATCAATTCAATTACATCCCTGACAAATTTAATCATCAGCTTTGAAGTTGGCTACCTTTTCACTTTAGTTGTTGGTCTTCAATTTATGTAATTTAACCATAATTGACCATTAAACTATCAATTTTCTTCAACTTGGCCCCTGATTCTCGTTAACTGGGTCCCTAGAGTTTGGTGCCTTTTGCAAAATGATTCTTGATTGTGAATTTCTTCAATTTAGCTCTTAATTGACTCCAAAACTTTGATTTTCTTGTAATTTTGCTCATGATTTTAATCAATTAACTTGGTAAAAATTAATTTTGGTCTCTTAAACTTCTGTTCTTCTCAATTAAGCCTAAATTGGGCCCTCAAACTTATTTTTTCACCAATTAAGCCCATAATAAAATTAATTTTACCCTTTTAAAGTATAATTATGTCCTTATACTTGATTAAATCCTTCAATTAAACTCAAATTAATTCTCAAACATAATTAAACTTTAATTTGACCCATGATTAAATTAAATTGGTCTATTAAAAAATTTATTATGCCATTGGATTTAATTTTTATACAGTTTCTTCCTATAATCATTTAATTTAACTTTGAATCTATATTGTTTCTTCAGTCTTATGTATAATGGGGTACAATTAGGCTTTGAATTTCATTCAAAATTATAGCTTGATTTTCTCGTATGATTGAAATTCTCATCAGGCCTACTTTATCTGTGTTACTAGTTTTTATTTTATTTTTAAGTTTTTATTTTAAAAGAAAAAAAATGAATTTGAGAAATAATCCAAAAATAAATTATAAAAGTAATAAATGTAAATATATAAAAGTGAAAGTGACCTACTCGTTTACTGATGACTTGAGCTGACGATTTACTGATGACGTAGAAGAAAACTTATGACATGCACGTTTTCCTACCACTATATAATCTAGAGGTCGCGCAACCATTAGGGTAGTCAAGGCAGGAGACTTAGAGAGAGAGAGGGAGAGAGTAGCTGCAATCTATAGGAAAGAGGATCGCTGCTTGGGACCATATCTCTACAGAGAGTGTCCACTGATCTCCCTCAGGTCAGCACTATCTAGTTTTGTTCTTTGAAAATTTACATACGATGTTTTGGATTTGGTTTAAGCTCTTCAGACATTAGATGGTTTAATATATGTATAAGCATTCTACCCATAAAGTTTACCTTTTCCCTATAAAGGGGCATGGTGTGTGTAGTTCCTTTTTTGTTTTTCATTTTTTTTTAAAGAACTAAACTAGGTCCGGTCTGGTTTTTTAATACAATTTAAGCAATTGCATATATAGAAAGATTGTTAAAGAGTCAGAAGAAGACAAGTAGAGAAGGAGAAAATGTGTTATAGTGAAAGAGGGAGATGAAAGTTGAGGGTTACAGTTTATTAGTAGATTGTAAATGAAAGGAAAAACTTGAACTCTAGATTGTAAATGGTGCAACTTGAATATTTTTAAAATTCCGAGTTAAAGCCTCGAAAGGGCAAAAACAATAACCAGGAGTTAGCCGAAACAAATACAATACATCGACAAAATCAACATGAACCAAGCAAAAAGAGACCCTAGAAAACACAAATACTAGAATATACTATAATAAAAAAAAAATCCAGCCCTAGCTGATCATTTTTCAGGTGAAGGAATCGATGGATTTGGGTCATCAACCTAATCTATATTAATATTAATTATATTAATAAATAAGAAAAAAAATAAAAGTTAATAAAGTATATTTAGGCAATGAATAAAGAACATGGTTTTTTATTATTTAATATAATTACAGTGATACAAGTTATTTAGAACATGATTATTTATTTTCTTCTCTGTTATTTCTTTTCCAACGCTATTTTTTTTTTAGTAATTAAAGGGAAATATTAATAAGATTTAGTCAATTAGCAAACTAACTAAAAGAAAAACTTACTGTTTTTTCCATCACCAGAAGAAGCTCCCCAACATTATACTTTATAAAAAGCCAACTACATATATAAGTTTGTCTTTCCTTTCAAACCATTATTTATTAATTTCCTCTCTCTTTTTATTACACCTAATATTGGTCCCACCAACATGGATCATCCATTTTCTTTTCAATTACATCAATTTAAGATTTATCGGATCCCATTACCCAAATTCGCTCACCTATTTTATTGCACCTTTAATATTTCAATACTTAACATTTAATTACTTACCACTTAATCGTTGTTTTTAAGTTCAAACGACACACAACCTTGTGGCACTAATTTGTTGTGATAAATAAATAAAGTTTCTATCATTTAAGTGAACAGTGAAAAGTCATGCACTCTCCACTCCACGAGTTAAAAGCAGCATTGAGCTGCTTTTAACAACCCTACGTTTTAAATGCTATTATTGGTGAGGTCCATGCACAATAATAGACATTTTACATGTTACTAAACATCAAGTTTCCGTGGTTTGCTGCAACAATAAACACAATCACAGAACCAAACGGACTCAAATGCATTTTGCCCGGATGGGAGTTTTTTTTTTCTTTCTTGCTTGCCACAACTATTAGAAAGTGTTGCATGCCATTATAGAATTTCTTGCTTTAATGAATTTTAACATTAAACTGAGTTAACTTGGGAATGCTTTGCACCAGAATTTAGTAACAAATTGCAGATGATTTGTTGTTTTGATAAATTGGGGCGCCATTCATACTAGATTGCCACAAATGTTTTGCATTGTATTGATGTCTATTTATGAATTCGTAATACTAGAACAGTGACATAAATGCAATTGAAGTTTCTATAGATTCATGTAATTGTGAAAGATGTAATGTTTTTTAATTATCGGATTGTACAAATTAAAACGTAACTTTCCACTCTAAGATAATACAAAAACAACCCTTCCTGATCATAGAACTGTAGAATATTTCTACATACCGTACGTGGTTATATTCCTCTAATGATCATAGAACAGAAGAATATCTCCATTTTCTAATATCATTGCATCCCGGGGCGGAGCTAGGATTATTTATTAGAGGGGGTTAAAATTAATACAATAAGATATAATATTTATTTTAATTTATTATACATTAGTTATAAAACAAAACCTACATAATTTAGTTTTATTCAAATAACTTACTACAAACATATAATAACCTTTGTATAAGGTAAAAGGTTTGGAGCACTATCAAATTGAATCAAAGCAATGAAGTTAATTTCATCTTCATAATGTATCCATCACTTTAATGTTGTTGGTTTTTATACCTATCAAATACAAACATACAAAGTATATAAGAAACATTACTTAAAACGAAGCATTATTTATGTTTGATAAACTTTGAAATAAAACAAAAAATAATAAAGAATGATTCTTACATATTTATTTTAATTATGCTCGTCGTTCTTTCATAGAATAGAAATCATCGATTATCATATCAGTTGTGAATCTTTCAACAATTTCTTTTTCTATATAGACAATCAAATAATTTACAAGAAAATCATCCTTCATCCTATTGCGAAGTTTTGTTTTAACAATCTTCATCGCTGAAAAAGCTCGTTTAATAGGCTGTGAGTTATCAATTTTTTTTTTCAAAAAAAGAATCAATTCTTCTTATTTTGTTCATTATTCAACCTAAAATCAAAACATATATCGTAAGAAAAAATTGATAATTTTGATGGCTATGCTAATAAAAAAATCCAAGCATAATCAAAACAAACCAATAAAATATATCTAATTATTTAGAAACAAAATCACTATAACAAGAATTCAAAAAACAATTGATAGAACTAGTAGATCTGAGAAGAAAAAAAAGGAGCAAAAATGGTAGAATTATATAAAAAAATCCTCATCAAATTATTAACAAATATCTCAAAACAAAACAAAAATATATTTTAAATTTAAATTACCTTATTTTGTTTGATGAAAGATAAATTAATTAGTAGCTCTGCTTTAATTTTTTTGTAGAAAAAGTTTGCTCACGATTAATGTTTTTATTTCTGTTTTTGATTGACTGCAGGATTTATATTAGGGTAAATTAGTAGTTCTGTTTTTTATTTCACAAAATAATGTTTTTTATTTATTTTTTCTTTTCCATATAGGTCAAGAATAAATTCAAAGGAAATCAAAAGTGAAGTCACAGTCCACCTCTTTAAAATAAAATAAAAAATATAACACTTCCTCATATTTAATTACCTAATTACCTAATATAAAAAAATTTGTGGGGGGATTTTTTTTTTAAATATTTTTAAAATCAGCATTTTAAAATAATTCAAAAATATATAAAAAATAATTTTAAATACAAATCAATTAGTTTATTAGAAACACAGTTTCAAACCCAATTTCAAACAGTTATTTCATATATTAAATTTATTTGTTGACTTCAAATGGTTCTTGATCTTTTATTTAATTACTCGCGTATCTTGATTTATACGCACACAAATATATTACCATTATCTAGGAAAATAGTTATATATTAGCATTATCTTGATTTATAATATTGTATCAATTACTTAATTAGTCCATTTACAAATTGTTATATATTACCATTATCTAGGAAACACTTATGTCTTATATTTGTGGAAGTAGTTGCGAGTATAGTGGAAAATGGAAAATTAATAGTTTTTATCTTGTAATTAAATAAAGTTTGAGATTTTAAAAATTAGTACTAGTGTGAATGATTCATGTATAAAGTTAGTTATACTTAAAAAAAAATGTCACCCTTAAAGTATCATTTATTATGAAAAATTATTTTACTATCTGTTTCTTTTAAATTTATTATTTTTTTATTGCCATTAATTATCCTACCTTTTTATTTTTATTTTTAAAAATTTATGATGGTTTTGTGAAAAAAGTTTTATATTGGGTTTTAGATACATCAGAAAGTAAAATTAGTCTCTAAAATTAAAAGATTTGTAACTAATTTATTTAGGAGAACTAGCAACATATCTAATAACAAGGAGCAACAGTATTACAAAAGAAATAAAAAAAAAATTTGAAAAAACATTCAGATTGTACCCAAACAAGAAACAATAGGTTTATATATATATATATATAAACTAGTAATAATGTGTTTTAAGTGATTTTTTGATTAAGTTTCATCTTGGCATCTCAAAGTCATCGAATGCTTTATTAAAAACATTTTATAATTACTTGCAGTTTTCCAAGCATATAATGTTCAACTTTATTATAGAGGAATGTGTTCTAGTTTATCTACTAAAAGAGTTCCATCTTTGGGAGGAGAAATCACAAACTAATTCAGAACACCCAAATAAATCTTATTATGTCGTAATTGTATCTATAAATTTTCAGCTAAATTGATCCATATACAACACATGTCGTAGCATTTGATAAAATCTAGATAGATTACCCAAATAAATACTATTTTTGGGAAGCTAATATGTTATTTTTTTCTATATTTGTTCTCAATATAAAACACATTAAATATTAAAAACTCCTAAAAAATTAGGCTGAACCCCTCTCTCTTCATATAGGCTTGATGATCCCACATGGATCAAACTAAACATAAATATTATATAGGTTATCTTGCAAAATTCGAGGGAAACCAGCTAAACATTTTCTAGCATGCATTTTTCTATAAATGTGATGTCTTAAATTTTGATGTTAATGTTACTGAACTTGTTATTGAATCGGAGGTTCAACTTGAGATTACTACTAGTTAATTTGCCTACGTGTTGCTGCCTTTTTGAAATTATTTTTTTGAATTGTATGGTAATTAAAACAAATATTCTAATAAAATCAAATGTTGTAAGTTCTTTGAAGAAAGCATCTATTTCTCTGGTGATAATTTCTCTTTCAATTCATGCATTTTTTTTGAGAAAAAAATGTGATTTTTATTAGTATCTCTCTTTTATAAATCAAAACATAAGTTAATTAAAATAAATATTCAAAAAAATTTCAATGATTTAAATGAATAAGAAAAACACATATTCATTTTATAAAAAATATCATTCCTTATTCATTCATTTCTTTTTTGTTATGAAAAAAACATATTTTGTTTTATTATAAGCATGAATTTTTAAAATAAAAAAATAGGTTTCAACTTTGAAAAAGTTGATCATAGATTTGATCTTTAGAACATCTTTATTCAAATTCTAAAACAACTTTAAAGTCTCTGTCCTTATTTTTTTGGATCATTTTGATGTGATGATATCAAAAAAATTATTATTTTGATATATTTCTAAGTGAAAAACACTTTGAAAAGTAACCACTATCACTGTTTCAAACACTCTTAATGAGCTTAATTAATTATTGGTACGGATAAATTTTATTTGATAGTGTGAAATTTAATTATATACATGAACAAAATCTAGCTAGTTATTTAGGCTATTTAATGTTATACCAAGTGAGAAATAGAGAGAAAAGGATGATTTAAAGTGAGGGGTAGAGAAGGAGAAAATGTGTTATAGTGAAAAAGTTTTGAAAATTTGTGCATGTTCAATGCTAATTATTTAGGCTTTTTAGGCATTCTTGGTTTGTTTCAGCCAACCTGCAGACTGGAAAAGGATAAATTTACTGCAAGTGCTTCAAACATGGAGAAGGATATTGAACAGGCAAGAGCATCAAATATGGAAGAGGATAAGGCGACTACTCCAAACAAGGGAAGAGATATTGACGTGGAAATTGCTAAAGACATTGAGATGGCTCTAAATATGTGCTCTCAACAGGGAGGTTCCGAGCGCTGCATCTACAGGGTGCCCAAACCGCTTCGAAACGTAAATTGGAAAGCCTACGCTCCACTACTTATTTCAATAGGTCCTCTTCACCGCGAAAATACAAGTCTAAAGGCCAAGGAAAAGGAGAAACTGAAATATTTCAAAAAGCTTACTGAGCGGATGGATAAGCAGAAAATTATTGATATTTTGATCAGCATTAAGAACCAAGAAGAGAGTCTCCGACGCTGTTATTCAGAGAAAATCGAAATCGAGAGCCGTGATTTTGTAAAGATGATCCTGCTGGATGCTGTCTTCATCATTCAGTTTTTGATGGAGTCAAAGGATTTTGAGTCCAGGATGACATTTGACATCCGAGAAGACTTGATTCTACTTGAAAACCAACTGCCATTCTTCATTATTCAGGAAATATATGACCAGCTCAATCCCCCTAGCCAGGATGGTACAGCCACTCGTTTTCTTGATCTCGCAACGTGTCATTTTGGAAAGCACAAGTTTTCACAGGGGGCAGAAACCAGCCTGAGTGTAAAGGGAAGCAAGCATTTCACTGATTTACTAAGGAGTTTTATGCTGAAGGGATCCATTGAACGAACTTATAGTGATTCTCCTACCAAGCTGAAATATAGTGCGGTCATGCTTCGCAAGGCAGGAGTCAAGTTTCTGCAGGTCACCCAAGATCCCAAATGCCTGGTCAACATAGAATTCAAGAAAGGAGTGTTGAAAATACCACAGTTGGAAGTTGATCACAGCTTCGAACGTCTTGTACGAAATATCATGGCCATGGAGCAGTGCTGCTACCAGCGAGAAGCTTACGTATGCAATTACATTAAGTTTATGGACCATCTTATCGACAGTGCAGAAGACGTGGGTTTGCTAGTCCGAAAGGGAATCATTCTCCACCGGCTAGGTAACAATGCCGCAGTTTCAAATATAATTAACAATCTTTGCGAAAATATTGGTGACAATTACACTTGTTTTGGTGATATCTCTCAACAGATAAATGCCCACTATGAGAGCCGCTTTAACCATATGAAAGCAACCTTGAAACTTGTATATTTCCCCAATATTTGGAGAGGTACGGCAACTGTTGCAGCAGCTATCCTGCTTATCCTCACTTTCATACAGACTATAGCTTCCGTAAAATCGGCATTCTAGGATTTTATCCTGTTTAGCTTTATTATTCCTACGTAATGATGAATTGGATTCTTATTGTTAAAATTTGGGTTTTTCTTAACTAATAATATTGTAATGGAGTTTGCACTTGATAAGTTGTCGATCGGAACATCAAAACATAATTCAGATTAACGATTACTAACAAAATAAATTGGTAGTGTGATTTTGAAAATCAGGTCCAACTAGAAGGAAATTTCATTTAATCTTCCTACAATATATTAAAATGGAAAAGAAAGAGGGATTTGAATATAAAAAATTAAAGAAACAATAATTCTGAAAATAATAACTTGATATATGGTTAGCAAAATTCAAGATTTTACATATCCATTCCTATAAATTTATTGATCATCAAAGTAAAATAAATATTTTTTTATGTAAAACAAATAAATTTGATATCCCTTAAAATTAAAAGAAATCGATGAGATTATGAATAAATTAATTAGATGAAGCTTTTTAATCAATTTTTATTTATCATGCAAAATGTATGAATATATTAAAGATAAAAAATATAAAAGGCTGGAAAACAACGAATTCAATATACAAGGATTTATAAAAAGGGATCATGCTCCCTCAGCCAGCAAAAAATATAAACAACCAAGCACAAAATGAGCTTGGGTAGATTAGGAACTTAATCAATAATAAGGTGCATGCCCTACCTAACAAAAAGCAAAATAACAGTACCAGCTCACAAATCTCGAACAATGGGCCATGCTGCATCAAAGTAGGCATCAAGGGAACCTTATCACGATATCTATAAACTGGTTACAATATTTATTTTTGATTTTTTTAAAACATGAGAAAGATACAATTTTTAAATAAAAATATGCTTGGAAAATTTTTAGGATTTGACCGTATAAATGTTTTGATTTTTTTGATTTTTTTTGAAATATTTTGGAGAAAATCGGGTATTTTAATACCGGAGTTATATTTTACAATATTAATATACAACCCGATATTATGCAAAATTGATAGAAAAACATGTGAGAATCACACTTTTTTTTTGAAAAGATTTTTTTTTGAATATTTTGAATATTTTGAATATTTTTTGTTTTTTTATATATTACAATATAATATATGATTATAAATAAAAATTTATAGTAAATATACACGGGTTGGGTCGGCCCAGCTAACTGGGCCGTGCTCCGCCCAGAAAAAGGATGGGTCGATCTCGGCCCACTGTAATCTTTCTTCTTCTTTTTTGGAGTGGGTCGGACCTGGCCTATACATATGGGCTGTGCTAAATCGGGTCCGACCCACATTCTAAGAATTAAAGTTGCAAAACATGAACATTTACTGTTCACGTTCTGCATGCAACAAAATGGTTGTAGAAGTTGGAGATGGGCGGAGGAATAGGCTATCGGGCGCGGTGGTGGTCTGACCACGGAGGACGTCGTGCGGTTGTGAGGCCGGCGGTTGGAACTAGTTGCAGGTGGCAGAGGAAGTAAAAGAAGAATAAGAAAACACGAGGGGATGCAGAGAGGAGAGAGGAACCGACGGTGGCTCTTGGTGGTCGGTTGGTGGTTGTGTTGGCTTCTTGTGGTGTAGCTGATGATGAAGAAGCTAGTGGTGGCTTTGGTTGGTGGCTGGAATGGTGGGGAGAGAGATGAAGAGAAAAACCTGCAGAAATGGAGGCAGAGGGGCTGGTTTTTGGTCGTCTTTGGACCCGATTTCCCCTCTTTCAGATCATGAACGGAGCCTCTATGTATAGGTGGTGGAAGAGGGTAATCTCGTCTACACCGGGATAAAATTTCAGCCATTGATTTTGTTTTGAAGGATCCCAACTTGGCTCAAAGCAGGCATGGTGCACTGTTAAATCTATAGAAAAAGTTGCATGAGTTGGATTGTTTAGGCCGGTGCCGGTGCCGTCTCACTACCATTCAGACTGAAATGTTCACTTGGATTTGTTGAGGAACTGCAGGAGATCATTTGCGTGCATGATTTGTCAAATTTTATGGACGTTAGAAGCATTAAATGCACCTGCAAAGGAGGTAAACAGACCAACTTTTACCAGGTAAAAGAAGAAGACAATGAACAGTAACCAGATGAAGCATGGTCTGGTCTTGTTTTTTTTTTTTTTCGTACTCAAAACAACTTCGTTTTGGGTTTGAATTAGGGATTTAAAATGATTTTCACTTTAGTCCTCCAGCTTTCAATTTCTTTCAATTAAACCCCTAATTGACTTTAAACTTTTAATTTAATGCAATTAAGCCCCTGACACGACCAAAAGATTGATGTCTTCTCCCAAGTGTAGGAGTGTCGAAGTAATAAATAACCCGGCAAGACCGGGGTCGAACCATAGAGAGGTTAATTGTATAAATTATAAATAACAATAGAACAACAACAACAACAATAACATTAACAATAATAGTAATAACAATAACAATAACAATAACAACAACAACAACAACAACAACAACAACAACAATAATAATAGTATTAGTAGTAGTAGTAATGATAATAATAATAATAATAATAAAAAGAAGAGGAAGAGGAATAAATTAATGAGAACTTTGAGATGGAAGATTAATGTAAGGATTAAACAATGATAAAAACAAATGTCAAGGTTAGAGGATCCTCCAATGGTATTTCAAACAAATATAGTATAAACTCTTATTACTCAATTTGGAAACCACACACGAAGGAGGTTCCAATCGGATGATTTGTCATTAATAGCTCATTATAAATTATTAACGTGATCATATTAATTATCTTATTTACATAACACCTAACTTTTAAATATTATTAGGAATTCATGATGTTAACTGATGTTAACAACAAATCAAGTTCCTTTCATAGCCAAAGTGTAGGTAATACCATACGGTTGGGTTATAAGATTGCCAAGCATTTGTTGTACCAAGTGTTATACAACACAAATCTAGATTAACCATTTAACAAGCAAGGTATTAAGAATTAGTAAGATAAAAAGATAAGACATGTTAATATTAAACATTAAGGTCCATGTTGAGTTTACACTATACTTATTCTTACACTATTAGTATACCTTTTTCACCTTGACATAATTAACTTAGCTAAACATAATGAAAGAAAGAAACATAAATGAACAAGATAAGAACATAAATGAGAAAGGAGTTAACTAAATAAAGGAAAGGAAATGAAGTGCATAAACTTGATATTAATGAAAGCAAAACAGAAGCAATACAAAGAGAGAAAGCAAGAGCATGATCTTGATCTGGAAACCAAGATGCCTAAATGCATGGCAAATGCCTCCTTTTATAAGCCAAAATTTGGAACTATTGATTTGATGAATAATTGTTGAGTGGGTGGCCACATCTTGACTTGGTGAAAATCCTTATCTTCTTGTCTGAATAAAATGTCATTGCTAACATCAGAACTGGAACCATATGAAATCATGAAAGTTCTTGGAAATTCTCTTAGCTTTCCAGGAAAAAAAAGATGAGGTCATTTGGACTTCTAGAACTCAAGATATGGGTTGAACACTGAACAGTGTCTGGGCTGCAGGACAACTTCAGACTTCTTCTTTGTTGCTATAATTTGGACTTGCAAACGGCCTTCTTAGATCTTGATGAAAACATGAAAGTTGTAGGCCTATGTCTTACCAAATCTGTGTAAAACTTTGAGGTCATTTGGACATCTAGAACTCGAGATATGACCCAATTACCGAATAGTGTTCTAGTTTGGACTGCACCAACATCTCTTTTCTAAGCTTCACCCTTCTTTATCTTCAAAATTTCAGTAGTTGAATTCATCAATCAATCCTTTGATTTATGTGATAAGCCTACATTTAAGATGAACATTTACCATATATTAAGGTATTTTATAGTATCACACTTGTTATTATAAAACATGCTTTAGTTAAGGAGTTATTGATACTTCAAGTGCAAAATGATGATATAAAACCTTAATAAACATGCACTTTTAAGTACTAATCAGCCCCTGATGAACTTCAATTGGAACCACAAAGTTATGTGCCTATTGCAATATGATCCCTAATCTCGGATTTTATCAATTTAACCCCTAATTGACTATTAAATTTTCAATTTCTGCAATTTCACCCCTGGTTTTTGTCAATTAAGCCCCTAAAGTTTGGTGCCTTTTGCAAATTGGTCCTTGGCTACAAATTTCTTCAATTTAGCCCTTAATTGACACAAACACTTCAATTTTCTTGCAATTTGACCCCTAATTTCAATCAATTAACTTGATAAAAATTAAATTTGGTCTCTTAAAATTCCAATCTTCTCAATTAAGCCAAAATTAGGCTCCCAAACTTATTTTTTCATCAATTAAGCCCCAAATGAAATTAATTTGACCCATTTAAAGTATAATTAAGTCCTTGCACTTAATTAAATCCTTCAATTGAACCCAAATTAATTCTTAAACGTAATTATAATTTAATTTGGCCCATGATTAAATTAAATTGGCCTATTAAAAATTTAATTGTGTCATTGGACTTAATTTTTATGCAAATTCGTCCAATAATCATTTAATTTGACATTGAATTTGCATTTTTTTTCTCCATTCTTGGGCATAATGGGGTACAATTAGGGCTTGAATTTCCTTCAAAAATTGCAGCTTGATTTCCCTGCCTACTTTCTTCACATTGCCAGTTTTATTTTATTTTTTGATTTTATTTTGAAAAATAAGTGATTTTTGGGGATTAACCCAGAATTGAGTTATGACAATTGCCCCCCTCTTTACAATGCTTACGATAAAAAGTCTCGTAAGAGACTTTAGATAATAAATGTTGTAAAGAAGAAAAAGAAGAATGAGAGATGATTGACTCATCATATTGAGAAATGACGAATCCTTTTGAGGGTTAGAAAGCGAACTCAGAGTAAATACTGGAAGATTTTTCTTTTGTAAATTCAGAGATTTTGAAGTGGTCGAATTGTAATTGATGACCTACCCAGAGAAAATTAAAAAATGTTTTTTGAGGTGGTCCTATTGTAATGGGTGACTTACCCAGGTGAAAAATGCAAAGATTGTTCGGATATTTTTTCAAAATGGTGAAAAACATAGAGATTTTTCAAAGTGGTCTTGTTGTAATGGGTGACTTGCCCAAATGAAACGTTTTGAAAAATACAAAGATTTTTCAAAGTGGTGAAAAATGAAAAAAAATTTCAACTCAACCCTCCCAGCATAACTGAAATGTTTCCCCATCCAACACTAAACTGTTGATTCCAGTTTCTGGAGAAGAGGAGTGAATTGACTAGAAGCCTTTGAGGATTGAGAGGGACCCAAGATATCGAAATGGAAAGCTGCCTTCAACAAACCCTGTGTCGATACACGACGTCGGGCGACGGCTCTATTTTTTTGTTTATTTAATAAAAAGATTTTTTTTTTGATTGGGGAAAATGAAGATTTTATTGGAGTCGCCATCTAGTAATATAAGGGAACTAGAAATTCCAAATTAGACACTGGTCCCATAGATTCGGGTATTGGGTTAGTTATGATTAAGGGAAGGTAGACACCACCCTTAGAACATCATTTCAAGAGAAAGGTTATGTAACAACCTGGCTTTCCAAGCCCAACACAACAGTATTTTTTTTTTTTATATATATTTAATCAACATGGTGCCGGAAATCAAAGAACTTGAATTCTCACATCATCAAAATACAATCCATACAATCACCATTTCATGTAAGAGCGAATCTTACACAAGCACATAATATTAAGTTGCATGATTTGAAGTTCGTATTAAAATATATACATGGACATGAGTTTGCATTCTTATCCTACTAATAGTCATTACAATTTTAAACAAAAAGGATCTAATAAAAGTTATACATTCAGTACATTGATCCATACAAAATACATTGTGATTTAAGATACATCTACATAGTTCCTTGCAAAAGTAGGTTCCCGTGTATCGGGTTTCCTAGACATCTCGTTGGTGTGAAGTCCCTGCAGCAGTACAAACATTTAAGAGAATGCAAATATTTAATAATAATAAGAATGGTAACTCACGGTTTGGCAATTAAATAAAATATTAACAATTATAATATCTTCATGTATTTGCTACAACAACTAGTAGTACATATAGATACACAAGTTTTCGGATACCATTCGCCAAAACTAGTCATTCATTTGTGTCGGCCATCCATGGCGAAAGCTGCGTCGCTGCCGATCCAGAATCGGCAGCGGAATCTGCGTCGCTGCCGATTTCTGTATCGGCAGCGGAAATCTGCGTCGCTGCCGATCCAGAATCGGCAGCGGAAATCTGCGTCGCTGCCGATTTCTATATCGGCAGCCAGTACTGTGTCGCTGCCGATCCAGAATCGGCAGCGGAAACTGCGTCGCTGCCGATTTCTGCATCGGCAACGAAGTCACTCTTTTATCCCGGCCATCCATCCGTTTGGATGCCATTAGCCGAAGCTAATCAGTCCTTCATCCCGGCCATCCATTCGGACGCCATTAGCCAAAGCTAATCATTCTTTGTCCCGGCCATCCATTCGGACGCCATTAGCCGAAGCTAATCATTCTTTGTCCCGGCCATCCATTCGGACGCCATTAGCCGAAGCTAATCATTCCTTGTACCGGCCATCCATTCGGATGCCATTAGCCGAAGCTAATCATTCTTTGTCCCGGTCATCCATTCGGACGCCATTAGCCGAAGCTAATCATTCTTTGTCCCGGCCATCCGTTTGGATGCCATTAGCCGAAGCTAATCAATTTTTAATCAACATTCAAGCGTTCAACAATCTAATATCGGTTCTAACAATATGATAGTACTCAAGTTAAAATATTTCAAGATTCAACGTAAGAAAAGGAAGGTGCAAGTCACCTACCTGCTCCACCTGTGGGTCGATCCTGTCTTGATGATGGTCCAATCCCGACCGCACCACCTAAGACATCAATGGTCACAAATCAGCACAGTTGTATTTATTTTATTTTTGAATCATACTCATCATCACACTTATTTCAAGAGTTCATATGTTCACATTCAAGTGTTCCATATTTTACACCATCATAACATGAGATTGTTACTAGCATTTAAGTCATTCTTGCCTAGGAGGCTTATTGTAGGAATTCGGCAGCGAGAACTGGTTCGCTGCGGGCTGCCAGTTCGGCAGCGACCACTGTGTCGCTGGCGGCAGCCAGTTCGGCAGCGAAAACTGCATCGCTGTTGGTGCCACAGTTTCGCTGCACAACGCACAACTTGGTAGCGAATATCAATTCGCTGCAGGAAGTTCAGTCGCGGCAGCGAAACAGAATTTCGCTGCGCCACACACAAATCGGCAGTGAATATCAATTCGCTGCAGGATGTTCCGTTACGGCAGCGAAACAGAATTTCGCTGCGCAACACACAAATCGGCAGCGAATATCAATTCGCTGCAGCAGGTTCAGTTGCGGCAGCGAAACAGAATTTCGCTGCGCAACACACAAATCGGCAGCGAATATCAATTCGCTGCAGCAGGTTCAGTTGCGGCAGCGAAACAGAATTTCGCTGCGCAACACACAAATCGGCAGCGAATATCAATTCGCCGCAGGAGATTCAGTTGCGGCAGCGAAACAGAATTTCGCTGCGCAACACACAAATCGGCAGCGAATACAATTCGCTGCAGAAGGTTCCGTTGCGGCAGCGAAACAGAATTTCGCTGCGCAACACACAAATCGGCAGCAAATATCAATTCGCTGCAGGAGGTTCAGTTGCGGCAGCGAAATAGAATTTCGCTGCGCAATACACAACTCGGAACCATCAATTTCAGCACATAGTTCTTCAACAAAATTCCAGCAATAACATCACAGCAGAACACATTAAATTCCAGCAAGAACTTCACAGCAGAACACATTAAATTCCAGCACTAACATCACAGCAAAACACATTAAATTCCAGCAAGAACATCACAGCAGAACACATTAATTGCAGCAACAATCATCACAACAGTACACATTAATTCCAGCAGCAACATCTCAACAGAACACATTTAATTTCAGCACCAACATCACAGCAGAAACACATTCATTCCAGCAGAACACACACACATGTATGCTGGCTTACCCCATAGTTAAAGCCAGCTTCTACCATAATTGTTAGATGTTCTGAAATTGACTTTATTTCACTTCTGTTTGCTAGATCTCCTAGTTAATTTCAGTTTCCCCCATAGTTGGCTTAGGTCTTAGATTAATTTTTTCTTAGGGTTTTTCTTCTTCATTTTCGTTTTTGATCTTAAGGGGGAGAGGAAAGGGAGTTCCATGACCCATACCTTCTGATTTTAACCAAGTTTGAGGAAGGTTTGACACTATTCTTTTCTCTTCAGCTGCTGGTTCTCCTCCTTCTTCTTCCTCTCACGTTTTCCAGCTCTCTTTTTCCTCTCCTCTATGCAGCTGCCGACTCCTCTATCAAGTTCTCATCTCTCCCTCACAAGCTCACAAGACACTCTACTAGTTTGATTCACGTTTTTGATGTGAAAGGGGAAGGGAAGAATGACATGCAGCTGCTGGTTTGGGAAGAAGATGGGTCCTTCTCTCTCCCCTCTTTGTATTTATACTACCCATCAAATGAATTGGGTTGTTTGGGGGTGGGTTTAGGTGTGTCCTTATCCTTGTTTGGTTTATCTAAAACCAGTTTTACCCCTCCCTCCCAGCTGTGCGTCACTGTTGATTGAGAATTCGGCAGCCGAAAACTGCGTCGCTGCCGATTTCTGCATCGGCAGCGAAAACTGCGTCGCTGCCCAATCCAGAATCGGCAGCGAAAACTGCGTCGCTGCCCAATCCAGAATCGGCAGCGAAAACTGCGTCGCTGCCAAAACCAGAATCGGCAGCGAAAACTGCGTCGCTGCCGATTTCTGCATCGGCAGCGAAATCTGCGTCGCTGCCGATTTCTGCATCGGCAGCGAAAACTGCGTCGCTGCCCAATCCAGAATCGGCAGCGAAAACTGCGTCGCTGCCAATTTCTTCATCGGCAGCGAAAACTGCATTCATCACCATCTTTCTCTCTCTCTTTCTCTTTAAATATATATATATATATATATATATATATATATATATATAGACATATATATATTTTCGTTTGGGTGTTTACAGGTTACCCTTCCTTGTGTGTTGTTATATTTGATTCAAATGCTATTATATTTTGAGCTTATTTGTAATCTTTTTTTGAAAATGGTTAACGTCGGTCCCTAAAAATAGGAGACACGTTAAAAATGACATTAGTCCCTACAAATAGGAGACTTGTCTAAAATATCGACGTTTAACCCTAAAAAGAAGATTTATGTCTGAGTTACCAAAAGGAAATAATGGCCATAATCCATATTTATTATAAATACTATTGATATCAGTCCTTTTCTGTAAAAAGAGACGTGTCGACAAACAACGTTCGTAGGAGACGCGTTTAAAAAAATAAATGACATCAGTTCCTAAAAGTAGACGACTCGTCTAAAATATTGACGTTTAACCCTAAAAAGAAGAATTACATCTGAGTTACCAAAAAGAAATTATGGACATAATCCATATTTGGTATTTAAACTTTTGACATCGGTCCTTTTCTAAGAAAAAGAGACTTGTCGACAAACAATATTTGTTTATAAAACAAAAATTATGTTGATATTTTTGAGAAGTGGGTATAACCATACTTGAGAATTAGGCTTTGGACCCACAAACGATAACATGATAAGACGGGTGTTGGACTCACGTCGTCATTCCTTTTATACTTTTTTTTGGTTTATTCCTTTACAACATGCAAGAAAATTTACAAATATTTAAATATAAAAATATTAAAAATACTGTTAGGAATAAAAAAAACTCAACTGAGTGCCACCGTACAGGTAAAAGACTGAAATACCCTTGAATTTCCTAGGAATTTACTAAAATGCCACTGGCGGCGCGTATGGCTCACGCGCGGTTACTGCTGGAGGCGGCGAGATTTTCCAGCGAGATTTCCAGCCAAAGAATGGTTGATTCTGGTAGATCTGAGGGAGAGGATTCTGATGAAGGTGGTTTCGACGGCCGTTGATGGTTGATGAGGGAGAATCGTCGATTTGAAGCTTCGGTGGCCGATGAAGATCGCGACCTTTTTCCGGCCAGATGAGGAGGCGAAAACGCTGAAGACGGTCGGGGTTTTTCTTTTTAGGAGGCTAGTAACCTTTCTGTGGTGGTTCGAAGGCTTGAGACGACCAGAAATGGGAGATCGGATGAGAGAGAGGGAGTCGCCGGCGAGAGGAGAGAGAGACTCTGAGATTATGCTACGGTGTAAACATGTGCATGGTGTACCCGTACATCTAAAGGTTTTGAGCCGTTGGATCGCGGATGAACCGATCCTTCGGCTGTGATTGGCTGGATCTGCAAGTTGATCGGATGGTCCAGATGATCTAAGCTTTGATCTGGTGTTGTGCGGTGCACCGAAAGCTCGGTACAACGGGTGACGTGGCACGACAAGATCAAAGGGCAGATTATTTCAAAGGCTGAGATGGATTTGAGTTTTAATCTAGTGTGGTAAGGGCTATTATATCATATTAAATCAAAGGTTCAGAACTAACACTATTAGATCGAACGGTTATGATATTTTTGGTATTTTCAAATTGTTTTTTTTAAAAAAAACAATATCTTACTCGAATGAAGAAAAAGTTAAAAAAATTCAAATAGTATACTCTCTTTTCTTTCTTTCTTTTTTTTTTTCTTCCCTTCTTCTCCTCTGGTGTCGTGGCTATTTATAGCCAGTAAGCAGGGGACAACACATTTAATTGAAAGGAAAAAAATGCATTGCCGTAATTAACTAACCTACCTACTATAATAACTTCCTGTATTATTAATTAGTTTTATTATGTATAATAATAAATATTTATATGGGTAAAACTAAAAAACTTAAATCAATATTAGAAAAAGCCCGTTTCAACCGCTAAAAAAATATATTTTAATTACCGAAAATTGTATTGGAACACAAAAAAAAAACATTTGATGGGTATTAACCCGATGAACCGGATTTTGATCGAAAAATGATGGTTTTGACCCGAAACAGCCTGAAACTCATTTTCTAACCCCGGTCGACATGGTTTGACCCGGTGGACTTGGTTTTGATAAAAAATGATGGTTTTGACCGAAAATAACGGTTTTGACCCGAAACATCATGAAAACTCATTTTTTACCCTGGTCGACATGCTTTGATCTGTATTGACCCGGTGGACTCGGTTTTGATAAAAAATGATGGTTTTGACCCGAAACGTCATGAAAACTCATTTTTTTTATCCTGATCAACCTAGTTTGACCCGATGAAATCGGTTTTTATGAAAAATGACGGTTTTGACCCGAAATGTCATGAAAACTCATTTTTTATCCTGGTCGACATTGTTTGATCCGTATTGACCCGGTGGACTCGGTTATGATAAACAATGACGGTTTAGACCGAAAATGACGGTTTTGACCCGAAATGTCATGCAAACTCATTTTTTACCCTGGTCGACATGGTTTGACCCGTATTGACTCGGTGAAATCGGTTTTTATGGAAAGATGCGGTTGACTCGAGAAAAGTATATTTTGAATTTTAAAATTTTAAAATTTTTTCTTAATTTTTTGGATTTTTATGAATAATAATTGTTGTAACCCATTTTTGGGTCCCCATAAAAAATAAAATAAATAGCCAAAGAAAAAATAACAGGAGGTAGAAGCGCTCAGGAAACAGTCAGAAAATCGGTCAAGGAATTTTAAAAATACAAGGATTGATTTTTTTTACAGTATATTCTTGAAGAATGAAAGCCCTATTGAGAAGGAAAATTTGAATTTTGAGGAGAAAAGCCCAAATTTGGATGTTTATGGACTTATTTGGATTTTTATTTGAATTTATAGAAGATTTGATTGCAAGAAAAATTGATTTTTAAGTTAATTTGGGCTTTAATTTGAAGAAATTTAAGTTCTGG
Organism: Populus davidiana; assembly: GCA_030145905.1. Taxonomy (NCBI): domain Eukaryota; kingdom Viridiplantae; phylum Streptophyta; class Magnoliopsida; order Malpighiales; family Salicaceae; genus Populus; species Populus davidiana. Next base: position 4,329,786 of record CM057805.1, read on the forward strand.
GGTCAAAATATATTTTTTAGGAATTTATTGGGTCAAATCAGGGGCTTAATTGCATAAATATTGAAGTTTAATGGCCAATTAGGGACTTAATTGTGAAAATCCGAAACCAGGGACCAATTTAGAGAAGGCGCAAAGATAGAGGGGGCTGTTTGGAATTGTTTCAGGGGCTTAATTGAAGAAATTGGAAGTTTATTGATCAATTAAGGGCTTAATTGTGAAAATCGGAGGCCAAGGACCAAAGTGAAAAACACGGCCAACTATAGGGGTAGGGACCGAATTTGGCAGGGACGCAATTGAATTTTATTCTTGATTGAAGGACTCGATTGAAGGACTTAATAGAACAAATGACAAATTAGGGACTGATTTAAAAACAAAGTTTATGGCGCCTTTATTTTAAAATGAAACGGCGCGTTTTGTCCAAAACGATGCCGTTTCATGCATAAATAAAAAAAAAACAAAAGGGAGACCGAGCGGTGCCGTTTTGAACGGCACTGTTCATTGTCTTCTTCCCCCCGAACATTACAGCGGGGAAGAAGGAAAAGTTTGTATTTTTTTATTCTTTTTACAGGTCCCTCTTGCCAACCGACAGAGGCCCCACGCCGGTGGGCCACCGACAGAAGACGCTGGCCGACCACCCGCCGCAGCGCCGAAGCCGAGAGAGGCCCGCCTGGACAGCCGCTCCCCGACAGGCGCTCCTCAACCCGCTCCTGGGTCCACGTTGAAGCCACACCCACGGGTTCTGCATGCAGGGGACGGGGGGGGGGAAATAATTCCCCCCCCCCCCGTGCTTTATTTTTTATTTCCCTGGGCCAGACGGTGTCTGGCCCAGAACTATGTGGGACTGGCCAGAGGGATCTGGCCCAATCCGGCGGTCTGGGCCGGGTCCGGCCCAGACCGAGTTAATTAGTGTGCTGGGCCGAGATCGGTCCAGTACCTGTTGGGCCGAGATCGACCCAGTACTTGTTGGGCCGAGTTCGGCCCAACGACTTTTGGGGCTGGGTCCGGCCCACTTTAGTTGGGCCGGCCCAGCCCCTTTTAATATATAAATATATTATAATTATATTATATTATTATTATTATATATGTGTATATATGTTATATATATAAAAAATATATTTATATATATAAAAAAAATATTTTGAAAAAATCTTAAAAAAATATTGTGATTTTTCTGCATATTTTTGTCAAAGTGGTTTAATGTTGGCTTGTATTTTTATACTGTAAAGATACAAAACCAGTGTTAAAAATACCCGGTTTTCGTCAAAACATCAAAGATTTTTCAGAATAAAAAATGTTTTTGCTTTCAAAAAATTTCTAAAAAGTCCCTAAAAATGTTGTTGATTTTTCTGCATATTTTTAGCAAAGTGGATTAATATTGGGTTGTATTTTTATACCGTAAGGATATAAGCTCAGTATTAAAATACCCGATTTTCGTCAAATCATAAAAAATAATATTTTCCAAATTTTTTTTTTGTTTTAAAATACGGCCTAGTCTCTCCAATATATATATATATATATATATATATATATATATATATATATATATATATATATTATAACATCATATTTTCACACAACAAAGAAAATTTTCAAAACAATATATGTATTAACATGCATGTCGGCTTTAATAACCAGTTTATTCAAGCCATGAGAACTAGGCCAATATTTCAAAAATTCTAAAAAAATCTTTTTGTTTTCTTTAGTATTTGGGATTACGAATTTATACGTAAAATGTATTCCTAAATATTATTAATAAAGTTTGGTATAGACGTTAGAACGGTTAGGATTTTACCCGATAAGATAAAAGACCTTCTTACTGAGGAGGATTTTTCTTGAACCATAGACAGACCAACGACTAGAAGTACAATAACACCTTAGGTAGGGCGTATTTGGGGTGCTAATACCTTCCCTTTACGCAACCAGTCTCCGTACCCGATCTCTGAGACCAGTTAGGTTCCTAGTGACCAAAATACTAGGTGGCGACTCCAAAGAACCAAAATAAAAAAATTCGCCAGTCGAACCCGCAATTGAAATTAGTTTTTTTTGGGGTGCGACAGAATGGCGACTCCACTGGGGACGCTTGTAGACTAAGCTTTGTTTTTGTCTGTTTTGTTTGTGTTTTTGTCTGTTTTGTTTGTGTTTTCGTGTGTTTATTGTTAATATGCCTTTCCGTTTATTTGCATATTTGTTTTTTTTATTTTACACGTATTATTTATACATTGTATACAATTGTCTCATGCATCACTTGCCTTAATTTTGAAAAGCACACACAAGCTTTAAGTTAAGTGGGGAATTAGCGATTTACCCTAAGACTATTGGTCAGGGTTTAAATGCGTGAAACACCCAACTCATATCTGAGTGCCTGCTTGGTAATGGTGGGCATACGTGTCTTAACTGTTCCTTGCAACGCCCCCATACTTCTTTACGAAGAATGTCACTGGGCAGATATGAGACCCTTCGAGACCAGATAGAAAAACTACCCTCTCTCACTTAATAAATAGAGCTTGTCTTTAGGTTATGCATTTTATTTTCATTTGCATCACGATTAATGGTTAAATTCATCAACTCAGGTTTTAAGCTGAAATCATGACTAAGTACCTCTCTTTCCAAGAATATGGACAAGAGTCTGAGTTGGCTTAGATTGCTGAAGGAAAATGCCCAAGAATCGATGCTAGTGGGTTACCATGCATTACCAAGGTAAATCAAATGGTAAACAATTTAGGAAAGTTATTGCCTATCATGGAATATGTTGACGAGACCCTGTTTGAAAGGCGATATGGGAGGATTGCACAAATAATGAAGTTGCCTGTACAAGCAGCGGCGATCAAAGCCCTTCTGAATTTTTGGGATCCCAGTTATCGATGCTTTACCTTTGGAAACATCGATATGACGCCCACCTTGGAAGAATATGAGAGAATCCTGGATTTTCCAAATGACAGCTGCCGAATCTACCGCCGACGCAGATTTGAAGACACAGCTTCGGAAGTAGTCAGTTTATTAGGCTTAGGAAAGATCAGCCAGTGTAGAAGTGCTGAAGGGGTTTTTAAATGGAAGGTCATTGAAGCTCGAATGAAGAAAAATGCCGAAGAAGGCAAGTTGGGAGACGACGATATAGGTTGGTGGCCTTCGCCATTTTTGGACTAGTGTTGTTCCCTTCTGAAACTGGGGTCATCAGTTTAGAAGCAGCGAGTGTCTTCATCGAATATGAGCATGACCGGATCAATCCTTCCTCAGCCATCTTGGGGGAAACCATGTTATCTCTTAATCACTGCCGAACACATGGAAAAGGAGCTATGAGGTGCTGCGTCCCTATGTTGTACCTATGGATAATCAGTCATATCGAAGCACCAAGAGACATCTTCAACAACTTTTGGTGGTTTGACTTGCGACCGTTAAAGATTACCATAGATGAGACTTGGAAGAATTGGGATGAGAAGGCATGGAGGGATAAGTATGCAGCATTGCCAAGTAGCAACTTCAAATGGAAAGCACCGTGGATGAACAACACTGTTTGCATAATGAGCTGCGGAAGCAAGATATGGGTTCCTTTAATTGGTGTAACTGGTTATATCAGCTATGCGCCCGCCCTCGTAACAAGGCAGTTAGGCGGAATGCAATATACGCCAAGAACCTTGGGTTTAGCTGATTTCATTGGGTTATTCAAGCACCAACCGTTCATCAAAGAAATGGAGCTTATCCGACAGGATTGAGAAAGACCCGTGAAGGTGAAAAGAGAAGAAGGAAGCAATTTTGAAACCTCATTCAGCCATAATTATACAGTTTGGAGGAATGAGGATTTTTCTGAAGTAAAGGGTCTCTCTACACAAGAACAGTCAGAGGCAGCGATAGAAACATAGAAAAGGAAAAGAAAGGATGATGAGGAAGATCTAAGAAAGCAGTTAGATCAGTGTGTAATAGAACTCAGCAAAAGTAAGGGGTGACAACAATTGTTAGAGAACCAGCTAGAGGAGGAAAATACGATGAGGGTTTTCTTGAATCAGCAGTTAGAAAAACAAGAGAAGCGGCTAATGTCTCTAAAGGAATGGCAAAAAAGGGCCGAGGTAGCTGAAGAGATAACAACGGGGGTCCAGGTTGAGTTAAGAAATCAAATAGCTGATTATGACGAGTTGGTCAAGAAAAATGGGATAGCAGAAAAAGAATTGGCTAAGGTTAAGAGGTCAACAAAAGGCGTGAATGTTGATAAGGAGACGATGGATTCTTTGAAGAAGGGAAGAAAACTTCTTTTAAAGAAAATAGAAGTCGAAAAGGAGAAGAATCGTCTAGCCAACCTCGACATAGAAGAAGAAAGGAAGGTTAGAGCTCAATACATGGTGCAACTAGAGGAAGTAAGAAATGCGAGAATGGCCGCTGAGTCTGACATGAGAGATTACCAGAAGAGAGCTGAGTCTTCAAAAGGAAGGATGAGGGCTTTACAATCGGAGATCGAGGTACGAGAAGAAGAGTTAAGGGAGTTGAGAAGCCACTACTTCGAGATGGAAGAAGAGATGAGTAAGGCTAAGCAAGAGCGTCAAGAATGCCAAGGCTACATGGATAGCTTTGCAGTTCAAATCAATTCCAAAATAGCAGAGCTGGATATCGAAAAGGAAGAGCTACAGAGGACAAGAGATAAGTTGGCACAATCAAAGGGTATGGTACGAGTATTGGAAAGAAGCAACGAAGCCTTAGGAGCCAGCAACGAAGCAATAATCGAAGATAACACCGTATTCCATGCCAGAATAAGACACATGGAAAAACAGGTTGAGCAAGTAGCCCGTTATGCAGAAAGGTTGCAACAACAAGCCACCCAAGTTGGAAATGATGCTTCAAAGTATCGAGAATACATGGGGGCCATGGCCTGTTTTATTGGGGATTTAACTAATAGAGGAAATGCTTTTTAGAGGTAGCAATGTATAGGACTCTCTTTCCCATTATTTGTTTTGTATGAGCAATTTTTGTTATTTATAAGAAGTCCATGACGTATTTCCTTTCTTGATGGGTTTGGTAAGCCACTATGATAAGAACTTGGCAAACCCTCCTTTATGGTAATCGGGTCAACTCAGAAATCTTGCTTAAAGGTTACGAAAGTCATGAATCAGCTCGCAAAATATGCATATATACACATTACATATGCATCACATTCTCATCACGTATCTTTTGTTTTTTAATTTATCATATGCATTCCAGATCGTGAAACATAGGTCCCCCTTCCAAAGTCCACTACACTCGACAAAGAGTAAGAATGGAAAACGAAGGAAGGTCACAACCAGAAGCTCAGTACCAAAGAGAACTTGAAGGAGTTCGGAATGATGTGGCACACTTAACCAGTATGTTAGAGCAATTATTAAGAGCCAGAAATGGAGAGGGAACATCTACTCAACCTAATGAAGCACCAGCAGCAGCTCAAATTCCTGTCGCACCTATAAACATAGGGGCAAACACACCAACTAAGCAGAGTCCTGCTCGGCCCATCCAAATCCCTATTACAATGGATTTAACAAACGAAGATCCACATGACTTTAAATTCTCTAATCATGAAGGAGATGATAAGTGGACTGCCCTAGAAGAGAGGCTAAGGGCAATTGAAGGAAATGATTTGTTTGACCCAATTAGGGCCGCTGAGGTATGTTTAGTACCTAATATTGTCATTCCAAAGAAGTTCAGAGTGCCGGAGTTTGTTAAGTATATTGGGATGGAATGCCCGAAGACCCATCTCCGCTCCTACTATAACAAAATGGCAGAGGTTATCCACGACGACAAAATGTTAATTTACTTCTTCTAGGATAGCTTGACCGGATCGGCCCTCAGTTGGTATATGAGGTTAGACAATATTAGAATCAGGAAGTGGACAGACTTGGCGGACGCTTTCTTGAAGCAATACAAGTTTAATCTAGAGATTGCTCCTGATAGGACCAGTCTGATTAGCATGGAGAAAGGAAGTCAAGAGTCCGTGAGGGCTTATGCTCAAAGGTGGCGAGACCAAGCTATCAATGTGCAACCTCCGCTGATAGAGACAGAAATGGTGACTTTGTTTGCCAATACTTTCAGGGCTCCATACTATGAACACCTTATGGGTAGTTCAGCACAACATTTCTACGATGTCGTGCGGATCGCCGAGAGGATTGAACAAGGGATCCGAAGCGGGAGAATTGCAGAACCTCTAGAGAAGAGAGGTTTCATTGGAAAGAAGAAAGAAATTGAGGTGAACAACCTAGAAAGGAGAAGCAAAAACTATCAAATACCTACCCCCCGAGTCACTAGTATTAACTTTTCCAAACCCCCCACTCCAAACCAGCCCAATCAAATAAAATTCCCTGCAAATAACCACAACAATTACGAAAGAAGGGATAAGCAACCGTCAGAAGAACAACTACCTCCTCTACCCATAACCTTAAAAGAGTTGTATGCCAAGCTGTTGAGTATTGGGCAGATAGCTCCCCTACCCATACCACCTATGCAGCCACCTTTCCCTACCTGGTACAACCCCGAGGTGACTTGTGAATACCATGCTGGTCACGCAGGCCATAGCATTGAGTCTTGCTTTGCTTTTAAAAGAAAGGTGTTGCAACTGATCAAAGTGGGATGGGTCACTTTCGAGGATTCGCCTAATCAGAATTCAAACCCTTTACCTAAACATGTTGATGGTAGGGGAGGAGTGAATACCATGGAGATTGGTAGCAAAAAGAGGGTGTTGAAAGTGACCATGGCCAAGCTATACTTGATGTTGGTACAGTCTGGACATTTGGAAGAAACGACTGAGTACTACACAGGGGAAAGTAACTTTTGCCCTTTCCATAAAAAGGAAGGGCATCACATTGATGAATGCAGTGAATTTCATCAAAAAGTTGCAAGAATGCTGGCTCTAGGAGAGTTGAGGATTGAGGACGTAAGTGACAATGAAGAGGTAGGGATGATAGAGAAATGTAGAATCCAATCAACAGCTAATGGTCGCTCAAAATTGGTATTAACTAGGCCCTCATATGCAAGCAAAGTAGACTATGGAGCGATGCCTGGAGATTATGGTTATACCTCGAATATTGAAGCTCCTTTGCCGCTGTTCCGAGCGGAGATAAGTGGGCTAACTCGGAGTGGTCGTTGTTACACACCTGAAGAACTAGAAAGACAAAGAAAGGCTAAAGGCAAGGAGGTGCTGGACCTCGATAAAGAGTTTGAGGTGAATAAACCTGTGACTGAGGAAGAAACAAATGAGTTCTTGAAACTGATGAAGCATAGTGAGTACAGTATAGTGGATCAGTTGAAGAAAACCCCTGCTAAGATCTCCATCATGTCTTTAATACTCAACTCGGAGCCACATCGTAATGCTTTGCAAAAAGTATTGAAAGAGGCCTATGTGCCCCAAGATATCGAGCAAAAGACTATGGAACATCTAGTAGGGAGGATTCATGCTGCAAATTACTTGTATTTCACGGAAGATGAACTTGACGTTGAAGGAACCGGACATAACAAGCCCTTGTATGTCACGGTCCGATGCAAGGATTGTCTCGTCGGCAAAGTTCTCATTGGTAACGGCTCGGCCCTGAATGTGTTACCAAGGCATGTGCTGGATGAAATGCCGATAGATCCTTCACATATGCAACCCAGTGTGATAACGGCGAGAGCGTATGATGGCTCATCAAGGCCAGTCATAGGGTCAATTGATGTTGAACTAGCTGTGGGTCCACAAGTCTTTCTAGTAACCCTTCAAGTGATGGATATCCACCCTTCTTATAGCATGCTGTTAGGAAGGCCATGGATCCATTCTGCGGGAGCTGTCACCTCTTCGCTACATCAATGTTTAAAGTACATTGCCAACGGTGTCTTGGTTACTGTTAAGGCTGAGGAGACTATATCGATGGTAAGAAATGTGGCGGTTCCATTCATTGAAGTAGAAGATTGTAGGGATGGAAACCTTCATGCATTTGAGATTGTGAATACCGAGTGGGTGCCCGAGAACACTGTGTTGAGGAAGCCAGAAATCTCTGAGGCCACTAAAATGGCCGCTAAAATCTTTTTGAAAAACAAGATTCCTTTCCCATACGATATGGAGCAAAGAAGGCCTGAATGGAGGGGTATAATCAAATTGAAAGCTGCAGAACAGAGGTTTGGGCTTGGATATAAGCCCAAGAAAGAGGATTACAAACGAGCTGCTGGTGCAAGAAGGGAGAAGAGAATGGCTAGGATTGAAGGAAGGAAGCCTGTAGAAGAAAACTTAGCCATCCCTCCAATCAGGATTTCATTTCCAAAGGCCGCATATGTGATACAACCTGATGGAGGACATGGAGACCTTTTTCAAAAGTTTTCTTCAATGAACATAAACACTCTGGAGGAAAATCAAGTCAAGGACATTGCTGAGAAAATCGAGTCCGAAAGGAGGATTGAAGAGCTGCCACAATTGACCATCCACACTTTGGAAGAAGTCACCGTCAAGACTTTTGTCCGGAAGCTAGCCGAAGGGGAGAAGTTCCAGAATTGGGAGACCCAAGAAGCTCCATTGGTTTTTAAAATGTAATCAACAATGATGGTTGTATTATATTTTTATCTATATTGTTTGCCTTTTTTCTGTTTTGTTTTTATTCATTGACAGTCGAGGCTCAAGATGTCAATTGGATTTTATTTGTTGTGAGCCAATCTTTTATTTTTAATAAGATCATGCATTTTCAAAATTCATCTTGATGTCTTACTATGCATTTACACATCACTTTCCGCTTTTAGGAACTCTGAAAGCGGATCCTCCACAACAACACCTGCACTTTACATTGAGAATGAATGGCCAAAATTTAAAGAATACATAGTGGCTGTAGAAGATGAGGAATGGGAGGAGGAAAACATATGGGAATTCACAAAATTAATAGAACAACACGAACAGGCTTGGAGGCCCGCTAAAGAGGAACTTGAAACCATAAATATAGGCAATGAAGAAATCAAGCGAGAGCTGAAGATAGGGACTTTGATCACCCCCGAAGCAAAGGAAGAGTTGATTGCACTGCTCAAGGATTATGTGGATGTCTTTGCCTGGTCCTACGAGGATATGCCTGGTCTGGATACGGACATTGTAGTGCATTGAATACCACTGATGGAAGGATGCAAGCCGATTAAGCAAAAGTTAAGGAGAACTCATCCGGAGGTCTTAATCAAAGTAAAGGCGGAAATTGAAAAACAATGGGACGCTGGTTTTTTGGAAGTAGTGAAGTATCCACAATGGGTGTCAAACATAGTGATGGTACCCAAAAAGGAAGGTAAAATCAGAGTTTGCGTGGACTTTAGGGACTTAAACCGGGCTAGCCCTAAAGATAATTTCCCTTTACCACACATAGATATGTTAGTGGATAATGCAGCACGCAGCTCCACATATTCCTTCATGGATGGGTTTTCAGGCTACAATCAGATAAGAATGGCGCCAGAGGATAGGGAGAAGACGACCTTTGTAACACCGTGGGGAACCTTTTGCTACAAAGTCATGCCATTTGGTTTAAAGAATGCTGGGGCCACTTACCAAAGGGCTATGGTGACTTTGTTTCACGACATGATGCACAAAGAGATTGAAGTATACGTGGATGACATGGTTGCTAAATCTAAAGAGGGAGAGAATCATGTCCAAATATTGAAGAAATTATTTGAAAGATTAAGGAAATATAAGTTGAGGCTTAACCCAGCAAAGTGTTCATTCGGGGTGAAATCCGGTAAGCTGTTGGGATTTGTGGTGAGTGACAAAGGTATAGAAGTGGATCCTGAAAAAGTAAAAGCTATTCAATCTATGCCACCCCCCAAGACTGAGAAGGAGGTGAGAGGTTTCTTAGGAAGGTTGAATTACATCGCTCGGTTTATATCCCATTTAACCGCGACTTGTGACCCGATCTTTCGTTTGTTGAGGAAGAAGAACCCTGGAATATGGAATGAAGAGTGTGATAAAGCTTTTGAGAAAATCAAGCAATACTTGCTGAATCCACCTCTGCTTGTTCCTCCCATACCAGAAAGGCCATTGATTTTATACCTAACAGTAACCGAAACAGCAATGGGATGTGTGCTTGGGCAACATGATGAAACCGGAAGGAAGGAAAGGGCCATTTATTACCTAAGCAAGAAGTTCACGGAATATGAGTCTAGGTATACTGTGATTGAGAAGCTGTGCTACGCACTAGCATGGGCTACAAAGAGATTACGTCAGTATATGTTGTATCACACTACATGGTTAATTTCCAAGTTAGACCCGTTAAGGTACATTTGTGAAAAGCCTTATCTATCTAGCCGAATTGCAACATGGCAAGTTCTTTTGGCTGAGTATGACATAATATATATGACAAGGAAAGCCGTGAAAGGGAGTGTTATTGCCGATCACCTGGCTGACCATGCTATGGAAGATTATGAGCCGTTAAACTTTGACTTTCCCGATGAAGATGTGTTTGCAATCGAGGAAGAGAAATCAGATTGGTGGGTTATGTACTTTGATGGTGTTGTAAATGTATGTGGTAACGGAACGGGGGCAGTGATAATCTCTCCTGATAAGAAGCAGTATCCGGTTTCAGTTAAGCTGCAGTTCGGGTGCACCAATAACACGGCTGAGTATGAAGCTTGCATTCTTGGTTTGGAGGCTGCATTAGAGATGAACATAAAAAAGATAGATGTTTATGGAGACTCAATGCTGATTATTTGCCAAGTGAAAGGAGAATGGCAAACCAAAGAAGAGAAGTTAAGGCCTTACCAAGAATACCTGGCTAAGCTGGCTAAAGAATTTGAGGAAATAGAGTTCACCCATCTGGGAAGGGAAGGGAACCAGTTTGCAGATGCTTTGGCCACACTAGCATCTATGGCCAAGATAGACTTTGGGCACGAGGTACAGCCAGTACACATCAATATCAGAAATAACCCCGCTCATTGTTGCTCAGTCGAAAGAGAAGTGGATGGAAACCCGTGGTACTATGATATCAAGAATTTCATCCAAAACCAGGCATATCCCATGGGGGCATCCAAAATCGACAAGAAGACCTTGAGAAGGTTGGCAATGGATTTTTATCTTGATGGGGAGATTTTGTATAAGAAATCATCTGACGGGACTTTGTTGAGATGTTTGGATGAATTTGAGGCAAAAAGCACGGTACGGGAAGTCCATGAAGGGATTTGCTCAACTCATGCTAGTGGACATGTGATGGCCAAGAAGATACAAAGAGCCGGTTACTTCTGGATGACGTTAGAGAAGGATTGTATCGATTATGTCCGAAAATGTCATAAGTGCCAAGTATACAGTGACAAAATCAATGCTCCTCCGGCTCCTCTGTTTAATTTAACATCTCCATGGCCCTTCGCGATGTGGGGAATTGATGTAATTGGACCGGTAAACCCAAAAGCCAGCAATGGTCATAGGTTTATTCTAGTGGCTATCGACTACTTCACAAAATGGGTAGAAGCTGGGTCATTTGCTCATGTGACGCAAAAAGTGGTGAAGAAATTTATTGAGAGAGATTTGATATGTCGGTATGGTCCACTAGAAAAGATTATAACTGATAACGCCCAGAATTTCAATGGCAAGATGATAATAGAGCTCTGCACTAAATGGAAAATCAAGCATTCCAATTCTTCGCCATATAGACCAAAGATGAATGGTGCGGTAGAAGCTGCTAACAAGAATGTTAAAAAGATTATTCAGAAGATGGTAGTCACCTATAAGGATTGGCATGAGATGTTGCCATTCGCCCTTCATGCATATCGCACCACAGTTCGAACCTCAACAGGAGCCACCCCGTACATGTTGGTATATGGAATGGAGGCGGTGATGCCTTTAGAAGTGGAAATCCCATCATTGAGAGTGTTGTTAGACTTTGAGCTGGAAGAGGTAGAATGGGCAAAGGTTAGATATGAACAGTTGAATCTGATCAGTGAAAAGAGGATAGCCGCGATCTGTCATCATCAACTCTACCAAAGAAGGATGGCTAAATCCTATGACAAGAAGGTTCGACCTCGAGGATTCCACGAAGGAGATCTTGTACTAAAGAAAATATTACCTTTACCTGGAGAACATTAGAGTAAATGGGCGCCTAGCTATGAGGGGTCGTACGTGGTGAGGAAAGCATTCTCAGGAGGAGCTTTGTTACTGTCTAGAATGGATGGAGAAGATCTAGCTAGGCCTGTGAATTCCGACTCTGTAAAGAAATACTACGCTTGATGTATTTCGTAATTTCCCGTTCAATAAAATAAATTTCGGCCATGAATTCTCTTTGTAAAGAGTCTTTATATATATATATATATATAAATTTCGGCCATGATCTCATAGCATTTGGAATCTTTTGCTCAAAAGAACTTTTTTTGGCATGACTAAGAAGATGACTCCATCAATTGGTGAACCAAATCAAATCTGCTTGACATATAGTTGCACATCACACTAGGGGGCAAAAGGTGCACGAAGTGCACATAAGGGTCTATAGTAAACCCAAGCTAAAAAGGGGTATCATAATAAAAACTTCTAAAAAAGCATCTTTTATAAGATTTGCTAATTGCATTAAAAGTTTTAGTTTTCATGAACAAAACCAATTTTTTCCTTTGGCACAAAACTCAATGGAGCAAGAAAGGGCCCCATAAGGAACCAGAGATCTCTTCACTAAAAGGATATGAAGGATATTTCGGTTCATGAGAAAAGCTTGAAACAAGAGCGAAGAGGTTTACGACGAAAGGGGGACCTATGTTTCCAAGATAGGTAACAAAAACATACATGCATATTAACCATAATACATTGCTTTCAACATTTGTCAGATCGGGGTTTCATCACCATTTCTTGGGTAGTGTGTTTTCTAACCCTACCTTTTTTCGAGTGCGCTGTTTGAGCCCTCACTTCTTGGGTAGTGTGTTTTCTAACCCTACCTCTTTTCTAGTGTGCTGTTTGATCCCTCACTTCTTGGGTAGTGCGTTTTCTAAACCCTACCTCATTTCAAGTACGCCTTTGAGCCCTCATTTCCGTTCGAGTGCGCTGTTTGAGCCCTCACTTCTTGGGTAGTGCGTTTTCTAACCCTACCTCTTTTCGAGTGCGCTGTTTGAGCCCTCACTTCTTGGGTAGTGCGTTTTCTAAACCCTACCTCATTTCAAGTACGCCTTGAGCCCTCACTTCCGTTTGAGTGCGCCATTGAACCTTCACATCTCGGGTAGTGCGTTTTCTAACCCTACCTCCTTTCAAGTGCGCCTTTGAGCCATTGTCAACATTCTTCTGGGTAGGTCACCCATCACAACGAGACCACTTTTTCATATGCTTGCCACTTGGGTAGGTCACCCATCACAATGAGACCATATTTTTCTGGGTAGGTCACCCATAAGAATGAGACCATTCTCCATTTTTTTTTTATCTGGGTAGGTCACCCATAAGAATGAGGCCATTCCTCCCCCTGGGTAGGTCACCCAAAGAATGAGACCACTCTTCCTTTTTTCTGGGTAGGTCACCCATCACAATGAGACCATATTTTTCTGGGTAGGTCACCCATAAGAATGAGACCATTCTCCATTTTTTTTATCTGGGTAGGTCACCCATAAGAATGAGGCCATTCCTTCCCCTGGGTAGGTCACCCAAAGAATGAGACCACTCTTCCTTTTTATGGGTAGGTCACCCATCACAATGAGACCATATTTTTTTGGGTAGGTCACCCATAAGAATGAGACCATTCTCCATTTTTTTTTTACCTGGGTAGGTCACCCATAATAATGAGGCCATTCTTCCCCCTGGGTAGGTCACCCAAAGAATGAGACCACTCTTTCTCTTTTCCACTCGGGCAGGTCACCCATCATAATGAGACCACACATATTTTTTGTATTAGTTATGAGTAAAGGAATCGCCGGATGGGATTCCAGGTTAAAGGAGATCACCAGATGGGATCTAAGATGGATTTCCATGATTGATCAAACTAAAGTAAGAATTCAGAGGATCGCTGGATAAGGATCTCGAGATAACTAAGTTTTGATCATAGTTTTTAGGCTAAGGAGGTTTGTTGTAAAAGACAAAGTTTCAGATCAATTAAGCTTCGAACAGATCAGTTTCGGGAGTTCCGTTTTGGGTTTATCTTTATAACACTTACTACGCAAAACCCATGCTCCGTAAGTATTATAAAGAGGGGGCATCTGTTGTAACCCATTTTTGGGTCCCTATAAAAAATAAAATAAATAGCCAAAAGAGTTTAGAAAAAATAACAGGAGGCAGAAGCGCTCAGGAAACAGTCAGAAAATCGGTCAAGGAATTTTAAAAATACAAGGATTGATTTTTTTTACAGTATATTCTTGAAGAATGAAAGCCCTATTGAGAAGGAAAATTTGAATTTTGAGGAGAAAAGCCCAAATTTGGATGTTTATGGACTTATTTGGATTTTTATTTGAATTTATAGAAGATTTGATTGCAAGAAAAATTGATTTTTAAGTTAATTTGGGCTTTAATTTGAAGAAATTTAAGTTCTGGGGCCAAAATATATTTTTTAGGAATTTATTGGGTCAAATCAGGGGCTTAATTGCATAAATATTGAAGTTTAATGGCCAATTAGAGACTTAATTGTGAAAATCCAAAACCAGGGACCAATTTGGAGAAGGCGCAAAGATAGAGGGGGCTGTTTGGAATTGTTTCAGGGGCTTAATTGAAGAAATTGGAAGTTTATTGATCAATTAAGGGCTTAATTGTGAAAATCAGAGGCCAAGGACCAAAGTGAAAAACAGGGCCAACTATAGGGGTAGGGACCGAATTTGGCAGGGACGCAATTGAATTTTATTCTTGATTGAAGGACTCGATTGAAGGACTTAATAGAACAAATGACAAATTAGGGACTGATTTAAAAACAAAGTTTCTGGCGCCTTTATTTTAAAATGAAACGGCGCGTTTTGTCCAAAACGACGCCGTTTCATGCATAAATAAGTTAAAAAAAAAAAAAAAAGGGAGACCGAGCGGTGCCGTTTTGAACGGCACTGTTCACTATCTTCTTCCCCCCGAACATTACAGCGGGGAAGAAGGAAAAGTTTGTATTTTTTTGTTCTTTTTACAGGTCCCTCTTGCCAACTGACAGAGGCCCCACGCCGGTGGGCCACCGACAGAAGACGCTGGCCGACCACCCGCCGCACCGCCGAAGCCGAGGGAGGCCCGCCTGGACAGCCGCTCCCCGACAAGCGCTCCTCAACCCGCTCCTGGGTCCACGTTGAAACCACACCCACGGGTTCTGCATGCAGGGGACGGGGGGGGGGAAATAATTCCCCCCCCCGTGCTTTATTTTTTATTTCCCTGGGCCAGACGGTGTCTGGCCCAGAACTATGTGGGACGGGCCAGAGGGATCTGGCCCAATCCGGCGGTCTGGGTCGGGTCCGGCCTAGACCGAGTTAATTAGTTTGCTGGGCCGAGATCGGCCCAGTACTTGTTGGGCCGAGTTCGGCCCAACGACTTTTGGGGCTGGGTCCGGCCCAGTTTAGTTGGGCCGGCCCAGCCTCTTTTAATATATAAATATATTATAATTATATTATATTATTATTATTATATATGTGTATATATGTTATATATATAAAAAATATATTTATATATATAAAAACAATATTTTGAAAAAATCTTAAAAAAATATTGTGATTTTTCTGCATATTTTTGTCAAAGTGGTTTAATGTTGGCTTGTATTTTTATACTGTAAAGATACAAAACCAGTGTTAAAAATACCCGGTTTTCGTCAAAACATCAAAGATTTTTCAGAATAAAAAATGTTTTTGCTTTCAAAAAATTTCTAAAAAGTCCCTAAAAATGTTGTTGATTTTTCTGCATATTTTTAGCAAAGTGGATTAATATTGGGTTGTATTTTTATACCGTAAGGATATAAGCTCAGTATTAAAATACCCGATTTTCGTCAAAGCATAAAAAATATTATTTTCCAAATTTTTTTTTTGTTTTAAAATACGGCCTAGTCTCTCAAATATATATATATATATATATATATTATAACATCATATTTTCACACAACAAAGAAAATTTTCAAAACAATATATGTATTAACATGCATGTCGGCTTTAATAACCAGTTTATTCAAGCCATGAGAACTAGGCCAATATTTCAAAAATTCTAAAAAAATCTTTTTGTTTTCTTTAGTATTTGGGATTACGAATTTATACGTAAAACGTATTCCTAAATATTATTAATAAAGTTTGGTATAGACGTTAGAACGGTTAGGATTTTACCCGATAAGATAAAAGACCTTCTTACTGAGGAGGATTTTTCTTGAACCATAGACAGACCAACGACTAGAAGTACAATAACACTTTAGTTTTTTATCAGACAATAAAACATTGCAGCTTACCTTAGGTAGGGCGTATTTGGGGTGCTAATACCTTCCCTTTACGCAACCAGTCTCCGTACCCGATCTCTGAGACTAGTTAGGTTCCTAGTGACCAAAATACTAGGTGGCGACTCCAAAGAACCAAAATAAAAAAATTCGCCAGTCGAACCCGCAATTGAAATTAGTTTTTTTTGGGTGCGACAATAATAGAAATAAAATAACATTCAAGAAAATCTTAGTGAATCAAAAATTGGGTTACAACAGTTGCCCCCTCTTTACAATGCTTACGATGCAAAGACATTGAGAATTCATTTTCTTTTGACTTTGCATAGTAAGTTTTGTAAAGAAAAAATGATGGAGGTGTTGAAAAATACATAGATTTTTCAGTTGGTCTATTCTTCTGGGCAACCTGCCCAAATGAAATACATCAAAGTGATTTCAGCAATGGTTTTGTGAAATACATGAAAATGATTTCAACATTGGTCTTAGTTTCCAGGTGACCAACCTGTTTGTGAAATACATGAAAGTGATTTCAGCATTGGTCTTATGTTTCAGGTGACGAACCTGTTTGTGAAATACATGAAAGTGATTTCAACATTGATTTTTGTGAAATACATGAAAGTGATTTCAACATTGATTTTGCGAAATACATGAAAGTGATTTCAGCATTGGTCTTATGTTCCAGGTGACCACCCTGTTTGTGAAATACATGAAAGTGATTTCAACATTGATTTTGTGAAATACATGAAAATGATTTCAGCATCGGTTTCAGGGTTAATGAAAACTTCTAAAGGAAGTCATACTTGCACGGTTGAGATCTGATTTGCAAATCGATCTCAAAGATGATGAAAGCTTCTTAATAAAGTCTTATATGTACGGCTAATATTTGAGCTTCTATTCAAAGTGATGGCAGGAGCAAATTCCCTATAAATCACGCAGTATTTGTCAAAAGACATCATCAACTTCTTGCATTTTCAATACTTTCAAAGTTCTTAACTTTCAAAGTTTTAACCATGTCTTCCTCTTCTTCCAATGCTAATCCAAATCTTGTTCCTGCGGTAGAGCCTGTAGTTTGGCGTACTACCTTTGAAGTGAATGGTCGTCCAGTTACAATAGAGGATATTGTAATGGACAATGAAAATACTGCTGTAGCCGTGGCTAGAGACATGATCCTTCCTCATGATGAAATAATGCTGGCAGCCAGGACTGATATTGAAGCAGTGAATTAGTCACTTGCTCTCAGTATCAGAGCTACTTCATCTTTGGTGAACCTTGCGGAGCGTCTTCATGCCAGAAGACTTGAGTTGAATACTCAAATTCCTGAGCTCCATCATCAGATTGAGAATTTAAGGAATAGACTCCGTGATGAAAGACGTCATAGAAACGACTTGGAGAGGAGAAACCAAGAGCTCAATGCGCGTGTTGATTTTTGGAGGGACTATGTTAACACACGACACCTCGAGTTCAAGGAAAAGATGGAGGGCATAATTAACCAATTTGAGGAATTTCGAGTAATGATTGATCATCAAGATGAAAATATCCCTAATCGTCCTCGCAGTGTTTAACGTTTGTACTTGTAAATCCTTTTCCCATGAATAAAAATCCATCTTTCTCGTCTCCATTCATGAATTTTGCTTTTGTGAAATTGCCATATTTGATGTGATTTAGAAGAACTTCATTTCATCTGAATCTCGTTGGATCCCGTTAGGAATTTTGTTTCGTGAAATATCTGCAAAACAAATATGCAATGCTCGTGAAGTTAGATGATATGCAATACATCTTACCTGTTTTTGAAATATAGATCCCCGTTCATCTTGTTTGAGGATCTTGATTTTTAGTGAGCTCTTTTGATTCACGCGTCCTTCAAATCTACTCAAGCCGACCCATGTTGTTCATTTTTTCTAAGATAAGCTTTGTTTGAGTTTCCAAACAGTCACTGCACTTTTCTCTATTGGTAACTTCACTAAGAGAATTAGCTTCTCCCTGGCCCGACATTGTTCTATTGGCAACATTCCCATTATTGAGGATTCTTTAACCAAATCATATGGTCAATATATAAGGATTATCCCGCTTCACCTGGGATTTCATATACATTTCTCTTACTGAAGATGTATCAGTTATCTTATTGTGTAACTGATCATATTGTGAGAGTCAACAATCTTCTTTCATAGATACTGTAAATCATACTATTTCAGTCCTCATGCTAGAAGAAGTCTACATTTTTATCATGTATATTTTCCACTATGGGAGCAAATTTCTTTGTGCCATTAAGGAGCTGGTAACTGCTTCTCTGGCCCCTGGAAGCATTAACTGCCTCATTTCATTTCCTCTTTTGCTTTTGTTGTCATTAGAATCTCTGATTTTCTAACGGTGCCTCGTAGTGTGTCATATATTCATTTTTCTTACAAAGAAAACCTTTTTTCAAAAATGATATTTCAAAAGATCGGTTTTGTTCTTGAAAATTGAAACTCTCAATGTCTGTTTATAACAATGTTCAGGCAACTCTGGGGCTTTATATCAAATCTCTTAGTAAAAGTAATTTGAGATGAAGGTAAGTGATGAGATGACCTTCTGCTTTGGTTTTCAAAGTGTTCAAGCGATTGCTTGAAGGTATTTTGAGAGAAAAGAAACAATTTGCCTTTTATCTTTAGAAATACTCTTTTTAACAGCATGAATAATAATGAGTAATTATTTGCTATGCCATGACTCTTTATGGAAAAGTCTCTTATATTTTGAGAACGTCGTTTATTGATCCAGGTCTCTTATATTTTGACTTCAAAGACACGTAATGTATTTTATGGCTTAAGGCTATAAAAGAAAGAGTATTCCATAAGCTCAAGAGAGTGTTTAAGGGCTTAAAAACTATAGATCACTATTATCTTGTCTTGACATTTTCTTTTGCTACCTTGACAACAAAAAGGATACTAAATATTCCAAATGAGGAACTTCTGTTTTTTGTTACTCCTATATTTGTTAGGAATTCTCTCAATTGTTTGGAATTTTATTGAATTCTTTGTTGTCAGACTTTCCTTATAAGCTCACATGCCTTCAAGACAATTCCCATAATCATATTTCTCTTTTTGCCTCCTAGTGTAGGGTGTGATCTTAGTTAAGGTTCTTGTGAAAGAAAAAACTTTAAATAGACTCAGCTCAAATTGGGACTGCAAAGGATAATTTTAAAGAAAGTGAAAGGAATATCAAAGATAGCCTTTCCTCATTTCAAGTAAGATCAGTTAAAACCAATAAACTTTGTCCACATCCAGCGTAATGCTTTGGATTTGTAAGATACCACGTTTTGCGAGTCCATGACAAACTAATATACTACCAACCATTATTCATGCTGATAAAATGTAGATCCAAGACATAATCTGAGTGATAGTTGTTCCAATTGCATGTTTTTGGCTTGTTTGGTCATCTCTTTCAAGGGAATTGCTCTAAACATTATTCCAAACAAATCATTGATTTATTTCATTGAAATCACAAACAAAATTAGTTCTTTTAAAACCTCATTTAAGAAGAATGGATTCTCATGTAAAAAAGGTTTGAAAGATCAAATTGTTGAGCCATTGAGATCATGCATGGGCTTTTTGGTAAGGTATATGCAAAGAGAATTTCCTGGCCAAAACTTCATTGATTTGATTGGATGAAACACATCATACATAATACTTTTTCATAGAATCAAAGTTCACAGGCCTAGGTAAATCATCTCTATCCATCCTAGTTAACAACAGAGCCCCTCTGGAGAATGCTTTCTTCACTACATATGGGCCTTCATAGTTGGGTGCCCACTTGCTTCGGTCTTCACTTGGTAAGGGTAAGATTTTTCTTAGTACAAGATCCCTTTCTTTGAATTCTCTTGGTCGAACTTTCCAGTCATATGCTTTGGCCATCCTTCTTTGGTATAGCTGGTGATGGCAAATTGCAGCCAACCTCTTCTCACTTATCATGTTTAGCTGCTCATACCTCACTTTAGCCTATTCAGCTTCTTCTAGTTCAGATTCTATTAGCACTCTCAAAGATGGAATTTCTACTTGCAAAGGCATCACTGCCTCCATCCCAAATACTAATGAGTAAGGTGTAGCTTCAGTGGATGTCCTTACTGCTTACGATATGCATGCAGAGCAAAAGGAAGCATCTCATGCCAATCCTTATAAGTGACTACCATCTTCTGGATAATCTTCTTGATATTCTTGTTTGCAGCTTCGACATCACCATTCATCTTTGGTCTGTAAGGAGATGAGTTTGAATGTTTAATTTTCCACTTCACACACAATTATGTGATTATTTTTCCATTAAAATTTTAGGCGTTGTCGGTCACTATCTTCTCAAGTAAACCGTACCGACATATCAAATCTTTCTCAATGAAGCACTTGACCACTTTTTGAGTTACATGAGCATAAGAGCTGGCCTCCACCCACTTTGTGAAGTAATCAATGGCTACTAAGATAAATTGAGGCCTATTGCTGGCCTTTGGGTTGATTGGCCTAATCACATCTATTCCCCACATTGAAAATGGCCACAGTGATGCCATATTAAACAGAGGAGATGGAGGTGCATTTATCTTATCACTGTACACTTGACATTTATGACATTTTCTGACATAATGGATGCAATCTTTCTCCATGGTCATCTAGAAGTACCCAGATCGTTGCATTTGTCTAGCCATCATATGCCCACTTGCATGAGTTGCACAAATTCCTTCATGAATTTCTTGCAATGCTACCATAGCTTCGATTTCATCTAGACATCTTAGTAAAGTTCCAATGAATGATCTTTTATATAGAATTTCTCCATCCAGGTAAAATTCCATGGCTAACCTTCTCAATGTCTTCATATCTGGTTTAGATGCCCCCAAGGGATACTCTTGATATTGGATAAACCGCTTGATGTCATAAAACCATGGGTTCCCATCTATTTCTCCTTCAATTGAACAACAATGAGCTGGAAAATTTTTAATCTCAATGCGGATTGGTTGTACCCTGATTCCGTAATCAATTTTCGCCATAGAAGCTAAGGTTGCCAAAGCATCAGCAAACTGGTTTTTTTCTCTTCCTATATGGGTAAAATCTATCTCATCAAAGCCCTCAGTCAGTTTTGAGAGATGTTGTTGATATGGGATCAATTTTTCTTCTTTGGTCTGCCATTCGCCTTTCACTTGACAAATTATTAACATTGAATCCCCATAGACATCAAGCTTCTTTATTTTCATCTCTAAAGCAGCTTCTAACCCAAGGATACAAGCCTCATATTCAGCAGTATTGTTAGTACATCAAATTGAAGTTTGATTGAGATGGGATATTGCTTCTTGTCAGGTGAGATTATCACAACCCCTGCTCCATTGCCAGATACATTCACTGCCCCATCAAAATACATAATCCACCAATCATTCTTCTCTTTGTCATGGCTCATAATATTTGTAATTTTTTTTAAATGGTTAACGTCGGTCCCTAAAAATAGGAGACACGTTAAAAATGATATTAGTCCCTACAAATAGGAGACTTGTCTAAAATATCGACGTTTAACCCTAAAAAGAAGATTTATGTCTGAGTTACCAAAAGGAAATAATGGCCATAATCCATATTTATTATAAATACCATTGATATCAATTCTTTTCTATAAAAGGAGACGTGTCGACAAACAACATTCGTAGGAGACGCGTTTAAAAAAATAAATGACATCAGTTCCTAAAAATAGAAGACTCGTATAAAATATTAACGTTTAACCCTAAAAAGGAGAATTACATCTGAGTTACCAAAAAGAAATTATGGACATAATCCATATTTGGTATTTGAACTTTTGACATCGGTCATCTTCTAAAAAAACAAGACATGTCGACAAACAATATTTGTTTATAAAACAAAAATTATTTTGATATCGTTGAGAAGTGGGTATAACCATTCTTGCGAATTGAGCTTTGGACCCACAAACGATAACATGATAAGATGGGTGTTGGACTCGCGTCGTTATTCCTTTTATACTTTTTTTTTTGGTTTTTTGTTTTACAACATGCAAGAAAATTTACAAATATTTAAATATAAAAATATTGTTAGGAATAACAAAAAAATTACATGAGTGCCACCATACAGGTAAAAGACTGAAATACCCTTGAATTTCCCAGGAATTTACTAAAATGCCACTGGCGGCGCGTGTGGCTCACGCACGGTTACTACTGGAGGCGGCGAGATTTTCCAGCGAGATTTCCAGCCAAAGAATGGTTGATTCTGGTAGATCTGAGGGAGAGGATTATGATGAAGGTGGTTTCGACGGTCGTTGATGGCTGACGAGGGAGAATCGTCGATTTGAAGCTTCAGTGGCCGACGAAGATCGCGACCTTTTTCCAGCCACATGAGGAGGCGAAAACACTGAAGACGATTGGGGTTTTTCTTTATAGGAGGCTAGTAACCTTTCTGTGGTGGTTCGAAGGCTTGAGATGACCGGAAATGGGAGATCAGATGAGAGAGAGGGAGTTGCCGGCGAGAAGAGAGAGAGACTCCGAGATTATGCTACGGTGTAAACATGTGCATGGTGTACTCGTACATCTGAAGGTTTTGAGCCGTTGGATCGTGGATGAACCGATCCTTCAGCTGTGATTGGCTGGATCTACAAGTTGATCGGACAGTCCGGATGATCTAAGCTTTGATCTGGTGTTGCGCGGTGCACCGAAAGCTCGGTACACGGGGTGACGTGGCACGACAGGATCAAAGGGCAGATTATTTCAAAGGCTGAGATGGATTTGGGTTTTAATCTAGTGTGGTAAGCGCTATTATATCCTATTAAATCAAAGGTTCAGAATTAACACTATTAGATCGAACGGTTAGGATATTTTTGATATTTTTCAAATTATTTAAAAAAAAAACAATATCTTACTCGAGTGAAGAAAAACTAAAAAAAATTCAAATAGTATACTCTCTTTCCTTTTTTTTCTTTTCTTTTTCTTCCCTTCTTCCCCTCTGGTGTCGTGGCTATTTATAGCCAATAAGCAGGGGACAACACATTTAATTCAAAGGAAAAAAATGCATCGCCGTAACTAACCTACCTACTATAATAAATTCCTATATTATTAATTTGTTTTATTATGTATAATAATAAATATTTATATGGGTAAAACTAAAAAACTTAAATCAGTATTAGAAAAAGGCCGTTTCAACCGCTAAAAAAAATATTTTAATTACCGAAAATTGTATTGGAACACAAAAAAAAAAACATTTGATGGGTATCAACCCGGTGAATCGGGTTTTGACCGAAAAATGATGGTTTTGACCCGAAACAGCCTAAAAACTCATTTTCTAACCCCAGTCGACATGGTTTGACCCGGTGGACTTGGTTTTGATAAAAAACAACGGTTTTGACTGAAAATAACGGTTTTGACCCGAAACATCATGAAAACTCATTTTTTACCCTGGTCGACATGGTTGGAATCGTATTGACCCGGTGGACTTGGTTTTAATAAAAAATGACGGTTTTGACCCGAAACGTCTTGAAAACTCATTTTTTACCTTGGTTGACATGGTTTGATCCGTATTGACCCCGTGGACTCTGTTTTGATCGAAAATGACGGTTTTGACCGAAAATGATGATTTTGACCCGAAACGTCATGAAAACTATTTTTTATCCTGATCGACGTGGTTTGACCTGTATTGACCCGGTGAAATCGGTTTTTATGAAAAATGATGGTTTTGATCGAAAATGACGGTTTTGACCCGAAATGTCATGAAAACTCATGTTTTAGCCTGGTCGACATGGTTTGATCCGTATTGACCCAGTGGACTCAATTTTGATAAAACTGACGGTTTTGATCGAAAATGACGGTTTTGACCCGAAAAGTCATAAAAACTCATTTTTTACCCTGATCGACATGGTTTGTCCTGTATTGACTCGGTGAAATCGGGTTTTATGGAAAGATGCGGTTGACTCGAGAAAAATATATTTTGAATTTTAAAATTTTTTCTTAATTTTTTTGGATTTTTATGAATAATAATATAAATAAAATAACATTCAAGAAAATCTTAGTGAATAAAAAATGGGGTTACAACACCCTGTATCTTGAAGAATGATTTGTTTGAGCCTCTCACCAACCCCTCCAAAGTAAATAGAAGATTTATCAACATTAATGGACAAGCCAGAGATTTTCCCAAAGATTAATAGCTGTTGAAACAAACAAGAAACTGATTGCCTATCTCCCCGAGAGAGAAGAATAACATCATCGGCAAAAGCAAGGTGACTGATGCCATGGACTCCACACTTCGGGTGGAAACGAAAACCAGGACTCATAGAAGCCCTTTGCAACATCCTTGAGAAGTACTCCATGCAGGTGACAAAGAGATAAGGGGAGAGGGGATCACCTTGACGTACCCCCTTCTTCCCGGGAAAAAACCCATAGTGTTACCATTGACAACAATAGAGAAGGAAGCAGTCTCCACACACCGCATAATTAAATGAACAAAGCGGCTTGGAAATCCAAAGGACAACATGAGCTGTCTTAGGAAGGGCCATTGAACTGAGTCGGAAGCTTTTTTGAAGTCTATTTTCAGTAGACATCTAGGGGAAGCTCGCTTTCTCCTATATTGACGAAAGAGCTCTTGAAGTAGATGAATGTTATCAGCTATCATTCCACCACCCATGAAAGCATTTTGCACTGGACTAATGATACCTGCAAGCGCAACAGCTAACCTTGCAGAGAGAATCTTGGAGATAACCTGTTAGGAATTGCCATTATTGGGCAACATGTGTAGCCTACCCTATAAAGAGTAGGGTTACCATTTGTCAATGGTGGTTGCACCCACCATTGACAAATGTATCAACCATTAATGCAACCACCATTGTTGCCTATAAAAGGCACCAAGAGAGAGCTAAATGTGAGAGAGTTGTGAGACATGTAGAGAGTGAAGAGAGAAAGTGAAGGCAGCAAAGAGAGCTGGGAGTTGAGTTAGAGTGAAGTGATCCTCCTCCTCCATGTATTTTTGTAATCCTTTCTCTATCTCTAAATAATATTGTCTCTCCCGTGGATGTAGGCGGTTTTGCCAAACCAAATTAAATATCGTGTCAGTGTGCTTGCCCTCCGTTGAGCAATTATCAGTACATCACCGGTCGCAGATTTTCCCAATAATTGGTATCAGAGCATATGGTTTAAGTGGTGTTTGATTTTTTCTCAAAAATGAAAGTTGTCAAAGTGGCTGGCCACGCGCGCCATGTGTCACACGCGTCTTCTTCGCCCGGATGGGCCGCAATATAGGAGTCTATCATGTTGTCAGGTTTTAGTTTTGTCATGCTGTCGGTTTATTTCAGGATCATTTCCAGGTTATGCTACCTACAATTAAGGCATGGGTTCAGTCCTAACATGATGAGCTTCATTTTGACTTAGAGTATTGTGAGGAAAAGAACCTGCAGTATCATATGAATTAAGATCAAGTGTTGGAGCAGCAGATAAAGAGCTCAAGCATTGTGGAGTGACTGTTGTGGGATGTATTCCTGCAATGGAATTAGAGTTAGTATCAAGCAACTATGAATCAAATGTGTTAATAACATGTAGTGATGTAGGAGACGTGGTGTTGCAATTATGATTTTTTTTATAGGGAAAGACCACATGGAGAGAAATAACATTTGTTTTCGCTAGAAGCTTGAAAACATTTGTATCCTTTTTTGTTTATCACTGTATTGTCGCACGTATGCGGCGTCGCGGCGAAAAGACTAAGTTTTTTCCATTTTTAAATCGACGAAGTAATATATATATATGGAGATACGAAAAATATTATTTTTCATTGGTGAAAATGGAGTGGGAGTCGCCACCTAGTATTTTGGTCACTAGGAACCCTAACTGGTCTCAGAGATTGGGTACGGGGACTGGTTGCGTAAAGGGAAGGTATTAGCACCCCAAATACGCCTTACCTAAGGTAAGCTGCATTGTTTTATTGTCTGATAAAAACTAAGGTGTTATTGTACATTCTAGTCGTTGGTCTGTGTATGGTTCAAGAAAAATCCTCCTCAGTAAGAAGGTCTTTTATCTTATCGGGTAAAATTTTAATCGTTCTAATGTCTATACCAAAAATAATAATATTTAGGAATACGTTTTACGTATAAATTCGTAATCCCAAATATTTTAAAAAGAAAACAAACAGAATTTTTTTGAATTTTTTTGAAATATTGGCCTAGTTCTCATGGCTTAAATAAACTGGTTATTAAAGCCAAAATGCATGCTAATACATATATTGTTTTGAAAATTTTCTTTGTTGTGTAAAAAAAATATGATGTTATGATATTTATATCTATATATATTGGAGAGACTAAGCCGTATTTTAAAACAAAAACAATTTTTGAAAATATTATTATTATTAATTTTTTTTTTGCTTTTTGACGTGAATCGGGTATTTAAATACCGAGCTTGTATCCTTACGGTATAAAAATACAACCCAATATTATTCCACCTTAATAAAAAATGCAGAAAACTCAACAACATTTTTAGGTACTTTTAGAAAAAAAATTTTGAAAGCAAAAACATTTTTTTTCTCAGAAAATCTTTGATATTTTTAGGCAAACCGGGTATTTTTAACACTGGTTTTGTATCTTTACAGTATAAAAATACCAACCAACATTAACCTATTTTGACAAAAACATTCAGGGAAATCAACAATATTTTTCAAGATTTTTTCGAAATATTTTTTTTTAATAAAAAATATATATACACAATATACACACATATATATTACCAAATACTATAATTCATAATATATATATAATAAAATTCGGGTTGGGCCGGCCCAAATGAATGGGCCGAACCCAACCCCGCTGGAATCGGGCCGATCTCGGCCCGCAAGGAGGATGGGCCGATCTCGGCCCGCAAGGAGGTTGGGCCGATCTCGGCCCGCAATGAGGTTGGGCCGATCTCGGCCCAACCCAAAAATTCTTTAGACTGGGCCAGACTCGGTCTGGCCCAAAATAAATAATAACAAAACTGGGCCGGAAACCCGGCCCAGTGTAACAAAAAACTCACGGGGAAGGGAAAATAATTCCCTTCCCCTACCTCCTGCATGCAGAACGATTCTGCATGCAGGAGGATAACAGAAATAAACAAAAAATGAAAACGCAGGGAGGAAAGAAGAATACCTGGCACGGCGGAGGTGATGTTGCTGGTTGAACGTCCGGGTTGACGGTGCTGCAGCGGAGGTCGGCGGCTCACAAAGACGGTTCCCAGCAGTCCGGTGCCTCTCGGGTCGTGCTTGGTTTTTTTTTTTCTTTCCACTAAGCTTTCCCAACAGCTTCAATCTTCTTACCCCTTCTCCCAGCTTCGTTTCCTTGAATTTTATGTGTTTATTACTTTGGTCCACTGTTTCTCTCTCCTTCAGTCTCTCTCTCTCTCTTCGTCTCGGTTATTTTCCTTCTCCTCTCCTCCCCGTGCTTACAATCTCCACCTTTCTTTTATAGGCGAGCAGGGGCTGCATGGGCAGCTTGGGGAGCAGAACGTCGTGGGTTGCTGGGCAACGTGGGGAGCAGCACAGCGCCGGTCGGCTGGTCGGTGAGCGTGGTCGATCACGGCGTGGCCCTCCTGGCTTCGCGTCGTCCGAGGTGCATGGGCCTGGTCTGTCAGTGCACGCGAGGAGAGAGGGGCACCGGTTGATTAAACAACGTTTTTCGTCCATGCTGCTGCACGTTAGGGGAGGAAGAAGAAAGGGGAACAGTGTCGTTCAAAACGGCACCGTTCGGTCCTCTTTTTTTTTTGTTTTTTTTTTTTTAATATATGAAACGGCGTCGTTTTGGGGAAAACGCGCCGTTTCATTTAAAAAAGGCGCCAGAATACGCAAAATTTCAACTCAGCCCTCAATTATCTTTTGATTCTTTCAATTATGTCCCTGCCAATTTCAGTCGTCGCCCCCATAGTTGGCTGCGTTTTTCATCTTGGTCCTTGGCCTCTGACTTATGCAATTAAGCCCTCAATTGATCAATAAACTTCCAATTTCTTCAATTACACCCTTGGATCAAATCAAGACAGCCCCCTCTATTTACCCGCGTGTTCCAAATTGGTCCCTAGTTTCGGATTTTCACAATTAAGCCCCTAATTGGCCATTAAACTTCAATATTTATGCAATTAAGCCCTTGATTTGGCCTAATAAATTCCAAAAAAATATATTTTGGCCCCAGAACTTAAATTTCTCCCAATTAAAACCCAAATTGACCTAAAAATAAATTTTTCTTGCACTCCAATCCTCTATAAATTCACATAAAATCCAATTAAGTCCCTAAACATCCAAATTTGGGCTTTTCTCCTCAAAAATTCAAATTTTCCTTCTCAACAGGGCTCTCATCCTTCAAGAAAATACTGCCAAAAATCCAATCTCTGTATTTTTTAACCTCCTTGACAAATCTTTCGACCATTTTCTGAGCGCTTATGCCTCCTGTTATTTTTCTAACCTTCTTCGGCTATTTATTTATTATCATTTTTATTTTTTTGTGGGGACCCAAAAATGGGTTACAACAGATGCCCCCTCTTTATAATGCTTACGGAGCAAAGGCGTAGTAAGTTGTATAAAGATAACCCAGTTTGAACTCCTGAAACTGATGTGGTCGAAGCTTGATCGATCTGAAACTCTTTCTTTACAGCAATCCTCTTCGGTCTCAAACATTGGGATCCCATCTGGCGATTCCCTGAAAATAGAAAATATGAGGTCCCCTCTGACGACCTCTTTTGACAATTATCGAAATATGAGATCCCTTCTGGCGATCTCCTTTAATCAACTTGGAACCCCATCTAGCGATTCCTATATGAAATATGAGATATGAGGTCCCATCTAGCGGCCTGCAAGTAGTGAAACACGAGATCCCTTCTGGCGATCAACTTGGAATCCCATCTGGCGATTCCTTTTCAACCCACATAAAATACGAGGTCCCATCTGGCGACCTCCGAATAGTGAAACACGAGATCCCTTCTGGCGATCTCCTTTAATCAACTTGGAATCCCATCTGGCGATTCCTTTTTTTAACCAAAATGAAATACGAGGTCCCATCTGGCGACCTCTGAATAGTAAAACACGAGATCCCTTCTGGCGATCTCCTTTAATCAACTTGGAATCCCATCTGGCGATTCCCTTTTTTTTTTTTAAATGAAATACGAGGTCCCATCTGGCGACCTCCGAATAGTAAAACACGAGATCCTTTCTGGCGATCTCGTTTAATCAACTTGGAATCCCATCTGGCGATTCCTTTTTTTCCAAAATGTTATCGATGTCGCTCTTCCTGCTGGCGGGTTTTGACGATTATTTTCTCTTCTTGTTGTTCTAACGATTCATTATTCGTCCCCAATCTTGTTGGAATGCACTAAGATCTCCTCCTGTAACGATAGAGACAAGAACATACATGCAATGATTTATGATTAGATGCAATGCATGTATCCGTACCTGGTTTTTGAAACATAGGCCCCATCATCTTCTTCTAGTTCATGAAGCTCTTTCTTAATACGAGCTTGCTTTTGAAGTCATATGCTGGATTCATCTCTCGCGCTGCCTCTTTTTACTGATCATATTCTTGGAGAATAATTCTTTGATTTTCTTCTCTCAAAATGTATGACTTGTTATTGCCTTTTTGTCATGCTTTTGTCAAATGCTTTAGCTTGGTTTTCAAATTTGTTGGCTTCCGTAATACTTTTATACAAACATCTTGTATTGCCCCCAACGTAGGGGTGTGACCCTAGTTTGGGCTTTTATATAGAGAAGAAATGCGTTCAGCCGCTGCTAAAAATTTTAATAAGTGATGAGAATAACACCAAGACATGCACTGTTTGGATTAATGCGAAGATGAATGTTGTGAGATCAATGCAAGAAGAAAGAAATCAATGGCCAAACTTTGCTTTATTGATTTAAAGGGCTTACATCAAGCATAATATCTTTTTACAGAGTCAGAATTCACAGGCCTAGCCAAGTCTTCTCCATCCATTCTAGCTAACTTCAATGCTCCTCCTGAGAATGCCTTTGTTACTACATAAGGACCCTCGTAATTTGGTGCCCATTTACTTTGATCATCTCTGGGTAATGACAATATTTTCTTTAATACTAGATCCCCTTCTTGAAATATCCGCGGTCTAACCTTCTTATCATACGCCTTAGCCATTCGTTTCTGGTAAAGCTGGTGATGACATATTGCGGCCATCCTCTTTTCACTGATCAGATTCAGTTGCTCGTGTCTCACTTTAGCCCACTCGGCCTCTTCTAACTCAGAATCTATTAACACTCTTAACGACGGGATTTCCACTTCCAAAGGCATCACTGCCTCCATACCGTATACTAGAGAATATGGGGTAGACCCTGTCGAGGTTCGGACTGCGGTGCGATATGCATGAAGGGCAAATGGCAACATCTCATGCCAATCCCTGTAGGTGACTACCATCTTCTGAATAATCTTTTTGACATTCTTGTTAGCAGCTTCTACCGCCCCATTCATCTTTGGTCTATACGGCGAAGAATTGGAATGCTTGATTTTCCATTTAGTGCAGAGCTCTATTATCATTTTGCCGTTGAAATTTTGGGCATTGTCAGTTATAATCTTTTCTGGTGGACCATACCGACATATCAAATCTCTCTCAATAAACTTCTTCACCACTTTTTGCGTCACATGAGCAAATGACCCGGCTTCTACCCATTTTGTGAAGTAGTCAATAGCCACGAGGATAAATCTATGACCATTGCTCGCTTTTGGGTTTACAGGTCCAATTACATCAATTCCCCACATCGCGAAGGGCCATGGAGATGTTAGGTTAAACAGAGGAGCTGGTGGCATGTTGACCTTGTCACTGTAAATTTGACATTTGTGACATTTTCTGACATAGTCTATACAATCTTTTTCTAGTGTCATCCAAAAATAACCAGCCCTTTGGATTTTCCTTGCCATTATATGTCCGCTAGCATGGGTTGAGCAAATCCCCTCATGGACCTCTTTTAATGCCCTTCTAGTATCTACCTCATCCAAACACCTTAACAAGGTTCCATCAAATGACCTTTTATATAAAATCTCTCCATCTAAATAGAAGTCTATAACCAACCTTCTCAAGGTTTTCTTATCCGTCTTAGAAGCTCCCACCGGATATTCCTGATTCTGCACCAGATTCTTGATATCGTAATACCAAGGTTGTCCGTCTATCTCTCCCTCAACTAAACAACAGTGAGCTGGATCATTTCTAATATCAATGTGTACCGGTTGTACCTTGCACTTGAGATCAATGGTAGTCATAGCAGCTAATGTGGCCAAAGCATCCGCAAAATGGTTCCCCTCCCTTCCCAGATGGGTGAATCTAATTTCTTCAAATTCCTTTGCTAGCATGGATAGGTATTCCTGGTAAGGCCTCAACTTTTCTTCTTTGGTTTGCCATTCCCCTTTTACCTGGCAAATGATCAACATTGAGTCCCCATATACATCTATCTTCTTTATTTTCAGCTCCAATGCTGCTTCTAAACCCAGGATACAAGCTTCATACTCAGCTGTATTGTTGGTGCACTCGAAGTGTAGTTTGACCGAAACGGGGTATTGTTTCTTATCAGGAGAGATTATTACCGCCCCTGCCCCGTTACCATATACATCTACTGCCCCATCAAAAAACATGGTCCACCAATCTGTCTTTTCTTCTTCCTTTTCTATTGACAATATATCTTCATCAGGGAAATCAAAATCCAAAGGTTCGTAATCTTCAATAGCATTATCGGCCAGATGGTCTGCGATTGCACTCCCTTGTCATATACACTATGTCATATTCTGCCAACAAAACTTGCCACCTTGCAATCCTACTTGAGAGAAAAGGCTTATTACAAATATACCTCAGAGGATCCACTTTTGAAATCAACCAAGTGGTATAGTATAACATGTAATGTCTCAACCTCTTTGCCGCCCACACCAACGCACAACAGAGCCTTTCTATCTCCGTGTATCTGGACTCACATTCAGTGAATTTCTTACTCAAGTAATAAATAGCTCTTTCCTTCCTTCCGGTTTCATCATGCTGACCCAATACACAACCCATGGCTACTTCAGTAATGGTTAGATATAATACTAGAGGTTTTCCTGATACAGGAGGAACCAGTAAAGGTGGATTTTGTAAATAATGCTTGATTTTATTGAATGCCTCCTCACACTCCTCATTCCAGGTTCCGGGATTCTTTTTCCTTAGTAGTCGGAATATAGGTTCGCATGTTGTTGTTAGCTGAGCTATAAACCGAGCAATGTAATTCAACCTTCCCAAGAATCCTCTTACTTCTTTCTCCGTCTTAGGGGATGACATGGCCTGGATGGCCCTTACTTTATCCAGATCCACCTCTATACCTCTATCACTTACCACAAATCCCAACAGCTTGCCCGATTTAACTCCGAATGAACATTTTGCAGGATTAAGCCTTAGTTCATACTTCCTCAACCTCTCAAATAACTTCCTCAAAACTTCCACATGATCTTGTTCCTTTTTAGACTTGGCAATCATATCATCTACATACACCTCAATTTCTTTGTGCATCATGTCGTGGAATAGAGTCACCATTGCTCTTTGATATGTTGCACCCGCGTTCTTTAACCCAAATGGCATGACCTTGTAGCAGTAGGTCCCCCAAGGTGTGACAAAAGTTGTTTTCGCCTTATCCTCTAAAGCCATTTTTATTTGGTTGTATCCTGAAAAACCGTCCATAAAGGAATAAGTGGAACTTCGGGCAGCATTATCCACTAAAACATCTATGTGTGGTAGAGGAAAATCATCCTTAGGGCTAGCTTTATTCAAATTCCGAAAATCCAGACAAACTCGAATCTTCCCTTCCTTCTTAGGCACCACAACAATGTTAGATACCCATTGTGGGTATCTAACTACTTCTAGAAAACCAGCATCCCACTGCTTTTCGAGTTCTGCCTTGACCTTGATCCAGACGTCTGGGTGGGCCCTCCTTAGCTTCTGCTTGACTGGCTTATAACCTTCCTCCAACGATATCTTGTGTTCTACAATACTTGTATCCAAACCGGGCATATCTTCATAGGACCAAGCAAAGACATCTGAATACTCTTGTAATAGGGTGATCATTTTTATCCTTTGTTCAGAAGTAATTAGGGTACCTATTTTCAACTCTTTCTTGAGCTGACCATTGCCCACATTGATGGTTTCGAGTTCCTCGGTGGCAGGCTTCCAAGTCTGTTCCTGTTGTTCTACTAGCCTGGTGAATTCACTGATATTGCTTTCATCCCAATCTTCTTCTTCCATAGCTATTACATGCTCGTTCAAGTTTGGCCATTTATTCTTGATGCTAAATGTATGTGATGTTGTTGGAGATCCGCTTTCAGGATTCCTGAAAGCGGGAAGTGCTGGGTGTAAATGCATATATATATAAAAACAATTTCTGAAAAAGTGCATGATCTCACATTCATTCAAAGGAAAAAAAGTGGGCTCTATGACAAATATAGAATCTAGCTGACATCATGAGCCTTGATTGTCAGCTAGAGAAAACAAAAGCAAATGACAAAAACATGCTAAGGCAAACAAAAGTTGGTTTACATTTTGAAAACCACTGGAGCTTCTTGTGTCACCCAATTCTGAAACTTTTCGCCTGGAGCCAGCTTGCGCACAACGGTTTTGGCGGAGACTTCTTATAGCATATGGATCGTCAGCTGTGGCAGCGCTTCATCTTCTTTTCCCGTGACTGCTTTCACGTCATCCCCTTTCCTCTCGTTTCCCTCCAAGGTGTTTATGCTCATCTGAGCTAGTTCTATACCCAGGCTTTCAGCTCCCTTATCATGTTGCACTACGTATGCAGCTCTTGGGAATGATACGCTGAGGGGAGGGATTTCTAATTGTTCTTCTTCAAGATCTCTTCCTTTGATTCTAGCCATCCTTCTTGTCCTTCTCCGATTAGCAGCCCAACGATAATCCTCTTGGTTAGGTTGATATCCTAACCCAAATCTTTGATCAGCCTTTCTCTTCCTTGTCGGATTAGCCCCTTCTGGTATTCCGCAAGCGAGGTTATATTGACGTGGGACCCCACGGTTCAAGAAGCATAGACTTGCCATCCTTGCTGCTTCTGAAATCCTTGGCCTTCTTAGCACGGTGTTCTCCGGCACCCAGTCGGTGTTCACGATCTCAAAAGCATGGATATTGCCATCCTTGCAATCCTCCGCTTCGATGAAAGGCACAGCCACATTCTTTATCATGGGTATTGCCTCCTCAGCCTTGACAGTTACCAACATCCCATTCATGATGTACTTCAGGCATTGGTGCAATGACGAAGTTACTGCCCCCGCCGCGTGAATCCAAGGTCTTCCCAACAACATGCTATAGGAAGGGTGGATATCCATAACCTGAAGTGTCACTAGGAACATTTGCGGTCCCACATATAGCTCCACTTCTAAAGTCCCAAGTATTGGCCTAGGTGAGCCATCATACGCTCTGGCCATCATAGTACTTGGCTTCATATGAGATTCATCAATCGGCATTTCCTCCAGAATGTGCTTTGGCAGCACGTTGAGGGCCGAGCCATTATCGACGAGCACCTTCCCTACAAGACAGTCTTTGCACCTAACAGTAATGTATAAAGGCTTGTTGTGTCCGGTACCTTCGGCATCAAGCTCATCAGCCGTGAAGTAGAGGTAATTAGTTGCATGGATCCTCCCTACTAAATGCTCCATGGTTTTATGCTCAATGTCTTGAGGTACATATGCCTCATTCAATACCCTTTGCAAGGCATTTCGATGCGGCTCAGAGCTGAGTATCAAGGACATAAGGGAGATCCGCGCTGGAGTCTTTTTTAGTTGATCCACTATGCAATATTCGCTATGCTTGATCAACTTTAAAAACTCATTCGACTCCTCTTCCGTTACTGGTTTATTAACTTCGGGAGCTTTCTCCAGATCTACCACCTCCTTACCCTTTTCCTTCCTCCATTCTTCAGGCGTAAAGCAACGACCACTCCTGGTCAAACCACTTATCTCCGTCTGGAACAAAGGAAGAGGCGCTCGAATGTCGGAGGCATACCCATAATTATACGGCATGGCATTGTGATTCTCTTTTGTGCAGGACGGTTTAATCAAGATCAGCCTTGGGGGCCCATTAGCAGTCTGTTGGATCCGGCAAACTCCTGCCATCTCATCTTGGCCTTCCATCATGCTCACCTCACACCTGCTCTCCATGGGTTCAATCCTCAATTGTCCCATCTTCAACATTTTTGCGATCTTTTCGCAAAACTCTGCGCAATCCTCAATGTGATGTCCATCTCTTCCGTGGAACTCACAGTAGTCACCTCTCCCCGATTGCCTTACCGCCTTTGCCTTTAGAAATCCTGATTGTACTAACATGTCGTACAACCTTTTCATCGGCACCTTCAACACCTTGCCTTGATTTCCCACTTCAATCATGCCTATTCCACCACTATTTGGAGCATGCTTAGGCAATGGGTTTGAATTAACATTGGGCTTGTCTTCAAAGGATACCCATCCCGCCCTAATAAGCTCCAATAACCTCTTTTTGAAGGCATAGCAAGTTTCAATCCCATGCCCGGGATTACCCCCATGGTACTCGCAAGACAAATCAGGCTTGTACCAAATTGGGAATGGTGGTTGTAATGGTAGTGTAGGGATAGGAGCTACTTGTCCAATGCTCAACAGCTTGGCATACATGTCCTTCAATGGCATGGGTAAAGGCGGCAGTTGTTCTGAAGTGTATCTTGGGTGTGGTCTTTGGTAGTGATCTTGGTAGTGATTTTGGTAGTTTGGCTGGTTATTTGTTCGGTTAGGTGAAAAAGATTGGTTAAAGTTTATGCGTGAGACTTGAGCGGTAGGTGCTTGTGGACTACGGAAATTTACTTTCTTGCCTTTGTACCCGTCCTCCAAATTGTTGATGTCACCTTCTCTTTTCCTTCCAACAAAACCTTTCTTCTCTAAAGGCTCCGCTATGCGCCCAGCTTTAATTCCTTGCTCTATTCTTTCGGCCACGCGTACAACATCATAGAAATGTTGAGATGAGCTACCCATTAAATGCTCATAGTAAGGTGCCTTGAATGTATTGGCGAATAAAGTCACCATCTTTGTTTCTATTAAAGGGGGTTGCACATGCGTGGCCTCGTCTCTCCATCTTTGCGCGTAAGCCCTCACTGACTCTTGGCTTCTCTTTTCGAGTGACATGAGGCTCGTTCGATCTGGAGCGATTTCTAAATTGAACTTGTATTGCTTTAGGAAAGCCTCCACTAAGTCCTTCCATTTCTTAATCTTGACATTATCCAGCCTCATGTACCAACTTAACGCAGATCCCGCTAGACTGTCTTGGAAAAAGTAGATCATTAACTTATCGTCATTAATCACCTCAGCCATCTTATTGCAATAAGATCAAAGGTGAGTGTTTGGGCATTCCAACCCAGTGTACCTTATAAACTCCGGTATCCTAAAATCTTTTGGCACCGTGAGGTTTGGTACCAAGCATATTTCCGACGCTCGCATGGGGT
This sequence comes from Populus davidiana, assembly GCA_030145905.1. Lineage (NCBI taxonomy): Eukaryota > Viridiplantae > Streptophyta > Magnoliopsida > Malpighiales > Salicaceae > Populus > Populus davidiana. The sequence goes on from CM057805.1 coordinate 4,366,477, forward strand.
CAAACCAATCATTTCCCTCGACTACTCTTAACCTTTCTTCTAATGCTGATATTTTGTCCTCGTTCACAGAACCAGTGGACCTATTATCGGAAGGCCCCTCAGCTGTTAAATCTACAGTGATGCGAGCTTGAGGGGCCTGAATGGGAATAGCCGGTGCAAAGTGCTGCCCCGTCGCTGAATCTGCCCCCAAGTTTTGAGATAACCCCGGGACAGGAACTGACGGTGCTCCTATAGGTGGTTGGGTAGACGTTCCCTCTCCATTCTTGGTTCTTAACAGTTGCTCAAGCAGACTGGTCAGTCGAGAAACTTCATTTTTCACTGATTCCAACTCGGCCTAGTAGTGCGACTCTAATTGAGCTCTTTCCTCGTTTTCCATTCTTGATCTTGACCGGGTTTGGTGGACTCTGGATATGGGACCTATGTTTCACGATCTGGCATGCATATGATGAATTAAAAACAAAATGTATGATGAGAATGCGATGCATATGTAATGTGTATATATATAATATATTATGAGCCGATTCATGACTTTCGTAACCTTTGAACAAGATTTCTGAGTTGACTGGATTACCATAAAGGAGGGTTTGCCAAGTTCTTATCATAGTGGCTTACTCAACACATTAAGAAAGGAAATACGTCATGGACTTCTTATAAATAACATAATTGTTCATACAAAACAATAATGGAAAAGAGAAGTCCTATACATTGCTACTTCTAAAAGGCATTTCCCCTATTAGCTAAATCCCTAATAAAACAGACCATGGCCCCCATGTATTCTCGATACTTTGAACCGTCATTTCCAACTTCGGTGGCTTGCTGTTGCAACCTTTCTGCACAATGGGCTACGTGCTCCACCTGTTTTGACATATGTCTTATCTTATCATGGAATACAGCGTTATCTCCGATTATTGCTTTGTTGCTGGCTCCTAATGCTTCATTGCTTCTTTCCAATACTCGCACCATACCCTCTGATTGTGCCAACTTATCTCTTGTCCTCTGTAGTTCCTCCTTTTCGATGTCCAGCTCTGCTATTTTGGAATTGATTTGAACTGCGAAGCTGTCCATGTAGTCTTGGCATTCTTGACGCTCTTGCTTAGCCTTGCTCATCTCTTCTTCCATCTCGAAGTAGTGGCTTCTCAACTCCCTAAACTCTTCTTCTCGTACTTCAATCTCCAATTGTAACGCCCTCATCCTTCCTTTTGAAGACTCAGCTCTCTTCTGGTAATCTCTCATGTCAGACTCAGCGACCCTTCTCGCATTTCTTTCTTCCTCTAGTTGCACCATGTATTGAGCTCTAACCTTCCTTTCTTCTTCTATGTCGAGGTTGGCTAGACGATTCTTCTCCTTTTCATCTTCTATTTTCTTTAAAAGAAGTTTCCTTCCCTTCTTCAAAGAATCCATCATCTCCTTATCCACATTCACGCCTTTTGTTGACCTCTTAACCTTAGCCAATTCTTTTTCTGCTACCCCATTCTTCTTGACCAACTCGTCATAATCAGCTATTCGATTCCTTAACTCAACCTGGACCCCCGTTGTTACCTCTTCAGCTACCTCGGCCCTTTTCTGCCATTCCTTTAGAGACATTAGTTGTTTCTCTTGTTTTTCTAACCGCTGATTCAAGAAAACCCTCATCGTATTTTCCTCCTCGAGCTGGTTCTCTAGCAGTTGTTGTGGCCCCTTGCTTTTGCTGAGTTCTATTATACATTGATCTAACTGTTTTCTTAGATCTTCTTCGTCATCCTTTCTTTTCCTTTTCTGTGGTTCTATCGCTGCCTCTGGCTGTTCTTGTGTAGAGAGACCCTTCGCTGCAGAAAAATCTTCATTCCTCCAAACTGTATAATTATGGCTGAATGAGGTTTCAAAACTGCTTCCTTCTTCTCTTTTCACCTTCACGGGCCTTTCCCAATCCTGCCGGATAAGCGCCATTTCTTCTATGAATGGTTGGTGCTTGAATAACCCAATAAAATCAGCTAAACCCAAGGTTCTTGGCGTATATTGCATTCCGCCCAACTGCCTTGTTACGAGGGCGGGCGCATAGCTGATGTAACCGGTTACACCAATTAGAGGAACCCATATCTTGCTTCCGCAGCTCATTGTGCAAATAACGTTGTTCATCCACGGCGCTTTCCATTTGAAGTTGCTACTTGGCAATGCTGCATACTTATCCCTCCATGCTTTCTCATCCCAATTCTTCCAAGTCTCATCTATGGTAATCTTTAGCGGTCGCAAGTCAAACCACCAAAAGTTGTTGAAGATGTCTCTCGGTGCTTCGATATGACTAATTATCCATAGGTACAACATAGGGACGCAGCATCTCATAGCTCCTTTTCCATGTGTCCGGCAGTGACTAGGAGATAACATGGTTTCCCCCAAGATGGCTGAGGAAGGATTGATCCGGTCACGCTCATACTCGACGAAGACGTTTGCTGCTTCTAAACTGATGACCCTAGTTTCAGAAGGGAACAACACTAGCCCAAAAATGGCGAAGGCCACCAACCTATATCGCTCGTCTCCCAACTTGCCTTCTTCGGCATTTTTCTTCATTCGGGCTTCAATGACCTTCCATTTAAAACCCCCTTCAGCGACTCTACACTGGCTGATCTTTCCTAAACTTAATAAGCTGACTACTTCCGAAGCTGTGTCTTCAAATCTGCGTCGGTGGTAGATTCTGTGGCTATCATTTGGAAAGTCCAGAATTCTCTCATATTCTTCCAAGGTGGGTGTCATATCGATGTTTCCAAAGGTAAAACACCGATAACTCGGATCCCAAAAATGCAGAAGGGCTTTGATCGCCGCTGCTTGTACAGGTAACCTCATTATCTGTGTAATTCTCCCATATCGCCTTTCAAACAAAGTCTCATCGATATATTCCATGATAGGCAGCAACTTTCCTAAGTCGTTTACCATGTGATTTACCTTGGTAATGCATGGTAAACCACTAGTATCGATTCTTGGGCATTTTCCTTCGGCAATCTGAGCCAACTCAGACTCTTGTCCATATTCTTGGAAAGAGAGGTACTTAGTCATGATTTCAGCTCAAAAACCTGGGTAGATGAATTCAACAGTATTAATCGTGATGCAAAATGAAAGTAAGATTCACAACCTAAGGACAAGCTCTAATTATCAAGTGAGAGTGGGTAGTTTTTCTATCTGGTCTTGAAGGGTCTCATATCTGCCCAGTGACGTTCTTCGTAAAGAAGTATGGGAGCGTTGCAAGGAACAGTTAAGACACGTATGCCCACCATTACCAAGCAGGCACTCAGATATGAGTTGGGTGTTTCACGCATTTAAACCCTGACCAATAGTCTTAGGGTAAATCGCTAATTCCCCACTTAACTTAAAGCTTGTGTGTGCTTTTTAAAATTAAACCAAGTGATGCATGAGACAATTGTATAGAATGCATGAATAATATGAATAAAATAAAATAAATACGCAAATAAAAGGACAGGCATATTAACAATAAACACCCAAAAAAACACAAACAAATCAGACAAAAACAAAGCTTAGTCTACAAGGTCCCCAGCGGAGTCGCCATTCTGTCGCACGTATGCGGCGTCGCGGCGAAAAGACTAAGTTTTTTCCATTTTTAAATCGACGAAGTAATATATATATATGGAGATACGAAAAATATTATTTTTCATTGGTGAAAATGGAGTGGGAGTCGCCACCTAGTATTTTGGTCACTAGGAACCCTAACTGGTCTCAGAGATTTGGTACGGGGACTGGTTGTGTAAAGGGAAGGTATTAGCACCCAAAATACGCCTTACCTAAGGTAAGCTGCATTGTTTTATTGTCTGATAAAAACTAAGGTGTTATTATACATTCTAGTCGTTGGTCTGTCTATGGTTCAAGAAAAATCCTCCTCAGTAAGAAGGTCTTTTATCTTATCGGGTAAAATTTTAACCGTTCTAATGTCTATACCAAAAATAATAATATTTAGGAATACATTTTACGTATAAATTCGTAATCCCAAATATTTAAAAAAGAAAACAAAAAGAATTTTTTTGAATTTTTTTGAAATATTGGCCTAGTTCTCATGGCTTAAATAAACTGGTTATTAAAGCCAAAATGCATGCTAATACATATATTGTTTTGAAAATTTTCTTTGTTGTGTAAAAAAAATATGATGTTATGATATTTATATCTATATATATTGGAGAGACTAAGCCGTATTTTAAAACAAAAACAATTTTTGAAAATATTATTATTATTAATTTTTTTTTGCTTTTTGACGTGAATCGGGTATTTAAATACCGAGCTTGTATCCTTACGGTATAAAAATACAACCCAATATTATTCCACCTTAATAAAAAATGCAGAAAAATCAACAACATTTTTAGGTACTTTTAGAAAAAAAATTTTGAAAGCAAAAACATTTTTTTTCTCAGAAAATCTTTGATATTTTTAGGCAAACCGGGTATTTTTAACACTGGTTTTGTATCTTTACAGTATAAAAATACCAACCAACATTAACCCATTTTGACAAAAACATTCAGGGAAATCAACAATATTTTTCAAGATTTTTTCGAAATATTTTTTTTTAATAAAAAATATATATACACAATATACACACATATATATTACCAAATACTATAATTCATAATATATATATAATAAAATTCGGGTTGGGCCGGCCCAAATGAATGGGCCGAACCCAACCCCGCTGGAATCGGACCGATCTCGGCCCGCAAGGAGGATGGGTCGATCTCGGCCCGCAAGGAGGTTGGGCCGATCTCGGCCCAACCCAAAAATTCTTTAGACTGGGCCAGACTCGGTCTGGCCCAAAATAAATAATAACAAAACTGGGCCGGAAACCCGGCCCAGTGTAACAAAAAACTCACGGGGAAGGGAAAATAATTCCCTTCCCCTACCTCCTGCATGCAGAACGATTCTGCATGCAGGAGGATAACAGAAATAAACAAAAAATGAAAACGCAGGGAGGAAAGAAGAATACCTGGCACGGCGGAGGTGATGTTGCTGGTTGAACGTCCGGGTTGACGGTGCTGCAGCGGAGGTCGGCGGCTCACAAAGATGGTTCCCAGCAGTCCGGTGCCTCTCGGGTCGTGCTTGGTTTTTTTTTTTCTTTCCACTAAGCTTTCCCAACAGCTTCAATCTTCTTACCCCTTCTCCCAGCTTCGTTTCCTTGAATTTTATGTGTTTATTACTTTAGTCCACTGTTTCTCTCTCCTTCAGTCTCTCTCTCTCTCTTCGTCTCGGTTATTTTCCTTCTCCTCTCCTCCCCGTGCTTACAATCTCCACCTTTCTTTTATAGGCGAGCAGGGGCTGCATGGGCAGCGTGGGGAGCAGAACGTCGTGGGTTGCTGGGCAACGTGGGGAGCAGCACAGCGCCGGTCGGCTGGTCGGTGAGCGTGGTCGATCACGGCGTGGCCCTCCTGGCTTCGCGTCGTCCGAGGTGCATGGGCCTGGTCTGTCAGTGCACGCGAGGAGAGAGGGGCACCGGTTGATTAAACAACGTTTTTCGTCCATGTTGCTGCACGTTAGGGGAGGAAGAAGAAACGGGAACAGTGCCGTTCAAAACAGCACCGTTCGGTCCTCTTTTTTTTTTTTTTAATATATGAAACGACGTCGTTTTGGGGAAAACGCGCCGTTTCATTTAAAAAAGGCGCCAGAATACGCAAAATTTCAACTCAGCCCTCAATTATCTTTTGATTCTTTCAATTATGTCCCTGCCAATTTCAGTCTTCGCCCCCATAGTTGGCCGCGTTTTTCATCTTGGTCCTTGGCCTCTGACTTATGCAATTAAGCCCTCAATTGATCAATAAACTTCCAATTTCTTCAATTACACCCTTGGATCAAATCAAGACAGCCCCCTCTATTTACCCGCGTGTTCCAAATTGGTCCCTGGTTTCGGATTTTCACAATTAAGCCCCTAATTGGCCATTAAACTTCAATATTTATGCAATTAAGCCCCTGATTTGGCCTAATAAATTCCAAAAAAATATATTTTGGCCTCAGAACTTAAATTTCTCCCAATTAAAACCCAAATTGACCTAAAAATAAATTTTTCTTGCACTCCAATCCTCTATAAATTCAAATAAAATCGAATTAAGTCCCTAAACATCCAAATTTGGGCTTTTCTCCTCAAAAATTCAAATTTTCCTTCTCAACAGGGCTCTCATCCGTCAAGAAAATACTGCCAAAAATCCAATCTTTGTATTTTTTAACCTCCTTGACAAATCTTTCGACCATTTTCTGAGCGCTTATGCCTCCTGTTATTTTTCTAACCTTCTTCGGCTATTTATTTATTATCATTTTTATTTTTTTGTGGGGACCCAAAAATGGGTTACAACAGTATCCTACAAAGATATAAAGGACTGTTTTTTGATAAAATTTATGTTGTCTTGTATCTTAGGTGTAATTAAGGGAAGCTTTTAGACCCAAAGACTTGAGGAGATGAATAATAAGGAAGAGTTTCGTGCAATGTAAAGTATGGAGATTCAGAATTACGAGCATATGAATGCAATAGAATACCTATGTATTTTCCTTCTCCATCAGAGTGAAAATCCTTGATCTGTAGTTTAAAGCTTATGTATTTTCCTTCTTCATCTCCACAGGTGTGATGAACCACACCTGTGGAGATGAAGTGTGATGAACCTCTCTCTCTCTCTCTCTCTATATATATATATATATATATATATATAAGCATTCTATCTGTAAAGTTTACCTTTTCCCTGTAAGGGTGCGGGGTGTATGTAGTTCCATTTTTTATTTTTTTTTACAAAAGAACTAAACTAGGTCAAGCAATTGAATAGGAAAAACCAGTTTTTTAAAGTGAAATAATTGATAAGAAGCTCTAGATATTCAAAATCAATTTATCAACAGTGGATTTATAAAAACAATTGCTTCTTTTTATAAAAAAAAATTATAATAATATATTTTAATTAATCTCAAAATACATTTACTTGTCCCTTCCCTTTGATGGCTTTAAAAAACTGTTTAATGTGCGAGGGGGTAAAGTATTATTATAAGATAAACAAATGTTGTTTTTATTTTGGGGTCTACTGATTAGTACTTAAAAGTGCATGTTTATCAAAGTTTTATATCATTATTTTGCACTTGAAGTATCAGTAACTCCTTAACTAAAACATGTTTTATAATAACAAGTTTGATACTATAAGATACCTTAATTTATGGTAAATCATCATCTTAAATGCAGGACTATCACATAAATAAAAGGATTGATTGATGAGTTTAAGAATTGAAAGTGAAAGGACAAAGAGATGGCCAAACTTAGAAAAGAGATGCTGGTGTAGTCCAAATCGGAACATTTCTCGGTAATTGGATCATATCTGGAGCTCTAGATCTCGGATTTAGGTCCACTTTATATGGATAGAAAGGTAAAACACAGGCCTACAACTTTCATTTGGACACCAAGATCTAAGAAGGCTGTTTTCAAGTCCAAATTATAGGAACAACGAAGAAGTCTGAAGCTGTCCTACAACCCAAACACTATTTAGTGTTCAGCCCATATCTTGAGTTCTAGAAGTCCAAATGACCTCATCTTTTTTTTGTTGGAAAGCTGAGACAATTTCCTAGAACATTCCTAAGGATTCTGGGCAAATTATGATGTTAGCAATGACGTCTTATTCAGACAAAAAGATAAAGATTGTCACCAAGTCAAGATGTGGCCACCCACTCATCAATTAGTCAACAAATCAATAGTTCCAAATTTTGGCCTATAAAAGGAGGCACTTACCATGTATTGAGGCATCTTGGTTTCCAGATCAAGATCATGCTCTTGCTTTCTCTCTTTGTATTGCTTATGTTTTGCTTTCATTACTATCAAGTTTATGCACTTCATTTCCTTTCCTTTATTTAGTTAACTCCTTTCTCATTTATGTTCTTGTCTTGTTCATTCATGTTTCTTTCTTTCATTATGTTTAGTTAAGTTAATTATGTCAAGGTGAAAAGGGTACACTAATGGTGTAAGAATAAATATAATATAAACTTAACATGGACCTTAATGTTGGATACTAACATGTTTTATATTTGTTATCTTGTTCACTTTTAATACTTTGCTTGTTAAATGGTTAATCTAGATTTATGTTGTGTAACACTTGGTACAACAAATACTTGGCACTTTCATAGCCCATACTGTACGGTATAACCGACACCCAAGCTATGAAAGGAACTTGATTTGTTGTTAACATAAGTTATAATCATGAATGCCTGCCAACATTTACAAGTATTAGCTTTATTCGAATAAGATAATAATGTAATCATGTTAACAATTTATAATCTGATTGGAACCTCCTTTATGTGTGGTTTCCAATTGAGTAATAAGAGTTTATACTATACTTGTTTGAAGTACCATTAGTGGATCCTCTAACCTTGACATTTGTCTTTATCATTGTTTAATCCTTACATCAATTTTACATCTCAAAGCTCTCTTTATTATTACTATTACTATTATTAATATTACTACTACTACTACTACTATTATTATTCCTATTATAATTATTATTAGTATTACTACTAAGTATTATTATTATTATTATTACTATTAATATTATTATTACTATTATTGTTGTTGTTGTTGTTGTATTGTTATTTATAATTTATACAATTAACCTCTCTGTGGTTCGACCTCGGTCTTACCGGGTTATTTATTACTTCGACACTCCTGTACTTAGAAGAAGACATCAATCTTTTGGTCGTGTTATCTACCTTCACCCACTTGTAATTTTTATCCTCTCATGTTTAGTGGGCCGGTGAGCCTAAGATATTTGTAGCTTGATCGGTGATTTTTTTTCATTAAAATATTATCCTCAGATATAAATAAGATGGATCCAGGATTCAACATTAAAGGGCTAAAATGAAGATTTATTATTTACAGGGATTATTATGTACAAATATACTTCATCTTTTAGAAATAATTTTAAAGTTAAGGGACTTTCCTAGATCCGCCCTTGCCAGGCTTGAATCTAGAGAGCATATAGAATTAAGTCCCTTAATTATAGCTATTGTCTTGTGCATCTGGGTAGACAAGGCAAGAGACTTAGAGAGAGAGGGGGGAGAGAGGGAGCGCGGTGCTGCAATATATATATAGGAAGAGGCTCGCTGCTTGGGACTCTATTTACAGACACGGTCCTCTGATCTCCGTCCTCAGGTCAGCACTAACTTGTTCTGCTCTTTGAAATGTTTAGTTTTTCGAAATTTAATGTTTTGGATTTGCTTTAAGCTCTGCAGACAATAGGTGGTTCGGTGTATCTAGTTCCATATTTATTTATTTTAAAGTTGGTTTGCTTAATTATGTTTTAGTTTTCCAGCATATATAAAACATTTAGATTTTGTTGTTAATTTCATTGAACCTGCTGTGAAATGATCAGAGGTTCGACTTTAGATTTCTATGGGTATTAAGATAGCTATAGAGCAAGACTTGATTAGCGGTGGTCAACAAGTCATTATCGGTATCAATACCCTTTGCAGTCACTTTAATTACCCATACTAATTACCCATATCTAATAAAAATGAGCAACGGTATTACAAAAGAAATAAAACAAAAAAAAAATCAGATTGTACCCAAACAAGGAACAATAAGTTTTTTTTTTTATATAAAAAATAGTAGTAATGTGTTTTGAGTGATTTGTTGATTAAGTTTCATCTTGGCATCTCAAAGTCATCAAATGCTTTATTAAAAACATTTTATAATTATTAGCAGTTTTCCAAGCATATAATGTTCAAGTTTATTAGAGAGAGAAAGAGAGAGAGAGAGAGAGAGGTGCAGCAATATACAGGAAAGAGGCTCGCTGCTTATAAGGACACAGTCCTGCTGGGTTCGACTTTAGATTACTATGGGTAAAAAACTTTAGTTAGGCTGTTCGAAATCTGATCTGCACTATCTAGATTATAGATCCTTATATCGTAATTGCATCCATAAATTCTCAGCTAAATTGATTCATATACGACGCATATAGTAGCATTTGATCAAAATTGGATAAATCACCCAAATACTATTTCTGGGAAGCTAATATTCACATATAGTAGCATTTGATAATATGGATTTATAAAAATTTTAAGCTCAAAAGATTTTTATTTAAGAGGGAGTGTTATAAAATAATATAAATTATATATTAATATTTTATTTAATAGTTTAAGTTATTGGGTTAAGATGGTTTTTCAAAATAACCTGTAAATGCATCATCGATCCAAAGAAATTGGATAACTTAAATGCTTCAAATTTGAAAAATCTGAAAATTAAACACCATGCATATGAACAAATTATATCAAATTTTCACACAAATTGACGTTTAGGTGATAACGACTGGATCGATGGATTGTACATACGTTCCAAAAATATTAAATGACTGATCAAGAGTAATTACAACAGTTCATCTGTTTTTTTCCAAAAATATTAAATGACAAATATAGTCATGAAGTAGTATGGAAAATTGTGCTTTGATTTTGTGAAATAACATAGCAATCACTATATTAGTCAGGTAAAAATATATCTCAAAAAAAAAAAAACAAAATCTAAATTGAATTATATACCTTCCATTGATTCTAGGTTTGTTGCACGGAACCTGCAGACTGGAAAAGGATAAATTTACTGCAAGGGGTTCAAACATGAAAAACGATGTTGAACAGGCAAGGGCATCAAACATGGAAGACGATGAGTCAAGTGCTCCAAACAAGGGAAACGTTATTGATGTAGGAAGTGATTCAGACATTGATAAGGATATTAACAACTTAAGTGCTTCAAACAAAGGAAAGGATACAGAAAGTACCTCAAGTATTTCAAACCCGGAACTCAAAATTGAGATGACTAGCAGGATTTTGGAACAGTTGCATGATAAGATGGAAGGGATGACCTCTCAACAGGACCGGGCTGATTGCTGTATATACAGGGTGCCCAAATCGCTTCGAGGCGTAAATTGGAAAGCCTACACTCCACTACTGATTTCAATAGGTCCTCTTCACCGCGAGACTAAAAGAATAGAGGCCATGCAAAATCATAAATGGAGATGTTTCAAAGAGTTTACTGAACAGGATGGGATGAATGAGGAGAAAATTAGGGATCTTGTGATCAGCATTCAGAATAAAGAAAAGCATATCCGAATCTGCTATTCAGAGAAATTCAACCGAATCAGTAGCTGTGATTTCATAGAGATGATCTTGCTGGATGCTGTTTTCATCATCAAGTTTTTGAACGAGTATCAACAGCCTAATCATTTTGAGCCCAGGATGTTGTTTGACATACGAGAAGACTTGATTCTACTCGAAAACCAACTACCTGTCTCCATCATTTGGGATATATATCATGAGATCAATCGCGATCTCCGAGATACAACATGGGAATCTTTTCTTGATCTTGTTACCTATGTTTTTGGAAAGCACACAGGCGATATTACTACGTTTCATTTTGAAAAGCACAAGTTTTCACAAGTGGCAGAAACCAGACAGATTGTAAAGGGAAGCAAGCATTTCACTGATTTACTAAGGAGTTTTATGCTGAGGGGATCCATTGAACGAACTTATAGTTTTAATCCTATCAAGCTGAAATATAGTGCGGTCATGCTTCGCAACGCAGGAGTCAAGTTTCAGGTCACCCAAGAAGAATGCTTGGTCAACATAAAATTTAAGAAAGGAGTGTTGAAAATACCACGCTTGGAAGTTGATCACAGCTTCGAACGTCTTGTACGAAATATCATGGCCTTGGAGCAGTGCTGCTACCAGCGAGAAGCTTACGTATGCAGTTACATTAAGTTTATGGACCATCTTATCGACAGTGCAGAAGACGTGGGTTTGCTAGTCCGAAAGGGAATCATTCTCCACTGGCTAGGTGACGATGCCGCAGTTTCAAATGTGATTAACAATTTTTGCGAAAATATTGGTAACAATTACACTTGTTTTGGTGATATCTCTCAAGAGATAAATTCCCACTATGAGAGCCGCTTTAACCATACGAAAGCAACCTTGAAACTTGTATATTTCGCCAATATTTGGAGAGGTACGGCAACTGTTGCAGCAGCTATCCTGCTCATCCTCACTTTCATACAGACTATAAGTTCCGTAAAATCGTTATAATGATTTTATCTTGCTTAGTTTCATTGCTTCTACGTAATAATGGATTGGATTGTTATTGTTAATTTCCTTTGAAAAATGTTTTTAAATTGTGAGTTTGTGTTGTTCTGAACCAATAATATGATGGTAATCCATAGATATTATTGATGAAAGCTAGCAATTTAGACTACAAGTTTTATCCATGATCTAAGCTCAATATTACAAAACAAATTAAATTTATTGGGTGTCAGCCCATATTAAATTTAAAACACAATCTAAATACATTTCATGGTTCTTACTTGTAGAAAACAAATTAACTAAGGATATTTTAAGTAATTTTCATTTTAATTTTTCAAAGATATCCTTTAAATAAGGGACATTTGAGATAAATTGCACATGACTTGTCTATAAATAGACAACAAAGTCACCAAATCAAAGACACAAGCATAAAGGCATAGTTGACAAGTAAAGAAGACACATAAAAAAAAAAACAAGAAGAAGCAGAAGACAGAAGGACAACAAATACAGACTAAAGATCAAATACAAATATTTGAAAGTTCTCTCAAATAAATTCAAGTCTATTAAAGAGGTAAAGGACCAAAGTCATTACATTCATCAAATCAAATCAAGTTAAGATCTCACACGGTTATGGAGATGCTTTCTGAGTATTGTGTCCATCAAATATCTCTTTAAATGAAGGAGCTGAAAAGATCTATCAAGTAAAGAGATGTTTAGATCATCATGGTGATGGACCAACTAAAGAAATAAAATCCACAAACTGAAAGCACCCAAACGATCATAGATCCATCTTGAAAGAATACTCATCAAGATCCTTTAGAAAGCTAATATTCTCTTAAAAAGCAACCAAAACAAGAGCAACATGATCAAACAATAGTATAAAATGCTTTAAGGGACACTATTGGATCATCATTGGGCTCACTTACTCCGTAATAACTATTGTATAGGATTGTTGATACTATTCATTCTTAAGTCATATACTAAGCATATCAATGAAATGAGTATGCCACCAAACTATCAACATTTAAAGTTCCAACAATTTAAAAGTAAAGGTAATTCAAAGCAATATATTGCTTATTTTATGGAGACTTGTAATAATAAAGGAACCTAAGGAGACTTACTGGTGAAGAAATTCATCTAGTCCCTAGAAGCAAAAGATTAGTATATTTAAAAGTCTATTGTTATTTACAATCAAAATGAAAAGTTATTAAATCCAATTTATTTTATTTACAACGTCTTAATCTACCAAATTACAATAAAAAATGAGATATAAAAAGTTTAACTGTAGATTGTTTTTTATTATATCATATATTTATATATATCTTATAAATATACATATAATATAAGTATTTTAAATATAATATTATAGACATATAATCTTGTTAAATATTTTTGAAATAAATTTTATTTTTAAAACCTTAAAATACTTTTAAAAAAAAAATTAATGCCAAATTAGTTAGTGGTGTTAACTAAGAGTTTATTTTGTATGAGGTTGTGGAAAGAGAGATTTGTGGAAGGCGTATTTATAAGAAGTTTATTTTATGTGTTAAAAAAAGTGTTTTCTAGATTTTTTTTTAATTAAAAAAAAACACTTTTCTAGTGGTTGAGTTTCTATAATTTATCAAACATCAGGAAACTTGAAAACTAGTTTTTAGGAAAAGTGGTCACAAACAAGGCATACTTCTTCATGATCACATCAATTTTAAGCGAAACGGGCATTGACGGTGATAATTTTAAATCTTAAGAAGAAATTAAGATGGGTTATTTTAAGATTTTGAATTTTTTTTATTAAAATGTAGGAAATTAAGTTGCCAAGCGGGCCGGGAAGAGGAATTGATCAAAGCCGTGTATCAAATTGCGCGCAATTAGCTATATATTTGAGATAAATGTTGAACGCAGCTAGTCAACTTGTATGTTCATATACTGTAAAATTATATAATATAAGTTTGAAGTAAAAAAACTAAAGATTAATCCATGTTTATATCCTTGTCTTCTAAGAGGTGTGTTCTTACGATATGAACAAATACACTAGCACGATTATTAGTGAATTTAGCTTGTCTTCTGCAAATACCATGAATTAAGCAACTCGCTTCAATGCAAGGCACAAGAATGGATTTTATTTTCAAGTCTCTTGACTTCTCTGGGGAAGCTTGAAGATCACAGGTCATGATTCAAGCGAGCAAGAACTGCGAGGTACGTACGAGAATTCAAACCATATTTGCTAGGAAAAAAAAGAATTCGAACAACATTAATTAAGTAGACTTCACCACGAAGATATGTAGCTATCTCTTTTCTACAGTCAAGATAAGTTCCTTTAGCTTTTAAAAGTAAGCCTGGGGAGAGGCTTTACATGTGTTCTCACCCAAGTTGGCTTTACTGCTGTGGCTCACAGCATCTGCAAGCTAACGTTTGCACGATAAGGTAACATTTTATTATTATAATGATTTAAAAAAGAGAGAGAAAACATTATTATATCATAGCCATGTCTACCAGTATTAAATTAAGAGAAAAGGTTAAGTATTTATTGGTGGTTCTATCAACGCATAAATGCTGCATGATGGACCAACTTAACTGCATTTTTTTTTTCGAGTACAAATAACTGATAAACTTAAGAAAAAAATGTTTAAATTTATAAATTTCATATGAAAAATATTTTTAATTTATAAAGTTTATCAGTTATTTGTACTCGAAAAACTACGGCAAAAGGCGGTAGCAGCAGAAATCAAGAAGGAAAGTCTAGAAATAAAAAAAATCAGAATTACAGTTGGCAACCATAGTATCATTCAGAATTGAAATTTCAGCTGCAACCTCAGTTTTAAAAAATCATGAAAGATAATATTTATATGAATTATTTATTAATTTTTTTATATAAAATATTAAAACTCCAAATATTTGTTTTTTAATTTTTTCAGGTTGGCTCTGTAACCCAAAACTCGGCTCTTTGACAGAATCAACTCCCGAGCCTAGTTTAATAAATACTTGCTATTATAAATATCATCACTTTGTTAATATTATTAATTTCACTATTATTATTATTATCTTTTTTATTGAAATCATCATCTTTATATCATCATTATAAAAGCTACCACCAATATTACCACAACAAATCATGATCATTTGACTTTCATCATAATTTTTTACTTATTTATTTATCAGAAATTATAAAATTTATTAGATGAAAAATATTTTATGTTATATTAACAAAATATTTAATTACCCAAACCAAACTCCCCTTGAAAATATAAAAAAAGTTTCATAAGGTCCACAATTTGATGGTATCTTATATATTGGATCTTTCTTAGTTTGTCCACCTTTTTTTTTTAATTAGTGTTGTTGAAAAAAAAGATACAACCATCATTAATTATTGAAACATCAAGTAGTGCCCAAAAAATACAAAAATTAAGACATTAAACAGAGAGCCTTATCATTTTGTTCAAATGCTATTAGTATGATACCACTGACAGAGAAATTAGAGTACATCCTCACTATGGTATGGTCGAAATCAATTCAAAAGCTAGACTCCGCTATGTAAACTATGTCTTTGTTTTCGCAAAGCAATATCAACAAGTTTATTACACATACACCTCTTCCTTTAGAAAGGCCCGATCAAGAGTCGATTGGTTATCTGTTTTAAAAACAAAACCCGGGGGTCGTGTCGAGGTTGTTCAGGAAGAGAACGAAGACACAAGTGTGCGAGATGAAGTCTTTCAAGTTAGTGAGTTAGTTGAACCATATCGAGTTGCTCATTCGATTGACTTAGAAGAAAATTCAAATTTTCGTGTTTTCGATGATAGTCTTGTTGATGTTGACGCTGAGGAGTTGAATGTTATTCTTGATAAAGATGATGATGATGATATCCATATTGAAGATTGCGATAGAGTTGATGACTGTTGAATTGACTATGAAGAAGAAGAAAATTCTGAGTAACTATCAGAATCAAGGAAAGTGAAAAGCATCTTTTTATAATGTAATATTATGGATGATATTCTGTAACATGAAATATTGATTTTATAATTGTTAACTGCTATTATTGTTTTGTGCTGGTAGTTTGTAATTTAAGTGTTTGCAGGAGGGTAAATAGACAATACAAACATATTCTTTCATGCACAGTGCACGATCACCGTGTCGCTATAAACGAAAAACATTTGTCGCTATTTTACTGAGAGTTGTAAAATATTTACTGGAAATGCCACAATCACCGATGTCTATACCGACGAATACTGTATCCATCGGCATTTTACAATGAGTTGAAAAATATTTACTAGATATGCCATAATCACCGACGTCTCTACAGACAGAAATATTCCGTCGGTATTTTATCGAGAGTTTAACAATATTTACTGGAAATGCCATAATCATAGTCGTGTATACCGACAGATACATTCTGTCGGCATCTATAGGCATTTGGCGACAGTTCACAATTACATACAGACTTACTGACGGATGGTGCGAATTTTAAAGGGCAGGTATTAATGCACCTCTGACCGCGTGCACTTGCCGACAAAATAACCAAAGGACTACGAAAATTATGGAGGGTAATTAAAAAACTTTAGTGTGAAATTCAAAATTTACCGATGGATTTTTGAAAAGTCACGAACTAAATAATTTTAAATAATATTATTTTAATATTTTGTTGGTAAATCCATCTATAAAACTACGCTATCAATCCCAGCGACCGCCCTTTTAGTTCATTTTTCCTCTACTTTGTTTGAGAGTTCTCTCGTTTTTGTTTTTTCCCTCTCATTTGCTGCTAATTTTTTGTTTTTTTCCTTGTAATCTCTAGTTCAATCTTCATCAAATTATAAGGTATGTATTTCCCAAACCGAGGGGTTTCATCATGGACTTTGTAGCATAGAAGTTCTCTTTCAGCTTGTTCCCTTTCGGTAAAATGCTTCTCGCCTATTCGATAATTTTGTCATAACCGGCCTCAACAAACCCGTGATCTAACTTGATGGTGAACACTTGTACTACGGCCGAAAATTTACTGTGGTTCGTGCAGTCATCCCAAAATGGTTCGTTAGAATCTTTCAACAAATCAAAAAACCTTGTTGCATCTGCATTATGTTCTTGTTCTATGATTGGACATTGATTGACATTACCTTGATTCATTCTCATTGCATCTATAACCATATTCCTCTAAGGATTATTGTCACACGTCACCCGTGCGGTGTCGGCTGGTGATTTTTTCATTCTTCGTTTGCGTTTGATTCGTTGGGAGTCACCACCTAGTATTTCGTTAAGGGCTATTAGGAAACCCGAATGTACTGGTCTTGTCAGAGATTCGTGCGTAAGGGACTGGTTGTGATTAGGGAACGTATTAGCACCCCTAATGCACCTTAGCTGAGGTAAGCTGCTTCGTGGCTTTAAGGTGTTAAAGAAGTTTTAAAATTTTGTCTTTTCATCAGATATTAGAAATACAACTTACGTATAAGTTAATAATTCTTGACTGTGAGCAAATCAAAATATTAAATTCTTCTTTATTCTTTGCAATTTTATCATAAATTAAAAAAAAAACATTCATAAAACAAATGCAAACATACACATACACTTTCACTATTTTTTTTTTCTTTTACATCCACATTACAAATTATAAAAATTCAAAATATATACAAAAATTACATTAAACAATTTAAAAATTACAAAAAAAAAAAACAAAGAGCCACTGAAATAGAAGCAGGAACAGTGCTGGAAGGCTTCTTGGGTTGCCAGAATAGTGGCGGTGTGTCTTTCCCACGCACCATCGCCACTAGCAGCAAGTGGGTTCACGCGCCGCCGCGAGAAAGAACTTGGAAACAGTAGATCAAGAACGGCTTCTTCTTCTCTGTCTTCCTAAACCGTCAGTGACCTGCAGAACAAGAAAGGAAATGCACACAACAATCGATTTTAGTTTTTCTTTCTTTCTTGTTTATGGATCGTTTTTTTTCTTCTACGTTTTAGATTTGTTTTTCTCTCTACTGATCCGCTATTCTTTTGGTTTCTCCTTTTCTGTTTCAGACGGTTGGGCGATGAATGGGTTGTTGTCGACCGTTGTGCAGCTACTGGTGGCCGGTTTGGTCTGTGATGGCTGCGGTGGAGTTGTGTTGGAGAGGAAGCTGGCGGCTGTTTTGATGCAGGGGATGTTTTAGTCTGTTGTGGTTTTATGTGGAGGAATTTGGTGATGGTTGTGGGGTGTTGATGCCTAGGAGAGGGATGTTGTGGTCGGGTGAAGGGGATGCAACCGAGAGAGGGATGGGGGGAAGATGGAGGTGCAGGTTTAAGGGGTTATGTGGGTATGGACTATTGGCTGAGGGAAGAATGGTTGATGGAGGAGTGATGGGGACGGTCTCGGTGCAGGGAAAGAGAGAGGGTTGGTGGCGATTGCTTTGGCTGGTTCTCTGTGGGCTGAGAGGTGAGGGACGATGGGCGTTAAGTGGTCAGTGGCTAGGAAGAGTGGGGTTCTGTGTTGTGGCCTCAAAGGAAAAAGGGGACAGCCGGTCTCTGTTGAACAGGGAAGAGAGGCTAGCTGAGATGAAAAAGAAAATGTGAGATCACAAGGGAAGAAGCAAATCCCGAACCAGTGGGGGGGGCGCGACTGGTCTTGTTATTTTCACCAAATGGGGGCGCCGACTTGGGTCAAGAGATAGGTTTTCTAGGGTTAGGTTTTTTTTGTATTATCTCTCCAATGCGCAAAATTGCCCCCCCTCCATCTTGACTGTATTGAGGAGACCAGTATTTATAGGTAAAAATATTGCTAGGTTTTCAAACTTGGTCCCTCAACTTCTTTCTTTTTCATGTAAATTTGATTTTTCTTGTTTTTTTGGATTTTTCAATATTAACATCGACTCGAAAGGAGGAAAATCGACAATTTTAAAAATAACGCGTTCTAAAAACTTTTGAAATTTTAAATTCTTTTGAGACGATGCTAAAAATTCTAAAAATGATGCAAATATATTTAAAAATGTATTTTTTGGATTTTTGATGTTTTTTCTCTATTTTTGGATTTTTCTAAAAATTTATCAAAACATAGGTCAAAAATTGGGTAGCAACAATTATTATTATCATTTTCAACTCCATGCACGTTGCTAGCACTAAAAATTGACCCAACTACCCTTTCTTCCATGCTCTCATTACGAACAACTAGTTCTCCGTGTGCATGCCAACATAAGTAATCCTCCATGAACCCCTTGTGTAAAAGATGCATCATTACAACATCTGGATGCAAATACTTTTTATTTTGACATTTTCTGCATGGACACCTAATACCACCTCTAGTAAAATTTCTGGGAATAAATATTGTGAAATTAATAAAAACCTCAACCCCGTTACAATAATGTATCCTCCGCAATCCTTGTGGTGAATCTCGATACATCCATGCACGATTATTCATTACTTCTATCGAACCTCTATAAAATTATAATGACAACATGTATTAATTAACTATGTTTGGTAAATAAATTTGGACAAATATTGGTTTACCTCCACATTATCCAACAAACTAATTAAAACTTCTCATAAATATGCATTATCAATTATCAACGTCCATACAAATTTATACATATAAATTTACAAAAATTACAACTTCGCAATAGCATTAATAAAAATTAAAACGAACTCATTAAACAAGCTATTAATTATTTCACAACATTAAATATAATTCGGTAATTCAACAAAGTTTCAACAATTTACAAACAAATATAATTTTACAAATTCTAAAACAAACCATAACAAGTATAAAATTATACATTCATACTACAAGTTTGTTTGAGAAATAACAATAAAACAAGTACATACACTAACAAAATACATATACTAAAAAAAACAATAAAATTAACATTTAAATGTTAAAATTAAAAAAATATAGATTTACTTACAAAAAATGATAAAATCCATAATAAATCAGAACACGGATGTTGTGACCACGAAACTTAAAAAAATATGACTTGTGCTGAGAAGAGAGGGATTTTTTTGGGTGGGTGGCTGTTTTCTAGTTTAGGAGGGGATAGTTGGGATGGGGAATAAGAAGAAATAGAGGAAGAGAGGGTCGGTAGAGTGGTTATATATTAGTTGGGAT
This sequence comes from Populus davidiana, assembly GCA_030145905.1. NCBI lineage: Eukaryota > Viridiplantae > Streptophyta > Magnoliopsida > Malpighiales > Salicaceae > Populus > Populus davidiana. The sequence goes on from CM057805.1 coordinate 4,386,569, forward strand.
GGGGAATAAGAAGAAACACCGATGAACTCATTATGTCGGCGATTCTGTTGGTAAGTCTGACGGTGAATTGGTTAGGTCACTGTACAAAGATCCCGTTTTGAATCCCTCGATAAGTAATGAAGTTAATTTCATTTTTATAATGTATTCATCACTTTAATTTTATTGGTCTTTATACCTATCAAATATAAACATTTAAAGGATATAAAAAACATTAGATAAAACGAAGCATTATTTATTCTCCTTTTTCTCAACATTACACAATATTGAAGTTGGTTCACTAGGCTGTAGTTATCAATATTTACTCATTTTTTTTCAAAAAAAGAATCAATTCTTCTTATTTTGTTCATGGTTCAACCTAAAATCAAAACATAGATCATGAGAAAAAATTGATAATTTTGGCGGCTCTGCTAAAAACAAAACATAAGAAAAATCCAAGTATAATTAAAACAAACCAATAAAATATATCTAATTAATTATATATATATAAAAAAACATCATTATAACAAGAATTCAAAAACACATTTGTTAAAACTAGTACATCCCAGCAAAAAAACAAAAAGAAGCAAAAATTATAAAATTATAAAAAAACCTCATTAAAATCTTAACAAACATAAAAAAAAAAGAACAAAAACAAATTTTAAGTTTGGGGGTTTGTGATGCTCAATTAGCTTGATTTGTTTGATGAAAGAAAAATTAATTGATGGAGCTATGCTTCAATCTTTCTATTTGTGATTTATGTTCTTATTTCTATATTTTACCTTATATATTAGGGCTGCAGCGAGAGAAAACGGTAAAATTCATTCAGCTAAAAAGTTATTTATAACTTCATACTTTTTCTTTCCACGTAGATAGTTTTAAAGTTAAAAGATAACAAATATATTTAGTGTTAAAAAGGCCCATTTATTTAAATATTACATCTTCTCGCACTTAATCACTAAGCAATAAAAAGCTAACCTACATAATTAGTCATCATATTTTTTCTTTATAAGTGTCGGGCCCCTGCTTGCTTCCCCTTAATTCCGCCCCTGGATTGAGGATTCAACATTAAAGGGCTAAAATGAAGATTTAATATTTTTACAGGGATTATTATGTACAAATATACTTGATCTCTTAAAAATAATTTTAAAGTTAAGGGACTTTCCTAGATCCGCCCTTGTCAAACTAGAATCTATATAGCATATAGAATTAAGTCCCTTAATTATAGCCATTGTCTTGTGCATGTGGGTAGACTAGGCAAGAGACTTCGAGAGAGAGGGGGGAGAGAGAGAGAGCGGTGGTTCGGTGCTTGGACCCTATATACAGACACAGTCCTCTGATCTCCGTCCTCAGGTCAGCACGAACTTGTTCTGTTCTTTGAAATGTTTAGTTTTTTGAAATTTTATGTTTTGGATTTGGTTTAAGCTCTGCAGACAATAGGTTGTTCGGTGTATGTAGTTCCATTTATTTTATATTAGTAAAGTTGGTTTGCTTAATTATGTTTTAGTTTTCCAGCATATATAAAACATTTGTAATAAATTTTGTTGTTAAAGTCATTAATTGAACTATGAGATAGCTATTGAGCAAGACTTGATTAGTGGTGGTCATCAAGTGATTATCGGTATCAATACCCATTGCAGTCACTTTAATTACCCATACTAATTTATTTAGGAGAACTATCTACACATCTAATAAAAATGGGCAACAGTATTACAAAAGAAATAAAACAAAAAAAAATTAGAAAAAAAAAATCAGATTGTACCAAAACAAGGAACAATAAGTATTTTTATATATAAAAAAAAAACTAGTAGTCATGTGTTTTAAGTGATTTGCTGATTAAGTTTCATCTTGGCATCTCAAAGTCATCAAATGCTTTATTAAAAACATTTTATAATTATTTGCAGTTTTCCAAGCATATAATGTCAAGTTTATCATAGAGGAATGTGTTCTAGTTTATCTACTAAAAGAGTTCCATCTTTGTCAGGAAAAATCACAAACTAATTCAGAATACCCAAATAAATCTGATGTGTCGTAATAGCGCACAAAACACTAGTTAGGTTGTTCTAAATTTAATCTTTATTATTTTGAATTATAAATCCTCATTATATCGTAATTATATCAATAAATTATCAGCTAAATTGATTCATATACAACACATGTCCTAGCATTTGATCAAAGCTAGATAGATCACCCAAGTAGCTAATATTTTTTTTCTATATTTGTTCTCCATATAAAACACATTAAATATATATTAAAAACTCCTAACAAAATATTAGGCTCCCCTCTCTCTTTATATGGGCTTAATGATCCCACATGGATCAAACTAAACAGAAATATATAGGTTATCTTGCAGAATTCGAGGGAAACCAGTGCTTCAGACATTGAGATGGCTACAAATCCCGTTTATTAGAAAGAAAGAGAGAGAGAGAAAGCTACAGATATTTGGGCAAAGCTGGATTCTGAGGTGAAACAGATGTCCTTTAAACGGAACGGTTCCGAGTGCTGCATCTACAGGGTGCCCAAACCGCTTCGAAACGTAAATTGGAAAGCCTACGCTCCACTACTGATTTCAATAGGTCCTCTTGACCGCCAAAATATAAGACTAGAGGCCATGGAAAAGGAGAAACTGAAATATTTCAAAAAGCTTACTGAACGGGTTGGGATGGATAAGAAGAAAAATATTTCGAGCAGCATTGAGAACCAAGAAGAGCGTCTCCGAAACTGTTATTCAGGGAAATTCAAATCAATCAAGAGCCGTGATTTCGTAGAGATGATCCTGCTGGATGCTGTCTTCATCATTCAGTTTTTGCTGGAGTCAAAGGATCATGATATTAACGATCCTAAGAATTTTGAACCCAGGATGACATTTGACATCCGACAAGACTTGATGCTACTTGAAAACCAACTGCCATTCTTCATTATTCAGGAAATATATGACCAGGTCGATCCCCCTAGCCAGGATGCTACAGCCATTCCTTTTCTTGATCTTGCAAAGTATCATTTTCGAAAGTACAAGTTTTCACGGTGGCCAGAAACCAGCCCGAGGGTAAAGGGAAGCAGGCATTTCACTGATTTACTAAGGAATTTGATGTTGAATGGAGCCATTCCGCGAAGTTATAAGATTTATCCTATGAAGCTGAAATATAGTGCGGTCATGCTTCGCGAGGCTGGGGTGAAGTTTCAGGTCACCGATGACAAATGCCCGGTCAACATAGAATTTGAGGAAGGAGTGTTGAAAATGCCAGAGTTGGAAGTTGATCACAGCTTCGAACGTCTTGTACGAAATATCATGGCCTTGGAGCAGTGCTGCTACCCGTATAAAGCTTAAATATGCAGTTACATTAAGTTTATGGACAATCTTATCAACAGTGCAGAAGACGTGGGTTTGCTAGTCCGGAAGGGAATCATTCTCAACCGGCTAGGTGACGATGCTGCAGTTTCAAATATAATTAACCATTTTTGCGAAAATATTGATGACAGTTACACTTGTTTCGGTGATATCTCTCAAGTGATAAATGCCCACTATGAGAGCCGCTTTAACCGTACGAAAGCAACCTTGAAACTTGTATATTTCCCCAATATTTGGAGAGGTACGGCAACTGTTGCAGCAGCTATCCTGCTGATCCTCACTTTGATACAGACTATAGCTTCCGTAAAATCGGCATTCTAGGATTTTATCTTGTTTAGCTTTATTATTCCTACGTAATGAGGAATTGGGTTTGTGTAGTTCTGAACTAATAATATTGTAATGGAGTTTGCACTTCATAAGTTGTCGGAACATCAAAACATAATTCAGATTAACTATTAGAAATAAAATAAATTTGTAGTGTGATTTTGAAAATCAGGTAGAACCAAAAGGAAATTTCATTTAATCTTCCTATAATATATTGAAATGGAAAAGAATGAGGGATTTGAATATAAAAAATTATAGAAACAATAATTCTGAAAGTAATAACTTGATATGTAGTTAGCTCAATTCAAGATTCTACGCATCCATTCATTTAAATTTGTTGATCATCGAAGTAAAATAAATATTATTTTATATAAAATAAATAAATTTGATATTTCTTGAAACTAAAAAGGAAATCAATGAGATTATGAATAAATTAATTAGACAAAACTCTTTAATTAATTTTTATTTATCAAAATGTATGAATATATTAAAAATAAAAAAATATACAAGGCTAGAGAACCAACAAATTCAATATCAAAGATTTATATATAAAAAAAAACATGCTCCCTAACTAGAACTAAACGTCCAGCCCAACAAAAAAATAGAGACAACCAAGCAGAAAATGAACTTGGGTAGATTAGGAACCTAATCAATAATAAGGTGCCCTACCTAACCAAAAGCAAAATAACAGTACCAGCTCACAAATCTCGAACAATGGGCCATGCTGCATCAAAGTAGGCATCAAGGGAACCTCAGCACAAACAAAGAACCAGCAGAGATGTAGCACACCATTCTAACATGGATGAAGCCAGCAGGGGCATCAAACACAGAGAAACCGCAGCAGAAGAGAAATAAGACTGAGAAGAACAAAAAAGACAGCAGCAACAACACTATCCAAACCAAAAAAAGGCCATCAGCAGTAGCAAAAGAGGATGAAACAACCCTTTGAAGATCACACCGAGAAGCAGATCCTGAGAACTGCCCAAAAGACAAAGGAAACAAAGCCAATCGGAGCAGGAAAGCAGCCCCCAAATTAGAGATTGAAATGGTTTTTTTCATGGAAATGCAGAACCATGAAGAACATAACCTGCAATTTTTTATAATACAAAATTGCAGGTATTATAAAAAATCCTCTTGTTTCGCTCTTCCCAAATTAAGTAAATCAGAATACCAAGTGAGACTCTTCGCAATATTTATGGTCGACATAGTAGAGACCTGAAATGGCAATATTTATGGTCGACATTCGCTTGTTTATGCGAAGCCATGGTTTCGTCATCCGCCATAAGAGAGAAGTCTAGTGGCAAGCAAAAAACAGATGGTTGTGGGATTCTTGTTCATCTCGGCAGAAAGCACAACTAGGATCAGTTTGTAGGAACTGAAGCCTATCTCGGGTGCGAAGCTTCCCCATCACAGCCAACCACATAATAAAATTATATCTGGGCATAAACCAAGGCTCCTAGACCACCTTTGCCCAAGAAATTGGAGTACCTTTAAGCCGCAGGAAGTTATAAGCATTAGCTAGGAAAGGATGGTCTACACTGCTCCAAGTTGTTAGAAAACGTGTTTATAACTGCTGTTGGTGGAGTCATAAACATTGTTTAGTGGTTTGAAATATTTCAAACCTGTTCTTATTTCTTTGTTTTCAATTATTTCTTTTGTTATCTATGATTTTGATCATGGCGTAATCTTAGGACCATGATGTTAGTGGGTTGTTATTAAACAAGCTTTAAATTGTAATGCTACAGACGTTAATTGTATTCAATTTTTCAGCTTCAAAATCGATTGCTCTCATTTTCTATTTTTTCTTAACTACAGCAATACTCTGTTTCTTCTTTCTTTATTGTAAAACAATTACAATTGGTATCAGAGCTATCTTCTTATAGGGACATGTGTGTGAGTTTGATACATCATGGAAGCTGAAACTAGTTTCTCATCAATTGCTCCGCTGGTGTTTGATGCAGACAACTCCCAGATTTGGGCAGTACACATTGTTGTTACTTATTTTTGGATTCTCATACAAAAAATAAAAAAATAATCGGAAGAAATCCAAAAAACTAATAGAAGCAAGAAAAGGAGACGTGGTGTTGCAATTATGATTTTTTTTATAGGGAAAGAATGATTCATCAAAGACCACATGGAGAGAAAAAACATTTGTTTTTGCTGGAAGCTCGAAAACATTTGTATCCTTTTTTGTTTATCATTGTATCCTACAAAGATATAAAGGACTGTTTTTTGATAAAATTTATGTTGTCTTGTATCTTAGGTGTAAGGGAAGCTTTTAGACCCAAAGACTTGAGGAGATGAATAATAAGGAAGAGTTTCGTGCAATGTAAAGTATGGAGATTCAGAATTAAGAGCGGATGAATGCAATCTATTAATAAGGAAGACAACTGTAGTAAAAGCTTTTATCCATAAAAATAGAATACCTCTGTGAAATAACATAGTCATACCTGTGGAAATGAAGTGTGATGAAAGTTTAAAGCTGATGTAATTTCCTTCTCTATCAGAGTGAAAATCCTTGATCTGTAGTTTAAAGCTTATGTATTTTCCTTCTTCATCTCCACAGGTGTGATGAACCACACCTGTGGAGATGAAGTGTGATGAACCACTCTCTCTCTCTCTCTAGTAAACTTTACAGATAGAATTGTTATATATATATATATAAAAGCATTCTATCTGTAAAGTTTACCTTTTCCCTGTAAGGATGCGGGGTGTATGTAGTTCCATTTTTAATTTTTTTTTTTATAAAAGAACTAAACCAGATCAAGCAATTGAATAGGAAAAACCAGTTTTTAAAAGTGAATTGATAAGAAGCTGTAGATATTCAAAATCAATTTATCAATAGGGGAATTATAAAATCAATTGCTTTTTTAAAATAAAAAAAAAAGAAAATTATAATAATATATTTTAATTAATCTCAAAATACATTAACCTGTCCCTTCCCTTTGATGGCTTTTTAGTCCTACATGCTGTCTTATCGTCTAGAGAAAATTGTTTGATGTGCGAGGGGGGGAGTATAATTATAAGATAAACAAACGTTGTTTTCATTTTGGGGTCTACCTTCACCCACTTGAAATGTTTTATCCTCTCATGTTTAGTGGGACGGCGAGCCTAAGATATTTGTAGGTTGATCGGTGATTTTTTTCCATTAAAATATTATCCTCAGATATAAATAAGATGGATCCAGGATTCAACATTAAAGGGCTAAAATGAAGATTTAATATTCTACAGGGATTATTATGTACAAATATACTTCATCTTTTAGAAATAATTTTAAAGTTAAGGGACTTTCCTAGATCCGCCCTTGCCAGGCTTGAATCTAGAGAGCATATAGAATTAAGTCCCTTAATTATAGCCATTGTCTTGTGCATCTGGGTAGACAAGGCAAGAGACTTAGAGAGAGAGGCTAACTTGTTCATATATATAGGAAGAGGCTCGCTTCTTGGGACCCTATTTACAGACACAGTCCTCTGATCTCCGTCCTCAGGTCAGCACTAACTTGTTCTGCTCTTTGAAATGTTTAGTTTTTCGAAATGTTTAGTTTTGGATTTGGTTTAAGCTCTGCAGACAATAGGTGGTTCCATTTATTTTTATTTTTTAAAAAGTTGGTTTGCTTAATTATGTTTTAGTTATCCAACATATATAAACATTTTTAATAAATTTTGTTGTTAATTTCATTGAACCTGCTGTGAAATGATCAGAGCTTCGACTTTAGATTTATATGGGTATTAAGATAGCTAGAGAGCAAGACTTGATTAGCGGTGGTGAACAAGTGATTATCGGTATCAATACCCTTTGCAGTCACTTTAATTACCCATACTAATTTATTTAGGAGAACTAGCTACATATCTAATAAAAATGACCAACAGTATTACAAAAGAAATAAAAAAAAAATATCAGATTGTACCCAAACAAGGAACAACTAGTTTTTTTTTTAACGTGTTTAAGTGATTTGTTGATTAAGTTTCATCTTGGCATCTCAAAGTCATCAAATGCTTTATTAAAAACATTTTATAATTATGTGCAGTTTTCCAAGCATATAATATTCAAGTTTATCATACAGGAACGTGTTCTAGTTATCTACTAAAAGAGTTCCATCTTTGTTAGGAGAAATCACAAACTAATTCAGAATACTCAAAAAACCTGATGTTTTAATAGCGCACAGAACACTAGTTAGGTTGTTCTAAATTTAATCTTTACTATTTTAGATTATAGATCCTTGTTATGTCACAATTGTATCTATAAATTCTCAGCTCAATTAATCCATAATTATATCTATACACAGCACATGTAGTAGCATTTGATCAAAACTAGATAGATCATCAAATACTATTTTTGGGAAGCTAATATTTTTTTTTCTATATTTGTTCTCCATGTAAAACAAATTAAATATTAAAAACTCCTAAGAAATTAGGCTAAACCCCTCATATGGCTTAATGGTCCCACATCGATCAAACTAAAATAAATAGGTTATATTTCAAATGTTTAGCATGCATTTTTCTATAAATGTAATATTTTAAATTTTAAAGTTAATATCACTGAACTTGTTATTAAATTAGAGATTAAACTTGAAATTATTAAGTTATTTTATATAAAAAATATTATGTTTTCATCTTCAATATACATTGTTTTAATAAAAAATAATAAACATGTTATAAAAAAAATTTATTTCCTTAAATATTTATCTTTTCCTAAAAGGGTGCAAGGTGTAGATATATATGTTTTTTTCCTCCCGTCCTCAAAAGAGGCGCCGGACGCCCAAACTCATCCGGAGTCGGAGAACTAAATAAAAAAAGTATATATATATATATGAACTAAAATAGATCCGGTCCGGTTTTTTCATAGAACTTAAGCAATTGAATAGGAAAAACCAGTTTTTCAAGTGAATCGAATTACTGTTATGAAATACTTGACAATTGATGGAAATGATTCAAAGCAATTTTTTAATAATGCATCTGTCTTGTAAAGGAATAAACGACAACGAAGAAATGCACAATCTTTCCCTCTCACTATCAATTGATTCGATTTTTCCATCAACTTCAAAGGACGCTTGGAAATTTTGTCTGCAGGTGAGTGTGAACCAGCTAAGGCTGCATCCAAATATATTTATAAGATAAACAAACATCGTTTTCATTATGGGGTCTTCCTTCATGCATTTGAAATTTGTAACTTCACATGCTCAGTGGGTTGATCGGTGGGTTTTTTTTTTATATATAAAAGACTATCTGCTGATAGAAAAAAAGATGGATCCATGATTCAACATTAAAGGGCTAAAATGAAGATTTAATAAGTTTACAGGGATTATTATGTATAAATATACTTGACCTCTTAGAAATCATTTTTAAGTTCACATTTATATATTTATAGTCATTTTCATATGTTTTTGGGTAGAATACTTAGTACCTGTTTGGAATGCAGTTTAAACCGTGTTTCTTTAAGTTTTAAATTTTTAATGTTTTCAGATTATTTTGATGTGTTGATATTAAAAATAATATTTTAAAATAAATAAATAAATTATTTTGATGTATTTTTAAATAAAAAACACTTTAAATCATACCCAGTACTACAATATATATATATATATCTCTTAACTTCTCAACTCAATTTTTAGTTAGTGTTAACAATTTATTTAATATTTATTAATACATATAATTCTTATTTTATTTTATTACATACAAACATAAAGTTTTTGATTTCCAATTAATTTTATTTGCTTACTTGAGATCATAAAGTTTTTGCTTTCAATATATATATATACACCTATAAATCAAAATAATGAGTTGATCTTCACATGGTCCTTCACATTTTATTTGCTTACTTATCTTGATATATAGGCACACCAAAAACAGCTAGTGAAAACTAGCTTCATCATTGAAAAAAAAAATCCCTCGAAGGTTTCTTATATAATAATAATAATAATAGGTTAAATTCGTTTTCCAATATATCTCTGAGCTGGCGAAGATTATTGAAGCATATGACAATAATGTGAAAACAACAGATCGCAAAAGAAAACTCGAGCTGGAGATGAAAAAAACACTGAAAATACCTAAAATTATTATTACAAGGTTAACGTTTATTTCTAACTTAAATTCAATCTAATTACTTATCATTTTTTATATCCTAATTTGTATGTTGATTATTTTGCTTTTTATAAATAAGATAATTTAGAGACTAAAGAACAATAATTTCTCATCTAAATAAGCATTGAGGTCTAAATAACCTGTTTGTTTGAGATTATGGTTGTCGTTTTTTTTTAAAATGTTTTTCGTGCTAAAATATATCAAAATCATAATTTCTCATCTAAATAAGCATTGGGGATTAAATAACATATTTGTGAGTGTAATTGTAGTCATTTTTTAAAGTTATTTCAAAACGATCGAAAACATATAAAAAAATTATTTTTTAATAATAAAAATTAATTTTTTTAAAAACGCGGGATAAAATCCTTTCAATACATTAATGATTAATAAAACTTAAGGATATTTTTATCATAAAAAAATGTGTCCACACATTATTGATGTTTTTTATCTAATAATAATAATAATAATAATAATTTTCTTATAAAAAATCATTTTTTTATATATGGCAATATAACATATATGTCAATACGAAGATATATATATATATATATATATATATATAAAGTATCTCTGATTTCAAAAGAAACTAATTAATATGTTAATATAATTTTTAAAAAGTAAGTTAATCCATTTTTTTTAAATATATATCTATCTGTCATGGATTTAACTGCATATATATGACAGTGACTATAAATAAATAAATATAAATATCAACATAAATATTCAATGACTACAAAAATATAATGGTGAAAATGACCTATCACCGAAAATGACTACATGACATGCACGTTTTGCCGACATTATTTTGACTAAGTTATCTTCTGACCCTCTCTTCTTTTTAGCCCTCGCTCACTCAGTAGATTTGTTTTTCGATACATAAGGCAAAAAAAACTTCGGGAGTGTTTTTTTAGAAAAAACCTGCTTTCAAAATTATTTTTTATCAAAAAAGTATTAAATTAATAATTTTTTAATTTTTCTTTAATAATTTTAATATATTGGTGTTAAAAAAATCTAAAAAAATATATTATTTTAATACATTTTCAATTGAAAAACATTATACACTATTTTACCAAATATAAACTTCCATAGAAAGAGAAAGTAAGAGGCCGTGTTGCACGTATGTTGTATCGTTATTGTCGTTCTAGATTGGGTTTTTAGGTGTCTGAAAATAACAAAGTATTTTTATCTTTTTTATAATTTAAAAGATTTAACTTCGACACCTAGTATTGTGATTATTAAGAACTCTAACTAATATTCAAAGTCTTTATATATGTTTTAGGTGTATAAATTCCCTAATTAAGAGTCATATCTGAATATTATAACCTTCTATACTTGATCTTGAACTTATTTTGGAGGGATATAATATTTTTATACGAGCTTGAAAGTTTTAACAGGTGAGATTTTATTTGTTTTGATTTCATTTGATAAGGAATTTAATTCTATCCTTTCTTGATAGACTTTAACTTCTATTTGAAAGGACTTCCAATTATTTGTATTTGATTTTTTATAGGTTCTCTTACTATTTATAAACATGTGAATCATGCTTCACATGGTCCTTGACATTTTATTTGCTTACTTATGTTGATATATAGGCACACCAAAAACAGCTAGTGAAAGCTAGCTTCATCATTGAAAAAAACAATTCCTCAAAGGTTTTTATATAATAATTGTCGCACGTCAAAATCCGCACGGCATTGGCTGGTGATTTTTCTCGTTAATGTATTGCTTTGATTGGTTCGTTGGGAGTCGCCACCTAGTAATTTATTGAAGGCTACTAGGAAACCGGACGTGCTGGTCTTGTCAGAGATTCGCGGGTAAGGGACTGGTTGTGGTTAGAGAAGGTATTAGCACCCCTAACGCACCCTACCTGAGGTAAGTTGTTTCATGGCTTTTGATGTGTTAAAGAAGTTTTAATAATTGTCTTTTCATCGGATATCAGAAATACAACTTACGTATAAGTTAATAATTCTTGACCATGATCCAATCAAAATATTAAATTCTTCTTTAATCTTTGCAATTTTATCATAAAAATATATAAAAATTAAAATAAAACACACACATACACTTTCATTATATTTCTTTTCTTTTCATACACACTATTAACATCTTACAAATCACCAAAATTAAAAATAAATCAAAACAATACATTAAACAATTCAAAAATATTAAACAATTCAAAAATTACAAAATAAACTCCATAAAAATCCATAACAGTGCTGGGGAAGCTTTTTGAAATTGCATGCAGTGCTGAGGCAGGTGAATAGTGGCGGCGCGTCTTTCCCACCCACCCACCGCCAATGTAGAAGAATACACTAAAATTAAATAATTTGTATAGCACAAAGTATCCTGTAGTCTTCGTACAGCATCAAAGATTTCTACGAGTGAGCCAGTGAACATTTCAGATTATTGTAGAAGAGGGGCAGTGGCTGGTGGTAAAAACTTGAGTGCCAAACTTGCCCTGTGGAAAACGCGTTTCCAGTAGAAAACTACAAATGTGGAAAGTCCAAAGATGATTTTTAAAATTAATCCCTATCAACCTACTGACCCACCGACAATAAAATTTGAACCTTGCGATTGCAAAGTTAATCCCTATTAACTACTGCTAACAGTTCATGAGCTTCATTAGATTCTTTCATCCCAATAGGAACAGAGAAAAGACCCAACACTGCTCTGGTGTTGATTTTTTCCAACAGATATGTCAATACTAAGATATAAAAAACATTATTTCAAATTAGAAAAAAGACTAAAATATTAAAACAATTCCTAAAAAAATAAGTTAATACAGTTTTTCTAGTAAATGCATATGCCAATGACTATAATATATATAAATGTGAACATAAATGCATATGGTAATGACTGTAAATATATAAAAGTGAAAATGACCTCCTCGTTTACTGATGACACAGAAGAAAACTCATGCACGTTTTCCTACCACAATATACCTGGAGATCGCGCAACCATTAGGGTAGAAGGCAGGAAACTTACACAGAGAGAGAGCGAAGGGAGCTGCAATCTATAGGAAAGAGGCTCGCTGCTTGGGACCATATCTATACAGAGAGTACCCACTGATCTCCCTCAGGTCAGCACTATCTAGTTTTGTTCTTTGAAAATTTACGGACGATGTTTTGGATTTGGTTTGAGCTCTTCAGACATTAGATGGTTTAATATATGTAAAGCATTCTATCCATAAAGTTTACCTTTTCCCTATAAAGGGGCATGGTGTGTGTAGTTCCTTTTTTGTTACTCTTTTTTTTTTAAAGAACTAAACTAGGTCTGGTCTGGTTTTTTAATACAATTTAAGCAATTGCATACATAGGAAGATTGTTAACGAGTCAGAAGAAGACAAGTAGAGAAGGAGAAAATGTGCTATAGTGAAAGAGGGAGATGAAAGTTGAGTGTTACAGTTTATTAGTAGACTGTAAATGAAAGGAAAAACTTGAACTCTAGACTGTAAATGGTGCAACTTGAATATTTTTAAAATTCCGAGTTAAAGCCTCGAAAAGGCAAAAACCAGGAGTTAGCCGAAACAAATACAATACATCGACAAAATCAACATGAACCAAGCAAAAAGAGACCCTAGAAAACACAAATACTAGAATATACAATAATAAAAAAAATCCAGCCCTAGCTGATCCGTGAAGCAATCGATGGATTTGGGTCATCAACCTAATCTATATTAATATCAAGTATATTAATAAATAAGAAAAAAATAAAAGTTAATAAAGTATACTGAGGCAATGAATAAAGAGCATGGTTTTTTATTATTTAATATAATTATAGTGATACAAGTTATTTAGAACATGATTATTTATTTTCTTCTCTGTTATTTCTTTTCCAACACTATTTTTTTTATAGTAATTAAAGGGAAATATTAATAAGATTTAGTCAATTAGCAAACTAACTAAAATAAAAACTTACTGTTTTTTCCATCACCAGAACAGGCCTCCCAACATTATACTTTAAAAAGAGCCAACTACATAAGTTTGTCTTTCCTTTCAAACCATTATTAATTGATTTCCTCTCTTTTTATTACACCTAATATTGGTCCCACCAACATGGATCATCCATTTCCTTTTCAATTATATCAATTTAAGATTTATCGTATCCCATTACCCAAATTCTACCAATCATTATTAACATTTAATTACTTACCACTTAATCGATGTTTTTAACTTCAAACGACACACAACCTGTTGGCACTAATTTGTTGTGATAAATAAATTAATAGCCTTTGTGTGATGCAACTAGATGAAATTTGGTAGATTGAACCGCATCATCCATAATGATTCGTTTAACATGTCCCTTTGTGATCATGCCTTTTTTTCTTTTTCTTTTTTTATGATGATTAGATAATTTTATTGAAAAATAGTTATTAACTATTTATTAAAGGATTAAACAACTGATAATAAAAGTATTTTTTGGATAATAATCAAGAGTATTGAAAATGTCATAAAGCTAATATCCAAAGCAAAATACATGAATATAACAAAAAAAAAAAAAAAAACAAACTTAATGAAAAACAAATCCGTTAAACATTGCTTATGAAAAATTAATTCTAACTTTGAACAATAATTCAAAATTTGTTTTTTTATAAATAACTTGGGATAATAATAATAATAATAAGTTAAAATAATCTTAAGTTAAAATTATGCTTGATGAAAATGATTTGAATCAATTTTTTGAAGAGAAGCAGTAAAAGAAGAATCTATAAATTAAAGTTAAAAAAAAAACTTAAATCAATTTGCGAAATTCATACAAAACAAAATCTAATACACATGCCTCTTTATTATTGTGATTTTTAATTACCAGTCCTTGCGTATATATTTGGCGCAACCAAGTGGCTTGGTAAGAGCAAGAGATAGAGAGAGAGAGAGAGGCTGCACTAACTTGTTTTGTTCTCTGAAATGTCTAGTTTTTTTTTAGATTTTACGTTTTGGAATTGTTTTAAGCTCTGCAGACATTACGTGGTTCAATATATGTATAAGCATTCCAAGCTGACTTCATTTTTTTTTTTTTTTTTTTTTTTTGAGATAGTGCCAACATCATTTTCGATTCAATAACGAAACACAAATATCAAGTTAGCTTTTAGTTAATCCATTTTAATAATAATAAAAAAAAAACTTAATTTACAAGAGATAAAATATATATAATAGATATTAGGAGTGAGCATCGTTCAATAAATCCTAAATTATCCTAACCAATAGGGTATAAAATTTAGATAATTTAGTTTACCAGAATTACTCGACTTGTTTGATTGATTATAAAGATTCTGAGTTAAAAAAAACGAATAAGAAATAAAAAAAATTCAGAAAATGACAATTTTCTATTCAAATTACCTAGATGCTAACCCTTGGTAGATTTTAAAAGGTGAGGTAATGTGTTAAGATGAGAGGGATGGAGGGAGGAGTGAAATAGAGTGTAGGAGACAGAGGAAAAGAGAAAATTGGAATTAAAAGAGATTGAGTTAGAGCAGAAGAGGTGCGTGGATATGAAGAAAAGTTGTATGTTTAAGTGATAAAAAGAGAGAAAAGAATGAGTTACATTGAGGGGGATATATAGAGAAGAAGAAAATGAGTTAGAGGAAGAGAGGTAGAAAAAAGAAAAAGAAAAAAAAAGAGTTATTGGTGAAAGATATAGAGTCGTCAAAAAGACATGAAAGTTGAGTTATATGTAGAATATAAAGATTATTGATAGATTGTAAATGAGAAAAAAAAAATGTATGGGCAACAATGGAGCCATAAGGAGTCCTTTAAAATGTTAAGACATCTCTGGTTTAAATTTTATTTTTTGTATTTTTAACTCACATGCAATTGATGACGAGTTCTTCTCTATGGTTTGGTTATTAGGACTAGTTATTCACTAGTGGATGGTATCCAAAAGTTTATCCCAAAAAAAAAAAAAAAATTTGATGTAAATTTAAATAAAAAAGATGTAACTTGAAATTTTAAAATTTTAAATATTTATGATTGGTGCGACTAAATTCATGAACATAAAATGTCATGAATAAAAAAGTGCCTTAATTTTGTGAAATAACACAGAAATTACTATATTAGTACATATATCTAAAAAAAAATTCAAAATTGAACTATATATACCCCCCTTCCATTCATTCTTGGTTTGTTTCACTGAACCTGCAGACCGGAAATAGTTAAACTCAGTACTGCATGTGCTTCAAGAATGAATATCGAATTTGAAGGAGCAAGAGCA
The DNA here is from genome assembly GCA_030145905.1 of Populus davidiana. Lineage (NCBI taxonomy): Eukaryota > Viridiplantae > Streptophyta > Magnoliopsida > Malpighiales > Salicaceae > Populus > Populus davidiana. The sequence continues at coordinate 4,402,505 of CM057805.1, forward strand.
TCAAATGGGGAAGATTATGACATGACTAGAAATTTTGTGACAAAGCTTAACAGTATGGTGGATTCGTGCACACCTCAACAGGACCTGTCTGAGTGCTGTATCTACGAGGTGCCCAATTTGCATAGAAACGTAAAACCGGAAGCCTACACTCCACAACTAATTTCAATAGGTCCTCTTCACCACGGCGATGCCAAACTAGAGATCATGAAGAGGAAGAAATTGATATGTTTTAGAGAGTTTAAAGGGAATAGGTTGAGTGACGAGAGAATTATGGATCTTGTGAACATCATTCGGAATAACGAAAAGAAAATCCGACAATATTATTCAAAGAACTTCGACGAAATTGGGAGCTGGGATTTCATAGAGATGATCCTGCTGGATGCCGTCTTCATTATTGAGTTTTTAAAGGAGTCAAATGATGTTGATGGTCCTAAGAATTTAGAGCCTTGGATGATGTCCGACATAAAAGAAGACTTGAAGCTACTTGAAAACCAACTACCTTTCTTCATTATTCAGGAAATATATGACGAGGTCATTAGCGCTCGCCAAGAGTTTCCAAGCATTCCTTTTCTTCATCTCGCTGCCTTTCATTTGGGAAAGGAGGAGTTTCCAGAAGTGGTAAACTCCGACCCGAAAGTAAAGGGAAGCAGGCACTTCACTGATTTACTAAGGAATTTAATGCTGGATGGAGTCATTAAGAGAAGTTTTACTTTCTATACTATAAAGCTGAAATATAGCGCCGTCATGCTTCGCAAGGCAGGAGTGAGGTTTCGGGTCGCCGAAGAGAAATGCTTGCTTAACATAAGATTTGAGAAAGGAGTGTTGGAAATACCACGCTTGGAAGTTGATTACAGCTTCGAACGTTTTGTACGAAATATCATGGCCTTGGAGCAGTGCTACAAACCGTTTGAAGCTTACATATGCCATTACATTAAATTTATGGACAGTCTTATCAACAGTGCAGAAGACGTGGATTTGCTAGTCGAAAAGGGAATCATTCTCCACTGGCTAGGTGACAATGCCGCACTTTCAAATATGTTTAACAAGCTTAACGATAATATTGGCGAAACTTCCACTAGTTATGGTTATATGTGTAAAAAGATGAATGGCCACTATGAGAACCACTGGAACCGTTTGAAGGCAACCTTGGAACTTGTATATTTCGCCAATGTTTGGAGAGGTACGGCAACTGTTGCAGCAGCTATCCTCCTGGTCCTCACTTTGATACAGACTATCACTTCCGTAAAATCGGTATTCTAGGATTTTATCATGTTTAGTTTCATTATTCCTACGTAATGATGGGCTGGATTGTTGTTGTTTAGATTGCCGTTTCATTTTGGGTTTGTGTAGTTCTGAACTAATAACATCGTATCAAATTCTTGTTGTATTGTCCTAAAATTGAGTTCGTACTTGTTTCCTCTCAAAATTCTCTTCTTTTAAGATCATCTTCAGATTAAACGAACCTGAATAATTAATGCATGATCTCGGTTTCAATATCCCCATCTCACCAACAATGAATTTATCGGGTTTTATACATTGCTGATCACTTTTTCTCTTGTTAATACCTGGGTATTTTTTTTATTATTAACGTGTGTGTTCGAACTAGTTTGCGTGTATCTCGACTAATCCTACGAGTCCTGAAGTTAACGACCATGTAAATCTCCAGTAGCCTTAAAAGAACTCAAACTTGTAATTATTAAATAATAAACTCAAAAATTAACTAGCTAAGTTATTCCTCACGTAACTACGAATTTTTTATTTTAAAAGGTAGTGGATAGCAACGGTACTTTTCAATGTCTCTTATATAAATAGGGGATAGAGTGACCGTTTAGAGATATAGAAACTGAGCAAAATCTTCGATCCACTACCTTCTTGTACTATCTTCTAGTTTTCATCATTTCTACTCATGAACAATTACATGTCCATATTTATTAAATTTGTCAGGTTTTATACAATCAATTTTCATACCTGAACTTTTTTAAAAAAATCTTTTTAATGTAAGGTATTAAACTTTAAAATGTCTATAATAAGTGTTATGTTTAATAGAATATTCTTATTAAACATAGAGACAATGTACCTAAATACCTAAATGGATATGTGAAGGATGAGACTTGACTTTGACATGTGAGATTTGGGCATATAAATTTTGATAGCTTGAAAATGATGGCACAAAAAAAGATGTTGAAGGGTCTATCATCCATTATATACCCAAATCAGTTATGTGAAAGATGTTTAATGGATAAGCAATTTTCGTAAGAGTTTTCTGAATGAGGTTACATCAAGAGCAAGTCAACCCTTATTGAAGCTCAAGGAGGTTACATCAAGAGTTTACAACAGATTGAATCACGGCGGGGTGAGCATCGGCGGACTCTGTACTCCGCTGTAAAATACATAATATGTGCTCAGAGAATGATGATCTTGCTCCTTATCTAGACATTTGCAATCTCGGAGTTTTTGCTTTCATTTTACTCTTTCCCGCCCCTTATCTTGGAGTTTTTGCTCTTTTTGTAAATTATTTCCTAGCTCAAAAGGGATTCTACTTGCTTGAAAATAATACTAATCAAATCAATTTAGAACTCAAAACTCCTCAAGTCAGAGACCAAGTTCTTCGAGGTTGAGTTGTTGTCTCCAAGGCTATTTCTGTCACATATAAAGCCTCTTAAATCTCGACTCTTCTTCTCCTTTTCCTTATAGGAAACTCTCTTTGTCCATTTGCCAAAGAACACTGCCTCTGTTTTCCAACTTATAGAAAATGGAGTTCGATGGTGGTTTTATCCTGTAAATAATTATGATTTGTGAGTGTTTTTATTCTCATTGACTTATAGTTTTTAAATAGATTAGAAGATGTTTTCGAAGTTAAAAATAAATTATTGAGAATTTTATAATGTTTTCAAAATATTTTTAGATAAAAATATATTAAAACTTAGTATTTGAAGATACAAAAGCTTTGATAATGAAAAATATTATTATAGTATACTTTAGACATATTTTCAAATCTGACCTAGAATTTTACTGAAAAAAAGGGTATTGGCAGGGGCGGAAGGAGGGGGGGGCAAGCAGGGGCCCGGGCCCCCCCTAAAATATTCCGCCCCCCTGTATATATATATATACCTTCCGCCCCTGTATGTATGTATATATGTATATATATATGTATATATATTAGGTAATTAAGTGTGGATGAGGTTTTTTATTCTACAAAAGTAAGTTTTTTTACTGTAATTAAGTGTGATTTTTCAATTTGATTATTTTTAAAAATTAATTTACATACCCTAATATAAATCCTGTAAATATAAATTCATTACTTTGCACAATAAATTTTGCAGTCGGTCAAAAATATAAATATAAATATAAATCATAAGTAAAATTTTTCAACGAAAAAATTAAAGTAGAGCCATCAATTAATTTATTTTTTATTAAACAAAACAAGGTAACTTAAATTTAAAATCTATTTTTATTTTGTTTTGAGATGTTTGTTAATAATTTGATGAGGTTTTTTTTATATAATTCTACCATTTTTGTTTTATTTTTTTCTTAGATCTGCTAATTTTACCAATTGTTTTTTGAATTCTTGTTATAGTGTTTTTTTTTAATTAATTATATATATTTCATTGGTTTGTTTTGATTATATTTTGATTTTTTTTATGTTTTGTTTTTATCAGAATCACCAAAATTATCATTTTTTTTTCACGATATATGTTTTTATTTTAGGTTGAACCATGAACAAAATAAGAAGAATTTGATTTTCTTTTCAAAAAAAATATTGATAACTCGCAGCCTAGTGAACCAACTCCAATGTGTAATGTTAAAGTTATGATTGAGCAACTCCAATGCGCCTCAGTTTACAAAGAACCCGCGTTGATTAGTGAGAATAGCTCTTTATTATTTTTTGCTTTATTTCAAAGTTTATCAAATATAAATAATGCTTCGTTTTAGCTAATGTTTCTTATATACTTTGTATGTTTATATTTGATAGATATAAAGATCAATGTCGCACCCGACATCGCGGCGGCCTTAAAAAATTTTATTCTTAAAATCTTTGGAAAGAACGGATTTCTGCATCCTGTTCTTTAATGTGGATATTCTTGTTTAAGGAGTCGCCACCTATTATTATGGTCACTAGGAACCCTAACTGGTCAACAGAGATTCTAATTCGGGACTGGTTACGTAAAAGGAAAGATATTATCACCTCTTAAACGTCCTGCCTGAGGCAGGCTGAATTGCTGGTTTCGTCTTAAATTGCTAAATGTTTTATTAATTTATGTTATGAAAATTTGCTTATAATATTCCTGACTCTGGCGCCAGTGAATATTTAACTACGAATATTTCCAACTCTGGCGTTGGTAAATATTACGTAGCTATAAAAATAAATTTAAATCAGTATTATTATTTTTTATTCCCGACTCTAGCGCCAGTGAATAAATAAATAATAATACATTTTTTTATGCACATATTTCTTATTTTTTCTAGCTAAATAAAATTGAATAAACGAATAAAAATAATTATTATTTTTTATTCCCGACTCTGGCGCCAGTGAATAAATAAATAATAATACATATATTTTTTTAATGCACATATTTCTTATTTTTTTTAGCTAAATAAAATTGAATAAACGAATGAAAATAATATAAATTTAAACCGGTATTTTTATTCCTGACTCTGGCGTCAGTGAATAAACCAATAAATTTACATTATCTTTATTCTCGCATACACATTCTTTATTTTTTTTATTCTTATTTTTCTGTATTATTTTTATTTTTATTTTGGGCTGGGCTGGGTCCAGCTCAGCCCACATAGGCTGGGCTAGCCCCAGCCCAGCCCGGTCACTGGCCCAAGCCAGTGACCCGGCTGGGCAAAAAATGAAAGAAAGCAGGAAATGAATTAAAATCTAAAGTGAACAGTAACCGGTGAATTAAAAATGAAAAGCGGGGAAAGAGAAGATTACTTACCTGGTAGCTGCACTTGAAAAGTTGAAGATGTGATGACAGTATTGGAGGGCCGGCCGGTTAATGTTACTTTCTCCTCCTGCGTTTGGTTTGTTCCTTTTTCTGGTCTTCTTTCTCTCTGCCTTCTTTTTTTTATTTCTGGTTTCCTTCTCCTTCTGCCCCTCTCTATATCACTTCTCTCTCTGTCCTCTGCTTCTTCTTCTTCGTCTTTCGTCCTCTGTCTCTGGTTCTACCACGTTCTCGGTGTCGTCTTCTTTGTTCTGCTGCCTCTGGTTCTGGAGGCCGGTTGCTGAAGACTGTGAAGACGATGGTCAACGCCGGTTCTCGTCTCTACGCTTTCGTCCGATGGGCTGAGTTTACGTCTCCTTTGCTCCTGGTTTGAGATCACCTTCAGTTCTTAGATGAAGGGACAAAGACGATGGTGGAGCTGCTTGAAATGGAGGAAGCTGCTGGGGATGAAAGTCTTCCACTGCTGCTCACGGTGCAGAAATCATTGTTGCTAATGTGAAATGGCGCAACTATGGAAGAACTGTTGTCGCTACACTCAATGGAATCAGCAACTGTTGGCCTTGCTCATGAGCTGTGAGGGAGACGCTTGGTGAAGTCTAATGAAGCTCGCGGTGCTAGTCTGGTCTCCAATGGCTTTTCGGTTCTGCCTTTTCTCCCCCCGTTCGTGGCCCTCTTCCCTTTCTTTTCCCCTTTCGTTGCTCTTTTTCCTTGGCTTTTATAAAGCCAGAGATCGTGATAATCTGTGAGCCACGTTCCCACGATTTGCAGTTGCAGATCTCCCACCTGCTGAAACGGTCTTGAGCGACGAAGAAGGTGGATCATTTGAACAGGAAATGATAACTTTCGTTTTGGACCTTGAACTTTGGAACGTTTTGTAATTAAGCCCCTAGTTAAATTGTAATTGGACCCCTGCATTTCAGCGAATTTTATAAAACAGTCCCTGGATGTTAATTTCTTGCAAAATTTACCAGATTCAGCCCTCTACTTTGATAATTTTTTAATTAAGCCCCTGATTTCATTAATTAAATTAATTCCAATCTTAATCAAGTCTAAAACTTGTCAATTCTCCAATTCAAACCTTGATTGGATTAATTAAATTAATTTCAAAGTTTAATTAAACCCCAAAAACTTCCAATTATATGGCCCTTAACCCAAATTCTAATTTATTCTTCATTTATTCTATTTTTATTTTTTTCATCATCATTTTTTTTTAAAAAAATAAAAAGGTCAAAAATTGGGTTATGACAACCAACATTAAAGTGATGAATATATTATGAAGATGAAATTAACTTCGTTGCTTTGACTCAATTTGATATTTTTTCAAACCTTTTATCTCATACAAAGATCATTATATGTTTATAGTAAGTTATTTGAATAAAACTAAATTATACAAGCTTTTTTACGACTCATGTACAATAAAATAAAATAAATATTATATTTTATTATATTAATTATGGCCCCCCCTAACAAATAATTCTAGCTCCGCCCCTGGGTATTGGACATTGGTTCCTAAGTTAACTCATGGTTTATTAAATTATTTTTTAATTATTTTTATTAAAATAACATCATTTTATTAAAAAAAAAATCTTGATATTAATCTAGTCATGTCTATATTAGGCATAGCCAAATCAATCCATTCAAGTTAATATTTTTTTATAATTCAACTTAAAACTTAAATCAAATTCTCAAATATAAATTTCTCGGATTAACTCGATAAGATAAGTTATATTTAACTAATATATTTTTAAAACATCCTATGAAAATAAAAGATACAAACTAAGTTCATTCAGTGTCTGTTTGGGATTGTAATAATAATTGATTTTTAAAATGTTTTGAAGGTGTCTTTACTGCAGGGATTGAGTTATGAAGGTGTTCAAAGTCAACTGGGTACTGCAGGTACTGATTGAACAGTTTCTAATGCCCTACCTATTCCAAGATCGACACTTCTCTCATCCTTCATTTTTCCATATAATCTGAATGTAAGATCATGGTACATAATGAATTGTTTCATGCCGTAAGCTATCTCAAGAGATTTGTTTTTAGCTTTTTCTGGGCCCTATGATAAGAAATTGGGTTGCATTGAATTGATCTGTTCAAAATTTGGATTCAGTAGAAACTCATAGTAGCTCATAGCAGAATTTACTTATCTATTAAAATGCAAACAATGACTATTCTAGGGAGAGCAATCATCTACCTAGCTTTTTCTTAATATCTGATATGTTAATCTATTTATCTTGTTCCAATTTAGTCATCCGTGAGAGAATTATTTTGTACAAAAGGAACAATTTCTTGCTTGCTGGACTTAATATTCATGTTGCCTTTAGACCCCTCATGTAGTCGCAACCAAGGTTGATTTTCAGCTTCTTTGTGGGTACATTTCCTACCTTTTTTTTCCTTTTTGTCAAACAGTCAAGGAAGCAGCTGTCTTCTCAGTTCATTATATGTTTGAGCAGGTTTATGCATGCCAATTGTAGAATTGTTTCAAGCTTGATTTTCTAAATATATTGTGGTTCATGATTCTGAGGTTTTTTATTTATTGGCTTGAGATCAAAGGCAGTGCCTTGGCGAAGCATGCTGAAAGGAGCAGCGATAGATTTCAGTCCACCAACCAAACATCCATAAAACTCTTGCTAAATGCGTCACTTATTATAAGAAAATGGATGTGTCTTGCAAGTTACATGGTTGTGCAGGCCTGCAGGGCTATGGTCCATTTTTAAGGAATTGAGTTTCTCATGACCAAAAAGAACACATGGACTTTTCTTTTGTTGGCCTTACCATTGCATGCTTGGTGACTATCTAATATATTATCATCACTTTTATCTTACTAAATTCTACAAAAAAATAGGCTTGCAATGGATGTCATAAATCGCTTAATAGCTGCTTCTTGCTGGCAAAACATTCATGCTGTTCCACAACACGGGGCTGTCTTTGGGATAAGGGTAGTTGATGGTTATGGAGCAGCACGTTGATCTAAGGATGGAACGAAGGTATATTTATGCTATTGTAATGATCCTTGTAACTTCATGTATACTTGCATTGATGGATAACGTGCTAGGAAACAGAAAAACACGTACAGATGAATAAGGTTGGCTTAGGCTTAAAACATGCTAAATTTTCAAGAAAAACATGAAAGTTATGCTAATTGAGGCCTCCTTTTTCTTGTGGATAAAAGAACAAATTCCAAAAATCTGGAGAAGACATCCTAAAGAGAAGAATAAGAGAGAGAGCGCCAAAGGCAATGTATAAGAGCACCTAAATCCCATTAAGACCCTATTCTATTCTATACTGTTCTCTGTACAATATCTTGGTACGCTGCTGAGTACTCCTAATCTGAGTGCATATAACGATGGATTCCTCATGAAATCGACAGATTGGTGAATCCAATCGGCTATCAGAGTAGCTTATTGTGAGATTTGCTGGTTTGTACAAGAGAGTGGAATTAACAATTGGCTTTCAGTGTTCTTAAATTGACTACTCAAAAGTGCCCATATATTATTGAAAAGCATTTTCCATCGGATTATATTATTTGAGCTGAAAATTAAAAGAAGACATTCACAGAAATCAGTTGCTAGAAGTCCCTCCACTCAATGACAAATCAGATTTTGTGGCACAGCCCTCCATTCCCCCTCCACTCACTGACAAATCAGATTTTGTGGCACAGCCCTCCATTCCCAACTCTCTCACAACCGGTTTACTGGTGCTAATGGTAGTTTTAGGAAAGCATGCATATAACTTTTCTTTTAGTGCTAAAACCTATTATTGGATTGTAAATTACATCAAATTTTCAAATTATATCAAACCGCAAAGCAGCTTACCACATGTAAAGTGTGCTAGGGGTGCTAATATCTTCTCTATCCACAACCAGTCCCCTGCCTTTGAATCTCTAACAACGATCAGTAAATCCGGGTTTCTTAGTAACCCTCAATGAAATACTAGGTGGCGACTCCCAAATCAAGTAAACGAATGAAAAATCGCCAACGAATCACCGCGCGGGTGATGTGCGACAATGAGAATGCCACCAAACTATCAACCTCTAAAGTTCCTACAATTTAAAGGTAAAGGTAATCCAAAGCAATATATTTCTCATTTTATGGAGACTTGTAATAATGAAGGAACCTAAGGAGACCTGTTGGTGAAAAAGTTCATCTAGTCCCTTAAAGGATTCACCTTTGATTGGTACACTAAGAATCCTGGTTGAAAGATAGATAATTGGAACCAATTAGAGCGAGAGTTCTTGACCCACTTTTATAGCACTCGGTGAACTGTAAGCTTGCCATAACTTGCCTATATTAAGCAAAGAAAAGAAGAGTCAGTCTTGGATTACATTGAGAGAGATTGAGGATCTTAATCCTTAGTTGTAAGGAGAAGATAAGTGAAGCCTTCTTTATACATATGTGTGCCTAGTGAATGTAGTGGGAATTGTTATAAGAGCCAATCCAAATAGCATCCTCATGGTAAGAGGAAAGCAAAGAAAGAATTTAAGAATGATATAAAGCCTACAAAATTAAAGGAAACCATGATTGTCTTCACAACATCATCAAAGGTTTCTAGCAAACCCAAAGCCAAAGATTGAAGAAAAATTCCTAAAAAAACAAACCCAAGAAATAAAAAGGTCCACTTTGAAGTAAATATAAGAAAAGAATCATTTCTCTGATTATAAAGTTTCGGGTATTCTAGATCAACTTCTAGAATGAAGTTTGATCGGACTTCTTATACCTAGAAGGCCTAAGAAAATTAATATGGTTGATCAACCAAAGTACTCGTGTATCATTGAATAGTCATCCATCTTGTCGAGAAATGCTTTGTCCTTAAGGACCTGATAATTGATATAGAGAATGAAAAGAAGATCCAACTTGAAAGAGAAAAAGAAACCACAAGTATAACTTTGACAATTCCCCTTCCAAGTTTGCTTTGTAAAATGGAAGTTATCCTTGATGCTATTGATTAATCTAAACATTTATTACTATAGGAACATTTTCTATTCAATTGAAGGTTCACCTGATTTCTAAACCTCAGAGGGTCTACTCGAAAAGATTCGCTTAAATCCCCAAGGTAAGAAGTGTTAAGATATGCAAAATCCTTGAATCCTTAAAAATACATGAATTCATAAAAAAAAAAAAAGAGATAAAATCCAGAGAGAAAGATAAAAACAAAAAATAAAGATATTCTTGTCATATAACTCGAATCCTGACTTTCTTTAAAAATAATTATTTAACATTAAATAAATAAATAAAATAGGATAATAAAAACAATCTTTTCATGTTAAACTTTTTTTATATAGCTCGAATTTCTAATTTTTACATATTCTTGGTAGATTTTAATCTTGATTTCAACCATATTGTTCTCTCTTATCTGAATAAATTTCTGCACCTATCATATATGATTGAAAAGTTTAAAATATTTAGTTTTCATTCCATATTAAATTGCAAAACAATTTAACTTGGACCTTAGCTCCAAAACCATCCTACCAAACCATTAAGAAAAAAATCCAATTTCAATTACATTGAAAAATGGTTCAAAATAGAAAAGTGTTGACATTAGTCCCATATAACTTGACAGATCAAGAATTTAAAAATAAAATAATGAGCATAGTCTAACTCATTTTTTTTAAAATGGCGATTAGTGTGTTCTTATTTTTTTAATATATTCATATTAAAATTATTCAAATAAAATTTATTTTATTCAAGTTTGCTTTTATGATTTGTACAAGTTCTTGTCTATAAAAAAAATATTTTGATGAGAAAAATGCCAAAAAAAGAAGAAGAAGAAGCACATTAATTAATAAGATGAAGACATTTTAATTAAAGAGATTTTTTTACTGTATTTCAAGTCATCCAGATTTTTTTTATCTTTATTTTAATTAATTTTGGTCTTTATCGAATTAAGAACCCGTAAAAAAATTATTGAAAAAAAATTATATTAATAAAAAATAGATGGAATTATACAAGAAAAATATTTTGTTTCAAATTCTTATATAAGTTTTTTTATTATCGTATGATTAAATAAAATAATTTTAAAGATCTACTCGTAACACGAGATTATATATATATATATATCTTAACTTCTCGACTTAATTTTTAGTTAGCATTGACAATTTATTTAATATTTATTGATATATATTATTTTTTATTTATTTTATTAATTATAAATTTTTTCAATTAAACTTTTTTATACTATAAAACACATTGACAACATTTAAAAGGTGTTTTTTTTGTTAGAAAACAAATTCTTAGTCCTGCAAGTATAGAGTGTGACTGTTTGATCATTTAGAAAAAATTACTATAAAATTTCTTTTTAATGTATCTATCTAACTTACAAAATGCATATTGTAGGTATCAATGACTATATCATATGTGATGTGATATATATATATATTTTTTTTGTGAAAAGCAGATCATGAGAGTTGATAAGGTAAGGTTGTCTTGATTCATCTTATTAAACTCATACATTCTTAAAAAAGAAAAAAGCAAATAGTGGTCATACACATTCAAACAGAAAAGAAAAGTGAAATGTAACAAGCTTGTCTTGATTCTTCTTATCAAACTCATACATTCTCAAAAACAAAAGAAAAAAAGTGGTCATATATATACTTTCAGAAAGAAAAGAAAAGAAAAGAAAAAAAAAGAACAGAGAAGTGAATTATGCTAGTGTCATGCGAAGACCCACCATTGATGGGAAACATACACAATAAGATAGGGATAAAGTGTATAACAAGCTATTCTTAATTAGTTACCTTCTGGTGGTCTGCATGCAATCCCTAACATACCAATTAAGTTATAAGAGGATTAAGTACATGTAAACTAGGTTAATGTCAAATAATCTTTTTGGTCCCTCCTACAAAAGAAAGTGTCATTAACACTTACATATATGAATGGATATGTCATGATGTATGCTAGAATTACTTTCAAAGTTATAAAAAAGTTCAAATAAATTTAAATGAAATAACGATTATTTCTTAAAAATAATCAATCCCTTATTGTGTCCATCTGTTTGGTAAATTTCAAAAGCTATTTATATTTGTTGGGAACTGACTCAAAAGGTACAAAAATCATGCGGAATATGACTACGATAATTTGAGTTGGATTTGGATTAGTTAGTGCTTTTGAATTGAATTACTTTAGTCTTGATTCTTGAAGACATTGGACCCATTAATTTGTACTTGTAGGTCCTAAATCATTTGACTTTTAAAAAAAGAAAAACAGCACAGTAAAATAATTTTTTTAATGGAATGGTACAGTTTAAAAAATATATGATAAAATAGCACAATTTAAAATTATCGTAACATTTAATAAATTGAGCATGAATTTAGTGAATTATGTTTTGCATTGAATTTTAGATAAATAGTCAAATTTGATAATTTGTTCAATTAGCTATGAATATAGTTCGTAATTAGATTTGATAATTTCTTATAATAAGGGACCCGGCTGACCCGGGCCTGTGGCCGGGCCGGGTCTAAGTAAAAAACAGGCTGGGAATTGGCCTGGCTAGACCCGGTCGACCCGGGACCCGGCTGGCCCAACCACACCCGGCTAAGACCCGGGTTTATTTTTTTTTTATACTCTCATGCCCGAAATGACAATAGTAGAGGCCAGAGAGACGAATGCATTGCAGTCTTGTACACTGAGCAGATAAAGTGAGAAGAACTGAAGAAGACCTAATTTAAAAATTGTCAAACCCATTTCACTCTCAGTCGCGAAGAAGGGCAGATGAGCAGAAGACTCTTGATCGTCGTTTCAATTCTAAGCATAAGGTGAGATGAGTTTTTACTTGTTTCTTTCTTCTTTCGCCTTTCGTTATCCATTCCTCTGTTTCATCTTCTTCCTTCTGTTAAACTTGCAGGAGAGTATAACAGTGGCATCGATTCTTCCCTCCGTTCAGTTTGTTGATCCATCGGTTCTTCCCTCTGTTGACCCATCGATTCTTCCCATCGATTGACCCACCGGTTCTTCCTACAGGTATATATCTCGGCCTCTTTGTTTTTTTCTTTTTTTTTCTGTGACTTCAAATGGTCAATCGTGATTCGTGAATATTTTGTTTGTTGTGAAATGTGAATATTGTGAATATTGCTGTGAATATTGTTGTCCTTGTTCGTTTGCTGTGAAATGTGAATATTGTGAATATTGCTGTGAATATTGTTGTCCCTGTTCGTTTGCTGTGAAATGTGAATATTGATGTAGCTGTGAATATTATGCAAGTAGTTGTGAGGTTGTGAATATTGTTGTTAATTTTTGGTTGTCCCTGTTTGTTGACTTCTGCTTAATTTGTAGCTGTGAATATTCTTGCATTCATTGAACTGCAGTTGTGAGAATTTGGGTGGGTTGGTCGTAATGTTTCAGTAATGTTTTTCTCTCTTAGAATATGTAGCTTTTGTGTATCCATCGGCATAGGAATTCCTTAAATATTAATTCGTCCTATTTGTAATTTTCAAATGCTACACAAAAGCTGTAATGACAGAGAGGCCGAAATTTAGTTTGAATTACATGAGAGATTAATTTCTCTTTACAGCTAATTAAAGGTTGGATTCTAGCTAAGGTTGTGCTTGATGGATTTTTTTATACAATTGTGTGATTAAGAGAGCATGTGTTACAAAAGCATATTGATAATTAATTCTTTAGGTTATTTTTCTCCTTTAAGTTTTACTGCAATTGGATGACATATTGAGCACAAATCTAAATTAATTTCATTAAATCCTGCTTATTTGCCTAGGTGAGATTAAACATGACCTCAAGAAAAATATTTTTAAATTTTGATAGTAATTAGTAATTTGGTTGAAAGAATTTTCCAGTGATATCTTATAAATTATGCCAGGTCCTTAAAATGTCTTCACATGATGGTAGTACTCCAAGTAGTGATCCTTCAACGGCCCAATCATCTCAACCTTCAATTTCCATGTCAAGTGGTAGTAGAGGAAGAACAGATTTGGCATGGGGTCATTGTAGAGAAGCTCCTGAACTTAGTGTTGGATGTAAAAAAAAACTAAATTAGTATGTTTATATTGTGCTAAAGTATTTGTAGGTGGTGGGATTAATCGATTTAAGCAACATTTAGCTGGAGCTAATGGAGAAGTTGAACACAATGTCGTAAATGTCCTCCTAATGTTCGACATCAAATGCTTTTGAACCTTAAAGGAAATGTTGAAACAAAAAAAAGAGTTAGAGAAATGCAAGCAGATTTCAATCCATTTAATGCACAACAAAGGGAGCATGAAGAGATGATGATTAGGCAATTAGAAGATGGTGATGGTGATGGTGATAATGAGGAGGATGATGAGGATGTCAATACTAAAAAACATATGTTACCACCGAAGGTTGCAAAAAAGAAAAATATTTAAAGCACTGTAAAACAATCAACTACAAGTTATGGAAACCAGAAGAAATCAGCAATATTAGGGACATATTTCATGCCGAGAACAACTCCTGGTGCTCAGAAGTCTCTTCAGAATTGTTGGCAAAGGAAAGAAGCAGTTGAACGGTGTGATCTTGCTTTAGCGAAGTGGATGTTTGATGCATGTGTGCCATTTAATGCTGTTAACTCTGTGTATTATCAGCATGCCATAAATGTTATAACAGCTATGGGTCCTGGTTAGAAAGGACCAAACTTGCATGCTATCCGTGGTTATTACTTAGCAAAAGCGGTTGATGAAGTGAAGATTTATGTTGAGAGTTATCGAGAGATTTGGAAGAAGACTGGTTGCACATTAATGGCTGATGGATGGACAGATCAGAAGAGGAGGACTTTAATTAACTTCTTAGTATATTGTCCTAAAGGAACAATTTTTTTTTTTAAAACCATGGATGTATCAGATGTCTCAAAGACTGCTAGATTGTTGTATCAGTTGTTTAGAGAGGTTGTTTTGTATGTTGGGGTAGAAAACATTGTGCATATGGTGATTGATAATGCTGCAAATTATGTTGCTGCTGGCAGGTTATTGATGGAAGAATTTCCTTCAATATTTTGGTCTCCTTGTGCTGCTCATTGCATCAACCTCATACTCTAGGACATTGGTAAATTGTCGTCAGTTTGTTGTGTTGTTGAGCATGCTTCTGGTATCATAAAGTACATTTATAATCATTGTTATCCATTGTATTTGATGAGGAAGTTCACTAGAGGAAAAGAAATACTTCGTCCAGCTCCTACTTGTTTTGCCACCAATTTCATTGCATTGCAAAGCATTTTGGCTTATAAAGATGAGTTGAGAGCTATGGTGACATCTAGGGAATGGGTCTCATTTGCTTATGCTAAATATATCAAAGGAAAAAAGTTTGTTGAGAGTGTGTTAGACTCTTTGTTTTGGGAAGAATGTGCAATAATTGTGCGAATGAGTGAACCTTTAGTTCGAGTTCTACGATTGGTTGATGGTGATGATAGACCTTCGATGGGATGTTTGTATGATGTTATTCATCATGCAAAAGAACATATGATGAGGAGATTTCAAAAGAGAAAGCCTAGAGTGAAACATTTCATAGACATTATCAATAATCGGTGGGATGGACAATTTTATAGAAGTCTTTATGCAGCGGCATTTTGGTTGAATCCTCGATTTCAATATGATGCAAATATAATGGATAAACATATGAGCACCATTTCTGGACTTCTAGATGTTCTTGAGAAGTATGCACATGGAAATCTACCATTGCAAAGTAAGATTACAAGTGAGATGAAGTTTTTTAGGAATGCTGAACATGACTTTGGTCGAGTGTCCGCAATAAATAATCGCACCCTTATGCCTCCAGGTATATAATTTTTATATTTAAAAATATTATTTAAGATAGTTTTACACTTTTACTTATTATTCTTTTGTATAGATGAATGGTGGATGACATATAGAACCAACGCTCCAAATTTACAACAATTGGCTATACGAGTGTTAAGTCAAACTTGTAGTTCTTCGGGATGTGAGAGAAATTGGAGTATGTTTGAACATATTCATTCCAAGAAGTGAAATAGATTGGAGCACCAAAGGCTTAATGACCTTGTTTACGTCCACTGCAATCTAAGATTGAAACAAAAGTATTTTTCTTTTCTCTAATTCCTTAAATATTATTTTATCTTATTTAGTAGTATTATTAATACTTATATTGTGTTTACCTTCACTTTTAATAAATAGGAATTATTGGAAAGGATGAAATTATGATTCAATTAATGTTGAGACAATTTTCGACATTGAAAATTGGGTAGTCGAAGATGACCCATCAATCTTGATAACGGAAGAAGTATAGAGTTTTCACCAAGCTCTATCAACTATGACCATACAAGATACTTTAGTTGATGGTAATTAATGATTTATTATTAAGTGATAAATATTATTTAAAATAAAGTTTTGTTTAAAACATAATATTTATTTTTTAATTGTGTTTGAAATGTAGATGTCATAAATGTTAATGATATTGAAGATGATTGTGACTGTCGCACGTCGAAAAATTTCGCACGACATCGACTGGCGATTTTTTATTATTTGTGTTTTGCTTGGTTCGTTGGAGTCGCCACCTAGTATTATGGTCACTAGGAACCTAAGATCTGCGAGAGTCTGAGTAAGGGACTGGTTGTGCAAGGGGAAGACGCATCACCCTCAGTGCACCCTACCTAAGGTAAGCTGCATTATTGTTTGATTGTTTTCTAGGTCGAGTTTCTATTCGCTGGTCTTTTCTACGGTTCAAGGAAAATCTCCCCTCGTGAGGGAGTCTCTACCTTATTCGATTAAATCCTAACCATTCTACAGTCCGAATTTTAAAATTTCTTTTATTTACACCTTGTATCTTTAATACCCAAGGATGTACATTATCATGTAATTTTACACCCCACAAATATTAAAGTCTACATTCGGATCCTAGAAAAAAATTGGAAAAAGGTTTTTGATATTTTGGCCAAACCCTAATGGATAGTCATAAATTAGTTATGATATCCATTTTTTTTATTTTCAAAAACGTGAGAAAGATGCAATTTTTTGTGAAAACATGCTTGGAAAATTCTTTAGGACTTGGCCGTATGCAATAAAATATTTTTTTCTTCTTTTTTATATATATATTTTTTTCTTTCGGAGAAAACCGGGTATTTTAATACCGGACTTGTATCTTACAATGTAAGTATACAACCCAATATTAAACAAAACTTGGTAGAAAAATATTTGAGGAAATTACAATTTTTTTTGAAAAAAATGATTTTTGATTTTTTTGTTTTAAAAAGTATATAATATAATATTATATATTAATTGCAGAACGTGAACAGTACGTTCACGTTCTGCATGCAACTTCACCGTTGCAGTGGCAGAGCAAAAGCAGGAGGCAACCTTGCGGAGGAAAAGAAGCTGCTGTCACTGGCCTGGCGTGAGGTTGGAGGTGGTCTAGGTAGTCTTCCTGAAGCTGGTGGCAGCGTTGGTGGAGAGCTTGGTGCTGCTGCTGCCGGTTGCTGGTTCTGGTCGCCGCTGCAAGAAGGAGAAAACGGGTCCTAGAGAGGAGAAGGAAAAGCTCACGGCTGGAGCTGTTGCTGTGGCTGAGGAGGGATGCTGCTGCTGATGGAAAAGACCAGCTGGGAGAAGAATGAAGGGGTGGTCTGCTCACGGTGGAGATGACAGAAGAGAAGAGGTGATGATGGTGGTAGTGGCTGAAGCCACGGTGGAGAGAGAAAGAAGAGAAAGGGCTGGTTGCAGGAACTGGGCAGGAAATACTGGTTTTCGGCCAACTTTGCGTTCAATTTTCTCCTCCCCCTGAGCACGAAATTGGCTCCTATTTATAGGGCTGGAGAGAGGGTAATCTTGTCTTCAACGGGGAAAAAGTCTCAGCCCTTGATTCGACTCGAGGAATCCAAGCCGTTGGTTCAAAGAGTGCACCTCGAACTGTCAAATTTGGCCATCCAAGGCTGCAGACTGCCCGAGGGTGCCACTTTGGGCCAATAAACGGAGCCGTTTTCGAGTTGTTCGACCCGACCGGACCACTCTACGAGATAGAGGGATTGCAGGTGGACATGGTGGTGCACGCTTTGTCGGATTTGGGGAACAAACGAGGTAGAAAATGCGCCTGGAAGTCTGCCACTCGGGCAGCTTTGCGGGGAAGAAGGTGAACAGTAACCAGCCGATTTTTTTTTTTTTTTTCGTTTTTCAATTTAGTCCGCGTTCTTTCAAATTAGTTCAATGGAACCCCTAATTGACCCTAAACCTTTGATTTAATGCAATTTTGGCCCCTAATTTCAATCAATTCACTTGGTAAAAATTAAATTTGGTCTCTTAAAATTCCAATCTTCTTAATTAAGCCTAAATCAGGCTCCCAAATTTAATTTTTCACCAATTAAGCCCCAAATAAAATTAATTTGACCCACTTAAAGTATAATTAAGTCCTTGCACTTAATTAAATCCTTCAATTAGACCTAAATTAATTCTTAAACATAATTAAAATTTAATTTGGTCCATGATTAAATCAAATTGGCCCATTAAAAATTTAATTATGTCATTGGACTTAATTTTTATGCAAATTCGTCCAATAATCGTTTAATTTTACCTTCGAATTTGCATTTTTCTATTCTTGGGCATAATAGGGTACAATTAGGCCTTGGAATTCCTCTAAAAATTGCAGCTTTATTTCCCAGTCTGCTCTCTCCACGTTGCCAGCCTTTATTTTATTTTTTGATTTTTATTTTGAAGAAAGAAATTGATTTTTGGGGAATAACCCAGAATTGGGTTATGACAGTTGCCCCCCTCTTTACAATGCTTACGGTAGAAGGTCTCGTAAGAGACTTTAGATAGTAAGCGTTGTAAAGAAGAAAAAAGGATGAGATGGTTGACTCATCATATCGAGAAATGATAAATCCTTTTGAGGGCTAGAAAGCGCACTCAAAGCAAAAACTGGAAGTTTTTTCTTTTGAAAACTTAGAGATTTTGAAATGGTCGAATTGTCATGGGTGACGTACCCAGGTGGAAAAACACGAAGATTTTTTTTTTCAAGTTGTGAAAAACACAGAGATTTTTCAAAGTTGTGAGAAATGCAAAAATATCTCAAAATGATGAAAAATGCAAAGATGTTTTCAAAGTGGTCTTGTTGTAATAGGCGACCTGCCCAGGTGAAAGGTTTTGAAAAAATACAAAGATTATTTCAAAGAGGTGAAAAATGCAGATATTTTTCAAAGTAGTGAGAAATGCAAAGAGTTCTCAAAATGATGAAAAATGCAAAGATTTTTCAAAGTGGTTTTGTTGTAATGGGCAACCGGCCCAAATGGAAAGGTTTTGAAAAATACAAAGATTTTTTCAAAGAGGTGAAAAATGCAGAGATTTTTCAAAGTGGTGAGAAATGCGAAGATTTCTCAAAAATGGTGAAAAATGCATAGATTTTTCAAAGTGGTGAGAAATGCGAAGATTTCAAGGTGGTGAGAAATGCGAAGATTTCTTAAAGTGGTGAGAAATGCAAAGATGTTTTCAAAGTGGTGAAAAATACAGAGATTTTTCAAAGTGGTTTTGTTGTAATGGGCAACCGGCCCAGATGGAAAGTGATGAAAAATGCAAAGATTTTTCAAAGTGGTAGAGAAATGCTAAGATTTCTCAAGATGGTGAAAAATTTTAGAGGTGGTGAGAAATGCAATGATTTCTCAAAATGGTTTTATTGTTATGGGCAACCGGCCCAAGTGAAAAAGTTTGAAGGTGGGGAGAAATGCAATGATTTCTTAAAAATGGTTTTATTGTTATGGGCAACCGGCCCCAAATGGAAAATGAAAAGAGTTTTGAAAGAGGTCTAATTATAATGGGTGACCTGCCTGGGCGAAAAGACAAAATGTCTGAAAGGGACGACATGATAGGACTCGATGGGGAACGAGGGCTGAAGAGCACACTCGAAAGGAGATAGGGTTAGAAAAACACACTACCTAAGAGGTGAGTGCTCCAAGGCGCACTCTAAAGGAGGTAAATAGGGCTAGAAAGCACACTACATTAGAGGTGAGGGCTCGAAGGAGCTCTCAAAAGAGGCAAGGTTGGAAAATGCACTACCTAAGGTGGTTGATGGCCCTAAAGCGCACTCTAAGGGAGATAGGGTTGGAAAACACACTACCTAAAGGGTTGATGGCTCTAAGGCGCATTTAAAAGGAGATAGAGTTGGAAAACCCACTACCTAAAGGGGTCGAAGGCTCTAAAGCGCACTCAAAAGGAGGTATGGTTAGAAAATGCACTATCTAAAGCGGTGAGAGCTCGAAGGAGCACTCAAAAGGGGAGGTAGGGTCAGAAAACACACTACTTAAAGGGGTTGTTAGCTCGAAGGCGCACTAAAAAAAGAGGCAGGGTTGGAAAACGCACTACCTAAAGGGGTAATGCTCGAAGGCATACTAAAAAAGGAGGCAGGGTTGGAAAACACACTACCTAAAGGTGATCGAGGGCTCAAAGGTGCACTTGAAAAGAGGTAAGGAGGTAAGGTTGGAAAACGCACTACCTAAAGTGGTTGAAGGCCCTAAGGCGCCCTCAAAAGAGGAGGTAGGGTCAGAAAACTCACTACCTAAGATGGTTGATGGCCCTAAGGCGCACTTAAAAGGAGATAGGGTTGGAAAACGCACTACCTAAGATGTGAGGGCTCGAAGCGTACTCAAAAGGAGGTAAGGTTGGAAAACGCACTACCTAAGGTGGTTAATGGCCTTAAGGCGCACTTAAACGGAGATAGGGTTGGAAAACACACTACCTAAGGTGGTTGGGGGCTCTAAAGCGCACTAAAAAATGGAGGTATGGTTAGAAAACACATTACCTAAGGGGTGAGGGCGAAAAGACGCCTTCAAAAGGAGGTAGGGTTGGAAAACACACTACCTAAAAGGTTGATGGCTCGAAGGCACACTAAAAAAGAGGTAGGGTTAGAAAACACACTACCTAAGGGGTAAGGGCTCGAAGACGCCCTCGGAAGGAGGTAGGGTTGGAAAACACACTACCTAAAAGGTTAGGGCTCGAAGGCACACTAAAAAAGAGGTAGGGTTAGAAAACACATTACCTAAGAAGTGAGTGCTCGAAGGAGCTCTCAAAAGGAGGTAGGGTTGGAAAACACACTACCTAAGAGGGTTAGGGCTCGAAGGCACACTAAAAAAAAAGAGGTAGGGTTAAAAAACACATTACCTAAGAAGTGAGTGCTCGAAGGAGCTCTCAAAAGGAGGTAGGGTTGGAAAACACACTACCTAAGAGGGTTAGGGCTCGAAGGCACACTAAAAAAAAAAGAGGTGATGGTGAGACACCGATCTATCAAGGATGAAATAAATGCATCATGATCAATATATGCATGTATACTTACCTGAGAAGTATAGGTCCCCTTTTCTTCATGGAGTTCTCCTTTTCTCAAAAGTTTGAGTCTCTGATAGTAAGCTTTGATGGCTTTTGTCCCCTTGCTTACTCGAGAAATATCTTACAATCTTGGCCTCTAGGAAAGTTGATGTCATCACTTCTTTGTTCTCCGCCCCTTTTATCCCAAGGGTTGCCAATTTTGCCCAATAGTTTCTTTGAAAGGGAATCATGGAGCCAGCTCTACCAGATGTTTTTGATTGCCCCCTAGCTTGATCATGCCCCCAAGTATTCAATTCGGGTTTGGGGATGAGGCTATTTGAAGGAAGGTTTGACAAGGAGCTGTTTTCATGCAGAATTTTTTGGAATTTCAAAGCTATTCCAGACACAGAAATCATTTTGACATCGATTCAAAGCGAACTCATTCTGAAGAAATTCAAGTGATTCCTATGGAGAGGTTTTCAGAAGTGATGAAAACTTTTTTGTTTTGTTTTTGGGTGAAAATGTGAAGAATATGAAGTGACATCTGGTTGGTCACAAAAGATTTAAATTTCAATTTGAGGGTTATTGAGAACCGTTGTCAAAACATTCATTTTATTTGCATGAATAATGAATTTGTTTCGCATGAGAAAACACTGCCTACCGATCCAGATTGCTTGCCTTTGATCAAAAAGGGCTTGATTAGGCACGTAGTGTAGGCTTGGGCTATTGGCTATGAAGAAAATGATATAAGTAGGCTCAAAAGGTGTTTGAGGGACTTTAAGACTAAGGATCACTAGTGCTTATATCCCAAACTCTTTTGTTCATACATTTATGGACCTTGGAATTGATTTGTAAAATGGTCCACGGTGCCCCCCAATGTTGGGCTTGGGCTCTTTCTCTTTGTTTTTGTTTTCTTCATTTGATTTTGAGCATCATTGCATTGGCCTTGTTTTTTTTGCTCAAAATTTTTGGATCCTTTGGATTTTTCTTCATGCCCCCTAGCTTTATATGGGCACCTTTGATGATTGAGAATTTTCTTTTATGCCCCCCAGTATTGTTTGGGCACTTTCATCGTTGAAGACTTTTTCATGCCCCCAAGAGTTATTTGGGCACTTTCAATCATTATGGATTTTTTGCACTTGCCCCCCAGTGTGGGGTGTGATCCTAGCCAAGGTTATTTTTCAAAAAATTTATTAGACTCAAAAGGGGACTGCAAAGGATATATTTCAGCCTTGTGAAACGATTATCAAAGATGACCTTTCTTCATCTCAAATGCATGCATTTAGGATCGGTAAGCCTTGCTTTCATGCGAATATGCCAAGTGATTTCTCATTATTCATGCAAGTAAAACCCAGCTTTGGAGTCACTTCATCGTGTGTGTTTTTTTTTAGGTTTTCTAGGTGTATGGTTACCTCTCTAAGGAATCACCTTAATTTCCAGAACTCGTTTGTTTCGGACAAACATCAACTTGATTTCTGTTTTTGTACTAAACTTTGAATTCCCAAAAATCCTTATGAAAACATGGGTTTTTGAAGGGAGGAAAGAAAACACCAAAGAATTAGTGGTTTTATGAGTGAAGGGTGTGCTCAGTATGTTATTTGCATGAACACAGAAAAACACGTGATTTTATTAACAGGAAAGGCTCATTTAACAAAGAAAATCTTGTGGCATTATGAGCCAAATTGCCAACAAGACTAAAACGGGTTAAAACAAACATGATCAAGCCAAAATGCAATAATTGGGTAGGCTCCATCTTCCCATTCTATAGCAGAACTTTGTCCTCTATCCTCAAAAGTGCACATTGCCTTCTTTACATCTTGCTCTTGCCATTGGTGCTTTGAGGTTTCTAAAGCATTCCGCCTCTAGTGCATTCACCGATCCACTACCTGAAGCATGATTGGGTAGAGGGTTCGAAGTTATGTTTGGAGTTCCTTCGAGGGTGACCCATCCGACTTTAATCAGATGTATAAGCCTCTTCTTAAAGCCACTGCAAGTATGAATGTTGTGTCCCGCGGCGCCAGCATGGTATTCGCAAGTAAGGTCGGGCTTGTACCAATTGGGGTAAGGTGGTTGTAAAGGTGTCAAGGGTTCAGGAGCTATACGCCCAATGCTCAGTAGCTTTTGATACATCTCATTTAAGGGCAATGGTAATGGAGGTAATTGTTCTTGGGTTTTTTGGTGTTTGGTTTGAAACTCAAGTTTTCTGGTAGGAAATGAAGGGTTGAAATTGATGTTGGCGATTTGGGGTGAAGTGTGGTAGTTTTGGAATGGGTTTTTCCTACCCATGTAACCACCTTCAACATAGTCGACCTCTTTCATTTTACCCTCAAAGCCTCTTTTCTCAGTGGGCACGGATATTCTACCACTTTTTACCCCTTGCTCAATGCGCTCAGCTACTGCCACAGCATCAGTAAATTGCTGGGCCGAACTACCCATCACATGCTCGTAGTATGGGTCCTTGAGTGTATTGGCGAACAGAGTGACCATCTCTTTATCTAGGAGCGGAGGATGTATTTGAGCAGCTAGGTCTCTCCATCTTTGAGCATATTCCCTTATGCTTTCCTTGTCCCTTTTCTCTAGATTGGACAAATTGGTTCTATCAGGAGCAATGTCCATATTGTACTTGTATTGCTTGACAAAAGCATCCACCAAGTCTTTCCATTTTTGGATCTTTGTGTTGTCCAATCTCATGTACCAACTTAATGCTGTCCCACTTAAGCTATCTTGGAAAAAGTGCATCAGTAGTTTTTCATCATGTACTACTTCTGCCATTTTGTTGCAGTAGGATTTGAGATGAGTCATGGGGCATTGCGTTCCGGTATATTTGACGAATTCAGGAACACGGAACTTTTTTGGGACAACCACATTTGGGACCAGACACATTTCTGCTGCCTGTACTGGATCGTACAACTCTACCCCTTCAATGGCTCTGATTCGAGCTTCCAACGCCGCCATTTTATCTTGACCAATTCCATCAGATGACTTGGTCTTGTGAGACTCATTGGCAAATGGATCTATGACTACAGGGGCTGGTGCTGATGGCGTTGAGTGCACAAATGCTGAATTGTGTGGAGGTTCTTGACCATGTTCACTCATTGTTTCTTCGGGTTGAGCCATTGTTGGAGGCTGAACAGAAATAGTAGGTTGGTTGGAAGGACCTTCACCAGAGGCATTTCTAAGTGTATGCTCGAGTAAGCTAGTGAGGCGAGCCACGCTTGCTTTCAGAGACTCTAACTCTTCTTGGAAATTGGCATCACGATGAGCATGCTCTTCACCTTCCATGTTTCTTGCTTGGAGTCGGGTGTTGTACACTCTTTGGGGACTTATATTTCAACCTGTTGCATGTATGTATGTTATTTACAATGGATGTATGGATGTGTGTGGATGCAAATGTATTTTGGTATGAATGGAAAAAACCCATGCAAAATGAATAACAAGAGAGTTCATGCTCTAAAGGAAGGTTCTAGGTCATTACATGATAGGTAGGCTTTCTACCTGGTCTTGAAAAGGTCTATGAACTGCCTAGTGACCACCTCACATGAAGGCAGTGTAGGGGTTTACAAGGAATGGTTGGGGCACATTGTGACCGCCATTACCAAGTAAACACTCAGCTCATAGTTGGATGTTTCACGAATCTGAACCCCGACTGAAAGTCATGAGGCAGACCGCTACTCCCCACCTAACCTAGAATTGGGTTTATTCTCAAAATTAAAATGCATGCTAAAGCAGTAAAAATGCGAGCTAAAATTAAAGACCAGCAAAAGGAAAACAATCAAACAATCAATGCTTAGTCCGACCAGACATGGCTGTCCCCAGCGGAGTCGCCATTCTGTCGCACGTCGAAAAATTTCGCACGACATCGACTGGCGATTTTTTATTATTTGTGTTTTGCTTGGTTCGTTGGAGTCGCCACCTAGTATTATGGTCACTAGGAACCTAAGATCTGCGAGAGTCTGAGTAAGGGACTGGTTGTGCAAGGGGAAGACGCATCACCCTCAGTGCACCCTACCTAAGGTAAGCTGCATTATTGTTTGATTGTTTTCTAGGTCGAGTTTCTATTCGCTGGTCTTTTCTACGGTTCAAGGAAAATCTCCCCTCGTGAGGGAGTCTCTACCTTATTCGATTAAATCCTAACCATTCTACAGTCCGAATTTTAAAATTTCTTTTATTTACACCTTGTATCTTTAATACCCAAGGATGTACATTATCATGTAATTTTACACCCCACAAATATTAAAGTCTACATTCGGATCCTAGAAAAAAATTGGAAAAAGGTTTTTGATATTTTGGCCAAACCCTAATGGATAGTCATAAATTAGTTATGATATCCATTTTTTTTATTTTCAAAAACGTGAGAAAGATGCAATTTTTTGTGAAAACATGCTTGGAAAATTCTTTAGGACTTGGCCGTATGCAATAAAATATTTTTTTCTTCTTTTTTATATATATATTTTTTTCTTTCGGAGAAAACCGGGTATTTTAATACCGGACTTGTATCTTACAATGTAAGTATACAACCCAATATTAAACAAAACTTGGTAGAAAAATATTTGAGGAAATTACAATTTTTTTTGAAAAAAATGATTTTTGATTTTTTTGTTTTAAAAAGTATATAATATAATATTATATATTAATTGCAGAACGTGAACAGTACGTTCACGTTCTGCATGCAACTTCACCGTTGCAGTGGCAGAGCAAAAGCAGGAGGCAACCTTGCGGAGGAAAAGAAGCTGCTGTCACTGGCCTGGCGTGAGGTTGGAGGTGGTCTAGGTAGTCTTCCTGAAGCTGGTGGCAGCGTTGGTGGAGAGCTTGGTGCTGCTGCTGCCGGTTGCTGGTTCTGGTCGCCGCTGCAAGAAGGAGAAAACGGGTCCTAGAGAGGAGAAGGAAAAGCTCACGGCTGGAGCTGTTGCTGTGGCTGAGGAGGGATGCTGCTGCTGATGGAAAAGACCAGCTGGGAGAAGAATGAAGGGGTGGTCTGCTCACGGTGGAGATGACAGAAGAGAAGAGGTGATGATGGTGGTAGTGGCTGAAGCCACGGTGGAGAGAGAAAGAAGAGAAAGGGCTGGTTGCAGGAACTGGGCAGGAAATACTGGTTTTCGGCCAACTTTGCGTTCAATTTTCTCCTCCCCCTGAGCACGAAATTGGCTCCTATTTATAGGGCTGGAGAGAGGGTAATCTTGTCTTCAACGGGGAAAAAGTCTCAGCCCTTGATTCGACTCGAGGAATCCAAGCCGTTGGTTCAAAGAGTGCACCTCGAACTGTCAAATTTGGCCATCCAAGGCTGCAGACTGCCCGAGGGTGCCACTTTGGGCCAATAAACGGAGCCGTTTTCGAGTTGTTCGACCCGACCGGACCACTCTACGAGATAGAGGGATTGCAGGTGGACATGGTGGTGCACGCTTTGTCGGATTTGGGGAACAAACGAGGTAGAAAATGCGCCTGGAAGTCTGCCACTCGGGCAGCTTTGCGGGGAAGAAGGTGAACAGTAACCAGCCGATTTTTTTTTTTTTTTCGTTTTTCAATTTAGTCCGCGTTCTTTCAAATTAGTTCAATGGAACCCCTAATTGACCCTAAACCTTTGATTTAATGCAATTTTGGCCCCTAATTTCAATCAATTCACTTGGTAAAAATTAAATTTGGTCTCTTAAAATTCCAATCTTCTTAATTAAGCCTAAATCAGGCTCCCAAATTTAATTTTTCACCAATTAAGCCCCAAATAAAATTAATTTGACCCACTTAAAGTATAATTAAGTCCTTGCACTTAATTAAATCCTTCAATTAGACCTAAATTAATTCTTAAACATAATTAAAATTTAATTTGGTCCATGATTAAATCAAATTGGCCCATTAAAAATTTAATTATGTCATTGGACTTAATTTTTATGCAAATTCGTCCAATAATCGTTTAATTTTACCTTCGAATTTGCATTTTTCTATTCTTGGGCATAATAGGGTACAATTAGGCCTTGGAATTCCTCTAAAAATTGCAGCTTTATTTCCCAGTCTGCTCTCTCCACGTTGCCAGCCTTTATTTTATTTTTTGATTTTTATTTTGAAGAAAGAAATTGATTTTTGGGGAATATCCCAGAATTGGGTTATGACAGTGACGATGAAGTTTCAAAGGAGCATGTTGATGATTTATTAGGTGTTGACGAGATTGGCTCCATTCCATCGACTTTTGATCCAAATTTTTCTTCCATAGACATAGAAGAACTTAATGTGTTAATTCAACATAAGTGAATGGGTTGTTGATTTAGAATTTATGTTGTTAGATGTTTTGTCTTAAAAATTTTAGAATTTATGTGGTTGAATGTTTTGTTTTAAATATTTTAGAATTTATATTTGGTTTGTATTTTGGATATTGAATTAAATTTATGTTGTTGGTTTATAATTTAAATTTGGTTTAAGTAAGTGTTGTATTGTAATTAGTTATGTGTTTTATATATATATATATATATAGGTTTTTTTGGGTTGATCCAGGTTAACCCGGGTCAACCCATCTGACCCGTGACCTAGAGAGTCGACTAGGTCGGGTTTCAAAACTATGGATAGAATCCCTGTGCAAGAGAAATTTTATTAAAATTAGATAATAATTTACCTTAAATCTCACAAGAACCGTTTAAATTTGTAGAATGTAAGGGAAGATTTGGCTATTGGAATTTCGTTGGCCACAACGATTTAACTTCTAGAACTTTTTAGTCGTTTCATTAGTTATTACAGTTTTCAAATATAATGTATAAAAAATTTGTGTTTTATCCTATTTATTTTTGTGTTTTAAAAGTGTTTTTAAAAAAAATTTAAATTTTTTTATTTTCTTTAAATTAATTTATTTTTATGTTTTTAGATCATTTTTTATAAACTAATATCAAAAATAATTTTTTAAAAATAAAAAAAAATATATTATTTTTATATTTTTTTAAATAAAAAATACTTTAAAAAACAATCATAACTACTCTATCGAATATCCTCTCAGAAAAATACGAAATTTACTTTAACCGACGGTTCTAAACTCCACATATAGAAAAAATGAAAACTTCAACATACTCTAACGTGTCATTCGTCAAAAAAAAAAATTGCATCCATACAAATTTAACTTTATGTGCAAATAGCACAAAATAGCCAAATTATTAATTGAACTTTTACAAGTGGAGCAATGATGGGCTGTCCAACCTGGGCCATCCTCTTAATCAAATGCTGGCTTTCATGTGCCCGAAACTCACGGCCATGGAAAGTGAGGAAATCATATATTACTTTCTAAAAAGCTACGAATTGAACATATTGTTTTTTAAAAAAATTATGAAAAATAAATGGCTAAATGCATTAATAAAACTGCATATCATGAAAAATACTTTCTTAAATTTTCTTGTTTGCATGAAAAGTATTTTCTCAAGTCCTTTTGTCCTTCTTTTTTGTTTTTTATGCTCATTGATGACACTTTTTACACATATAAGAAAT
Organism: Populus davidiana; assembly: GCA_030145905.1. Classification (NCBI taxonomy): domain Eukaryota; kingdom Viridiplantae; phylum Streptophyta; class Magnoliopsida; order Malpighiales; family Salicaceae; genus Populus; species Populus davidiana. The sequence continues at coordinate 4,431,119 of CM057805.1, forward strand.
TGAAGATTAGTCTTAAAAATTAAAAACTATTTTGATTTTCCAATATTTGCAATATATTCACCTCTCTACCAACAACAAATATAGATAATTCACCATTCAGTACTTTCATGACTTTTTTTCCATGTTTTATCATCAAATCTACTGGTTGATTACATATTAAAATTGATATTAGTTACATGAATTTAAAACAAAATGATTTTTTTTTATGAAATATGAGAGTTTTATAAATCAGTTGTTATAATAGGCACAGATATTAAAAAAAATGAAAATAATATTTAAATTTTATTTAAAACAAAATCTTTCGTTGACTAAAATCCGTTAAACATTGCTTATGAGAAATTAATTCTAACTTTGAACAATAATTCAAAAGTTTTTTTTTATAAATAACTTGGGATAATAATAACAATAATAATAATAAGTTAAAATAATCTTAAGTTAAAAATATGCTTGATGAAAATGATTTGAATCAATTTTTTGAAGAAGAGAAGCAGTATAAGAAGAATCTATAAATTAAAAGTAAAAAAAAAAAAACTTAAATCAATTTACGAAATTCATACAAAACAGAATCTAATAAACAATCCTCTTTATTATTGTGATTTTCAATTACCAGTCCTTGCATATATATATTTGGCGCAACCATTTGGCTTGGTAAGAGCAAGAGCGAGAGAGAGAGAGAGGGGCTGCAATATATAGGAAAAGAGGCTCGCTGCTTGGGAACATACATATAGAGATACAGTCGTCTGATCTCCCTCAGGTCAGCACTAACTTGTTTTGTTCTCTAAAATGTCTAGTTTTTTGAGATTTTACGTTTTGGAATTGTTTTAAGCTCTGCAGACATTAGGTGGTTCAATATATGTATACGCATTCCAAGCTGACTTCATCTTCTTTTCTTTTCTTTTGACATAGTGCCAACATCATTTTCAATTCAATAACGAAACACAAATATCAAGTTAGCTTTTAATTAATCCATTTAAAAAAAAAAACTTAATTTAGAGATTGAGTTAGAGCAGAAGAGGTGGATATGAAGAAAAAATGTATGTTTAAGTGATAAAAAGAGAGAAAAGAATGAGTTCCATTGAGGGGGATATATAGAGAAGAAGAAAATGAGTTAGAGGAAGAGAGGTAGAAAAAAGAAGAAGAAAAAGTGTTATTGGTGAAAGATATAGAGTCGTCAAAAAGGACATTAAAGTTGAGTTATGTGTAGAATATAAAGATTTTTGATAGATTGTAAATGAGAAAAATAAAATAAAAATGTTTGTGCAACAATGTAGCCATAAGGAGTTTTCCTCAATGATTTAGTTCTTGGAAGTAGTTGTTCACCAATTGATGGCGTTCAAGAGTTTGTGCGCAATATAAAAAAAAATTAAAATTTTGATGTAAATTTAAATAAAAAAGATGTAACTTGAAATTTTAAAATTTTAAATTTCTGTGATTGGTACTACTAAATTCAGGAACATAAAATTTCATGAATAAAAAAGTTCCTTAATTTTGTGAAATAACACAGAAATTACTATATTAGTACATATATCTCAAAAAAAAAATCAAAATTGAGCTATGTATATTTTCACCGAACCTGCAGACTGGAAATGAATAACGAATTTGAAGGAGCAAGAGCATCAAATGGGGAAGATTATGAGATGACTAGAAATATTGTGACACGGCTTAACAGTATGGTGGATTCGTGCGCACCTCAACAGGGCCTGTCTAAGTGCTGTATCTACAGGGTGCCCAATTTGCTTAGAAACGTAAAACCGGAAGCCTACACCCCACAACTGATTTCAATAGGTCCTCTTCACCACGGCGATGCCAAACTAGAGATCATGCAGAAGAAGAAATTGATATGTTTTAGAGAGTTTAAAGGGTATAGGATGAGTGACGAGAGAATTATGGATCTTGTGAACATCATTCGGAAGAAAGAAAAGGATATCCGACAATATTATTCAAAGAACTTCGACAAAATTGGGAGCATGGATTTCATAGAGATGATCCTGCTGGATGTCGTCTTCATTATTGAGTTTATAAGGGAGTCAGATGATTTTGAAGATGGTCCTAAGAATTTAGAGCCTTGGATGATGTCCGACATAAAAGAAGACTTGAAGCTACTTGAAAACCAACTACCTTTCTTCATTATTCAGGAAATATATGACGAGATCATTAGCGCTCGCCAAGAGTTTCCAAGCATTACTTTTCTTCGTCTTGCTACCTTTCATTTTGGAAAGTACCCGTTTTCACAAGGGGTAAACAACGACCCGAAAGTAAAGGGAAGCAGGCACTTCACTTCGCAAGGCAGGAGTGAGGTTTCGGGTAGCCGAAGAGAAATGCATGGTTAACATAAGATTTGAGAAAGGAGTGTTGGAAATACCACGCTTGGAAGTTGATTACAGCTTCGAACGTTTTGTACGAAATATCATGGCCTTGGAGCAGTGCTACAAACCGTTACAAGCTTACGTATGCAATTACATTAAGTTTATGGACAATCTTATCAACAGTGCAGAAGACGTGGATTTGCTAGTCGGAAAGGGAATCATTCTCCACTGGCTAGGTGACGATTCCGCACTTTCAAATATGATTAACAAGCTTAACGAAAATATTGGCGAAACCTCCACTTGTTATGATGATATCTGTCGTAAGATGAATGACCACGCACTATGAGGACCGCTGGAACCATATGAAGGCAAACTTGGGACTTGTATATTTCCCCAACATACATTAATACAGTTTACATTCAGACATTGCTTTAAAGGATGCTACAACAATTCAAGTCATATAGTTCATTGAAGGGCAAAACACATCGATGTTCATTTAATTTTTTTATATATCACAAAAACTAGAAGATCTGGAATATTACTCCTGTCATGAATATGATGAACCTGTAACAACATAATATTTAGAAATAATTATATTAAAAGCAATAATGTTTTAGAGAATAGAAAACAATAATACATAAATAGATATATTCAATGCTATGAACTATCATCTTCTCGTACAATTCCCGTCCAATGTTTCTAAGTGCATTGTTTTGAGAATTATTAAATAATTCCCTCCTCCCTTTTTATTCCACTATTTTAACCAATATTCACCACTTTGGGGTTGGAGGGATAATTCCTTCAAGTTGTTGAACCCCATTTCATTACATTTTCAATCACCCTCCGTCAAGGATAATGTCATAATACTTCTTCCCCAAATCTTGAAAGGAAATGCCAACACTAATGAGTTTCATTAGTGTCATTAGTCACTCATGTCGGGATCGACTAATTAAGTTCATTATAATGCCGACATCAACGCAAACGATTGATGTCATTGACCATTTCCAACCCGAAATGGTCAATTAATTTTTTCCATAACACATTGGAATATTTTTGGGAATGTCAATGTCAAGATTCTTGACATTATTAGCTTTCACATCAGAAATAACTAATCAAGTTTTATATGAATGTCGATATCGATGTCGTTAGTCAATATCATTAACTATTCTTATCCTGAATAGTTAATCAAGTCCATTGTCCCTTGTTTTTAGGGATGGACATGCCGATTTTAGTAAACCTTACTAGTATCATTAGCCTCCGTACTCGGGACTAGCTAATCAAGTTCAAGAAGCGATTATCAATGCAATCCCATAATATAATTCATGTTCTTAACCAAACCAATTAGTCAAATCCATTTTTATTCCTCATTTATTTTGCTTTATCTCCTCTCTTTGTGGGTTCACCCATAGATTTACAATCCAAGAATCAAACAGATTATTAAAATCATCGTTATGTAAAAATGTATAGCTATAGATCATCTACCTATTGCAAAAGCTCAGCTCACACTCCCTTGTTGTTGTTGTATCCCTCCTACTGTTCCTCTTGATGATAATTTGAATTTCACTTCTTAATTGATTGAAAAATTTCAGCCCATTTCTCCTTGCATTCAGCTGCCCCCCACTTGTTTTTTCTTCACAATTCTGAGCCCAGCCAAAGGTATGTATGTTGGGCTGGGTTTAGCCCAGCCCAGCCCCAAAAATATATATGTTGGGCTGGGTTTTAGCCCAGCCCAGCCCCAAAAATAAATAAAAATAAAAAATAAAATAAAATAAAATAAAATAAAAATAATAAAAAATGCATATACATGAATAAAAATAATGTAAATTTATTGGTTTATTCACTGACGCCAGAGTCAGGAATAAAAAACACCGGTTTAAATTTATATTATTTTTATTCGTTGCATTTTATCTAGCTAAAAAATAAAAATTGCATGCAAAAAATATAATAACATAAAACAAAATAAATTTATTGGTTTATTCAATGACGCCAGAGTCAAGAATAAAAAATACTAATAAAAATTTATTTTATTTTATTTTATTGTATTTTTACTTTTATTTAGCTACGTAAAAATAAAAATAATCTGCATGAGTAAAAATAAAAAATATAAATTGATTTTTAATTGTTTATTCACCAACGTCAGAGTCAGGATTAAAAAAGGTAATTATTTAAATTTATTCACTCTGATATCTACGTAATATTTACCAACACCAGAGTTGGAAATATCTGTAGTTTAATATTCACTGACGCTAGAGTCAGGAATATTATATGCAAACCATCATGATATAAAAAATATATATGTTAGCAATAAATGACAAATAATAGCAATGCAGTCTGCCTTAGGCAGGACGTTTAAGGGGTGATAATATCTTCCCTTTTACGTCACCAGTCACGTACCATAGAATCTCTGTTGGCCAGTTAGGGTTCCTAGTGACCATAATACTAGGTGGCGACTCCTTAAACAAGAATATTCCCATCAAAGAACAGGATGCCAGAAATCTATTCTTTCCAAAAATTTAAAATTAATTTTTAGGGCCGCCGCGATGTCGGGTGCGATAATTCTTAATTGCACTTTAGCCCTATTTTTTTTCTTTTTCATAATTTGAGCCATGCTCCTTATATCTTTCATAATCTTTTTATTTGATTGCATTATTATTATATTTACTATTATAAACTTTACTCTATTTTATTCCTCAACACCTTTTTGCTTCGATCCACAATTTTGATTGGCTTTATCTCTAGTGTCAAACCTTCTCTTACTTTAATAGGGACTGCTGGTTGCACTCGTGAAGGATCCACCTTCGTCTTTGGTAACAAAGACACATGGAATACATTGTGGATCTTGTCTAGATGTGCCGATAGTTCCGATCGATAAGCAACTAACCCTATCCTTTTCACAATTTCAAAAGGGCCACTGTACCTAGGGGCAAGTTTTCCTTTCATCCCAAACCGAATGATGCCCTTCTACAATGCTACCTTTAAGAATACTTTATCCTCTATTTGGAACTCCATTGCTCTCCTCCGAATGTCCGAATAACATTTTTGTCTGTCATGGGCTTCCTTTATTCTTTGCCTGGTAGTTTTCACTTTATTAGTCATTACTGTTGTAACCCATTTTTGGGTCCCCACAAAAAATAAATAAATAAATAAATAGCCAAAGAAGGTTAGAAAAATAACAGGAGGCAGAAGCGCTCAGAAAATGGTCGGAAGATTGGTCAAGGAGGTTAAAAAATACAAAGATTGGATTTTTGACAGTATATTCTTGAAGGATGAGAGCCCTGTTGAATAAGAAAATTGGAAGGTTGAGGAGAAAAGTCCAAATTTGGATGTTTATGGACTTAATTGGATTTTTAATTGAATTTATAGAGGATTTGAGTGCTAGAAAATTTGATTTTTAAGTCAATTTGGGCTTTAATTAGAAGAAATTTAAGTTCTAGGGCCAAAATATATTTTTTAGGAATTTTATTAGGTCAAATCAGGGGCTTAATTGCATAAATATTGAAGTTTAATGGCCAATTAGGGGCTTAATTGTGAAAATCCGAAACCAAGGACCAATTTGGAAAACGCGGGTAAATAAAGGGGGCTATTTCGAATTGATTCAGGGGTGTAATTGAAGAAATTGGAAGTTTATTGATCAATTGAGGGCTTAATTGCATAAATCAGAGGCCAAGGACCAAGGTAAAAAACGCGGCCAACTATGGGAGCAAGGACCGAAATTGGCAGGGACGCAATTGAAAGAAACAAAAGATAATTGAGGGCTGATTTGAAATTTGGCGCATTCTGGCGCCATTTTTAAATGAAACGGCGCGTTTTCTCCAAAACGACGCCGTTTCATAAAAAAAAAAAAAAAAAAAGGACCGAACGATGTCGTTTTGAACGGCATTGTTCCCCCTTCTTCTTCCCCCCGAACGTGCAGCATGGGAAGAAAGCTTGTTTAATCATCCGGTGTCGCTCTCTCCTCGCGTGCGCTGACAAGACTCGAAGCCCATACACCTCGGACGACGCGAAGCTAGGATCAACCACGTTCGTCGACCAGCCGACCGGCGCTGTCCTACTCCCCACGTTGCCATGCTCAACCCATGCTGTCCTGCTCCCCACGCGGCCCTGCTCAGCCCATGCAGCCCCGCTCCCTTTGCCCCCCTATAAAAGAAGGGGGGAGACCTGAAGCCCGAGGGACGAAAAAAAAAAATAGGAAGAAAAGAAAAGAGATCGAGATCGAGACCAAGAGAGAGAGAGAGAAACTGAAGGAGATAGAAACAACTGAACTAAAGGAATAAATACTTAAAACTCAAAAAAAAAAGAAACACTGGGAGGAGGGGAAGAGTACAGAAGCCGTGGGAGAGCTTAGAGAAAACAAAGACCGAGCACGACCCGAGAAGTCACCGGACCGTTGAGAACCGTCGTTTGGAGCCACCAACCTCCGCTGCAGCACCATCAACATGGACGTTCGACCAACAGCATCGCCTCCGCCGCGCCAGGTATTCTTTTCCCCCTGCATTTTTCGTTTGCCATTACATTAGTTTTTCTCCTGCATGCAGAATCGTTCTGCATGCAGGAGTTAAGGGAAGGGAAAATAATTCCCTTCCCCGTTGGGTTCTTGCACTGAGCCGGGTTTCCGGCCCAGTTTTGTTTTTTTTTTTTTGGGCCAGACTCAGTCTAAAGCGAAATTTTTGTTGGGTCGAGATCGGCCCAACCCTGTTTTGGGCTGATGTTTGGCCCATCTACCCGGCCCAATTCCAGTGGGTTGGGTTCAGCCCATTTATTTGGGTCGGCCCAACCCGAATTTTTTTTATATTATAAATTATAATATATTATAATATATATGTGTGTATATGTGTGTATATATATTTTGTTTTAAAAAAATGTATTTCGGAAAATCTAAAAAAAATATTATTGATTTCCTTGAAGATTTTTGTCAAATGGGTTAATGTTGGTTGGTATTTTTATACTATAAAGATACAAAACCAATGTTAAAAAATACCCGGTTTTCGTCAAAACATCAAAGATTTTCATAATAAAAAATGTTTTTGCTTTCAAAAAAATTTATACAAAAATCCCTAAAAATATTGTTGATTTTTCTGCATATTTTTATTAAAGTGGATTAATGTTGGGTTGTATTTTTATACTGTAAGAATACAAACCCAGTATTAAAATACTCGATTTTCGTCAAAGCATAAAAAAAAATGATAATATTTTTTTTCAAAAAATGTTTTTGTTTTAAAATACGGCCTAGTCTCTCCAATATATATATATATATATATATATATATATATATATTATAACATCGTATTTTCACACAACAAAGGAAATTTTCAAAATAATATATATATTAGCATGCATTTTGGCTTTAATAACCAGTTTATTCAAGCCATGAGAACCAGGCCAATATTTCAAAAATTCTAAAAAATCTTTTTGTTTTCTTTTAGTATTTGGGATTACGAATTTATACGTAAAACGTATTCCTAAATATTATTTTGGTATAGACATTAGAACGGTTAGGATTTTACCCGATAAGATAAAGACCTTCTTACCGAGGAGGACTTTTCTTGAACCATAGATAGACCAACCACTAGTAAAACACAATAACACCTTAGTTTTTGTCAGACAATAAAATAATGCAGCTTACCTTAGGTAGGGCGTATTTGGGGTGCTAATACCTTTCCTTTACGCAACCAGTCCCCGTACCCAATCTCTGAGACCAGTTAGGGTTCCTAGTGACCAAAATACTAGGTGGCGACTCCCATTCCATTTTCCACCCATAAAAGACAAGAATTTTCTTATCTTCCCAATATCGGCCACATAGAAAGAGATTTACATTTTCATAAAAATGGAAAAACCTAGATTTTCGCCGCGACGCCGCACACGAGCGACAATTACCTGTACCATTTCGAGCCCCAAGAGTTTCCTTTCTCCTACTTCATCCCAGCAAATCGAGGTGCGACATTTTCTTTTGTACAGTGCTTCATATAGTCATCCCAATAGAAGCTCAGTAGCTATTATTGTACATAAATTCCACTAACGACAGTAGATCTTTCTAATTTTCCCCAAACTCCAACACACATGACCTTAGAACATCTTCGAGTGTATGGATACTTTTAGACTGACCATTCGTTTGAGGGTGAAATGTTGTACTTAGGTTCACCTCAGTCCCTAAAGCTCGCTATAAGTCGGGCCATAACCTCGACATGAACCTTAGGTCCCGATCTGACACAATTGATACTAGCACCCCATGAAGTCTAATCACCTCATTCATGTATAATTTGGCTAACTTATCCACGAAATCTGTAATTTACATGGGTAAGAATAAGGTGAAATTTGTTACCTGGTCAACAATTAACCTTTTTGCCCCTTGGTAATCCTATTACAAAGTCCATGGTAATGTCCTTCCATTTCCATTCTGGAATCAGTAATGGTTGTAATTTCTCTAACTGCCTTTGCTATTCTATCTTCACTTGTTAGGCGAGGAGGCAACAATGAATTCATTATGGCTGAGGGTGCAGTGGAGAAGAAGGAGAAGGGAGAGAATTGTTGGCTGATTTTTAGTTGACTTTAGACTTGATTTTCTTAATGCTTGGGACATGTAATCCACCCCTATTTATAAGGTATAGAAGAGGGACATGTTGTCTTTACTAGTGTCAAATATTAGCCCTTGATTCGACCCAGAAGGATCTCAACCATTGGTTCAAAGTTGCTATCATGGCCTAAAAAAGTTAGTTGCTATAGGCTGGTCAAGTAGCCGTGGGGAAAGTTGGCCGGCAGGGCCTACTCTAGGGTGTAGTCCAACATTAGGTCATCATGTTGGTGTATGGTTTGTCAAGTTTGGTGAAGAGATGAAGCATTAAATGCCCCTGAATAGTAGCCACTCGATCAGCTTTTTTAGGTCAAAACAAGAAGACAATGAATAGCGAACCACGAGTAGTCTGGTTCTCCTTTTTTCTTACTGTTCAAAACAACACCATTTTGAACTTAAATTAAGGAAATTTGGCCAAAGTTCAATTTGATCCTTCATCTTTTGATTTCCTTCAATTTCACCTAAAATTAACTCCAAACATCTAATTTAATATAATTTTGCCACTGCTGAATTTAAAATTAGCACCTAATTTAAGCGTCTTTTTCAGTATGATCCCTGGTCTTAGATTTATGCAATTTGACCCATAGTTAACCATTAAACTTTTAATTTTCTTCAATTTCACCCTTGATTTCAGTCATTTGAGCCCCTCTAGTTCGACATGTTTTGTAGATTAGTCCTTGTGTAAACCTCGAAAAAAAATATAATTAAAGTTGCTTAAATTGCAAACTAACTACATGAAAAATAAAAGTAAAGAAATTCATGCATATGGTTAAATAAAAACAGGAATTCAGAAATTTTTTAATATAAATTTCCAGACGAAATAATTCGAGACATTATAAATAAACCCGCTAATGTTGAGGGTTGGATTTAATTGAAGAGAATAATACACTTAAAAGAAATGGGGCCTAAATGCAAATAAGGGAAATTATAGAGTATAAATACTCTTCTCCTCACCAAAAATCTGCAGCAACCATAAGGAAAGAAAATAGGGAGTTTTGTATCCATTCTTGCAAAATCAAGAGAGAAACACTAAAATTTCAAGAACCCATCCAAGATTAAGGGTTTATAGATCGAAAAAACACTTGTGAGCAAGGGATTAACAAGAAAATTGAACAAGAAGAGGAGGGCCGGATGTCTTAGAAAAGAAATGAGGGAGTTGAAAATCTTCAACTGGTTGAAGATCAAAATCTTAATTCATATCAGGTAAGGTGTTTTAAACATGATCTTAAAATTCATTTCAAATTCGATAATGAATTGATGCCTTGATATTGAATTATAGGTTAGGGTTCTTAGACATGAATTGGGAAAAAAATATTTGTTTTTAAAATTAAGTTAATTCATGTGTGGCATGTGATGGGGGTATGAAACCAAAATAATTTACATATAAAATATAGTTTGTGAAAGTATTGTGAGAAGGGAAGGGAGTGACGAATCTGAACAGACTTTTCTCCTGACTTTCGGTGAGATTTCAAGTAGGAAGGTGAGAGAATTAGGGCCAGGTTCCTAATAGAAATTGTAGTTTTGGATGTTAGCTAACCAAGAAAACTGGTCGTGCTCAATTTGGAGCTATAACACTCCAGTTATGGGTCACCAACCGTTACTGAGTTATGACTGATTCTGTAGGGCAGTAGGACTGATTAGTTGATGAGTAATTTAACTATCTTGGAGGCAGAATTGGGCTCTAGAGCTCTAGATATAGTTAAAAATCTAATGAGTGTTCAAACAGTAACAATTCAATGTCTAGGCAGTAACAGTTGGATAATAACAGTTCAATGTCTAGACGGTAACGGTTGGATAGTAATAGTTGGACAATAATAGTTCAATGTCTAGACAGTAACGGTTGGACAATAATAGTTCAATGTCTAAACAGTAACAGTTTAAAGTTAGACAGTAACAGTTAGACTTTCACATGAATACTATATCTAAGAATATAAAAGAACTAAGTCATGCGAACACTTACACATTGAGATACTCACTCTGAAAATATACATGATATATGTATGTATGTTGTTATGAGGAAATGAACATACATAGAAAGTAACATATGTGTTGTCGCACGTCGGAAAATCCACGCGACATCGGCTGGCGATTTTTACATGTTCTTCCTATTTTAAATCTACAATGTAAATCTATCTATATCTATTTGGCAAATATAGGAAGACAAGAAGATATTGTCTTTTGTGGGTGGAAAATGGAATGGGAGTCGCCACCTAGTATTTTGGTCACTAGGAACCCTAACTGGTCTCAGAGATCGGGTACGGGGACTGGTTGCGTAAAGGGAAGGTATTAGCACCCCAAATACGCCTTACCTAAGGTAAGCTGCATTGTTTTATTGTCTGATGAAAACTAAGGTGTTATTGGACTTCTAGTTGTTGGTCTGTCTATGGTTCAATAAAAATCCTCCTCGGTAAGAAGGTTTTTATCTTATCGGGTAAAATCCTAATCGTTCTAATGTCTATACCAAAACTTTATTAATAATATTTAGCAATACATTTTACGTATAAATTCATAATCCCAATTACTAAAACAAAAAGATTTTTTTTAGAATTTTTGAAATATTGGCCTAGTTCTCATGGCTTGAATAAATTGGTTATTAAAGCCAAAATGCATGCTAATACATATATTGTTTTGAAAATTTCCTTTGTTGTGTGAAAATATGATGTTATAATATTGATATATATATATATATATATATATATATATATATATATATATATTTGAGACTAGGCCGTATTTTAAAACAAAAAAAACATTTTTTTTTGGAAAATATTATTTTTTATGCTTTGACGAAAATCGGGTATTTTAATACTGGGTTTGTATCCTTACGGTATAAAAATACAACCCAAATATTAATCCACCTTAAAAAAAATGCAGGAAAAAATCAACAATATTTTTAAGGACTTTTGGAATTTTTTTGAAAATAAAAACATTTTTTATTTTGAAAATCTTTGATGTTTTGACGAAAACCGGGTATTTTTAACACTGGTTTTGTATCTTTAGGGTATAAAAATACAAACCAACATTAAGCCATTTTAACAAAAATATGCAAGGAAGACAACAATATTTTTTAGGCTTTTCAGAATATTTTTTTTTATAATATATATATATATATATATACACACACAAACATATATCATATAATATTATAATTTATAAATATATTATAATATATTATGTGGGCTGGGCTGGCCCTAAATAAATGGGCCAAACCCAGCCCAACCGGAGATGGGCCGAACATCAGCCCAGAAAGGGTTGGGCCGATCCCGACCCGATAGGAGGTTGGGTCGATCTCGGCCCAACAAAATTTCTTTTTAAACTGGGCCAGACTCGGTCTGGCCCAAAAAAACTAACAAAGCTGGTCCGGAAACCCGGCCCAGCGAGGGAAGGGAATTATTTTCCCTTCCCCCACCTCCTGCATGCAGAACGATTCTGCATGCAGGAGGAAAACGCAGAGGGAAGAAGACCTTACCTGGCGCGGAGGAGGCGGTGCTGCTGGTGGAGGCCGGTGGTGGTGTCGTGGCTCACGGACGGCGGCTCCCAGCTGTGCTACTGTATTCAACGGTTCAGCGACGTTCTTCCCGGCTCCTTGCTGTGCTTTCGTATTCCACGTTCCCTCCTGGTTTCAAGCTTTTCCTTTTCCTCTCAGTTTTGGGTTTTCGGTGGCTCTTTCTTAAGTTCGGTTGTTTCTCTCTCCTTCGGTCTCTCTCTCTCCTTTTTTCTCGGTTTTTCTTTCTTTTTCTTCCCCCTCTTTTTTTCGGTTTCTTCTCTATTTATAGGGACATAGGGCATGGCTTTATCATGGCTGCATGGGAAGTGGGGCAGCGCATGGTCGGTCGGTCGGCAAGCGCCGCTGCCAAGGCGTGCCTCCCTTGCTTTCGGCGGTTCGGAGGGTGGTCGGCCATTGGCTTCGGTTTCGGTGGTCCCAAGGCGTAGTGCGCTTTGGGCTGGTGGGTGTGAGGTGAGAAGGGGACATCCATTAAACAACATTTCTTTTTCCTCCTTCCCCGCTGCATGTTCGGGGGAAGAAGAAAGATGAACAGTGTCGTTCAAAACGACACCGTTCTGGTCTTTATATATATATATATATATGAAACGGCGTGTAAAGACCAGAACGGCGTCGTTTTGGATAAAACGTGTCGTTTCATTTAAATGAGCCACATTTCAAATCAGCCCTCCATCATTTCTTGTTCATTTCAATTGTATCCCTGCCAAATTCGATCCCCGCCCTTCTTGTTGGCCGCGTTTTTCACTTTAATCCTTGGCCTCTGATTTATGCAATTGAGCCCTCAATTGATTAATAAACTTCAATTTCTTCAATTAGGCCCCTGAACCGAATAATTGCAGCCCCTCCATTTACGCGCCTCTTCCAATTTGGTCCCTGGTTTCGGATTTTCTTAATCAAGTCCCTAATTGGCCATTAAACTTCAATATTTATGCAATTAAGCCCCTGATTTGACCTAAAAAATTCCTAAAAAATATATTTTGGCCCCAGAACTTAAATTTCTTTCAATTAAAGCCCAAATTGACTTAAAAATCAATTTTTCTTGCAATCAAATCCCCTATAAAATCAATTAAAAATCCAATTAAGTCCATAAACATCCAAACTTGGGCTTTTCTCCTCAAAATTCAAATTTTCCTTCTCAACAGGGCTCTCATCCTTCGAGAATATACTGTCAAAAATCCAATCTTTGTATTTTTTAACCTCCTTGACCAATTTCCGATCAATTTCTGAGCGCTTCTGCGTCCTGTTATTTTTCTAATCTTCTTTGGCTATTTATTTTATTTTTTTGTGGGGACCCAAAAATGGGTTACAACATGTGTAATGAATGAATATGGATTCTCTATAATAATCGGATTGAAGGAATCATAACCAAAAACTTCCTTGTGATTTAGGAGGAGCAACGAGGATTGAATCTTCTGTTAGGGGAGGTCACGAGATAGACGGAGCAGATGCATGATTTTCCCTCCTATTTGCACTTATGCAATTTAAAGTTCTTATGGTGAATGCATTTACAATAAATACCATGTTTAATGTAAATAAAGTCCAGTGTATTTATAAGATTAGCTTCGGCTAATGGCATCCATGATGGAATTGCTGGGATATGAATTACAAGATTAGCTACGGCTAATGGCATCCGTGATAGGAATGCCGAGAAATGAATTATGAGATTAACTTTGACTAATGACATCCGTGGTAAGATTGTCGGGAAATGAATTATAAAATTAGCTTCGGCTAATGGCATACATCCGTGATAGGAATGCCGTGAAATGAATTACATGAGTAGCTTGGGCTAATGAAGTCCGCGTTGGGACGCCCATGAACGATTGATAAGACTCGATTTGTAAAGGGTATAGTGTTTAGGACTCCACTTTGTCAAGCCTATATAAATATCTAACTTAAGCATAATGGAATTAACATGTTTATGCAGTATGCTTTTGTATAAATCTTGATGTAATTATGAAAGTCTAACTTAGCATTTAAGTATATTAGTTATCTTGTAATTAATCCTTTTGAAATGTTCAAGAACACTTATTTTGTTTTAAATGCTCTCTTTGCATATGAGTATCCCTTTTTATTTTAAATTGTATAACATGATATGTGGGCTATGTTCATATTTTAAATTGACGAATTTCCAACTGACTGTTTGTGCTCGTGTTTTTTTAGCAAACTTCTCCGGTTGTCCAAGTAAGCAAATTTTGATTTATTTGTTTGTTCTTTTATTTCTTTGTTGTTAATTCTTTTGAGAAACAAAAGAATTTTTGAAGACAATTGCACTTTAGCTGATGTTCTATTTCGCAAATTCCGAGTTGTGTTTTACATAGTGTTGCATTTCCATGAACAGAACCATTTCCTTACCATTGTTGGCTGATATTGATCTCTGGTTGGTCGTCCCTCTGCTGGATTTAGTGGTTTCTGATGGCTGACTTATGCCATGGGCCTTGTGTTCTGGTTGATGCTGCATGCCATGCTGTGCTATATATGTTGCTCACTCCTGCTCTCATCGCTGTATAGTGATGGGCATAAATGGATGTATGCTGCATGCCATGCTGTGCAATATTTATATTTATCAATAATAATAATATTGTTATTATAACCAAAATAACAATATTAATAGCAATAAATGAATAATACCATTAATATTTTAATAGCAACAATAAATTCTGACAAAATAATTAGAAACATAATTACACGCTTGGAAAAAATATTGAGAACCGTGACATTTAAATAATTATCACTCCACGCGTAGCAGAGTGTGTTTAGTATTGTGGTAGCTGTTGTGGTTGTGGTTTAAAAAAAGTTGTTTTATAAAAAGTGCTTTTAGTTGAGTTTGTTTTGAAAAAATAGGTGTTTAGTTAAAACTGTGGTTGAAATTGAAGTTGAAGAAAAAGTAATTTAATGTGTTTGGTTAAGAATACTTTTAAAATTGAGGTTATAAAATAATTTTAAAAATATATATTAGTACTTATGATTTTTAATTTAAATATTATGGATTTAACTATTGCTATTATATCATGAAATAAATCATACTTTATATAAATATATTTTTTATTATTCCATGAAACCATTTATAATTCCATTACGTACAAAATTCATCCAACAAAAACTACAGTTTTCATAATATTTTTAGCATGTAATAAAATTAGATAAAATATTATCAGGTATAAAATTAACTCTAAACTAATTTTTTATAAAAAATATTAAAAAACTAACACACTAAAAAAAAAAAAAACACACTCAGGCAAGTGAACAGTGCAATTCTCCAGCACTGTTCACATCAACAGTATATACGGGATACTGTTCATGTAATTGCACTGTTCATTAAACAGTGCAATTACATGAATAGTTGAAAAAAAAGCATGAATTAGCTGCTTCTCATTTCTCGCGTTAGAAACGCAGAATTTAAGTGGGGTCCATAAATAGTAAAATGCTTTTTTTTTTAACCAAACGGCTGCGTTTTATTTAGCCGCATTGCCAAACGGACTCTAACAAAATAATTACTCGCTTGGAAAAAATCTCATGTAAATGAGAATTATTTGACGACACAATTCCGACAAAATAATTACTCGCGTGGAAAAAATCTCACGTAAATAAGAAATATTTGTAAAATATTCTCACGTAATTTTTAAAAGCCAATTTGTGTTCTTAGCCAATGTTTTTTTTTATATATTATTTTAAATCAATGTGGGTGTCTACTTGAGAAGGAAAATTAATTTTAAAAAAATATTCAATTAAAACATGGTTTAAGATTTAAATTGTAATCCATGTCATAAATTCAAGAAACTTTATAAAAAACAAATTAAAAAATTAAAAAATTAAAAAATTAAAAAATTCAATTAAAAAATTATTTAATATGAAAAGGATCCAAAAAAACATCAAACATGAGTCAATTTCCCAATCTCAAGGCATTGGTTATATAAGAAATCAATATAATCTTACAGGAAAAAAAAAATATTATGATACTCTATTTTCAACCAAGTCAATTTTAAAAGATAAAATCAAGAAAAATAATTAATTAGAAAAGGTGTGCACAAAACATTATTCAAGTTAAACTACGTTAACTTGTTAAACTGAAGACATGAGTAATGAAATAAGGATAAGTTCATAGAAAATATATAAAAAAAAATATATGAAACCCCACCTTCAACAAATCTAATATTAAATGTTAAAATCGAGAAAAAAAATTAAATTCATGGGATCAATATATAACCTAAAAAAAAAATATGAATCATAATTTTTAAAAACAAATCTAATATTGAATGAAGAAATAAAAAAAAAATTGGGATTGTTAAAGAGTAAAATGAAAATTAAAAATATAAAAAAATTATTCCAATAAATAATATATTATAAGTATAGATCCTTTAATAGTTTGATAATTCAATGTTCACGAAGCAAATAATTGGAGATCATAGTCTACAATGATAGCTCTTTTTGGCTGTTTTCCAAAAATCACAGATTAGTTGTTGGCTTAAATTAATTCTTACTTACCTTTAGATTAATTCTTTCTTATAAAAAATATTTTTTTATAAATGGCAATATAACATATATGTCAATACTAAGATATATATATATAAAGTATCTCTGATTTCAAAAGAAACTAATTAATATGTTAATATAATTTTTAAAAAACTAAGTTAATCCAGCTGTCATGAACATATATATATAATTTGACAGTGACTATAAATATATAAATATAAATGTCAACATAAATATACAATGACTACAAAAATATAAAGGGGAAAATGACCTATCACCGAAAATGACTACATGACATGCACGTTTTGCCGACATTATTTTGACTAAGTTATCTTCTGATCTGGCCCTCTCTTCTTTTTAGCCCTCACTCACTCAATAGATTATTTTTCCATACATAAGGCAAAAAAATCTTTGAAATTAATCATTTTTTAATATTTTTTTAATGATTTTGATATATTAATGCTAAATAAATCTGAATGAAATATATTATTTTAATGTATTTTTAATTAAAAAATATTATACACCATATTACCATATATAAACTTCCATAAAAAAATAGAGCAAAGGG
Source organism: Populus davidiana (assembly GCA_030145905.1). Classification (NCBI taxonomy): domain Eukaryota; kingdom Viridiplantae; phylum Streptophyta; class Magnoliopsida; order Malpighiales; family Salicaceae; genus Populus; species Populus davidiana. The sequence goes on from CM057805.1 coordinate 4,448,536, forward strand.
CAGTGTGGCACGTATGTTGTATCGTTATTGTCCTTCTAGATTGGATTTTTAGGTGTTTGGAAATAATAAAGTATTCTTATCTTTTTTATAGTTTAGAAGATTTAAATTGGATACTTAGTATTTTGTTCATTAAAAATTCTAAATAATCTTCAAAGTCATGATATGTGTTTTAGGTGTACAAATTCTCTAATTAAGAGTCATTATAACCTTCTATACTTGATCTTAAACTTATTTTGGAGGGATATAATATTTTTTTTATGAGCTTGAAAGTTTTAACAGGTGAGATTTTATTTGTTTTGATTTCATTAGATAAGGACTTTGATTCTATCCTTTCTTGATAGACTTTAACTTCTACTTGAAAGGACTTTCAATTATTTGTATTTGATTTTTTATAGGTTATCTTATTATTTTTAAAATTAGCGTATCAAAACGATACAGAACATACATAAAAATTAAATTTTTTTAAAAATACAGATATAATCATGTTTCCAAACGCTCACTAAAACATAACAAAGCTTGGACTTGAAAGCATTTTCAAATTTAAACCTACGCTCATTACCTAATTATAAATTTATTCCTTACCTCTAAAACGATCCTGCCAACCTATCAAAAATAAAAATAAATTCTAAATCAAGAAAAACAACCCCATAAATAAAACTAAATTAGTCTCATGCATATCCTAGATCTAACTAAGACATCCATGAAATTAAACAATAAATTAAAGTGCAAATTATGAGTAAATAACATGCAACACAAGCTGCTAGACATCTAGCTAGAAACAAAAATAGCCGGCTAACATTCATATGGTCCCTGCCCTTTTATTTCATCCTTATCTTGATTTATATGCACACAAAAACAGCTAGTTAAAGCTAGTTTAATCATTGATCAAATTCATGAAGGCCTTTTTATAAGAAAATTATTATTATTATTATTATTATTATTATTATTATTGTTAGATAAAAAACATGAATAATGTGTGGAAACATTTTTTATGATAAAAATATCCTTAAGTTTTATTAATCATTAATGTATTGTAAGGATTTTATTGGTAACTATTAAATATATTATATTAACTTAAAAGGCATTTTAGAAAATCAATATAAAAATTAGTTGAAATACCCACAATAGGAGGGTATTGAAGTAAAACCATTAAATTAGTTGAATTGAATTCCAATTTATCTTGGGAATTTGCACAAATTACGAATTTGAACCTTGATTATTTTATTTTTTTATAATAGTAGAGGTTATGTTATTAAGTGTTAAGAATTAAAATTACATGGGCATGAAGTCCAAAGATGATTTTTAAAATTAATCCCTATCAACCTACTGACCCACCGACAACAAAATTTGAACCTTGCGATTGCAAAGTTAATCCCTATTAACTACTGCTAACTGTTCATGAGCTTCATTAGATTCTTTCATCCCAATAGGAACAGAGAAAAGACCTAACACTTCTCTGGTGTTAATTTTTTCCAACAAAATACTTCATATGATAAAAATCCTTAAGTTCTACTAATCATTACATGTATTGAAAAAATTAAATTTTTAATTATTAAATATATTATCTTTCCTTCAAAAATTATACATGTCAAATTAAAAAGACTTAACTTCATATAAGAATATATTTTTTTGTATATGATAGTGCAAAATATATGCCAATACTAAGATATAAAAATATTAATTGAATTACGCAAATAAATTTTGATATAAAATTGGTAAAAGCTCTAATGATATGTGCTTTAGGTGTACAAATTCTCTAATTAAGAGTCATATATGAATATTATAACCTTCTATACTTGATCTTGAACTTATTTTATTTTGAAGGGATATAATATTTTTATATGAGCTTGAAAGTTCTAACATGTGAGATTTTATTTGTTTTGATTTCATTTGATAAGAACTTTGATTCTATCCTTTCTTGATAGACTTTAACTTCTATTTGAAAGGACTTCCAATTATTTGTATTTGATTTTTTAATTATAGGTTCTCTTACTATTTATAAACATGTGGAATGTAATGTATCTTAAAGGTTCTCAACTTAAAAAACATTTTAGAAAATCAGTATAAAAATTAGTTGAAATACCAATAATAGGAATAGGAGGGTATTAAAGTAAAACCATTAAATTAGTTGAATTGAATTCTAATTTATCTTGGGAATTTGCACAAATTACGAATTTGAACCTTGAATTTTTTTTATTGTTTTGTATAATAGTAGAAGTTATGTTATTAAGTGTTAAGAATTAAAATTACATGGGCATGAAGTCCAAAGATGATTTTTAAAATTAATTAATCCCTATCAACCTACTGACCCACCGACAACAAAAATTGAACCTTGCGCGCGATTGCAAAGTTAATCCCTATTAACTACTGCTAAGTGCTAACAGTTCATGAGCTTCATTAGATTTTTTAATCCCAATAGGAACAGAGAAAAGACCCAACACTGCTCTGGTGTTGATTTTTTCCAACAAAATACTTCAACTTTCTGAGGGACCAGTCATTTCCATAGACTGGCTAGGGGATGATAGAAGTCTACACATGATTTGATGGAATACACCCCATTTTCCAAATCAATTTTTCGACAACTTCACTTGATAATTCCACTTCAGAAACCTTATCAAATACAGAGAGTTGAGAGAGAGAGAGAGAGAGGAGCTGCAACCTATAGGAAAGAGGCTCGCTGCTTGGGACCGTATCTATACAGAGAGTGTTCACTGATCTCCCTCAGGTCAGCAGTATCTAAAAAGGAAAATCAAGAAGAAAAGAAAAGAGAAAAGAAAAATAGTGAAGTGCAAAAAAAAGGAAAAAAAGAAGAAAAAGACAAAGAAAGGAAATTGACGAATTTCCATCCGATTGTTTATGCTCGTGTTTTTTTAGCAAACTTCTCCGGTTGTCCAAGTAAGCAAATTTTTATTTATTTGTTTGTTCTTTTATTTGTTTGTTGTTAATTCTTTTGAGAAACAAAAGAATTTTTGAAGACAATTGCACTTTAGCTGATGTTCTATTTCGCAAATTCCGAGTTGTGTTTTACATGGTGTTGCATTTCCATGAACAGAACCATTTCCCTACCATTGTTGGCTGATATTGATCTCTGGTTGGTCGTCCCTCTGCTGGATTTAGTGGTTTCTGATGGCTGACTTATGCCATGTGTTCTGGTTGATGCTGCATGCCATGCTGTGTTATATATGTTGCTCACTCCTGCTCTCATCGCTGTATAGTGATGGGCATAAATGGATGTATGCTGCATGCCATGCTGTGCTATATTTATATTTATCAATAATAATAATATTGTTATTATAACCATAATAACAATATTAATAGCAATAAATGAATAATACCATTAATATTTTAATAGCAATAAATGAATAATACCATGAAAAAATATTGAGAACCGCGACATTTAAATAATTAGCACTCCACGCGCAGCAGACGACACAATTCTGACAAAATAATTACTCGCATGGAAAAAATCTATAGTTAACGAGTCAGAAGAAGACAAGTAGAGAAGGAGAAAATGTGTTATAGTGAAAGAGGGAGATGAAAGTTGAGTGTTGGATCGAGAACAATAACCAGGAGTTAGCCGAAACAAATACTAGAATATACAATAATAAAAAAATCCAGCCCTAGCTGATCCTTTTTCAGGTGAAGGAATCGATGGATTTGGGTCATCAACCTAATTTCTATTAATATTAATTATATTAATAAATAAGAAAAAAAAATAGAAGTTAATAAATTATATTTAGGCAATGAATAAAGAACATTGTTTTTTATTATTTAATATGATTATAGTGACACCAGTTATTTAGAACATGATTATTTATTTTCTTCTTTCTGTTATTTCTTTTCCAACACTATTTTTTTTATAGTAATTAAAGGGAAATATTAATAAGATTTAGTCAAATAGCAAACTAATTAAAAGAAAAAACTTACTGTTTTTTCCAACACCAGAGCAGGCCCACCAACATTATATTTTATAAAAAGCCAACTACATAAGTTTGTCTCTCCTTTCAAACCATTATTTATTAATTTCCTCTCTCTTTTTATTACACCTAATATTGGTCCCACCAACATGGATCATCCATTTTCTTTTCAATTACATCAATTTAAGATTTACTGTATCCCATTACCCAAATTCTACGCACTTGAACCAATCATTAACATTTGGTTAAAATCATGAATTTAATTGCATAAATATTAAAATTTAAAAGTACAAGAGTGCCTAGAAAGTGATTAAAGATTGGTTAAAAAAGTTTAAAAATATAAAAATTAAAATTTAATAGTATATTTTTTATTGATGACAACTTTCTTGACAAAGAAAATTCAATTTGAGAAAGAAAAGTATAAAATTAGATGATTATGGACTCAATTAGATTTTGTTGAAAGATTAATTGAGTTTATGAAGGGTTTGATTGCAAGATAAATTATTTTTAAAGTCAATTTAGACTTTATTTGAAAGGAATTAAAATTTGGGGATTGAATTATAATTTTCAAGAGTTAATTTAGTCAAATCAGGAGCTTAATTGCATAAATATTAAAGTTTGAAGGCCAATTAAAGACTTGATTAAAAAAATCCGAAATCAATGACCAAACCGGAAAAAGTGCGTAAATATAGGGGTTGGAATTGACTGAATCAAGGATTAAATTGAAGAAATTTGAAGTTTATTGATCAATTGAGTGTTAAAATGCATAAATTTGACAAGGATGTAATTGAATTGATTTTTTAGAATCAATTGAGGACTAGATTAAACAAATAAAAAATTAAAAACTGGTTTGAAAATAAATATTTTAGCGTCATTTTCTTTAAATGAAACACTGGGTTTTGTATAGAACAATACTGTTTTATACACTGTTTATTAAAAAAAAAAAAAAAAAACCTTAACTCCATGTATCTTTTTTTTCCCCGGAAGCGCAACTACAGGGAAAGAAGATTTTTCTTCCCCTCCCCTCCGTTACACCGTCTCTCCCTTTCTCTTCCTCTCACTTGTTCAAAAACCCTAACATAACCCACACCTCCTCATTGCCTACCACCATAATAAAAGAGGCGGGGGAGACAAGCCCTATGAGGGGCTGCATAAAAGCTGCCCTAACCACATGACTGGACAGAGATAGGTACTCTCTACCACTGTAAATACCCCCTCACAGGTGGTGACACGGGAACGAAAAAAATATAGAGGACAGTCAAGTGGATCCCATTTTCTTTAAAGATAAAAAATGTGATAGTCAAGTTTGTTATATTGTATCAATTACTTAGTCAAGTGCATATATATTTATTTATTGTTATTACCAATAGGAAAAACATATTGCATCAATTTAAGAAAAAAAGTTGCAAAGGTTTTTTTATAAACAAAATTGTTCATTTACTTGTAATTATATATAAAAGCATAAACTATGGTTTGAAATATTTGATTTGATAAAAATACCCATAAATTTAACAAACAATTAAATATATTGAAAGGAGGTTATTAGTAATTATTAAAAATATTGTCTTATTTTAAAACCTTATATGTACCTAGTGTAAAAAGACTTAACTTTCCATAAGAAAAATATTTTTTTAAAAAATATGAATATATAAAATATATGTCAATACTAATATCTAAAAAAAAATATCTCTGATTAAAAAAAGAATAAAATATTTATGTAGCTCTTTAAAAATAAATTAATCAAGTTTTTCTAGTACGTGTATCTGTAGATATAATGAACATAAATTCAAATGACAACGACTATGAATATATAAATGTGAGAATGACATATGAGCTAGCGATGTACTGATATGAAATTTACGTTTTCGTACCACCAGTCAGGTGGGTGAAAAAGTGTCAGCTACGTAAATATGAACATAGATGCAAATTAAATATTAAAATCGATATATAAATATATTTTCTTATTTTAAAAACTTATAGGTACCAAGTTTAAATAGACTTAACTTTGCATAAGGAAAATATTTATATATATATGAATATATAAAATATATGTTAATACTAATATGTAAAAAAAAACTATCTTTATTAACAAAAACTAAAATATTAATACAATTTCTAAGAAATAGGTTAAATTTGTTTCCCAATAAATCTCTGCGCTGGCAAAGAATTACATCGAAGCATATGGCATTGACTATAAAATAAAATGAAGGAGACATAAAATGCATGCATGCAGTCAATATATATAAATGTGGAAGTGACGGATATCGCAAAAGAAGACGCTATAAATTTTTTTTTTTTTTATAGTAAACGAGATAATTATATATTAATTAAGCAGCCCCATCAAGTAAGTGGGGTTGAACGAAAGATAGAATACAATGGGAATATGAAGAAAGAAAAGACCAAAGTGAAGAGGGACTTAATTAGTTAGTCAAGTTCATAATACATTCAGGATTTCTAAAAAGATCTGAGCCTGTATAGCTGAAATTTGTAACTGAGGACTTCAACCAGAAAGCCAAACGGTGAAAAGTGAGATCAAAAATCATATCCCAATCAGGAGCCTTGGATTCGAAGATTAGGCGGTTGCGCGCTATCCAAATTGACCAATACAGACCTTTACAGAGGAGGGTAATAGCACGTCGCTGAAAATTTCCATTAATCAATCCGGACCATTCCTGTAGATTTTGATTTGGGTCTTTGTGCAGACAGCCTGAGCACTCGAACCATTTCAAGAAACGACCCCAAAGAGACCATGTTATAGGACACCAATGGAAAAGATGATTAATTGTCTCGGTTTCCTTGCAGCAGAATGGACAGTGAGATTCCTCATAATTAATGATTCTCCTCTCAGCTAAAAAACTTCTTGTACTCAAACCGCCATGAAGAAGAAGCCAAATGAACACATCCACTTTTGGGGGGGCATAACCATTCCATAGCAGAATAGGGGAGTGATTATTTTCAGTGGCCGATAAACTATCAAAGAAGAGGCGACCTGATTGAGCTGAGTACATGCCAGAGCTGTGGAATTTCCATAACTTGCAGTCTGCACCATCTGAGAAAAGGAGACCACGCTGCACCTCTGCGATCAAGCTCTCCCTCTAGCAGATCTCACGAGGCCGAAGGGTTCTTCTCCAGGATAGGTTTAAAGATGTATCTGTCAAATTGTATATATCTGCAAGGCTGGTGTTTTGCTGCAAGGAGAGGTTATAAAGTCTGGGGAATAAGAGCTGGAGAGTGGTTGCAGAGCCGAGCCAAGAGTCAGTCCAAAACCGGATGTTCCTCCCGTCACCCACCTTGAACCCGACATTTGCATGTAAAAGATTGGCTATGTTTTGTGTTGAGAAGATTTTCGAAACAATGCCATGCCAAGTTGGAGATAAAGAACTTGCAAACTCAGGGATACCATTTATAAATTGAGGTCGGTATTTTAGAAGAATGTGTTCTTGCCAGCCTCCTGCCACTCCATTGTCTAGATTCCATAGCCATTTAAAGAGCAAAGCCAGATTTTTGTTATGGATGGATCCCAGCCCGAGACCACTAGAAAATTTATCCTTTATTACCTTGTGCCAAGCCACCTTAAAAAGGCCATTAGAAGACGCTATAAATGAGCTGGCGATGAACATAAATGCATATGACAATGACTATGATATAAAATGAATGTGTCCAAAGAATACGATTCTGTCATCGGTTTAATACATAGATTTTGTGTATTAAAAATACGTTAAAATGATAAATGATGAATCAAATTACAAAAATAAAAATTTGGATATAAAAATGGCAAAATCTCTCTTTATATGCTTTTTAGATTTACAAATCCTCTAGTTAACATAATTTGATTTGACAAGAAATTTGACACAAAATTATCTCTAATTTGAAAAGAGACTAAAATATTAATACAATTTTTTAAAAATTAAGTTAATGTAGTTTTCCTAACATATCTCTAGCTGTTGTGAACATAAATGCATACATAAGACATTGACTATAAATATAAAAAATGTGAACACAAATGCATAATGCAATAACCATTAAAAAAAACTAAGAGGTATCATTCATTTATTGTGGTATGGGAGAGATTTCAATGTGAATTTGCACAATAAAAAGTTTTTTTTTTAATCCTTAAGTTTCTTTTTTTTTCTTTTTATTTGGCTCTTAACATTGTGTTATTATATAATTGGTCTTTATAATTTATTTTTATGTTTGTATATAGGGACTTTGTAGTGTCAGTGGAATATTTCATAACTCATGTTGTAACCCATTTCTAGGTCCCCACATAAAAAATAATAAAATACAAAAAAATTCAAAAAAATATAACAGTGAAAAAAATACTAGAGCGTCCTAAAAATGCTCAAAAATTGATTGAGGATGTTCAAAAATATAAAAATTAAAATTTGACAGTATATCATTAACTGATGAGAGCCCCAATGATAAAGAAAATTCAATTTGAGGAAGAAAAGTCCAAAATTAGAAGTTTATGGACTCAATTAAATTTTATTAAAGGTTTAATTGAATTTTTAGAGAGTTTAATTGCAAGAAAAATTGTTTTTTGAGTTAATTTGGGCTTTAATTGGAAGAAATTAATTTTCTGGGGTCAAATTATAATTTTTGGAAGTTAAATTGGTCAAATCAGGGGCTTAATTGCATAAATATTGAAGTTTAATGGCCAGTTAAGGACTTAATTGAAGAAATCCGAGACCAGAGACCAAACTGCAAAACACGCGCAAATTGAAGGCCTTCTTTGAAATCTGACGCGTTTTGGCGCCTTTTCCTTTTAAATGAAACGACGCGTTTTGACCAAAACGGCACCGTTTCATGCACTGTTTTTTTTTTTAAAAAAAGGAAAACGCAAAACGGTGCCGTTTTGGAACGGCACCATCGTCTTCTTCCCTGCGCGCGCAGAGAACAGGGGAGAAAACTCGTTTTTTTTCTTCTCTTTTCACCTACTTTTTTTCCCGGATTTAGTACAATAAGACGCCAGCATTTCACCCACTTGCCTCCTACTTTTTATCCTTTGATTCGTTAGTGGAGGGGTGGCCGACAGTGGCCGCCCCACCACGACACCACCCCCCCTGTTTTTGCCTATAAAAACAGGGGAAGGGGATTGAAAAAGAGAGAACCGAGAGAAGGGGAGGGAACAAAAGGGAGAAGAGAGGGAGAAGACCGAGAGAAGAGAGGAGAGAAGGCAGAGAAGAGAGGAAGAAGCAGAGAAGAAAACGAAAAAAAAAACATAGAGGAGAGAGAGAGAAGGAAAACCGCCGGCCACCGTGCCTCCACCATCGCCACCGTGCCTACGCCGCCAGCAGCACCGCCTCGACGCCACCGCAGGTAACCTCCCGTTGCCCCGTCTCCTTCTCCTTTTGCAGCTCCTTTCTTTTTTTTCATGCAGAACGTGAATTAATTCACGTTCTGCAACAGTTGAAGGAGGCTGGTTACCGTGCTTAGGCACAGTCATGGTTGTTAAAATCGCGATTCAACTCGTAAAATCGTACGTTTTTACGAGTCAATATAGGGTTTACGTGCTAAATCGTTCATAAAACTCGGAATCAAGTAAAATCGGATTTTAAACAGTTAAAATCGTTAAAATCGGGCGAAATCGCGTGAAATCGTGATTTTACACTCGATTGAACGAGTTTGCCCGCAAGAAATATAAATGCAATTCAGCTGCCAGGTGTCGCCTGTCTATTGGCTTTACCAGATCACAATCAATTCACATTTCACCGAAACAATCAGTCTTTCTCTCTTTTCTTCATATTCGAAATCGAAAAAAATCCCTTTCTCTCAGCCAAAAAATCGAAATCCCTAAAATCGAAATCCTCAGCCACTCAGTCTCTTAATCTCTTTCTCTTAATCGAAACCCGTCTCTTATAGGCTCCCACTCCAGCTTCCAGTTGTCAAAATTATTTCCAGACAGCTCTGTCTAGATCACTTTCTTCCCTGTCATGCCTAATAAAAAGGGCATGTCAGAGGCTGTGAGGTATCTGCCATAGCTGCTTTTGAGTCGAATAACATGGCTTTTTTCATCGACTAACTCCACGAACCATATGGCTGCTTTGCGTGATGAGCCGTGTCGTGTTTGACGAGCAGTTTCTAGGTAGTCCTCTGCGATCAAGTACTTTTCAAGGTGGCTCCGGAGCTTAACTGCCTTTGTTTTGGTAAAAAACTCCATCAACAATCGAAATTGCAGTCCTTAATTATGTAAGTCCTATCCTCTTAATTAGCCAGAGACAAGTACGTCCTGCTGCTTGTTACAGAAACCTTGATAACAGATTAATAGCTCAAGGATTAATAAACAAGTAATATTGAAGGAAGGTACAAGGAAGGGTGTTTGTCTCTGTGTTGGAGATGGCACAGCAGGTAGTTGATCAGAGATGAAGGTGAAGAGAAATTACAATTGTTTTGGATGTTCAGTTTTTAACTCCAACCTCTACATAGAACCATTTATACCTCCTCTGTGCAGAATTCTTGTCATGGAGCAATCATATGAAGAAAAATAGAACAGAAAGGGGCCTCTGAATTTGAGTTGCCTCAATCTTATAAAGCGGAAGCCCTAGAAACCATAGAAATTCTATATTCAGTGTTTATTAAAATGTTATAAAATGTTTGGATTGATTATTAGCTAATGAATTTTTATGTATGAATTTAAATTATTTGTTAATTATTTAAATTATGTATGAATTTTTATTTGAACCATGTATTTTAAGATACTTGAACTATGTATGGATTTTTATTTAAAGTATGTATTTTAAGGTGCTTGAACTATATGTGAATTTTTATTTGAAACATAAATTTTTTTTAATGTATTTTAAAATTCTTTACGATTTTACGATCCGTTTTTACGATCCAAGTTTGTGAACGACTTTCCGTTTCGTGTTAAAATCGCGATTTTAACAACCTTGGGCACAGTAACCAGCCCATTTGGTAATGGGCCAGGTTGGGCCAGCCCACTGATATGGGCCGGGTTCGGCCCATTTCAATTTTTTTTTATTATTAGAATTTTTACAATTTTTTCAGCACATTTTTTTTTTATCAATTTTGCTTAATATCGGTTTGTATTTTACATCGTAAAAATATAAATCTGGTAGTAAAATACCCGGTTTTCGTCCCACGCCACTGTTCAACGGCACTGTTCACATTCAGAAAGAAAAAAATAAAAAATAATTGTTTCAGCATTTTATAATTTTTCCGCGTAGTTTTTTATGTCATTTTGATTAATATTGGGCAGTATTTTTACATCGTAAAAATATAAATCCGGTATTAAAATTCCAAAAATACAAAAACAAATTAAAAAAAAAAAGATAAAAAAATGTTTTTGTGCATACGGCCAAGTGTCTCAAATCTAAAAATCATATCGTATTTTTCATATGTCAAAAAAAAAACAATATTTTAGCATGCATTTTGGCTTTAATAACCAGTTTATTAAAGTCAAGAGAACATTGGCCAAAATCTCAAAAACAACAAAAAATTTATTTTGTTTGATTTTAGTATCAAGGATTATGAATTTATACGTAAAACATATTCCTGATATTAAAAAAAAAATTATTTTCTTTTGATGACTTTGAATAGTTAGTTTTTTACCCGATAAAGATAAGGATCTCCTTACAGAGGAGGACTTTTCTTAAACCGTAAACGAACCAACAATTAAAAAACCACAACACGATTTTAGATTTTATCAGACATTAAAACAATGCAGCCTACCTTAGGTAGGGCGTAGTTGGGGTGCTAATACCTTCCCTTTACGCAACCAGTCTCCGTACCCGATCTCTAAAGACCAGTTAAGGTTCCTAGTAACCAGAATACTAGGTGGCGACTCCCAGTCCATATTTTCACTTGTAGAGACAAGAATTCCTTGTCTCTCCCTATTTTCCAGGAATAAATATTCCGATTTTTCCTTGAGGGTGAATGATTGCCGCGCCGCCGCACACGTGCGACAACTCAATTGATATTTAGTTTGGCAAAATTATATTAAATTTTATTAATTTAAAAAACTTAGAGATTTTAAGATTGAAATTAAAGATTAAATAAATATCCAATCCCTTTTGATTCATAAAATCAAAGATTGATTTACATAGTTAATGGATGGATAATTATTTTTTTTATCACTTATTTTTTTAAAATTTGATCGTTTCACTGTTTTTGTTTTGGATTTAAATTATTATTATTATTATTATTATTATAAAAGCACTAACTAACTATGTGTAGAAACATTTTATATGATAAAAATCCTAAGTTCTACAAATCATTACGTGTATTGAAAACATTATTATAAAAGCACTATGTGTAGAAACAGTTTTTCTAATAAATGCACATGACAATGACTATAAATATATATAAATGTGAACATAAATGCATATGGTAATGACTGTAAATATATAAAAGTGAAAACGATACTCGTTTACTGATGACATGAGCTGACGCTTTACTGATGACACAGAAGAAAACATGCACGTTTTCCTACCACTATATAATCTAGAGGTCGCGCAACCATTAGGGTAGTCAAGGCAGGAGACTTAGAGAGAGGGGGAGAGAGAGTAGTCAAGGCAGGAGACTTAGAGAGAGAGAGAGAGAGATAGAGGAGCTGCAATCTATAGGAAAGAGGCTCGCTGCTTGGGATCATATCTCTACAGAGAGTGTCCACTGATCTCCCTCAGGTCAGCACTATCTAGTTTTGTTCTTTGAAAATTTACGTACGATGTTTTGGACTTGGTTTAGAGGAGCTGCAATCTATAGGAAAGAGGCTCGCTGCTTGGGATCATATCTCTACAGAGAGTGTCCACTGATCTCCCTCAGGTCAGCACTATCTAGTTTTGTTCTTTGAAAATTTACGGACGATGTTTTGGATTTGGTTTCAGCTCCTCAGACATTAGATGGTTCAATATATGTATAAGCATGGTGTGTGTAGTTCCTTTTTTGTTTCTCAATTTTTTTTTTAAAGAACTAAACTAGGTCCGGTCTGGTTTTTTAATACAATTTAAGCAATTGCATTTATAGGAAGATTGTTAACGAGTCAGAAGAAGACAAGTAGAGAAGGAGTTATATGTTGGATAGAGAGGTTATCAGTAGACTGTAAAATGAAAGGAAAAACTTAAAACTCTAGATTGTAAATGGTGTAACTTGAATATTTTTAAAATTCCGAGTTAAAGCCTCGAAAAGGCAAAAACAATAACCAGGAGTTAGCCGAAACAAATACAATACATCGACAAAATCAACATGAACCAAGCAAAAAGAGACCCTAGAAAACACAAATACTAGAATATACAATAATAAAAACGAGTCAGAAGAAGACAAGTAGAGAAGGAGAAAGTGTGTTATAGTGAAAGAGGGAGATGAAAAACTTACTGTTTTTTCCATCACCAGAACAGGCCCGCCAACATTATACTTTATAAAAAGCCAACTACATAAGTTTGTCTTTCCTTTCAAACCATTATTTATTAATCTCCTCTCTCTTATTATTACACCTAATTGGTCCCACCAACATGGATCATCCATTTCCTTTTCAGTTATATCAATTTAAGATTTATCGTATCCCATTACCCAAATTCTACCAATCATTATTAACATTTAATTACTTACCACTTAATCGATGTTTTTAACTTCAAACGACACACAACCTCTTGGCACTAATTTGTTGGGATAAATAAATTAATAGCCTTTGTGTGATGCAACTAGATGAAATTTGGTAGATTGAACCGCATCATCCATAATGATTCGTTTAACATATGTTCCTTCTAGATCATGCGTTTTTTATAATGATTTTTTTTCTTTTTCTTTTTTTTATAATGATTAGATAATTTTATTGAAAAATAGTTATTAACTATTTAGTAAAGGATTAAACAACTGATAATAAAATGTTTTTTTTTGGATAATAATCAAGAGTATATTGAAAATGTCATAAAGCTAATATCCAAAGCAAAATACATGAATATAACAAAAACAAAAACAAAACAAACTTAATGAAAAAAAAAATCCGTTAAACATTGCTTATGAGAAATTAATTCTAACTTTGAACAATAATTCAAAAGTTGTTTTTTATAAGTAACTTGGGATAATAAGAATAGTAATAATAATAATAATTGTTGTAACCCATTTTTGGGTCCCCCTGAAAAATAAAATAAATAGCCAAAAGAGGTTAGAAAAATAACCGGAGGTAGAAGCGCCCGGAAAACAGTCAGAAAATTGGTCAAGGAATTCAAAAATACAAGGATTAAATTTTTGACAGTATATTCTTAAAGGATGAAAGCCCTATTGAGAAGAAAAATTTGAATTTTAGGGAGAAAAGCCCAAATTTGGATTTTTATGGGCTTAATTGGATTTTTATGGGCTTAATTGGATTTGTATGGACTTAATTGGATTTTTATTTGAATTTATAGAAGATTTGATTGCAAGAAAAATTAATTTTTAAGTCAATTTGGGCTTTAATTTGGAGAAATTTAAGTTCTGGGGCCAAAATATATTTTTTAGGAATTTATTGGGTCAAATCAGGGGCTCAATTGCATAAAAATTGAAGTTTAAGGGCCAATTAGGGATTTAATTAAGAAAATCCGAAGTCAGGGACCAAATTGGAAGAGGCGCGTAAATGGAGGGGCTGCTATTTTTTCGATTCAGGGGCCTAATTGAAGAAATTGAAAGTTTATTAATCAATTGAGGGCTAAATTGCATAAATCAGATGCCAAGGACCAAAATGAAAAAGGCGGCCAACAAGAGGGGCAGGGACCGATTTGGAGGACTGATTTGAAGTTTGACCCGTTTAAATGAAACGGCGCGTTTTATCCAAAACGACGCTGTTTCATATATATATATAATAAAAAAAAAAAAAGAAGAAGACAGAACGGTGTCGTTTTGAACGACACTGTTCGTCTTCTTCCTTTCCCCCCGCGGAAACAGAGACAAAACCTTTTTTTTTTTTCTTCTTTTCTTTTTTTAAAAAAAAAACTTCCCGCCTCTCTCTCTCTCCTCGCCCCCACCACCACCACCGAAAGCAAGAGTGGCCGACCAGCCGTTGCGTGATTGAAGGCGCACTAACCGTTTCCTTTTTGCTTATAAATAGAGAGAGGCCGAGAGGAGAGAGAGGGAACCAGAAGAGAGAGAAGAAAAAAAAAAAAGAAGAGAGAGGGACGAGACCGAAGAGAGAGATAGAACCAGCGAGATAGAGGGGAAGAGAAAAGAATAAAACGAAAAACAAAAAGAAAAGAAAACAGAAAACAAAGAGAAAGGAAGGAAAGGAAGAGGGGAAGAGGAAGGAAATTTGTTCTCTCCGCCGCAGCAACACCACAGCGCCGCCGTCCTCGAGGCCACGACACCGCAGCTCCACCAACGGTCGCCTCCACGCCAGGTGCACATCCCCTCCCCCTTTGCATTTTTTTCTTTTGTTTTCGCCTGGCCTCCTGCATGTTGCATGCAGGAGGCGGGGGGGGGGAAAAATAATTCTCCCCCCCCCCCGCTGGGTTTTAAGGCACTGGGCCAGCCCGATGCTGGCCCAGCCTTGTAAGTCTGGGCCGGTCTTGGCCCAGACTGTAGAAGTTACGGGCCGAGACCGGCCCAATATCATTGCGGGCCGAGACCGGCCCGCCCCCTTTTATTTTATTTTTTTTTGGGCTGAGCCTGGCCCATTTATTTGGGCCGGCCCAGCCTTATAATATATTATATATTATTATAATATATATATATGTGTGTATATATGTTATATATATATAAAATATATTTATATAAAAAAAATATAAAAAAAAAATCTTTAAAAATATTGTGATTTTTTCTGCATATTTTTTTGTCAAAAATGTTTTAATTCTGGTTTGTATTTTTATACTGTAAAGATACAAAACCAGTGTTATAAATACCCGGTTTTCGTCAAAATATCAAAGATTTTCAGAATAAAAAATGTTTTTGCTTTCAAAAAAAATTTCTAAAAAGTCCCTAAAAATTTTGTTGATTTTTCTGCATATTTTTATCAAATGGTTTAATTTTGGTTTGTATTTTTATACTGTAAAGATACAAAATCAGTGTTATAAATACCCGGTTTTTCGTCAAAACATCAAAGATTTTCAGAATAAAAAATGTTTTTGCTTTCAAAAAAATTTCTAAAAAAATCCTTAAAAAGGTTGTTGATTTTTTTGCATATTTTATCAAAAATGGTTTAATTTTGGTTTGTATTTTTATACCGTAAGGATACAAGCTCAGTATTAAAATACCCGATTTTCGTCAAAGCATAAAAAAATAATATTTTCTAAAAAATTGTTTTTTTTTGTTTTTAAAATACGGCCTAGTCTCTCCAATATATATACATAAATATTATAACATCATATTTTCACACAACAAAGAAAATTTTCAAAACAATATATGTATTAACATGCATTTTGGCTTTAATAACCAGTTTATTCAAGCCATGAGAACTAGGCCAATATTTCAAAAATTCTAAAAAAATCTTTTTGTTTTCTTTTAATATTTGGGATTACGAATTTATACGTAAAACGTATTCCTAAATATTATTAATAAAATTTTGGTATGGACGTTAGAACGGTTAGGATTTTTACCCGATAAGATAAAGACCTCCTTACTGAGGGGGATTTTCTTGAACCATAGACAGACCAACAACTAGGAAAACACAATAACACTTTTATTTATTTTTATCAGACAATAAAACAATGCAGCTTACCTTAGGTAAGGCGTATTTGGGGTGCTAATACCTTCCCTTTACGCAACCAGTCTCCGTACCCGATCTCTGAGACCAGTTAGGTTCCTAGTGACCAAAATACTAGGTGGCGACTCCAAAGAACCAAATAAAAATAAATAAAAAATTTTCGCCAGTCGGACCCGCGATATGTGGATTTTTTGGGGTGCGACAATAATAATAATAATAATAATAATAATCTTAAGTTAAAAATATGCTTGATGAAAATGATTTGAATCAATTTTTTGAAGAAGAGAAGCAGTAAAAGAAGAATCTATAAATTAAAATTAAAAAAAAAAAATTAAATCAATTTGCGAAATTCATACAAAACAGAATCTAATACACATGCCTCTTTATTATTGTGATTTTCAATTAATAAAGAGCAACCATTTGGCTTGGTAAGAGCAAGAGCTAGAGAGAGTGAGAGAGAGAGAGGGGCTGCAATATATAGGAAAAGAGGCTCGCTGCTTGGTAACATATATATAGAGATACAGTCGTCTGATCTCCCTCAGGTCATCACTAACTTGTTTTGTTCTCTGAAATGTCTAGTTTTTTGAGATTTTACGTTTTGAAATTGTTTTAAGCTCTGCAGACATTACGTGGTTCAATATATGTATAAGCATTCCAAGCTGACTTCATGTTTTTTTTTGTTTTTTTTGTTTTTTTAGATAGTGCCAACAACATTTTCAATTCAATAACGAAACACAAATATCAAGTTAGCTTTTAGTTAATCCATTTTAATAATAATAATAATAATAAATTTAATTTACAAGAGATAAAAAATATATATAATAGATATTAGGAGTGAGCATCGTTCAATAAATCCTAAATTATCCTAACCAATAGGGTATAAAATTTAGATAATTTAGTTTACCAGAATTACTTGACTTGTTTGATTGATTATAAAGATTCTGAGTTAAAAAAAACGAATAAGAAATAAAAATAATTCAGAAAATGACAATTTTCTATTCAAATTACCTAGATGCTAACCCTTGGTAGATTTTAAAAGGTGAGGTAATGTGTTAAGATGAGAGGGATGGAGGGAGGAGTGAAATAGAGTGTTGGAGACAGAGGAAAAGAGAATTAGTTGGAATTAAAAGAGATTGAGTTAGAGCAGAAGAGGTGGATATGAAGAAAAGTTGTATGTTTAAGTGATAAAAAGAGAGAAAAGAATGAGTTACATTGAGGGGGATATATAGAGAAGAAGAAAATGAGTTAGTGGAAGAGAGGTAGCAAAAAGAAGAAAAAAAAAAGAGTTATTGGTGAAAGATATAGAGTCGTCAAAAAAGACATGAAAGTTGAGTTATATGGAGTTAGTGGAAGAGAGGTAGCAAAAAGAAGAAAAAAAAAAGAGTTATTGGTGAAAGATATAGAGTCGTCAAAAAAGACATGAAAGTTGAGTTATATGTAGAATATAAAGATTATTGATAGATTGTAAATGAGAAAAAAAAAATGTATGGGCAACAATGGAGCCATAAGGAGTCCTTTAAAATGTTAAGACATCTCTGGTTTAAATTTTATTTTTTGTATTTTTAACTCACATGCAAGTGATGACGAGTTCTTCTCTATGGTTTGGTTATTAGGAGTAGTTATTCACTAGTGGATGGCATATTATTCAAAGAATTTCGATAAAATTGGGAGCATGGATTTCATAGAGATGATCCTGCTGGATGCCGTCTTCATTATTGAGTTTATAAGGGAGTCAGATGATTTGGAAGATGGTCCTAAGAATTTTGAGCCTTGGATGATGTCCGACATAAAAGAAGACTTGATTCTACTTGAAAACCAACTACCTTTCTTCATTATTCAGGAAATATATGACGAGGTCGATCGCGCTCGCCAAGAGTTACAAAGCATTCCTTTTCTTCGTCTTGCTACCTTTCATTTGAGAAAGTATGGGCTTTCAGATTTAAGGCTGGTAAACAACGACCCGAAAGTAGAGGGAAGCAGGCACCTCACTGATTTACTTAGGAATTTAAAGCTAGATGGAGTCATCAAGAGACGTTTTACTTTCCGTAATATCAAGCTGAAATATAGCGCCGTCATGCTTCGCAAGGCAGGAGTGAAGTTTCAGGCCACCGAAGACAAATGCTTGGTCAACATAAAATTTGAGAAAGGAGTGTTGAAAATACCACGCCTGGAAGTTGATTACAGCTTCGAACGTTTTGTACGAAATATCATGGCCTTGGAGCAGGGCTACAAACCGTTTGAAGCTTACATATGCAGTTATATTAAGTTTCTGGACCATCTTATCAACAGTGCAGAAGACGTGGCTTTGCTAGTTGAAAAGGGAATCATTCTCCACTGGCTAGGTGACGATGCCGCACTTTCAAATATGATTAACAAGCTTAACGAAAATATTGGCGAAACTTCCACTTGTTACGATGATATCTGTCAGAAGATGAATGACCACTATAAGAACCCCTGGAACCGTTTGAAGGCAACCTTGAAACTTGTATATTTCACCAATGTTTGGAGAGGTACGTCAACTGTTGCAGCAGCTATCCTCCTGATCCTCACTTTGATACAGACTATCGCTTCCGTAAAATCGGCATTCCGGGTTTAGTTTTATCTTGTTTAGTTTTATTATCCCTTCGTAATGATGGGCTGCACTGTTATTGTTTAGATTGCCGTTTCATTTTGGGTTTGTGTAGTTCTGAACTAATAACACCGTATCAAATTCTTGTTGTATTGTTCTAAGGCTCGTTTATTTGCTGAAAGTAGATTTTTTTTTAAAATAGAATTTCTGGAAAGTATTTTTTGATATTTGATAGTGTAATAAAAAATAAGTTGGAAAATTATTTGGTAATATTTTCCAGTGTTTAGTTATGTCATGGAAAATGAGCTGGAAAATGAACTAGAAAAAATAAGTTATTGTTTTTGTGTTATAATCTAGATTTTTAAAATTATTATTCAAATTATTTTGAAGTATTTCTAAATGATTTTAATATACTGATATTACAAAATAAAAAATATATATATTATTTTAATATATTTACAATTAAAAAAATACGATAAAAATATTGAGATAATAATAGCACTAAAAAAAACTCGCAGTGAAACGTAATTTTTAATCAATGAACAAAAAGTCAACAGGTATGTGCACATCCGAATTTCTTATTTCGAGGGTGTTTGAGGTGTTTCAACTGAAGTTGTTTTCAAAAAAAATATTTTAAATTAATTTTTTGTGATATTGGATTGTTTTGATATGTTAATATCAAAAATAATTTAAAAACAATTAATATTATAATATATTTTTAAGTTAAAAACACTTTGAAAAGCAACCGCTTCACTATCTCAAACACCCCCTTCCTTGATGTAGTAACTTTTGCTCAATGAGAACATTACTTTTTGCAAACTTGTTAAAAGACATAAAAGCATAATTATTAATATTCACTTCCAGGTTGATTTGATATCCAATTATCCAAGTTTAGATTTGAGCGAGATTTATTTTGAAATTAAATTAAAAATTAACCCGATTAAACTCAAATAAAATCTAAATTGTTATACTTAAAAAAATTGATTTTAATTTTTTATGTTCAATATAATATAATTAATATTATTTCATTAATAAATTAATTTAAATTAATCTATCAAACTATAACTTGGACCTTAAACCAGGCCCTATAACCATGCATGAAAGAACATGGATAAAAAATTAGCTTCACCTACCCACAACTTGATCTTGAACCTGGCCTTATAACCATGCATGAAAGAACATTGTTATGTCATGAAAAATAAGCTGGAAAATAACTTATTAATATTTTATTTTTTTCAAATTTATTAAAATAATGAGGAACAAATCTTACAAATTAAAAAGTTGAATGAGAATAAAATTGAAAAAAAATATAATTTCATAAATTATCTCAAATAAAATAAATAATAATCAAAATAATAGAGATCAAATCTAAAAAATAAAAAAATTAAAAGATGAAGAAATTAAAATAATAATAATTAACATTTCATAAATTATTTCAAATAAATTAAGTAACAATCAAAAGAATGAGGACCAAATTTGATAGATAAAAAACATTAATTGAAAAATGATAAGGGAAAATCAAATAACAATTATAAAAATGAGGACCAAAGTTAATATAAAAATTAAATTATAAGGGATGAAATTGAAAAACAAATATTCAAAATAAAATATATATAGCAATCAAAAGTTTAAGGATCAAATTTGATATAATCAACAAATAATATGACATTTCTAAATTTTTCACAACTTCCGGAAAGTGCTTTCCACCCAAAATAAAAGGAAAATACTTTCTTGGAAACCAAGCCAAATTTTCCTTTGACTGGAAAGTATTTTCCATTGACCAACTTTCCTGATGACAAACAAATACAGAAAAGTTTGGAAAGTGATTTCCCAAAAACCACTTTCCAGAAAACAAACATAGCCTAAAATTGAGTTTGTACTTGTTTCCTCTCAAAATTCTCTTCTTTTAAGATCATCTTCAGATTAAACGAAGCTGAATAATTAATGCATGATCTCGATTTCAACATCCCCAGTTCACCACCAATGAATTTATCAGGTTTTATACATTATTGATCACTTTTTCTCTTGTTTAATACCTGGGTATTTTTATTATTATTATTAATGTGTGTGTCTGAGCACAGCACAAAATCTAGCTAATTAAACTTCATTTGTTGCAGAACATGAATTGCTCACGTTCTGCATGCAAATGAAGGTGAACAAATAAAAAGCGGCAGGGGAGGGGAGAAAGCGTCTGGTTTTGGTTTTAACAGAGCACGTGGGGAGGGAGAGAGGAAGAAACAAGGAAGAAAAAACAAAAAATTCTCTTCCTCTGTTGCATGTCCATGGGAAGAAGAAGGAGAAACAATGCTGTTTAAAAACGACATTATTTTGTATTTTTTAAAAAAAAAATGCTTGAAACGACGTCGTTTTACCCAAAATGCGTCGTTTCATTTAAATGGAAATCGGCGCCAAAGTGTGTCAGTTTTCAAGTCAGTCCTTCAATTTGAGCACTTTTCAATTTGGTCATTGGTTTTGGATTTCTTTAATCAAGTCCCTAATTGACTATCAAACTTCTATATTTATGTAATTAAGCCCTTGATTTGACCAAATCAACTCTAAAAAATTATAATTTGGCCCCAACACTTTAATTTCTTCTAATTAAAACCCAAATTGACTTCAGAATTAATTTTTCTTGCAAACAAACCCTCAATAAATTTAATTAAACCTTCAATAAATTCACACTACCAGAAAATCGCTAAATACAAACGGAAATACCGAGGGAATTATCATCGGAAAAAAAAATTCAAACAAAGCAAAAAAAAAAAATGATGACGTGTCAATTTTTACCAACGGAATTACCGACGAAAAAAATTCCATCGGTAAATTCGTTGGTAAACTGTGAACACTGTTCATCATGTTAATTACAAAGGGAATCACCGACGGAATTTTTCGTCGGTATTTTCCAGAGAGCTCTAGAACTGTTCACTTCCCAATTGCAATGTTAATTGTTGTTCTTTACGGACAAAATCACCGATGGATTGAAAAGTCGTCGGTGTTATTTGGCTGTTTTTTGATAATATTCAATTAATTTAAAAGTTTCATTGAAATATTAGCGACGAAATCAACGACTGATTGAAAAATCGTCGGTGATTGTTGGCGGTTTCTGAAAACATTTTATGAAATTAAAAATTTAAATTAAATATTACAGAAGGAAATTCTGTCGGTAATTCCGTCACTAACGCGCCTAATAAAAAGCCTAAATCCTCTTATTTCACAAGAGATAGACTCAATTCTTATTCTCTTCTTCTTCTTCTTCTTCATCATCTTCTTCACTATATGTAAAAAGACATCAATATCTATTTCTTTCTCTTCTCTTCTATCTTCATCTCCTTCTCTTCTCCTTCATGCTCGGGTATGTCTTCTTCTTCTTTCTTTTTTTATCCTCTAAGTTTTTTTTTTAATTAATATGCTTTATGACATTTTGTTTCTCTTCTTAGCTTCACTTGCAAACACATTAAGGTAAGATTTTTCTTTTTTCTTCTTTTTTCATGATTTTTTTCACTATATTTGTTTCATATGAGATCAATTTGTAGTTGATTTATTTATATGATTTTTAAATTTTTAGCAATTGCAACTTCATTTTTTTCATATGAATTTTTTTAGTTGAATTTATTTTTTTGTTTTATTTATTTATTTGTTGCAAATTTGTTTGAGTTGATTTTCTCTTTCTTTTTTCCAAGCAATTTGAGTATATATTACAGAGTGTTGATTTATGTTAATTTAATTATTTGATAATTTTATAAAATGAATTTTTTTAAAATGTTTTTAAATAATTACTAACGGAATTACCGATGGTAATAAAAAATATTATTACCGATGCGTCTGTTCCGTCAGTAAATCCATCGGTAATCATATTTTTTTTATTACCAATGGATTTACCGACGGAAAAAAAATTACCGAGGAAAGATTCACCGACGGATCATTTCTGTCGGTGATTCCGTTAATAAATTAATTACCGAGGGAATATGTGTCTCATGCCGACGGAAAAATTTCATCGGTAAAACTATTAAATCTTGTAGTGTCAATTGAGTGCATAAACATTTGATTTTAGACTTTTCCTCCTCAAATCAAATTTTCTTCATCAACATGGCTCTCATCAGTCAACGATATACTATCAAATTTCAATCTTTGTATTTTTGAACATCCTCAATCAATTTTTGACCATTTTCTAGGCGTTTTGACATCCTCTTTTCACTGCTATTATTTTTTGATATATTTTTGTTATTTAATTTTTTTGTATTTTCTCTTTTCTAGACCCAAAATGGGTTACAACAAACTGAATGATATTTAGTTTTTTTTTTTTAATATTATTAAATTAAGTAATAACTTTACTATGTTCTGCTAGATGTAGTTTATCGGCTTTACATTATGAGCCCTGCTCTCTCTACGTTGCTTTCCAGCTGAGTCCGCGTGGTGGCCAAAAGGAGTGACCCTGCGTCGTGCAGTCGGTGTTCAACAAAGCATGAGGCTGGTGGGGGTATGTGTGCATAGTGAAGCAGTAGATAAGGCAGTGAAGGAGATAATGCCAGGTGAGAAAGCAGAGGAAACGAGGAGTAGAGCTAATAGTTTTGGGGATATGGCAAGGAAAGCTGTTGAAGATGGAGGCTCATCTTACGATGATTCTAGTCCGGTGGATTTTACGAGTGATATAGGGAGACGATCTGTAATTCATCCATCTGTTCTTAAAATGTCTCATCCACCAAGAATACTATCCTGGATGGCAAATGGAATTGGTAGCAGTCTTTGTTAGCTTTCAACAGTCTTGATGCTCTCTTCCTGAACAGATTGAATCACGGCGGGCTGAGCATCGGCGGACTCTGTACTCCTCCGCTGTAAAATACATAATATGTGCTTAGAGAATGATGTTCTTCCTCCTTATCTGGACATATGAAATCTCGAAGTTTTTGCATTCATTTTACTCTTTCCCGCCCCTTATCTTGGAGTTTTTGCTCTTTTTGTAAATTATTTCCTAGCTCAAAAGGGATTCTACTTGCTTGAAAATAATACTAATCAAATCAATTTAGATCTCAGAACTCCTCAAGTCAGAGACCAAGTTATTCGAGGTTGAGTTGTTGTCTCCAAGGCTATTTCTGTCACATATAAAGCCTCTTAAATCTCGACTCTTCTTCTCCTTTTCCTTATAGGAAACTCTCTTTGTCCAGTTGCCACAAGAAAACTTCCTCTGTTTTCCAACTTATAGAAAATGGAGTTCGATGGTGGTTTTATCTTGTAAATAATTATGATTTGTGAGTGTTTTTATTCTAATTGACTTATAGTTTTTAAATAGATTAGAAGATGTTTCAGAGTTAAAAATAAATTTATTGAGATTTTTATAATGTTTTCAAAATATTTTTAGATAAAAATATATTAAAACTTGGTATTTTAAGATACAAAAACTTTGATAATGAAAAATATTATTATAGTATACTTTAGGCATAATTTTCAAATCTGACCAAGAATCTTACTGAAAAAAAGGTATTGGACATTGGTTTCTAAGTTAACTCATGGGTTATTAAATTATTTTTATTAAAACAATATCATTTTATTTTTTTCAAAAAAAAAATTAATATTAATCTAGTCATATCTATATTAGGCATGACCAAATCAATTCATTCAGGTTAATATCTTTTTATAATTCAACTTAAAACTCAAACCAGATCGAACTCTCAAATATAAATTTATCAAATTAACTCTATATTTAACAAATGTATTTTTAAAACATCCTAAGAAAATAAAAGATACAAACTAAGTTCATTGAGTGGTTGTTTGGGATTGTGGTGACAGTTGTTTTTTAAAATGTTTTTTATTTAAAAATATATAAAATCATTTATTTTATTTTTTTAAAAAAAATTATTTTTAATATCAACATATCAAAATAATTTAAAAATACTAAAAATTTAATTTAAATAAACAGTATTTTCATCACAATATCAAACACATTTTAATTTCAAAATATATTTAGCAAATTAAAAATGTGTTTAGTAGTAATTCACTATTATTTTATCAAATTTTAATTTTTTTATTTTAAATTAATATATATTTTTATTTTTTTTATTTTAATATCAAAAATAAATTTTAAATATTAAAAAAAATATTATTTTAATATATTTTTAAATAAAAAATATATTATTTTAATATATTTTTAAATAAAAAATTATTTTAAAAAATAATAACCCAAAATTAATTTGATTGCAATTTCAAAGGAAATGAAAACGAGGCAAAAATGTCACGTGCATCACACGTGACAGGAAGGCCAGTTTATGTGACAGAGAAAATGGAGAGAGATTGCGAGACAGCATAGGAGACCTGCTAAAATTCACTCTTGAATCCCACGTTAACCAAACGCTAGAATTCAATCTCCAAAGAGTTCTGCATTGACCTCCTAGAAGAAGACCCAAATGACATGTCATGTCATGTAACTGTCCAGCAACGGGTAATGAAAAACCGTGAAAAAAAGTTTTCTGTGTTTTTTTTTCAATTATTTGATTAAAGATTTGATTTTTATGCATAAATAATTGAATGGACTGCAGATTCTTTTGATGGGGTCGCTCAATATCCTTTGTATAAGCGTTTAGTTTTGTATCATTCTGTAAAGTGTGGTGCTTTATGGAGAACTCATGTGAAGATGATGTTTTGTGATGAAGATAGTAACTTGAAGTAGAAATAAGAGAATTGGAATCAGTTGATTAACGAAAAGGGACTTGAATTGATAAATGTAAGCATTTTCTGTTGGTTATTGAGTGTTTTTAATTAATATTGATTGGTGATTTACGGGTTTTTCTTTGTCGGGTTTTGGAGGGTGTATTTTGTGAAATTCATGTTCAAGAACCTTACTTTTCACTCTTGAAAGGTGTTGTTTTTTTTTCTTTGATATGTGGTTTTTCCATCTTTTTTAGTTTTCATTTTTTTAATATATTATCTGCTGTTTATGTGGTTCAAGACATTTTCTTTAGTAACCTGGGGTTGTGTGTGTAGATGGGAGCAAAACAGTCGAAGGAAGGTGTGCTACTGGTGATTACATAATGTAGATGGTTTGCCATATGCTTCAAGTACATCATCATGAATATTTGCAAGTTTATGATTGTGCAACCTTTGAAGAACTCTCTGCAAGAAAGTGGATGGATGTCTTTATTTTCGTATATATTTTTGTAGCTTATATTCAGTTTGTTTTGCTATAGAATTGGGCTGGGAGATGTGATCCTCATAAACAAAACTGTGGTGAGTTGAGCCTGCATTGTCGAGATATAATCATTCATTTATATTTTCAGTATGGGCTATATACTTTTATCTGTTTCCTGAATGTTCACAGATATGCTTCATTTTTTAAGATGTTGCAAGCTGAGAGTCTCAAGAAAGTCCTTCCTGGAGTTAAAACTGTTGAAGAAGGTAAACCTAGTTCTGTGTTGATGTTTACGCGTTGCTGTCGAAATGATGTTCTCAGTTGAGACATAGCGAGGATGACTTGCTAGAATAAGCTGTCATACCTTGTAACTGCCTATAATGCTGGTAAAATCCAAGATTTTAGTTTGGCTAGTTAGGGATAAGGAGTAGGGTTTCTGTTATTTGTGCATAACAGTTACTGGGTAGTAAACTTCTAAATATTTCGGTTTGCATTTGTGCAAGAATCTTTACATTACAATCCTTGCTCCCAGAAAACATTTTAAATCTGTATTGTTTGAAATGAGAGACTTGTTGAAAAAATTGTTACTGGTGATTGCGTTCTTGAATTTCTAAGGTCTGAATTGTATAACAGGGCAAACCGGGTGTCAAGATTTATAGGAAATTATATGCAGAAGAAAAGGAAGTGTCTAATGGTGTCCTGGCAATCTGTGTTTCAAAACTGGCTGCCCAGCCATACCTTTCTCTGGATAGCATACCTTCCTGACCCTTTTGATTCCTATGTTTCATGTGTGGGACTTAAGTTTAATTTTATAATGGAGATCTTTGGGATACAGATGTGACATAATATTTATCATGTGGATCATGTTTTGAAATAGTCATACCTGTAAAATGGCTTTTAGAGTTAAAAGTTCTGGTTATTTTGGTGTCTCTACTGCAGGGATTGAGTTATGGAGGTGTTCAAAGTCAACTGGGTACTGATTGAACAGTTTCTAATGCCCTACCTATTCCAAGATCGACACTTCTCTCATCCTTCATTTTTCCATATAATCTGAATGTAAG
Source organism: Populus davidiana (assembly GCA_030145905.1). Classification (NCBI taxonomy): domain Eukaryota; kingdom Viridiplantae; phylum Streptophyta; class Magnoliopsida; order Malpighiales; family Salicaceae; genus Populus; species Populus davidiana. The sequence goes on from CM057805.1 coordinate 4,475,828, forward strand.
ATCATGGTACATAATGAATTGTTTCATGCCGTAAGCTATCTCAAGAGACTTTTTTTAGCTTTTTCTGGGCCCTATGATAAGAAATTGGGTTGCATTGAATTGATCTGTTCAAAATTTGGATTCAATAGAAAGTCATAGTAGAGAAAGCTCATAGGAGAATTTACTTATCTCTTAAAATGCAAACAATGACTATTCTAGGGAGAGCAATCATCTACCTTGTTTTTTCTTAATATCTGATATGTTAATCGATCTTGTTCCAATTTAGTCATCCGTGAGAGAATTATTTTGTACAAAGGGAACAATTTCTTGCTTGCTGGACTTAATATTCATGTTGCCTTTAGACCCCTCATGTAGTGGCAACCAAGGTTGATTTTCAGCATTCTTTGGGGGTACATTTCCTACCTTTTTTTAACTTTTTGTCAAACTGTCAAGGAAGCAGATGTCTTCTCAGTTCATTATATGTTTGAGCAGGTTTATGCATGCCAATTGTAGAATTGTTTCAAGCTTGATTTTCTAAATATATTGTGGTTCATGATTCTGAGGTTTTTTATTTATTGGCTTGAGATCAAAGGCAGTGCCTTGGCGAAGCATGCTGAAAGGAGCAGCGATAGATTTCAGCCCACTAACCGCTAGGGGCGTTCTTGGTGGAAGTGGTGAGTACCTTTTAGGATTTCAGTCCTTGAACTAGATTTCTTACTTCATTATTCTGTATGGAAGTTATCTTACAACTAACCGCTTTGCAAGACTTGTCATTCATTTCTAGATTTGTCAGTGACACAAACATCGCCCACTCACACTCCACAGCCACTGTTACATAGATATTCACTTTCCAATTCCATTTGCAGTACTATGGTTCAATATTATAGTGGTAATCTTAGTGCTATAGCTAGGATGTTGTGTTTTTAATAAAAGCCAAAGCATAAGTTTCTCTTGAGGAAATGAAGACGAAACCTCTTTGATATGCATTTGAAAACTCTTTCTGCAAATTATAAGGTCAAAGGTTCAAACTTTTTCCAACAACCAAACATCCATAAAACTCTTGCTAAATGCGTCACTTATTATAAGAAAATGGATGTGTCTTGCAAGTTACATGGTTGTGCAGGGCTATGGTCCTTTGTTAAGGAATTGAGTTTCTTGTGACCAAAAAGAACACATGGACTTTTCTTTTGTTGGCCTTACCATTGCATGCTTGGTGACTATCTAATATATTATCATCACTTTTATCTTACTAAATTCTACAAAATAATAGGCTTGTAATGTATATCATAAATCGCTTAATAGCTGCTTCTTGCTGGCAAAACATTCATGCTGTTCCACAACACGGGGCTGTCTTTGGGATAAGGGTAGTTGATGGTTATGGAGCAGCATGTTGATCTAAGGATGGAATGAAGGTATATTTATGCTATTGTAGTGATCCTTGTAACTTCATGTATACTTGCATTGATGGATAACGTGCTAGGAAACAGAAAAACATGTACAGATGAATAAGGGTTGGCTTAGGCTTAAAACATGCTAAATTTTCAAGAAAAACATGAAAGTTATGCTAATTGAGGCCTCCTTTTTCTTGTGGATAAAAGAACAAATTCCAAAAATCTGGAGAAGACATCCAAAGGCAATGTATAAGAGCACCTAAATCCCATTAAGACCCTATTCTATTCTATACTGTTCTCTGTACAATATCTTGGTACGCTGCTGAGTACTCCTAATCTGAGTGCATATAACGATGGATTCCTCATGAAATCGACAGATTGGTGAGTCCAAGCAGCTATCAGAGTAGCTTATTGTGAGATTTGCATGGTTTGTACAAGAGAGTGGAATTAACAAGTGACTTTCAGTGTTCTTAAATTGACTACTCAAAAGTGCCCATATATTATTGAAAAGCATTTTCCATCGGATTATATTATTTGAGCTGAAAATGAAAAGAAGACATTCACAGAAATCAGTTGCTATAAGTCCCTCCACTCACTGACAAACAATAAGGCAGGCAGTTCCACCATCTAGATTTTGTGGCACAGCCCTCCATTCCCAACTCTCTCGCAGCCGGTTTACTGGTGCTAATGGTAGTTTTAGGAAAGCATGCATATAACTGTTTCTTTTAGTGCTAAAACCTATTATTGGATGTAAATTTTGTCCTAAAAAACGCGTCCTGTAACAATGCAAATTCTGTTGGCTTTTTGCTGACACAGAACCTGACCCTGTTATCAATGCCCAAGTTTCAACTCACCCATTGTTTTTGTTCATTTCACTCAAAGAAATGGAAGCATTAGTTTGCTTGAGGGGGCATTTCGACTGGCATCCTTGAACTATATACTGTCTCATTGTGCAACTTAAACAATTAATTTTTAAAAATAAATATAGAATCTAACTAGTTAGCTCATTGTGCACGAGGCAAAGACATATGTACGACAAAGCCACCATCGTCGTTTTCTGGGTTTAAAGAGAGAAAAGAGGGAGAAATCATAGAAGACAAAAGAAAATTAAAAAGAAAAGAGTCTAAAAAAATAGTATTTAAATTGTGATTAAACGACACCGTTTTACATTTATAGATCCATGTGTTATCCTGTAGCCTGACCCAAGGGTCCGCTCCTCGACCCGCAACTAGCTTTACTCATCTACTTTATTTCGTTTGTTTACAAAACTGCCACCAACCTTTTTATTTTGTTTTGTAATTAAAAAAATTGAAATTATATATAAAAAATATAAAAAGAAAAAAGAAAATCAGGAAGAAAAGGAAAGAGAAGAGAAAAATAGTGAAGTGAAAAAAAAAGGAAAAAAAGAAGAAAAAGACGTAGAAAGGAAATTGACGAATTTCCATCCGACTGTTTATGCTCTTGTTTTTTAAGCAAACTTCTCCGGTTGTCCAAGTAAGCAAATTTTGATTTATTTGTTTATTCTTTTATTTCTTTGTTGTTAATTCTTTTGAGAAACAAAAGAATTTTTGAAGACAATTGCACTTTAGCTTATGTTCTATTTCGCAAATTCCAAGTTGTGTTTTATATGGTGTTGCATTTCCATGAACAGAACCATTTCCTTACCAGTCTTGGCTGATATTGATCTCTGGTTGGTCGTCCGTCTGCTGGATTTAGTGGTTTCTGATGGCTGACTTATGCCATGTGTCTTGTGTTCTGGTTGATGCTGCATGCCATGCTGTGCTATATATGTTGCTCACTCCTGCTCTCATCGCTGTATGGTCATGCTTTTGGAGTCCCTGGCTTGATGGGCATAAATGGATGTATGCTGCATGCCATGCTGTGCTATATTTATATTTATCAATAATAATAATATTGTTATTATAATCATAATAACAATATTAATAGCAATAAATAAATAACACCATTAATATTTTAATAGCAACAATAAATTCTGACAAAATAATTAGAAAAATTATTACTCGCTTGGAAAAAATCTCATGTAAATGAGAAATATTTGACGACACAATTCTGGCAAAATAATTACTCGCGTGGAAAACATCTCACGTAAATAAGAAATATTTGTAAAATATTCTCACGTAATTTTTAAAAGCCAATTTGTGTTCTCAGCCAAATTTTTTTTTTAATTATTTTAAATCAATGTGGGTATCTACTTGAGAAGAAAAAATAATTATAAAAAACATATTCAATGTTAAACATGGTTTAAAATTTAAATTGTGTCAACTTTGATCAATCTAACAAACCTGTAATCTATTTCATAAATTTGAGAAACTTTATTAAAAATTTAAATGAGGGTGTTGTTAAACAGTGAAATTAAAATAAAAAATAAATATAAAAATTATTCCAATAAATAATATATTATAAGTATAGATCCTTTAATAGTTTGATAATTCAATGTTCACGAACCAAATTATTTATTGAACTTTTACAAGTGGAGTAATGATGGGCTGTCCAACCTGGGCCATCGATCCTCTTAATCAAATGCTGGCTTTCATGTGCCCGAAACTCACGGCCATGGAAAGTGAGGAGTCAATCATAGTATTTCAATTATAGTATTTAACGCTGAATGGGTGTGGGTCTTGTTGGTTTTGAGTTTTTAGAAGAGAGAGAAAGAGGGGAAATTGGCTCTGCGAAAAAGAGGAATAAAAACCTTCTTCCCCTGTCTTTGCGCGACAGGAAAAGAAAACAAATATATAGAATTGTTCAAAACAGTACTGTTTTGGTTTCTTTCTCTTTGTTTTTTAATAAATATTACATGTGATTTCATTTAAAAACAAATGACGCAAAAATATGTCAAAGTTTTTAATAATGAATCTGTCTTGTAAAGGAATAAACGACAACGAAGAAAGCACAATCTTTCCCTCGCACTACCAAGAATGCATCTGTCAGCAGGTGAGTGTGAACCAGCTAAGGCTGCATCCAAATATAATTATAAGATAAACAAACATCGTTTCCATTATGGGGTCTTCCTTCCATGCATCTGAAATTTTTAATTTCACATGCTCAGTGGGTTGATCGGTGGGGTTTTTTTTATATATAAAAGACTATTTACATCATTTTCCCAAAATCTTATTAAATCCATTTAACATATAATCATTATCTAGAATCTCTGAAATACTATGTAAAATCATTTTGACTTCTTGCTAGTCCAAATCTTTAATTGAAAAACTCCGTTGAGGGCTTGTACGTATGAATGGGGCGTACTATAGATTTAGTTAATATAAAAAGTTTAGATTCAAATGATAATTTGTTATTATCTAAATTTCAGGTGGTGTGTACTGTATAATTAATAAGCAATTTAAAATTATTTTTGTATATCTAACTTAATTGTTAATTTGAGCTTTTGAATTAAAATGGTTATGAGTTCAAATATCATCATCACTATTAATTATTAATTATTATTATCTTGATATATCATAGTCTTGATGATAATTAATCTTACATATGGAGAGCGTGACTGTTTAATCATTTAAAAAACAATTATTATAAAATTGCTTTTTAATATGTCTAAGATACAAAATGTATATTGTAGGTCTCAAATTTCTTTTTCTCAACGCCATATGTGATGTGATATTTTATTTTATTGTGAAAAGCAGATCATGAGAGTAATTTTATTAAGCTCGTGCATTCTCCAAAACAAAAGGTAAAAAGTGAAATGCACTTTCAAAAAGAAAAGAAGAGAAAAGTGAAATATAACCATATGATGGGAAACATCATGCTAAGACCCACCATGATGGGAAACATACTCAATAAGATGATAATGGTTGCCCTTCTTGCCTGTCATATATATACTTTCTTTTTCCACATGCTATTCTTAATTAATTACCTTCACTACTAAAAAAAATGGGGCTATTAGCATAGATTGTAGTAACAGATAATTTATTTGCTAATTTAATAATAGATTTGCAACGAAATATATATATATATATATATATATATATATAATCTGCTAAATAGACTTAATTACCTTCACTACTAACTTTATGTGCAAATAGCACAAAATAGCCAAATTATTTATTGAAGTTTTACAAGTGGAGTAATGACGGGCTGTCCAGTGATTATTAATTAAAAGTACATATTTATTAAGGTTTTATATCATCATTTTATACTTAAAATATCATTAACTCCTTAACTAAAACATGTTTTATAATAACAAGTCTAATACTATAAAATGCCCTAAGGTAAATGTTCATCTTAAATGCAGCCCTATCACATAAATCAAAGGATTGATTGATGAATTCAACTACTGAAGTTTGTGAAGATAAAGAGAGTGTGAAACTTAGAAAAGAGATGTTGGTGCAGTCCAAACTGGAACACTGTTTGGTAATTGTGTCATATCTCGAGTTCTAGTTGTCCAAATGACCTCAAAGTTTTACACACATTCAGTAAGACATAGGCCTACAACTTTCATGTTTTCATCAAGATCTAAGAAGACCGTTTTGAAGTCCAAATTATAGCAACAATGGAGAAGTCTGAATCTGTCCTGCAGCCCGAACACTGTTCAGTATTTGGCCCATATCTAAAGTTCTAGAAGTCCAAATGACCTCCATTTTCTTTTTCTGAAAAGCTAAGACAATTTCCTACAACTTTCATGTTTCAAGTGGACGCAGTTCAGATGGTAGCATTTTTTTTTTATTCAGACAAGAAGATAAGGATTTTCACCAAGTCAAAAGTTGGTCACCCACTCAATAATTAGTCATCAAATCAATAATTCTGAATTTTGGCCTATAAAAGGAGGCATTTGCCATGTATTTAGGGGCTTGGTTGTTCAGATCAAGCTCATGCTCTTTATTTCTCTCTTTATATTTTTTTTGTAATTTTTAAGTTTTGCTTTCATTAATATCTTGTTTATGTTTTTCATTTACTTTCCTTTCCTTAGTTAACTTGTATTTTCTTTATGTTCTTGTTTTGTTTATTTATGTTTCTCTTCTTCATTATGTTGAGCTAAGTTATTATGTCAAGGTGAAAATGTTACACTAATGGTGTAAGAATAAGTATAGTGTAAACTCAACATTGACCTTAATGTTTAATATTAACATGTCTTATCTTTTTATCTTACTAATTCTTAATACCTTGCTTGTTAAATGATTAATCTAGATTTGTGTTGTATAATACTTGGTACAACAAATGCTTGGCACTCTCATAGTACAACCGTATGGTATTACCTACACCTGTGCTATAAAAGGAACTTGATTTGTTGTTAACATTAGTTAACATCATGAATTCCTGACAATATTTAAAAGTTTGGTGTTATGTAATTAAGATAATTAATATGATCATGTTAATAATTTATAATGAGCTATTAATGACAAATCATCCGATTGGAACCTCCTCCGTGTGTGGTTTTCAAATTGAGTAATAAGAGTTTACATTATACTTGTTTGAAATACCATTAGTGGATCCTCTAACCTTGACATTTGTTTTTATCATTGTTTAATCCTTACATCTCAAAGTTCTCATTGATTTCTTCATCTTCTTTTATTATTATTATTAATATTATAATTATTATTATTATTGTCGCACGTGTGCGGCGTCGCGGCGAAAATCATATAGTTGTTCCATTTTCTTATCTACAATGTAAATCTATCTATATTTATGGGGATACAAGAAAATATTGTCTTTTTGTGGGTGGAAAATGGAATGGGAGTCGCCACCTAGTATTTTGGTCACTAGGAACCCTAACTGGTCTCAAAGATCGGGTACGAGGACTGGTTGCGTAAAGGGAAGGTATTAGCACCCCAAATACGCCCTACCTAAGGTAAGCTGCATTGTTTTATTGTCTGATAAAATCTAAGGTCTTTTCGTGTTTTCCTAGTGGTTGGTATGGTTCAAGAAAAGTCCTCCTCGGTAAGGCGATCCTTATCTTAATGGGTAATTCTGACGTTAACAAAAGAATTTAATATTCGGAATACGTCTTACGTATAAGATCGTAACCCCAAATACTAAAAGAAAACACAATAATTTTTTTGGAATTTTTGAAATATTGGCCTAGTTCTCATGGCTTGAATAAACTGGTTATTAAAGCCAAAATGCATGCTAATACATATATTGTTTTGAAATTTCCTTTGTTGTGTGAAAATACGATGTTGTAATATATATATATATATATATATATATTGGAGAGACTAGGCCGTATGCATGAAAACAAAACATTTTTTTATTTTTTTATTTTTTTGATGACTTGACGAAAACCAGGTATTTTAATACCGGATCTGTATCTTTACAGTATAAAAATACAAATCGATATTGATCAAAATGCAGTAACAAAATTGTGTAAAATCACTGATTTTTCAAAATAAATTTTTTTGCAGAATTTTTATTTTTAATAAAAAAAGTTTTTAGGTTGGGCCCTGTTCGGCTCATATGACTGGGCTGGACCCAGCAGGCCTAACCAGGTCACTGGCCCGAGCCAGTGTCCTGGGTGGAAGCTCACGCGTGCATCCTTAATACCATATACAAATGGTACTGTTCAAGTGAATTATAATTCACTGTGAACAGTAAAAATGCAAAACGAAACCGCACACAGTAACATGCAAATGAAGACACACATAGTAACATATGGTACTGTTCAAGTGAATTATAATTCACTTGCACAGTGAAAATGCTAAAGGAAATCACCTGCACAGAGACGCAAAACGCTTACCTGGACGTGGAACCGAAAGGAGCGAAGACGATGCGAACACTCACAGTGATGCTGGTTGCGGTGGAGAGGAAGCCAATGAGGGCTCACGGTGGTTCTGACGGTGGCAGTGGCTGGTTTGGCGGTGGCGTTGCTGCGACTCCTCTTCCTCTTCCTTACTGTTTTGGCGTTGTTCTTCTCTTTATTTCCTTTGCTCCCTCCGTCAACAATGTTCTTCCCTCTCTGCAGCTGCTTCGTGGAGGTGCTGGTGGTGGCGGCCTAATGAGTGGCTTGGACGGTGGTAGGCTTTTCTTCTTCTTCTTCTCTGTTTGTTTTTTTCTTCAGCTATGTTCTCCTTTGCTTCTGTTTCCTCATTCTGTTCCTCACGGTGCTGTTGTCAGATGGGAAGACAGTGGCAGCTGGCGGTGATGATGATGGCAGTGCAACGGTGGGTCTTCTCGGCGGTGGAGAGCGGTGTTTTGCCGCTGTTTTCTCTGTTTGTACCGAGGTGCAGGCTTCTTCCTTTTCTTCTATGGTGTTGCAGCGTGTGTGAAGAATGATGAGCTAAAAATGACGATCCTTGGCAATACTGGTGTGTTTGTGCTCCCCCTTCTGTTTCAAGCTTCCCTATCTTCTTCCCTCCTCTCTCTATTTCGTTTTCTCTCTTTGTTTAAAAACTCCCCCCCGGTATTCTTTCCTTCCTTTCTCTCCACTCTCTCTTCTCTCGTTCAACTTTCCTTCGGTTTCGGTCTCCTTTTTCTCTGGTTCCTTTTCTTCTTTTTTTCTCACGTTCGTTCTCTCTCTTCTCTCTCTTTCCTCACTTCGGTCTCTCCTCTCTCCGGGGTTCTCCCTCTCTCTTGGTCTCGGTCTTTTTTCTTTCTGTTTTCCCCCTTCGGCTTCAGGTCTCCCCCCTTCCTTTATAGGGGGGCAAAGGGCGCGGGGCTGCAGCGTGGGTTGAGCAGGGCAACGTGGGGAGCAGGACAGCGCCGGTCGGCGAGCGTGGTTGATCAAGGCGTGACCCTCCTGGCTTCGCGTCGTCCGAGGTGTATGGGCTTCGGGTTTTGTCAGCGCACGCGAGGAGAGAGAGGCACCGGATGATTAAACAAGCTTTCTTCCCATGCTGCACGTTCGGGGGGAAGAAGAAAGGGGAACAGTGCCGTTCAAAACGGCACCGTTCGGTCCCTTTTTTTTGTGTATGAAACGACGTCGTTTTGGGAAAAACGCGTCGTTTCATTAAAAAAGGCGCCAGAATGAGCCAAATTTCAAATCAGCCCTCAATTATCTTTTGTTTATTTCAATTGCGTCCCTGCCAATTTTAGGTCCTCGCCCCCATAGTTGGCCGCGTTTTTCACTTTGGTCCTTGGCCTCTAATTTATGCAATTAAGCCCTCAATTGATCAATAAACTTCCAAATTCTTCAATTAGGCCCCTGAATCAATTCAATACAGCCCCCTCTATCTTCGCGCCTTTTCCAAATTGGTCCCTGGTTTTGGATTTTCACAATTAAGCCCCTAATTGGCCATTAAACTTCAATATTTATGCAATTAAGCCCCTGATTTGACCTAATAAATTCCTAAAAATATATTTTGGCCCCAGAACTTAAATTTCTTCTAATTAAAGCCCAAATTGACTTAAAAATCAATTTTTCTGGCACTCAAATCCTCTATAAATTCAATTAAAAATCCAATTAAGTCCATAAACATCCAAATTTGGACTTTTCTCCTCAACCTTCCAATTTTCTTATTCAACAGGGCTCTCATCATTCAAGAATATACTATCAAAAAATCCATTTGTATTTTTAACCTCCTTGACCAATTTTTCTGACCATTTTATAAGCGCTTCTGCCTCCTGTTATTTTTCTAACCTCTTTTGGCTATTTATTTTATTTTTTGTGGGGACTTGCTACTGAGGATGTGTATGAGGTTGGAGTTCATATTTTTATCTATGGTCATACCCGGTCCTAATAGTTCAGGCTAGAATATAGATGTTAGTCTTTAACTGTTGATTGATGAGTTGACATAGTTGTGTTCATCCAGGGCTTTGACTTATGATGTATCGAGAAAACATAATTTTTTTATGAAGGCAGCTTTGATGTGGACTATCAATGATTTTTCAACTTATGAAATGGTTTCTAGTTAGAACACACATGAAAACTAGCATATCCATACTATATGGAAAACAACAAGGCATCCACGCTAACAAATGGAGGTAAAATGTCTTTTTTTTACTGACATCTGTGTTTTTTGCAAAAAATGACAGGTACAGAAAGAACATAAACGATTTTTTTGTTGGAAGAGTTGAAATGGATGTTGCACCCCCATGTCTTTCCGATGAAGAATTGCATAACATGGTATCAAAGTACGATGACATTGTGTTTGGTTTCCAATCCAGTAAGTAGAAGTTTCCTGGTTTTGGTTTGACCTACAAATGGGTAAAGCAAAATATTTTATAGGAGCTTTCTTATTGGAAGACTAATCTCTTCCGCCATAACCTTGACATCATGCACATAAAAAAAAAAGTGTTTGAGAATATTTTCAACACGGTCATAAACTTGAAGGGGTAGACAAAGGATGGCATTAAGTCTAGAATGGATATAGTGTTGTTTTGTAATTGTAAAAATATGAAGTTGGTTTTTGATGGGTCACGAGTCGTAAAGCTCAAAGCAAGCTTCGCCTTAAAGAAGAACGCACAACTACTAGTCTACTAATGGCTTAAAAGTCTATGTTTTTCCAATGAACATGCCTCAGACATATCAAGGTTAGTTAATTTGGAGGAATGCAGATTGTATGGAATGAAGAGTCATGACTGTCACGTGTTTATACAAACACCCATTCCATTAGTTTATCGTGATTTATTGTCAAATGGGATATGAGATGCACTCATGGGGATCGGTAATTTCTTTAAAGATATATGCTCTAACAAGTTACAAACACATCACATTGAGAGGCTTCAAACAAATATTGTCGAGACAATATGTAGTCTTAAGATGATATTCCCTCCATTATTTTTTAACTTGATGGAGAATTTACCGATACATTTACCGTATGAGGCAAAATTTGGAGGCCTAGTCCAGTATAGATGGATATATCCATTCAAGAAGTTAGATATTACAGATGTAATGAAATTATTAATGTGTTTTTATTGTTTTTCTTAATTAAAAATATTTGTTTAATTCCATATAGGTGTTTGTTTAATTTTAAGAAAAAAGGTTAAGAACAAGGCACATGTTAAGGCTTCGATATGTGAGGCCTATATTGTTGAGGAGATCTCAATATTTATCTCGTACTATTTCGAGCCTTATTTAAGAACAAGAATGTACCGTGTTTTACGACATGATGATGGTGATGAAGTGCCTTGAAGTGGAAACTTGTCAATATTCTTCAATGTTGGACAACCCACTCCTAAAAATGTTGTAAGGGCAAGATATGTTTCTGAAATAAAGTTCAAATAGGCACACAATTATATGCTATTTAACGACGATGAACAGAGACCGTTTATTCAGTAAGTATATCTAATCTTTAATCTTTGTTATAAATGGACTATTCATCTTATGTAATATCACAAACTCATACAATTTTGAAACCTTATAGGCAACATTGATAATATTTATTGTCTAACAACTCACAGCTGATCGAATCCCAAATCTTTTGATTGCAAGATGAACAATTTGCTACGTGGTTCAAAACACATGTAAGTACTATCACAAACTAAATATGTACTGTGATATTTAATTTTATTATAGAATTCTCATTTATTGTTCATTGTTGTACTTGATGTATAAGGTTTATCAAATATAAAGGAATGCTAGTGTTTCATTGTCTTTACTAAGCTCGGGTCCTGAAAGAAAAGTGAAGTGCTACAACAAATATTTTGTCAATGAATATGTGTTTCATACTAAAGAATACGGGCATGGAAGAAAGACATATAACAATGGTGTTTATGTTAAGGGATTGTCTTGTAATGAGTTTGAAGTTGACTATTATGGTAAATTAAAAGAGATCGTTGAATTGCAATATCATAACGAGCATAATAGAGTGTTCTTATTCAAATATTATTGGTATGACACCACTGACAGAGAAATCATAGTAGATCCTTACTATGGTCTGGTCAAAATTAACTCGAAAGCTAGACCTCGCAATGTAAACAATGTATTTGTTTTCGCCAAGTAATGCCAACAAGTTTATTACACATGTACCTCTTTCTTTATGAAGGATCAATCAAGAGTTGATTGGTTATTCATTTTAAAAATGAAACCCAGGGGTCATGTCGAGGTTTTTCAGGATGAGAACGAAGATATAAGTGTAGAAGATGATGTCTTTCAAGTTAGTGAGTTGGTTAAACCATATTGAGTTGCTCCATTAATTGACTTACAAGAAAATTTAAATTCTCACGTCTTCGATAATAGTCTTGTTAATGTTGACGCTAAGGAGTTGAATGTTGTTCTGAGCTTCATCAGACAAGCACAAATCGATGAAGAAAATGATGATGATATCAATGTTGAAGATTGCGATGGAGCTGATGACAATTCAATTGAAGAAGAAGAAGATAATTTCGACTAACTATCAAAACACGAAAGTGTAAAGGAATTTTTTATCATGTAATATTTATGGATGAAATTTTGTACAAATAAATAATTATTTTATAAGTATTATGTGAACTGCTATTATTGTGTTATGCATGCAACTTTCAATTTAAGTGTTTGCAGAGAGGAAATACAGGGATTATAGACACAATCTATCATTCATTGTGCACATCATTGATGGAAAACACTAACGGACACAGTTCGTCGTTGAATTCTAGAGGCGAGGGAACTGTTCACATCCCCCATCACTGATGGAAACACTGACGAACACAGTCTGTCGGTGTATTCTAGAGGCGGAAGAGACTATTATTCACCAATCACTGATCGAAACACCGATGGTTCGTGTCTATTGGTATAGTCCAGAGGCGGAGAGAATTGTTCACATCCCATGCGAGTGATTCCTCTGACTCAGTTGCAGGTTATCGAGGGAATCATTGATGGAATAATATTATTTAATAATTTGTTGGTGATTCCATCGGCAACAACATGTAATCCAAAGCGTGGGTAATTAATGTATCTCTGACAGTGTGTACTATTTTAAATTAACAAGGGAAATACTAACGAACCATTAAAATTCTGGAGGGTCTTTTGAAAAATTTAGTGCAAAATTTAAGATTTCAAAGTGACGTTACATAGGGAATCACTGGTGGATTAATATTCCATCGGTAAAAACACAGTATAAAACCCAACGAGCACCCCCTCAATTTATTTTTTTCTTTCGTTCATTTCTTGAATCTTCGTAGTTTTTACTCTGAATTTAAATGATTTGGCTTCAATTTGTAGTTCAATTTTCATCTTCAAAGTTTAAAAGGTATATTTGTGATTCTCCTCGCTTGTTATGATTTTCTATTTTTCATCTTTTTTTTTCAGTTTATTAACAATATATTTTCATTTTTGTTTTTGTATTGAACATAGATAAAGTATAAAAGTAAACACACTATTAAGGTAAATATTTTTCATTCCTAAATTCTATAGTTTTTTAATATTAATTTCTTGCCTATTTTATTATTTTTATTGCAAAAATAATTGATTATTTTGTTCAATTTTAATTTAATTATTGAATTTGTCATATAAATGTTAATTGAATATATAGGATTAACTTTAAATGTCTTATCTCAATTTTATTGTATATATTGCATAATAGAGTGTTTGATTGTTTGGTTGAATTTTAATTGTTATTGTTAGATTTGTATAGATGTTAGTTGAATATATATAAATAAATTTTATTTTTTTTCTCTATTTTATTGTTAAATTTGTATATATGTTAGCTTATATATACGATTTGTTTTCTAGATTTTATGATTAGAAACATTATATTATCACGTTGTAAATGAGATGAAATTGAATAATTCAAAATTTCTAGTAGAAATAGAATAAAATCAACTGGTTTGTGGCATATTAATTGAATATATTTGTAGGTTTGAATAATTTGGGTAGTCTCCAATATAGGGGAGGTGCTACCGCTTTATTTAAAAAAAAAATCGAATTTGATTATGTATGTCGATACACGACGTCGGGCGACGGCTCCGCTCATTTTTGTTTATTTAACAAAAAAAGATTTGTTTAATTGGGGGAAATGAAAATTTTATTGGAGCCGTCATCTAGTAATTTGAGGGAACTAGAAATCCCAAATTAGACACTGGTCCTAGAGATTCGGGTACTGGGTTAGTTATGATTAAGGGAAAGTAGACACCACCCTTAAAACATCCTTTCAAAAGAAAGGTTACCCTTACTTGTGTGTTTTTTTATTTGTTTCAAATGATATTATATTTTGAGTTTATTTGCAATTTTTTTTTTTTATGGTTAACGTCGGTCCCTAAAAAATAAGAGACACGTTAAAAATGACATCAGTCCCTAAAAATAGGAGACTTGTCTAAAATATTGACGTTTAACCCTAAAAAGGAGAAGTACGTCTGAGTTACAAAAAAACAAAATTATGGACATAATCCATATTTGTTTGGTATTTAAATTTTTTTATTTGACATCGGTTCTTTTTATAAAAAGAGACGTGTCGACAAAACAATATTTGTTTATAATAACTACCATAATTTAAATGATGTTTTTGTTTTATTATATATAATAATAAATATTGCACACAACTACCATAATTTTGTTTTATTATATATAATAATAAATATTTACATGGGTAAAACTAAAAATTCAAATCAGTATTAGAAAAAAAAATCGTTTCAACCGCTAAAAAATGGAATACCAAAAAAACATTTGATGGGTATCGACCCGATGAACCGGGTTTTAGTCGAAAATGACGGTTTTGACCCGAGACAACCCGAAACTTATTTTTTTACCCTGGTCGACATGGTTTGACCCGTATTGACCCGGTGAACTCGGTTTTGGTCAGAAATGACGGTTTTGACCCGAAACAGCCCGAAACTCATTTTTTACCCTGGTCAACATGGTATGACCTGTATTGACCCGGTGAACCCGATTTTGGTAGAAAATGATGTTTTTGACCCGAAACAGCCCGAAACTCATTTTTTACCCTGGTCAACATGGTATGACTCGTATTGACCCGGTGAACTTGGTTTTGGTCAGAAATGATGTTTTTGACCCGAAACAGCCCGAAACTCATTTTTTACCCTGGTCAACATGGTATGACCCGTATTGACCCGGTGAACCCGATTTTGGTCGAAAATGATGTTTTTGACCCGAAACAGCCCGAAACTCATTTTTTACCCTAGTCGACATGGTTTGAATGAAGAGATGCGGTTGACTCGAGAGGGAAAAATATTTTTGAATTTTCAAATTTTTTCTTAATGTTTTTTTTGGATTTTTTTGAAAATATATAAAAAACATGGGTCAAAAATTGGGTAGCAACAATGTAATTATTCATGAAATTTGTGTAGATGCGTATAACAAAATCAACAGAATATCATGAGCACATGGTCGCAGTTAGTTCTTTTAGCAGTGATGATGATGTGTCATTACGTGCTGATGAAGCAAAGGCACCTGCGGCGACTTATGATGACATCTTGATGCATGGTTTAGAAGATTTGAGGTTAGTGTTAATGTCAAATTTTAACTATTTTTATGTTATATTGAAATTATTGATTTATTTTTAATAAATTATTTATACTCAAAACAAATTCGAGTGGGACAACGTGAGTGATAATGTTGCGAAGAGGGTGTGGGAGAATCACGCGGCAATTAGGTAACATAGAAAATGATACCATATATTTTTTAAAAATTCTATATATTATAATCTAATTTGTCATTGACTCATAAAATTCGTTCATGGATGTATATTGCGTGACTTTTGGTATGAAGCGCATAAAAAAGAAAAAAAATACATTAGAGATAATGGTTTATAAAGATGAAATGATCTGGCAGTATGGACGGATTGCAAGCCGCCATACATCCTGGAGGATATATGGATGCAATATATCCAACATGTGATGTCTGAGTGGTTCACATGACACTTAGAATCTAGTGCCAATAACTGGAACATGCAAATTCATGGTTCGATTACCACGCACACCGGCAGCTCCATTCCGTACATTGCACATGCGAAGCGGATGGTAAGATTAATTTTAATGACATATATCTTTAATTAATTTGTTATTATTTATAAATATATTTAAGTTGCAAACATTTTTTTTCTTACAGGCTACGTCTCTTGGATGTGAGCCGAGCCCAATGGAGCTTTTTATAGAGATGCACTTGTGGAGTGAGGACTGCCAAAAGGGGGTGCAATAGTTCGTTGATAATCGCACTCAACACTTCGTGGTATGTTCATTCAACCATTTTCTTTTGTAAGTTATTATTTTCTTAAATTGAATTTGATGATTTCTTTTTTAATTTTCAGGTAGATTGCACATGCGAAGCAGATGGTAAGATTAATTTTAATGACATGTATTTTTAATTAATTTTTTATTATTTATAAATATATTTAACTTGCAAACATTTGTTTTCTTACAGGCTACGTCTTTTGGACGTGAGCCGAGACCAATGGAGCTTTTTATGGAGATGCACTTATGGAGTGAAGACTGCCAAAAGGGGGTGCAATAGTTTGTCGATAACCGCACTCAACACTTCATGGTATGTTCATTCAACCATTTTCTTTTGTAAGTTATTATTTTCTTAAATTGAATTCGATGATTTCTTTTTTAATTTTCAGGAAACATATACTATTCGGTTGAGGGAGAGATACGGGGACAATCCTTCGACCCACCTGGATTTTGATTCGAATTTATGGATAGAGGCATGATCGTTTGGTGGATCCGATAGAAATTGGGTGTACGGACTCTTTAACACTACAGTCGAGAACTTGCGAGTGGCTCATAATGTCTCAACTATTGGAAGATTCCAATCAATATCGACCACTTAGTCTCAGGAGTTCATGGCCTTAAAACAACACACGACTCATCTCACCGAGAAATATAATCAACTCTCGGCGGATTATGAACAACTTATTCAAATGGTCTTGGACATGAGATCACAGATGATTGATACATGTGCGCCTTTTTTTTGGTCCTATGATCCCAAGAACGACCAACCTCCTTCTCCTCCTTCAGCATCGCCATTATTCTATTTTTATTTTTATTTGTACAATTAAAATTGTAATGAATATTTGGATTTTATATTATTTTATTTTATTTTTACATTTTTCAATTTTATACAATTTTATTTGCTTAATTATTATTTTTCACTATTATTCAATACAATTTTATATTATTTATTCTACACAATTTTATTTTTTAAAATATTTTTAAATTATCATTCCGTTGGTATATTCTAGAGAGTTGGGAAAACATTACTGCATATGCCACTATTATCGATGAAAATATACCGATGGAAAAATTTCGTTGGCATATTTTCAGCGGGGATTTTTATTTTGGCGTGTATTTTCCGTCTGTAAAACCATTGGTTTTTAATTTTTTTACCGATAAAATTAGCGAAAAATTATGAATTACCAACAAACATTAGTTCAACGGATGTATTTTGTCGGTGAATTAGTTGGTAAATTTTTTACTGATGGAATGATAATCTCACGCCAACAAAAAAATTTCATCGATAAAACTGTTAAATGATTTAGTGTATTGCAAGATTACCATTATATAAAACTACTTGTGTATAAACTAAAATATAGCTTACAAACAACATACTGACGATGTTTTGGATTTGGTTTAAGCTCGGCAGACATTAGTTGATTCAATATAAGGATAAGCTTTCTATCCGTAAAGTTTACCTTTTCCTGTAAGGGTGCAGAGTGAATGTAGTTCCAATTTTTTAATAATGCATCTGTCTTGTAAAGGAATAAACGACAACGAAGAAATGCACCCTCTTTCCCCCTCACTATCAATTTTTCCATCAACTTCAAAGGACGCTTGGAAATTTTGTCTGCAGGTGAGTGTGAACCAGCTAAGGCTGCAACCAAATATAATTATAAGATAAACAAACATCGTTTTCATTATGGGGTCTTCCTTCATGCATTTGAAATTTTTAACTTCACATGCTCAGTGGGTTGATCGGTGGGTTTATATATATATATATATATATATAAAAGACTATCTGCAGATAGAAAAAAAGATGATCCAGGATTCAACATTAAAGGGCTAAAATGAAGATTTAATAATTTTAAAGGGATTATTATGTACAAATATACTTGACCTCTTAGAAATCATTTTTAAGTTCACATTTATATATTTATAGCCATTTTCATATGCATTTAAACTGGGTTTTTTTAAATTTTAATTTTTTATTTAAAATATATATTTTTAATATTTTTAAATTATTATATATTTTTAAGTGAAAAATATGTTGAACTGCAATCTATATCAAGTAGACACAGAAAGAGAGAGAGAGAGAGAGAAAGAAAGGTGCAGGCAATATATAGTAAAGAGGCTCATTGCTTGGAATCCTATATACAGACACAGTCCTGCTGGGTTCGACTTTAGATTACTATGGGTAAAAAAATTTAGTTAGGCTGTTCGAAATCTGATCTCCACCATCTAGATTATAGATACTCGTATCGTAATTGTATCTATAAATTCTCAGCTAAATTGATCCATATACGATACATATAGTAGCATTTGATCAAAACTGGATAAATCACCCAAATACTATTTCTGGGAAGCTAATATACGCATATAGTAACATTTGATAATGCAGATCAATTTCAAGTTTAAAAGATTTTTATTTAAAAAAAATGTAATAAAATAATATAAATTATATTTTGAAATCTTATTTAGTATTTTAAATTATTGGATTGAGATAATTTTTTAAGAATAGCCTTTGTATAATGCATCATCAATCCAAAGGACTTCAATAACTTAAGTGCTTCAAATTTGAAAAATCTAAAAATTAAACACCATGCATATAAACAAATTATATCAAATTTTCAAATAAATTGACGTTTAAGTGATAACGACTGAATCGATGGAGTGTACATACGTTCGAAAAATATTAAATGATTGATCAAGAGTAATTACAACAGTTCATCTGAAATTTTCGTATGATTTTATTATAGCATTGCTCTGAAAAATTACATGGACAAATATAGTCATGAAGTAGTATGGAAAAATGTGCTCTGATTTGTGAAATAACATAGAAATCACTATATTAGTTAGGTTAAAATATATCTCAAAAAAAAAAAAAAAACCTCTAAATTGAACTATATACCTTCCATTGATTCTAGGTTTGAGTGGTTAAAAAAATATCTATGACGTTGGATTTACCTTTTCCTAAAAGGGTGCAAGGCAATGTTATTAAACCCGGCCCGGCGAGTCGACCCGGTGGCTGGACCGGTCCGGGTTTAATAAAAGACCGGCTGTGGCAACAGCCCGGGCAAACCCGGACGAGACCCGGGGTTTTTTTTTTTGTTTTTTTTTATGTGGGATAAAAAAATTTTTGGTTTAAATATTTCAACTTAAAATGATAACATAGTATCTTTTCAATGTAGGGTTTGAAGTCCTTTCATATATATACTCTATGTTCACATGAAAAAAATTATATTTTTTCAATGTGGAATTTGAAACCCATTAGTATATATACTATATGTTCTCAAGAAAAAAATCATGTTTTTTCAATGTGGGATAAAAAACCTTTTGGTTTAAATACTTCAACTTAAAGGAATAACATAGTATCTTTTCAATGTGGGATTTGAAACCCTTTCATATATATACTCTATGTTCCCATGAAAAAAGTTATGTTTTTTCAATGTGAGATTTGAAACCCATTAGTATATATATTCTATGTTCCAAAAAAAAACGTTATGTTTTTTCAATGTGGGATAAAAAAAAATTTTAGTTTAAATACTTCAACTTAAAAGCTTAACATAATATCTTTTTAATGTGGGATAAAAAACTTTTTAAATATTATTTTAAACTTCATTATTTATAATATGTATAATCTATATTTACATGGATTTTTTTATATGAAATATTAAAACTTTAATTTTTTTTTAATTTTTCCGGGTTGACCCATGAAACCGAGACCCAGCCCCTTGGCCGGGTCAACCCCGAGCCGGGTTTAATAACTATGGTGCAAGGTAGGGGTGTTCACGGTCCGGTTCGGTCCGGTTTTAACCCAAAAATTCAACCGAACCGGAAAATAACATTTTTTATTAATATAACCCGAACCGAACCAAGAACCGGTTCGAACCGAACCAAGAACCGGTTCAAACCGAACCGGTTTTGTTCGGTTCGGGTCGGTTTTTTAGCATAAAAACCAGAAAAACCAGACTGATCTTCATCACTGGTGATGAGAACCATTCAGAAAGAACTCCGACTCCAAGTGAAGGCGGCTGCTTTGCTTCTCGATAGCCAGTCCGGGACTGACTCTCCTTCGCTCTTGATGGCAGCTGGATTGCCTAGTTCAATGGTTGCTACTTGCTATCTTGCAGCAGTCTTGTATTCGCATTTCATCCCATCTATCCTTGTAATGTCGACTCTGGTATTCTCGTTCCTGGTACGACTAGCTTTCCGGCAATATATTCAAGATGATGGTTCCCTCACATCTGGATTGTGAAACTAGAAGGGAAAGTGGAAACGGGAAGGCTGGGAAGTGGAAAGGAGAAGGCTGAGTGGAGAAAGTGAATGATTTAAGGGTGAAAAGGAAATTTGGTTCTCATCACCGGTGGAGAAAGTGAGTGATTCCAGGCTGAAAAGGAAAGGGGAAGGGGAAAAGGGGAAGGCTGGAGGGGAAGGAGGGGGGGTTGGCGGCTGGAAAGTGGGATTTAGGGTTAGGGATGGATCTTTTTATACTTTTTTTTAAACCGGTTTGGTTTAGTCCGGTTCAATCGGTTTAAGCTTTTTAAAATTGGAACCGAACCGGACCGGGTGGTTTTTTTAATTTTTTAATCGGTTTATTTGGTTTTTTTATCGGTTCGGTTTTTTCGGTTAATTTTGTTCTCGGTTTTTCCGGGTTTTTCGGTTTAATCGGTTGATCGGTTTTTTTGAACACCTCTAGTGCAAGGTGTGTATATATATATATATGTTTTTTTCCTCCCATCCTCAAAAGAGGCGCCGTAGGCCCAAACTCATCTAGAGTTGGAGAAATATATATATTATTATATTATATTATTATAACATATATTAAAAGGTATTAGTTTTTTATCGTGGACTGTTTAGTTAATTTTTCTTTTTAAGTTGTTTTTTTTATAGTTTTTTTTTTCATATACTTTTCAGGATTTTTTTTTGCTTTTTTCTTTGTTTTTTTTTAACAAAGTTTTTTTGTTTAATTTAGTTTATTAATGTTTAATTTTTTTTATTTAATTATCAAACTTTCATGACACGTTTTCTGGATTTAACAGGTTAACCTGATTTGACAAGTAAACCCAAATTTTTTTTTTTAATTAATTTTTTTCTTTTAGTTTAGTTTGTTAATGTTTAATTTCTTTCAATTTAGTTATCAGACTTTCATGATACATATCCGAGTTTCACGGGTTAACCTGGTTTCACGGGTGAACCCAGTTAATTCTGGGTTGACCCATCAATTGTTTTTTGTTTGATTTATTTTGTTAATGTTTTTTTTTTTTTGCTTCTTTCTTTATTATTTTATTTTAATAATTTTTTTAATTTAATTTATTAATATTAATTTTTTTTATTTAGTGTTCAGACTTTCATGACACGAATCTCGGGTTTAACAGATTAACTTGGTTTGACGAGTTAACCCGAACTTTTTTTTTGCTTTTTTTCTTTATAATTAATTTTTTCGTTAACTTTAGTTTGTTAATGTTAATTTTGTTTTTTTCTATTTAGTTATCAGACTTTTATGACACATATCTCAGGTTTAAGGTTAACCTGGTTTCACGGGTTAACCCAGTTAATTCTAGGTTGACCCGTCAATTTTTTTTTTTTCTTTAAATAAAATTTTTTATTTAATTTAGTTTGTTAATGTTAAATTTGTTTATTTAGTTATGAAACTTTTATGACACGGATTTTGGGTTAACAGGTTAACCTGGTTTAACGAGGTAACCCAATTTTTTTTTTTGCTTTTTTTTAATTAATTTTTTTCATTTAGTTTAGTTTGTTAATGTTAAATTTTTCCTATTTAGTTATCAGACTTTCATGACACATATCTCGGGTTTGACGGGTTAATTTCACAAGTTCAGCTGTCAATTTTTTTTTTTCTATTTAGCAATCAAACTTTCATGACGCGAATCCCAAGTTTGACGGGTTAACCCAGTTAATTCAGATTTTTATTTATTTTTCTTCAATAGTTTTTTTCTTCTTGTTGGTTTCTTTTCTTTGTTTTTTTTATTTTTAATTAATCTATTTAATTATCATATTTTTATAACACGACCTTGCATCTAGACCAACATCGTAGGCTCTTGGGTCTGGTGTTGCAGCCAGACTCACTTAAATTTGAGTCATGAAAGTTTAATATTATTATTAATATTATAAATATTATTCTTGGGTCAGGCGTTGCAGCGAGACCCAAGACTCTTTGATATAACTTTGCAGAAAGATCTAATACTTTTAGATCTTAGTATTTTTTTATATTTAATGCAAAAAAAAATTAATCTACAGCATCACTAAATTGAATAGGAAAAACCAGTTTTTTAGATCCGGTCCGGTTTTTTAATAGAACTTAAGCAATTGAATAGAAAAAACCAGTTTTTTAAGTGAATCGAATTGCTGTTATGAAATACTTGACAATTGATGGAAATGATTCAAAGCAATTTTTTAATAATGCATCTGTCTTGTAAAGGAAGAAACGACAACAAAGAAAAGCACCATCTTTCCCTCTCACCATCAATTTTTCCATCAACTTTAAAGGACGATTGGAACTGCACGTTTTTCTTTGTCGGCAGGTGAGTGTGAACGCTGCTAAGGCTGCACGTTTTCCAAGTAGTGTCATCCAAACTTTCTACAATTACACCAATTATTACACTTACACTCTCCAAAGCTTAGAATCTGGCCATTTGTGGCTTTCCAGTCCTACATGCTGTTTTATCTTTGTAGAGAAAATTGTTTGCTGTACGAGGGGGTAATATAATTATAAGATCATCAAACATTGTTTTCATTTTGGGGTCTTCCTTCATGCATTTGAAATATTTATCTTTTCATGCTTAGTGGGATGATGAGCCTAAATTATTTGGTGGGTTGATCGGTGAGTTTTTTTTTTTTTTTTAAAGACTACCTGCAGATGTAAAAAAAGATGGACCCAGGATTCAACATTAAAGGGCTAAAATGAAGATTTAATATTTTTACAGGGATTATTATGTACAAATATACTTGATCTCTTAGAAATCATTTTAAAGTTAAGGGACTTTCCTAGATCCGCCCTTGTCAAGCTAGAATCTAGACAGCATATAGAATCAAGTCCCCTAATTATATATTGCCATATGCATTTATGTTCACATTTATATATTTATAGCCATTGTCATATGCATTTGGGTGGACAAGGCAAGAGACATAGAGAGGGAGAGGGAGAGGGAGAGCGGTGCTGCAATACATAGGAAAGAGGCTCGCTGCTTGGGACCCTATATATAGATACAGTCTTCTGATCTTCGCACTCAGGTCAGCACTAACTTGTTCTGTTCTTTGAAATGTTTAGTTTTTGAAATGTTATGTTTTGGATTTGGTATAAGCTCTGCAGACATTTAGGTGGTTCAATACATGTAAAAGCATTCTTATGGAAATTCTATCCATAAGGTTTACCTTTTCCCTATAAAGGTGCACGGTGTATGTAGTTTCATTTTTATTTATTAATTTTTTTTTTTTAAAAAAACTAAACTAGATCCGGTTTTTTTTTTTAATAGAATGTAAGCAGTTGAACAGAAAGAACCAATTTTTTTTCTTAAAACATGAAATTTCATTATATACATGAACATTTTACAAGAACAAAATCTAGCTGATTTCTATATATATATATATATATATATGGGATTGTAATTTTTAAAGAAGATTTTTTAAAGTTGATTTGCTTAATTATCTTTTAGTTTTCCAGAGTATATTTTATATGCGATGTCTTAAATTTTGTTGTTAATGTCATTGAACCTGCTGTGGAATCAAAGGTTCGACTTTAGATATCACTACCCATTGCAATCACTTTATCCATACTAATTTATTTAGGAGAACGTCTAGCTAGCTGCATATCTCAAAAAAAAATTAGCAGCAGTATTGCAAAAGAAGTAAAACAAAAAATAATAATATCAGATTACTAGTTTTTTCAACAACTTTTTTTATCCATAACAAATAATAGAAGGTGCGAACATTTTTGTAACCTCGACTATAAAAAGCAATAACCCCTTCTGAGAAAGTGATTAAATAACTATCCACATCTCCACATCTCCTTCCATATTAGAAACAAATTCATCTTTCATGATTCTGCATAATACTCGAGCTCTCCCTCATCAATAATTAATATATATTCGTTTGTGGAGTACCGAGCTGAAGGATGTCGGTCTATGGTATTAGACCTCCTAAGTGGAACATCCGATGGCAACTCTAGTGTTGGCAACGAATCAACAATCTCATCTTATAATTGAGCGTACACATCATCTGGACTTTGTTGGCCATACTGAACTTCATGTTCAACCCGTACTCGCAAATTAATATATATATCAAAGTAACTGGATACAAGTCAATTAGACCATCATCACTGTACAAAAACACTACCTTTTCTGTCTTCTCAACATCTTGCATGGTTGATATTCAATAAATATAAAGACCTGACTTCTCACTAGTTTCTTATTATTTTAATCATATAACATGCACCAAAACTCATTCAAACCATAACCAAGAAGGATGAATCGTCGAGTCTACATATATATTGAGTTTAGTCTTTCATTTTTAGGAATATGCATAAACGCTTTACATGTAAATACACATAAGTGATCATATAAAACATTTTTGCTAGTCCAAACTCTGTCTTATACATCAAACTGAAGCGGAATACATGTTGTAAGATTAAGTACATACGAAAATAAACTCAAAGTATCACCCCATAAGGATCCTAACAGGTGTGCATGTAAAAGAAAACACATGTTCATGATATTTGTTTAGATATCACTACCCATAAGAAAACACATTCTTCATGTTCTGAATAGATTGCAATGGGTAGCACAATCTAAGATTACGTACATACGCAAATAAACTCAAAGTATCACTCCATAAGGATTACATCTCGAAGAATGTGTTAGGTTGTGCCTTAGCCAACCTTCCTATTTATATATATGCAACAGTAACTGTAGGGATTACAACATTGGAATAATCCTATATTAATTTTCTATTCTAATAGATACATGCTATACATTCTATAATATGCCCCCTCAAGCTGAGGGTAGGATATCAACCCGAAGCTTGAACAAAAAAACAGTAAAGGATGCAACAGGAAGCGGTTTAGTGAAGATATCGGCAAATTGATTCCGAGAGGGAACAAAACGAATCTGAATCTCTTTCTTGGTAACGTGGTCACAGACAAAGTGATAATCCACTTCAAAATGCTTAGTACGAGCATGAAAGATAGGATTTGCTGAGAGATAGATAGCACTAAGATTATCACACCAAATGGTAGGAGCAGAGACTAAGGGAACTTACAAATATGTTAACAGGTATTGAAGCCAAATGACTTCAGCGATACCATCAGCAAGGGCTTTATACCCAGCCTCAGTAGAGGAGCGAGCAACCGTGTGTTGCTTGCTAGATTTCCAAGAAATCAACATCTGACCAAAAAAGACAAGATAGTCACCCGTAGACTTGCGATCATCAATACTACCAGCCCAATCTGCATCTGTAAAGCCATGTAGAGCAAAAGAGGAGCCTCGAGTGATATGAAAACCATAAGATGCCGTACCTTTAAGATAGCGTAAAATACGTTTGACAACGGCCTAATGAGAATCTGTAGGAGCATGTATAAACTGGTAGACTTTGTTAACAGCAAAACATATATCTGGACGGGTGAAGGTAAGATATTGAAGAGCACCCACGATTTGATGAAATCGTGTAGGATCATAGAATGAGTGATCCGGTAATAAAGTGACTTTCAAAGGGGAGACTGGAGTATCAACAGGTTTGCAGGAAGTCATACCAGCTCGGGTGAGGATGTCAAGAATATATTTATATTGACACAACATTAAACCCATACCGGTAGAATGAACTTCAATACCTAGAAGGTAGTGAACAACACCTAAGTCATGAAGCTTAAACTCAAAGCTGAGTAACTGTATAAGGTGATGAAGCATAGCAAAGTTCCTACCCGTAAGCAAAATATCATCAATATACACCAAGAGATAAAAGATATTAGTACCATCGGATAAGATAAACAGGGAGGTGTCAACCTTGGAAGCTTGGAAACTGATGGAGAGCAAAAAATCACTTAAACGAGTGTACCATGCTCTCGGTACCTGTTTCAAACCATACAATGATTTGTGCAATCTGCATACATGAGATGGAAGAGAAGAGTCAACAAAACCTGGAGGTTGTTTTATGTAGATCTCTTTAGTAAGAACACCATTGAGGAAAGCGTTATGAATATCAAGCTGATGAATCTTTCAATTTCGCGAAACCACGATAGAGAAAACCAATCGGACAATGGCCTGCTTAATAACTGGCTTGAAGGTTTACCTTCCTACTGGGTAAAACCTCTAGCAACAAGGCGTGCTTTATATCGCTCAGTACTACCATCAACACGACGTTTTATCCGATATACTCATCTACTGCCAACAACATTCATCCAATGATGAGATGGAACCAAAGACCAAGTGCGATTTGAGCGTAAAGCGACGATCTCATCACACATAACATTATGCCAAACTGCATATTGGTCAGCATCAGAGAATGCAAAAGGCTTAGAAGAGAGAGAATACAATACCCGTGTGGAGGTATAAATGGTGGCAGCAGAAGCAACCATATTTGTTGTCTTTGGCTGCCGCGGTCTGAGAGACATAGGATGTCTGCTACGTGTTGGTGGAGATGCAGAGGAAGATGGTGGTAGCGAGGAGACCTGTGGCAGCTGATAAGAAGACAAATCAACCATAAGTTGCAGACCAGTGGGAGAGGATGATGAAGAAGCAGCCTCAAGCACAAGACTGTCAGTAGAGGAGGGGCTGTAAGCAGAGACCGAATCTACAGGAATGCTAGCCAGAGAAGGCGAAGTAGAGGGACTAAAGAGTGCCCTAAGACCATGAGGAGATGAGACCAATTGACGATCTGAACCTGCATCATAATGGTTAGATAAACAAGTATGGGATGATGGCCAAGGGATAGGTAGAGGTTGTGGTTGGGTGACTGTTTGGAGTGGCAGAGCTGAGTGTTGTGGGCTGTTTGGGTGGCTGGTGAAAGTGGGTGGTGGTGGGTGGTTTAGTAAATTTGGGAGGGTGACAGTAGCGGGTGGGGTGGGGTTGTGGTGGAGACCTTTGCAATCTGTTCAGAATTATCAAATGAAAAGACATGTTCATGGAAGCGAACATGATGGGAAATATAAATACGGTGAGATGCAATGTCAAGACATCGATAACTAAGATGCAAGGAACTATATCCAAAGAACATACATTAAGAGGAACAAAAATCCAATTTATGATTATTATATGGACGTAGAAAAGGAAAACAGAGACACCCTAAAGTACGCAAAAAATGATAATCAGTAGACCGTTGAAATAAACAATCAAACAGAGAGTGATGGGCAAGAACAAGAGTAGGCATGCGATTTATAAGATAAACAAAGGTTTCAAAAGCATAATTCCAAAATCAAAAAGGTGTTTTACATTGCCCTAAAATAGTAAGACCTGTTTCCACAATATGCCTATGACGACGCTCTACTCTGCCATTTTGTTCATGAGTGTGGGGACAAATCAGACGATGATGAATACCAACGATCTAAATGTGGATAATTTCTGGTATGCACCGCCCCAATCAATTTGAACAAATTTTATTTTTAATGAAAATTGATGTTCAACAATAGTCTGAAATTGATGAAAAACAAAGTAAACATCAGACTTGGCAACGAGAGGATAATACCATACATATTTAGTATAAGCATCAACAAAGATAACAAAATAACGATAGTCATCTGAAGAAAAGAGAGGAGCAGGGCCCTATACATCACTAAAAATTAATTCAAGCGGAGTATAAGTTTTGTGACCCATAGGTCTTAAAGATAAAAGCGATGATTTTCCTAAAGGACAACTTTGACATTGAAAATTAAGACGTTTGTTGTTACAAATGATGTTATTTTTTGAGATTAACAATTGAAAATACATGAAGTCGGATGACCTAGTCGGCGATGCCATAAATCGGCAGAGGCAGAAGTGCAGGGAGACCAATAGGCTTGAGGAACTAACGTGATGAAATACTTGGTCAGGGCATAGAGACCATCTTTACTCTGACATGAGAGAAGGACTTCATGGGTGTTGAGATCCTTGACATAAAACATACGAGGGTGGAATTCAAAATAAACATCATTATAAAGATAAAATTTGTGAACAGAGAGTAGAGGTTTCGTGATAAGGTGAAAGAACGATGTGGTGTATATATTTTTGTATGAACAAAATGAGATATAGGAAGGCCCTTACCATCACCAACATGAAAATTATCATTACCAAGATACGGTTCTGAAGCAATCAAGGTGGCAAGATCAAGTGTGACATGTTGATTGGCACCGATATTTAGAAACCAATCAATAGAACCGGTTGAGGAGAGATTGCGCTGCACCAGATTGGCAGTAGGTTATTGGCCATAACCTCGCTGCTGGAATTGAGGATAGTGGGGAGCTGTATGGTTGAAATTTTGACACAGTTGGCAGCGTGGATTCTGCCTCCTATTGTGCTGCCAAGAGCCCTGCCATGTGCCCTGCCGACTATCACCGAAGGAGAAGGTTTGGAGCCAGCAAACCAGTTGCCTCTACTGCTGGACTAGTTGGGACACCAGCCACCGTTGAAGCGGCCCCTACTGCGGCCAGAATTGCTAAAGGTCTGGCGCTGCGCAACAAGGGCAGATGATGGAGTGTTGGGTGTAGGCAGCAGAGGAGCATGTATGGCAGCTGGAGATTTATGAAGAAATTCATGCGTGAAGAGATGACTGTAAAGATCTGCATATGATAAAGGTTTGTCCTTGTAACTAAGTCTTTAAACTCTCCTCGAAGACCACGAAACATATATAAATTGAAATCTTCAAGCGAAACTGGCCGACCAGTAGTGGCCAATTCATCAAATGAGGCCTTAGCTTTTTGCATAAATTGAGTTACTGATTCATCACCCTGTCGAAGATCCTAAAGAGAGCCGTGAAGTTGCATAATATGAGAGTTGGAGGTGGAAGCAAGAGCTCGATCAAGAGTGCGCCAAGCTGAACAAGAGCTTTGACAGCCAACAACAAGATGCAAAACCTCCATAGATGGGGAGGAAAGAAGAGAACTCAGAATGAGTTGGTCCTGTTGTTTCCAGCGAAGAAAGAGCGGATTTACCTGAAGAGAGATACCATCTCCGGCAAGAACATGTGAAGGGGACATGTGTTGGAGCCATCAACAAAACCAAAAACTCCTTCTAGGAGATACGACAGCATCTGCATATGCCAATATAAATAATTGGTGTTTGTTAATTTGAGGGAGATGACTTGATGAGTGTGAGAAAGGAAGATAATGATTGCGGTAGTAGAGATAACAGTTGCATCAGACGTGGGCTGCAAGGTGAGGCGTTCACCAACCATGGTAGAGGAGAAACCAGGTGGTGAGGCAGTAGAGGAGAGCAGAGGAGGCGATGCAGGAGAAGAAGGCTGCATTGCCGGAGAAGAAGGTTGGACTGCTGGTGCTGCAGAAGAGGAAGATGTATGTGGCGGCTGTTCCATTTAAGAAGGGAGGCTGTGAGAAAAGTAGGTTAATTATTTTAGGGTTTTGCTGCTCTGATACCAAGTTGAGAATAATAGAATGTGTTAGGTTGTGCCTTAGCTAACCTTCCTATTTATATATATGCAGCAGAACACTACAGTAACTATAGGGATTACAACATTGAAATAATCCTATATTAATTTTCTATTCTGATAGATACATGTTATACATTCTATAATAACACCATTATTCATCTCCAAACACTCATCTCCAATACATATGATTTTAACCAAACCACCCTTATTCATCTTTACTATCCCAAAGTCACTAGGTGTATATTTTATGAAAAATGATTTCAAGGTGTAGCATGAATGGAGGTGCCATTAGCAATAACCCAACTAGTTTTGTCGATACACGACGTCGGGCGACGGCTCCGCTCATTTTTGTTTATTTAACAAAAAAGATTTGTTTAATTGGGGGAAATGAAAATTATATTGGAGTCGCCATCTAGTAATTTGAGGGAACTAGAAATCCCAAATTAGACACTGGTCCCAAAGATTCAAGTACTGGGTTAGTTATGATTAAGGGAAGGTAGACACCACCCTTAAAACATCCTTTCAAAAGAAAGGTTACCCTTACTTGTGTGTTTTTTTTATTTATTTCAAATGATATTATATTTTGAGCTTATTTGCAATTTTATTATTTTTTAATGGTTAACGTCGGTCCCTAAAAATAGGAGACACGTTAAAAATGACATCAGTCCCTAAAAATAGGAGACTTGTCTAAAATATTGACGTTTAACCCTAAAAAGGAGAAGTACGTCTGAATTACTAAAAAAACTATGGACATAATCCATATTTGGTATTTAAACTTTTGACATCGGTCTTTTTATGAAAAAAAGACGTGTCGATAAAATATTCGTTTATAAAATAAAACTATTTTGATATCGTTGAGATATGGGTATAACTATATTTGAAAATTGGGCTTTGGACCCACGAATGATGACATAATAGGATGGGTGTTGGACCCGCGTTGTTATTTTTTATTTTTTTGTTTTACAACATGCAAGAAAATTTATATACAAAATAAAAAAATATTAGCAATCTAAATAAAATTACATGAGTGACACAGTATAGGTAAAAGACTGAAATACCCTTGGATTTATCAGAAATTTACGAAAATGCCACTGGCGGCGCGTGTGGCTCACGCGCGGCTACTGTTGGTGGCGACGAGATTTTCAGTCGAGATTTCTGGCAAACCGATGGTCGATTCTGGTAGATCTGAGGTCGAGGATGCTGTTGGTGGTGGTCTTGACGGTCGTTGATGGCTGACGAGGGAGAATCGTCCACTTGAAGCTTCGGTGGCCGGCGAGAATCGCGGCCTTTTTCCGGCCAGATGAGGCGGCGAAAACGGTTAAAACCGCCGGGGTTTTGCTTTAAACCAGGGTAGCTACCTTTCTGTGGTGGTGCGGAGACTTTATATGGCCGGAAAGTGGAGATCGGAGGAGAGAGAGAGAGTCGCCGGCGAGAGGAGAGAGATGCTCCGAGATTTGCTACGGTGCGGACGCGTGTATGGTGTACCGGTGCCGCTGAAGGATGTTAACCGTTGGATCTTGGATGAAATGATCGGATGGCTATGATTGGCTAGATCAGCAGGTTGATCGGACGGCCCAGATTGTCTGGTGTTTGATTTTGTGTGGCGCGGTGTACTGAAAGCTCGGTGCACCGGATGACGGCGCAACGGGATTAAATCCTGGAAAATGTTAATGGCTGAGATGTGTTGGGATATGTTTGGTATTTTTTAAATTGTTTTTTTTAAAAGACAATATCCTACTCTCCTCAAGAAAAACTAAAAAAATTAGGAATAGTATCAATCGATTCTTTCTTGTTTTTCTTTGCTATTCCTCTTTCTTTTTTCTCCTCTTCTGCCCCCTTTTCGTAGCTATTTATAGCCACGGGACAACAACCATAATTTTGTGAAATAATGCACACAACTACCATAATTTTGTTTTATTATATATAATAATAAATATTTACATGGGTAAAACTAAAAATTCAAATCAGTATTAGAAAAATCTCATTTCAACCGCCAAAAAATGGAATACCAAAAAAAAATAAATTTGATGGGTATCGACCCGATGAACCGGGTTTTGGTCGAAAATGACGGTTTTGACCCGAGACAGCCCGAAACTTATTTTTTACCCTGGTCGACATGGTTTGACCCGGTGAACTCGGTTTTGGTCAGAAATGACGGTTTTGACCCGAAACAGCCCGAAACTCATTTTTTACCCTGGTCGACATGGTTTGACCCGTATTGACCCGGTGAACTCGGTTTTGGTCGAAAATGATGTTTTTGACCCGAAACAGCCCGAAACTCATTGTTTAACCTGGTCGACATGGTATGACCCGTATTGACCCGGTGAACCCGGTTTTGGTCGAAAATGATGTTTTTGACCCGAAACAGCCCGAAACTCATTTTTTAACCTGGTCGACATGGTATGACCCGTATTGACCCGGTGAACCCGATTTTGGTCGAAAATGATGTTTTTGACCCGAAACAGCCCGAAACTCATTTTTTACCCTGGTCGATATGGTTTGAATGAAGAGATGTGGTTGACTCGAGAGAGAAAAAAAATATTTTTGAATTTTCAAATTTTTTCTTAATGTTTTTTTGGATTTTTTGAAAATATATAAAAAACATGGGTCAAAAATTGGGTAGCAACAAGTTTCATGATATCCAATGCTAATAACTTCGCTATCATAAATAATTGAGTAGTCTTCGATAGTAGTAGTGATAACTCAACCATTATCCTTTGCATCATCATTCTTGTTTTCATTCTTGTACTCCTTATTTTCTCTCTTCAATAGCAAAATTGTTAGACTTGCTTCTACCTTTTTCTTTGTTCTTCGATCCTCTACTTCTATTCATATGTAGTTTTTGATAGTATAGAGACACTGAAGAACAAAGTAAAACCAATAATTGTTATTGTGACCGCAAGATAATTCTTTTATTGATTGAATTACTACTCTTTTATACAAGAGTTCTGATAACAAATTTCAGAAAAATAATGACAAGATTTTAACAAAAAAGGAGTTGTTCTAGAGCAGCTTTATTTGCAACTAACTTCATAACTTATCGGAGATAATCTTGACTCAATCTTCTCAGCATTGAAGACCACTTCTTCAGCAGCAAATGAGGCAACCATCAACACTCCTCCTTGCATCTTTTACTACAGTCCCCTATTTTATCCCTCAAAGTTTGAAACCTTGTTTTAGATAAGGGCTTGGCTACAATATCAACAAGTTGATATTCTATCTTGCAATAAATTAGATGTAATTCTTCATTTTTTTGAACTTCTCTCATAAAATTGTACTTTAGCTTGAAATGCTTTGTTTTGCCATGGAAAATTGGATTGTTAGATATTGCAATTGTGGCCTGATTATCAACATAAACCTTAGTAGTTTTCCTTTGCTCCATGTCTAAATCTGCTAAGATCTTTCTAAGCCATAAGGCTTGATTTGTAGCTGCAATTGCTGCAACATACTCCACTTTTACAGTTGTCCGTGCAATAATTTCTTGCTTTTTGGAACACTAGGAGAAAATTCCTGATCTAAAACTAAATCAATATCCAGAGGTGCTCTTCATGTCATCAAAACTGTCAGCCCAATCATTGTTTGTATATCTTTGTAACTTATAATTTTCAATACAACCGAATTGAATGCCATAACTTAGTGTACCTTTGATAGATCTTATTATTCTTTTTTGCAGCCTTGAAGTGAACTTCACTTGCACAATGCATGAATCTTGATAATAAGCTTACAACATGCATGACATCAGGTTTTGTTGTTGTGAGGTACATCAAACTTCTAATCAAACTTCTGTAAACTCCTTCTTCTACTTTGTCAGCTCCATCTTATTTACATAACTTTTCCTTCAAATTCATAGGTGTATTCATTGATTTGTATTCTTCCATTTTGAATCTCCTTATAATCTCTTTGACATATTTTTGTTGGCCAATAAAGATCCCAAGCTGGTTTTGTTGCACTTCCATGCCAAGAAAATAGGACATTTCACTGATGTCTGTCATTTCAAAGACCTTTATCATTTCTGTTTTGAATTGGTCTATCATTCTTGGATTTTTTTCTGTAACAAATAGATCATCAACATATAGTGAAACCATAATGTAATCCGAATTTGATTTTCTGATGTACAAGGTTGATTCACTCAAACTTTTCTTAAAGTCCTGTTTGAGTAAATGCTCATCAATCCTGCTATACCAGACTCTTAGAGCCTGTTTTAATCCATACAAAGCTTTCTTCAATAAGTAAACCTTTTCTTCTTCACCTTTGAAATCAAATCCTTTAGGTTGTTCCACGAAAATCTCCTCCTACAGATAGTCATTTAGAAATGCAGACTTCATATCAAGTTGAAATATTTTCCAACCTTTTTAAGCTCCAATTGCTAGTAGCATTCTAATAGTGTCTAATCGTGCTACTAGTGCAAAGGTCTCTGAAAAATCTACACCAAAAATTTATACATAACCTTTAACTACCAATCTAGCTTTGTGTTTGTTAATGGTGCCATCTACATTCAGTTTTGTTCTGTAAACCCTTTTTACACCAATAGGTTTTTTGTGATTCGGCATGTCCACCAATTCCCATGTTTGATTCTTCTCAATCGTCCTCAGCTCTTCTTTCATTACAATATCAATCCATTTTGGATCGTTGTTAGCCTCTTCAAATTCTGCAGGCTCCAATACAACTACATTGCAACTTTGATAAATGTCATCAAGCAATCTAGTTCCTCTGACTGGTGCTTCATCAACATAATAACCAAGATCTTGCACAATCTCTTTACTTTGACTTCTTTCTGCATCTTTGAAGTTTCGCCTTTCGGTTTCAATGAACTGGATGTTTTTTCTAACAATCACCTTTTCTGTTTGAGGTTGAAACACTCTGTTGCCTTTTGTAACATTGATATAGCCAACACAAATGCCTACTTCAGCCTTTCTATCAAGCTTATCTATTTTTACCCGAGGAACATAAGTGAAACATAAGCAACCAAAAAATCTTTAAATTTTAGAGTGAGGGTTTATAACCGTGCCAAGCTTCATATGGAGTCTTGTTTTGTAATGCCCTTGTTGGTAGCCTATTCAATAAGAAGATTGCAATGTTCACCGCTTCTACCCAAAACTTCTTGGGTAAATCTTTCTCAAATAGATAACAAACACCTTGTCATCTCCATAATTGTTCTATTTTTGCTTTCACTCACACTATTATGTTGAGGAGTGTAAGAGCACATTATATTGATGTTCAGAAAATGTAAAAACTGGATTGAAAATCAAATTGACTTTGAACTTTAGAAAAACATTTGCTACCTCAGACTTAAACTTTAGGAAATAGACCCAACATATTCTTGTATAATTATCAATGAAAGCAATAAAATAATTGCTTTCATTCAAGGATATTGTCTTCAAAGGTCCAACAACATCAATATGAATAAGCTGAAGCTTTTCTATTGCTCTCCAAGGCTTGTTCAGAGAAAATTGAAGTCTGTTTTGCTTACCATATTGATAAGAGGTACAAACTAAGATTTATTCTTCCAAGTTTGACATTCCTTGCATCATCTTCTTTTTCTGCATATATGCACCAACATTGCTTGACTGAAATGCCCCAGCCTCTTATGCCATAATTCTATCTGATTTGCTGTGCTTGAAAAGGCAACTGACTCCTCTTCCATCCAGTACAGTGAAAAGCCTTTTCCTTTCATCTTTATAGTGAATATTTCTATTTCAGCAGGATTAGAAATTAAGCAATGTTTATCTTTGACACAACTAAGTATCCTTTTTCAAGAAGCTGACCAACACTCAACAGATTCTGATCAATTTCAGGTACAAAAAGAACATCTAAAATGAGTTTTATACACGAATTTCCTTCAATAACAATTGTTCATTTCCCTTTGACATGAATGTATATTCACCATTGCCAATTCTAACTTTAGAGACACTTGATTTGTCAAGTTGCTTGAATAGATTTTCATTATTCATCATGTGATTTGTGTAACCACTATCTATAAGCTAGCAATCACTTGCATGTTTGCTAGCAAAGCAAGTGGCCAAAAATAGCTGCTCCTCTTGTTGTTGATCAACAACTTGAGCTTCACCTTCTTGCTCATTAGTTTTGCTTTTGCAAATCTTTTCCATGTGTCCTAATTGATTACATTTTCTACATCTAACATCAAGTCTCCACCAACAATATTTTTGTAAGTGATTTGTTTTCTTACAATGTTGATAAGGAGGAAAGTTTCCAATTCTTTTATTATTGCTACTGGCTCTTTTATACTTTTTTTTGTTCTTCTTTTTGCCTTTGTCTACTTCCTGGACTTGTATTTTAGCTTGAAAAGCTCCTTCCATGGACTCCTCTTGCCTTTTTGTTCTTCTTTGTTCTTCTACCTGTAAAGCATTGAGCAATTCTGCCAAAGAATTTTTTGACAGATCTTTAGATTCTTCTAATGAAGATATTTTTTACTCAAACCTTCCAGGTAAAGTCACAAGAAGTTTTTCAATAACCCTTTTATCAGGAAGGTCTTCCCCCAATACTCTTACTTTGTTGACTATGGAAAGTAATCTGTTAGAGAATTCTCTGATTGTTTCTGATTTCTTCATTTTTTGCATCTCAAACTCCCTTCTCAAATTCAAGACCTGTATTTGAATTGTTTTCTTATTTTTGTGGAAATCCACTTTAAGATAATGTCGCACGTGTGCGGCGGCGCGACAATCGTCCACCCTCAAGGAAAAATTGAAATATTTATTTATTCCTTGAAAATAGGAAGAGACAAAGAATTCTTGTCTCTATATGTGAAAATATGGACTGGGAGTCGCCACCTAGTATTCTGGTTACTAGGAACCTTAACTGGTCTTTAGAGATCGGGTATAGAGACTGGTTGCGTAAAGGGAAGGTATTAGCACTCCAACTACGCCCTACCTAAGGTAGGCTGCATTGTTTTAATGTCTGATAAAATCTAAAATCATGTTGTGGTTTTTTTATTGTTGGTTCGTTTACGGTTTAAGAAAAGTCCTCCTCTGTAAGGAGATCCTTATCTTTATCGGGTAAAAAACTAATTATTCAAAGTCGTCAAAAGAAAATATCTTTTTAATATCAGGAATACGATTTACGTATAAATTCATAATCCCTGATACTAAAATCAAACAAAATAATATTTTTGTTGTTTTTGAGATTTTGGTCAATGTTCTCTTGACTTTAATAAACTGGTTATTAAAGCCAAAATGAATGCTAAAATATTGTTTTTTGACATATGAAAAATACAATATGATTTTTAGATTTGAGACACTTGGCCGTATGCACAAAAACATTTTTTTTCTCTCTTTTTTTCAATTTTTTGTACTTTTGGAATTTTTTGACGAAAACCGGGTATTTTAATATCAGATTTTTGTATTTTTAACAACATAAAATACCACCCAATATTAATCAAAATGACATAAAAATTACACGGAAAAATTATAAAATGCTGAAACAAATATTTTTGATTTTTTTCTTTGAAATGGGCCGGGTCAGGCCCAAATGCATGGGCTGGGCCCAATGACATAGTAACCGGGTTACTATGTGCACAGTAACCAGAGAATTAAATAGTGTGTACAGTAACCGGGTTACTGTGCACACAGTAACCCCGTGAATTAATTAGCCAGTCTAGCTAATTAATCTTCATCTGCTGCAGAACGTAAACGTTCTGCATGCAGATGAAGCTGAAGCAAAAAAAAAAACAACAGGGGAGAAAGTTACCTGGAACGGTGTTGATGCTGGCAGCAACTGAGGCGGAAGGGGTGGTGGCGGCGGCGCCGGCGGTTCGCGGTGGCCGGCAGTGCTGTTTTCCTCTCTCTCTCTCCTCTGTTTTACTCTTTTGTCTGCTTCTTCTTCTTCTTATTCTATCTCTCTGTCTCTGTCTCTCCCTTCTATTCTCTTCCCCCTCTCTTGGTCTTTTCCCTTCTTTTTTTTCAACAGCCCTCCCCTGTATTTATAGGAAAACAGGGGAGAGCGAACGTGTTGGGGCGGCTACTGTTGGCCGCCCCCTCCACTACCTTCAACGGATAACAACGCCAGACAAGTGGGTGTTCATGGTGGGCGTCTTTTTGCGCAATAAACGGGAAAGAAAGTAGGCAAAAAGAGAAGAAAAAAAACGATTCTTCTCCCCTGTTCTCTGCGCGTCCAGGGGAAGAAGACGATGGTGCCGTTTCCAAACGGCACGGTTTTGCATTTTTTTTATAATATATTTTTTTTATTTTTATTATTTTTTATGTGGGGACCCAAAAATAGGTTACAACAGATAATTCCATATTTGTTTGGTTGTATCAAGTGCAATGATTATTGGAAATATTGCTTCAAAAATAGTAGAGTAAAGACATGTTTTAGCTTTGAACTTCTTGGCTCTTCCCTCATGATGGTTTCTTATTTGAGCTATAGTAGGATCTGCAGGAAGTGGTTGTGGATCATGTTCTTGTTCTACAACATTCTAAAATTACAGGCTTGTAAGTATGTTTTCATTCTTACAACCCACATCTGATAGTTTTCACCGACAAATACTGGTAGTGATGCAAGAGAATAAATGTCTTATATCATTAAAAATGATAGGAGGTTTAGGTGTTTTTATTTTTGGTGGAAAAGGATTTCTCACAGGTTACTCTCTTCACTCAAGTTGGTCCCTTAATCTCTTCACTCAAGTTGGTCCCTTAAAATCAATTATACTTTGATACCAATTTGTAGTTTTTGATAGTATAGATATAAAGAAACTGAAGAATGAACCAGCAATATAGAATAGTTGTTATTGTGACTGTAAGATAATTCTTTTATTGATTGAATCACTCTTTTATATAAGAGTTCTGATAATAAATTCAGAAAAGTAATGACAAGATTTTAACAAAAAAAAAGTTATTCTATAACAGCTTTATTTGTAAAGAACTTCCTAACTTATTGGAGATAATCTTGACTTAATCTTCTTAGCATCGAAGACCACTTCTTCGGCAACAAATGAGGCAACCATCAACATTCATCCTTCTCCTTTCTGTAACTAAAACCTCTAGCTGTGAAGCAAAACAATATGATTTTCTTCTCATTTCTTCATTCAAAACATTGCTCTTTTCTAGATCTATATTTTTTATAACTAAAGTATTGCATTAAAACGCCAAAAGAAGACGGGAAGGACAAGATACAAATCTGCACAACACTCAGGTTTAGCAAATTAAACTAACAAAAAAGGAAAAAAACCCAAGAAAACCACAAAAACAGAGCAACAACCACAGGATGCAGCTTTGCCTCCACACAAACCAAACTGCCAAGCTAAGAACTCAAGGGAAACTTCCATAAAACCAAAAAACTATCTCGATTCTGATTTAAATAATTTATTCATTACGCCATTTACAACTGAGTTAGATAATGACATTTTGAATGTCTCCCAGGAGTCCAGCATTGTACCAAGGAAACACAACCCCTGTACCTTATCATCAAACTTGATGCCCGTTCTAGATTAATTATTCTTTTGCGTCTTCAGATGCTTTATTAAAAACATTTTGTTATTTCCAATTTTCCAGGCATATAATGTCCAGGTTTATTCCATAGGAATGTGTTCAAGTGATCTATCAATATCAATCTTGGCAACTCAAGTCATCAAATGCTTTATCAAAAACATTTTATTATTTCCAGTTTTCTAAGCATATAACTATTCAACATTATCATCCATCGACTGCCTTATGTATCTACACATTTATCGATGTTTTAAAGTCCATTCTTCATTAGATTTATTTTTAGGCTTCTTATTAGCAAACACCAGTAGATGAAATTGTTTCTCAAATAAAAGGTCTTTCATTTTTCCATTCCAAGTTTGATAATTTAAAGCATTCAAAATAACCATTCTACTCAAATTATGTAATGCCAGAACTATTAAATGCAATTTCCACTTCTTCCAATTATCATGCGAGTGTAAATAGGGTAATTGTTTTTATTATTCAAAGTCTTTCTCATACAAAGTCACCCTCAGTCATCACACATAATACAAATTATAAATCACATCACTATCCACTATGATAAGGGATTTGTTTTTATTAAAGTGAGGAAATATAAAATTTTAACCAAATTTTAGTAAAATTTCCCTTACATGAAAACTATTTTTAAAATTCTATCCACCTTTAAAATACATGTAAATACCAACAACAACCCAAAACAACAACTCAAGCCATTCATACTCACAGATCATCAACTATATTTATTTACCATATGTTTATTCTATTAATATAGATAATATTGTTTTAAGAGATGAATGCAAGCATATATATATATATATATATATATATATATATATATACATACAAAATAAAGTTCTAAATACTTAAAAATCCAAGCTGCATTCATTTTATAAAACCAGCACTCACATAAGAGTGGCCTTAGGGTCACCAACCATCCAACCAATCAAGGGCATAATTATACACATCAAGTATATTATGTAACCATGTCATAGTCTTTCTTTACATACTATTAATCATCCACTAATCTAAAATTATAACTCTATCTTTTTCTTACAATAAAAATCAAACATAAATACATTTAATAGACCATGTACCTAATGTAAGTCAGACATTATAATTTCTATACATAATGTATATAGCATGGGACATGCTATGTAGCTTGAAAACTAGTTATTAAGGATTGAGATTCTAGATGAAAAGTACCTATATAACACATAAAATTTCTAAGTTTAAACCCTAAATATAATATATAGTCATTTTCTTACTAATATTCACCATCTTTAGCAGTAATCACAACATCATTAGATCTTTTATAGGCATATTTGATCTATGTTAGATTTCTAAATCATTGCATTCATGCCATTAACCAATACTACCTTTTCCTTTATTATATGCCATGGGCTATCACCCTCAATAATGCACCATGATCTGATCAACTATATGTTCATTATTCTATTTCCATTAATCGAAACCTTTACTTTAAGCTAATTGTATTCGTTGAATCATTTCAATACCCCTAGCTCGTGATTTCTATTAATCATATTCCTTGCAGCTCATACTTTAACCTCCTTATAAGTTCATTGACCCCTTCCATACACTAAATTCATACTTTGGTTTCATTAATACATTAACTCATTCTTTACTTTGATTATGGTTTCATTAACCCATTCAATACAATTACTTATACTTTAATTTGATTATAGTTTGGTGAACTTTATTCTTTACATTTAGTCACACCTTATCTTGATTAGAAGTTCCTAAACACACTAAACTTATGGTTTAAATTGATTATAGGTCCATCAACCCATTTAATACATTTATTTATACCTTAAATTTAATACATTTTATCAAATGATCATCTCAACTCGAAAGCTTAAGCTATTAGGTGAAGTTTCAATATATGATTTATATTATTCTCTGACACACCCCTTCAAGTGAAAGACTTTTTGTAACACCCTACCTCTCACTAGTAATATATTGTCTGCTTTGGCCCACGGGCCTTACAGATTTGTTATTGACAACCACGTTTAACCTTAAAACAAGTCTTATTAGTCAAGGTGAGCATGCTCATATAAAACACTCCCCTAAGTGCTCACCCGTTGATATGAGATATTACACCTTTGGGCTTGAAACTTGCATAAACCTATATTATCTTGTGCTTAATTTTTATCACATAAATAAGGATGATGAGATTCAAAATCGTGACCGCTTCATTATTAAAGCTTTAATATCATGTTAAAGAACAATCTCAATCCCAAAACTTAAGTTATTAGATGAAGTCATAAGATATAATTTATATTATTTTTTAATATATTTATTGATTAATCTAAATAACCTTTGCTTGAGGTTTTTATCAACCATTTTCATTATTTATTTTAATGATCATCATCTCATTCCTTGCATCACTATAGATTCACCTATGTATTTCAATAACTATAGCTTGTAATTTACATCAACCACGTTTAATGGTACGTTTCAATATTTGAGACTTATACTTTACATCAACAAGACACTCCTTAATATATCTTAATACTTATAGCATGTACTGTATAACTTGTACTCATCGGTTCATTACGGTAATTGTAGTTCATGTTCTACATTATCTATATTCATTAACGCATTTCATTACTTATAACTTGTGCATTAGAACATTCTTTGGCCCTTGCCATTATGACTAGTTTACTTTCATGTATTAATCCCTGCCATTAATGCGGACATCATAATATATAATTTTTCTCGCTAGAAGCCATAACATTTATATAATTATTTTTTAAATCAATAGCTCCAGCTCATATGGTCGATTTATTCTTTTCATACTAGCCTCTGCTCATGTGGCCTGCTCATTTTTTTCATATTATGTGTAATTTATTTTTTACACATTGTTTTCTCTACCTCGTTCGTTCACTCATTGTATTAGTTTGGTAAAATATATCTCAAAAAGTACCTTATTCTGAGGGGAAAAAACCCCCAAAATTGAACTATATAAACCATCCATTCATTCTCGGTTTGTTTCACCGAACATGCAGACTGGAAAAGGATAAATTTTTCTGCAAGTGCTTCAAACACGAATAATGGTGTTGAAAAGGCAAGTGTATCAAATATGGAAGAGGATAAGGCAAGTCCTCTAAACAAGGGAAACCGTATTGATGTAGGAAGTGCTTCAGAAGTTGATAAGGATATTAACAACCAAGTACCTCAAATATGGAAAGGGATGACACCTTAAATGCTTCAAACAAAGGAAAGGATATAGAAAGTACCTCCATTATTGAATATGTGAATAGAGATATTATGGAACAGCTGCAAACTAAGATGGACTCGTTGACCTCTCAACAGGACAGGGCTGTGTGCTGTATCTACAGGGTGCTCAATTCGCTTCGAAACATCAAACCGAAAATCTACACTCCACGACTGATTTCAATAGGTCCTCTTCACCGCAGCAATAAAAGACTAGAGGCCATGGAAAAGCAGAAAGTGAGGTATTTCACAGAGTTTACTAAACGGCATAAGATGGATAAGGAGAAAATTAGTGATCTTGTGTGCAGCATTCAGAAGAAAGAAATGGCTATCCGAGTCTCTTATTCAGAGAACTTAACCAGAATTAGGAGCTCTGATTTCATACAGATGATACTGCTGGATGCTGTCTTCGTCATTGAGTTTATGAAGGATTCGAATGATCGGACACTTTCTAACAAGTTTGAGCCCTGGATGATATTTGACATAGAAGAAGACTTGATACTACTCGAAAACCAA
Source organism: Populus davidiana (assembly GCA_030145905.1). Classification (NCBI taxonomy): domain Eukaryota; kingdom Viridiplantae; phylum Streptophyta; class Magnoliopsida; order Malpighiales; family Salicaceae; genus Populus; species Populus davidiana. The sequence continues at coordinate 4,518,963 of CM057805.1, forward strand.
CTACCTTTCTTCATTATTCAGGAAATATATGACCTGGTCAATCTCCTTAGCCAAGAGTCACCAAGCATTCCTTTTCTTAATCTTGCTACCGCTTATTTTGCACGTTACACGTCTTCACAAGGGTTAAAAAACAGGAACCCGACTGCAGTGGAAAGCAGGCATTTCACTGATTTACTAAGGAATTTCTTGTTGGAGGGAGCCGATAAGAAACGTTATACGTTGAATCCTATGAAGCTGAAATATAGTGCCGTCATGCTTCGCAAGGCGGGAGTGAAGTTTCAGGTCATCAAAGAAGACAAATGTTTGGTCAACATAAAATTTGATAAAGGAGTGTTGAAAATACCACTCTTGGATATCCGTTACTGCTTCGAACGTCTTGTACGAAATATCATGGCCTTGGAGCAGTGCTGCTACCCGTCTCAAGCTTACGTATGCAGTTACATTAAGTTTATGGACAATCTTATCGACAGTGCAGAAGACGTGGGTTTGCTAGTCCGAAAGGGAATCATTCTCAACGGGCTAGGCGACGATGCCGCAGTTTCAAATATGATGAACCATTTTTGCAAAAATATTGGTGACAATTGTACTTGTTTTGGTTATATCTCTAGAAATATAAATCGCCACTATGAGAACCGCTTTAACCATACGAAGGCATCCTTGAAACTTATATATTTCCCCAATATTTGGAGAGGTACGGCAACTGTTGCAGCAGCTATCCTGCTGATCCTCACTTTCATACAGACTATAGCTTCCGTAAAATCGGCATTCTAGGATTTTATCTTGTTTAGCTTTATTATTCCTACGTAATGATGAATTGGATTATTATTGTTAAAATTTGGGTTTGTGTAATTTTGAACTAATAATATTGTAATGTTGTATTGTACTCAAATTGAGTTTGCACTTCATATGTTGTAGGAACTTCCAAAAGATAATTCTAATTATAATTAACTATTACAAACAAAATAAATTTGTAGTATGATTTTAAAAATCAAGTCAAACTAAAAGGAAATTTTTGATGTGGTAAAAGTGAATTGTTTCAAACTCTTTGAAATATACCTACAGATTAATCTATTGGATTAAAAAAATTATTTTTATAAAAAGATCTTTTGAACAAAAAAATAAAATAGTTAAAAAAATTATATAAAAAAATTAAATTATATAAAATCCAAATATTCATTACAAATTTATATGTTCAAATAAAATTAAACTATAAAAATGATGGTGTTGGAGGAGGCTGGTCGTTCTCAGGACCATACAGCCAAAAAGGGTGTTCACACATACCACCCATCTATGATATCATGTCCATGATCATTTGGTGGAGTTGTTCATAATCTGTCGAGAGTTGCTCATTTTTTTTTTGGTGAGATGGGTCGTATATTGCTGCAAGGCCACGAACTCCTGAGACTAGGTGCTTGATACCAATTGTAAGCTCACACCATGGGCCGTTCACAAGTTCTCGATCGTAGTGTAGGAGAGTCCGTACACTCAATTTCTATTAGGTCCACCAAACGATCCTGCCTCCATTCATAAATCCTAATCAAAATTTAGGTGGGTTGAAAGATCATCACCGTATCTCTGCTAGCTATTATATGCTCCTGGAAATAAAAACTAAAAGCATCAAATTCAATTTAAGAAAATAACAACTTACAAAAGAAAATAGTTGAAAAAAATACCACAAAGTGTTGAGCGTGGTTGTCGATGAACTATCGTAACCTCTTTTGGTTGTCTTCACTCCATACATGAGTCTCCATAAAAAGCTCCATTGGGCTCGACTCACGTCTGTTGCTACCCAATTTTTTACTCATATTTTTGATAAATTTTTAGGAAAAAAAATGGCAAAAAAAAAAAACAAAAAAAAACCCAAAAAATATATTTTTGATATATTTGCATCATTTTTAGCATTTTCAACATCTCAAAAAAATTTAAATTTTCAAAGGTATTTTGAACACGTTCAACCTTTAACGCGTAAATTTTATGATCACTAATTTTTCTTATTGAGTCGATGTTGAAATTGCCCGCTTTTAAAAATACAAAAAATAAGAGAAAATTAAAATTAACAAAAAATTAAAGAGTTGAGGAACCAATGTGATTTTGGCCAAGCCACACTTCTCCTATAAATACCATACTATAGTGAAAAACAGGGAGGAAAAAAAATTTTACTCAGTGAGAAAAATTTATATGAGAGGGGAAAAGCCATAGGGAGCCCAAAAAAAAACCCTAAATACCCAATGTTTCATCTTCTCTAGGAGGGCCGCCACCCTTTTGTTTTAAAGCACTAGAGGGTTGAAACGAGGGACCCCCCATTTTTCCTTCGACCCTCTTTGCAGATCTCCATCCACGACAGCCTCTCACGTTCCCCTACCTCTACCTAGAACAAACCAATAAACGACCCCTACCTCTACCTAGAACAAACCAATAAACGACCCCTACTCCCAACAGCTGGTTTTCACTGCTTCCCCATAACCAAGACAGCCCCTCACAGCTCCTCTCTCGGCCTCCCTCATTTCCCTTTCCTTTTGACCCAAGCTAGAAAGAGAGAAAGCTCTCCTCCTCCAGCCGCCAGCTCCCTGGCCACATCTTCCCAACAAGCCAAAACCCCTTCCCTTCTCTGGTTTGCCTCCAACTCCAAAAAACAGCCAAGGCCACACCCACATCAACCTCCAACAGCGGCAGCTTCTCCCCACTTCTCCCAACAGCAGTCCCCTCACCCTCCCTTCCTCTTCGCTGCTAATAGCAGCTCATTGTGAAGAAGATGAAGAAATATAAAGGGAGGCTGAATGACAGTAGAAGGGGGTAGAAAACCGAGACTTTAAGGGTGCCAGTCTCCCAACCATGGCAGTAGTGGACGACACCGCCGGTGTAGATATGAAGGAAGAGGAGGAGGGAAGTTGCCGATGCAGCCATCCACACACCTGGTCTGTCAGAGGCGCGTGTAACGCCCGGCTCCAGATTTGGCAGATTTGAAGGAAGAGGAAGAGAAAGAGAAAGAGAGAGAGAAGCAGATTCGAAAAGGGGGAAGAGAAGCCGATCTGAAAACAAAACTAAAACAAACTTGCTTTGTCGTGGGGGTGCGATGTCGTCTGGCGACGGCGGAAGCTCTTTATCGTGCCTCCTGTGTGAGGGGTGTTGTGTGTTGGGAAGGATTTTTTTATTTAATCATAAAATTATGATTAATGTTTAGGAGTCGCCACCTAGTATTATGGTCACTAGGAACCTATGGTCTGCGAGAGTCTGAGTAAGGGACTGGTTGTGCAAGGGGAAGACGCATCACCCCCAGTGCACCCTACCTAAGGTAAGCTGCTTTGTTGTTTGATTGTTTTTTTTCTAAGTCGGGTTGGTCTTTTCTAAGGTTCAAGGCAAATATTTCTTCATGAGAGAGTTTTTGCCTTATCGGATTAAATACTAACCATTCTAAAGTCTAAATTTTAGCATCGTATTTATTTACACCTTGTATCTTTAATACATGAGGGTATGCTTTATCATGTAATTTTACACCCCTCAAATATTAAAGTCTACATCTAGACCCTAAAAAAGGTTAGAAAAAGTCTACATCTAAACCCTAAAAAAAATTAGAAAAATATTTTTGATATTTTGGTCAAACCCTAATGGATAATCATAAACTGGTTACGATATCCATTTTTTATTTTTTAAACATAAAAAAATGCAATTTTTGTTCTTTTTTATGAAAAATATGATTGGAAAAATTTTAGGATTTGGCCGTATACAATGAAATATTTTTTCTTTTTTAGAATGTTTTAAATTTTTTTTTTGAAATATTTTGGAGAAAAACAGGTATTTTAATACCAAATTTGTATTTGAGAAAATCACAATTTTATTTCAAAGGATTTTTGAATTTTTTTTTATAGAAAAAGGAAATATATAATATAATATTATATATTAATTAAATATTATTAAAACAGGTGGGCCAGGCTGGGCCAGATAACTAGGCCAGGCATAAAACCAGAAAATGGTTGGGCTGATCTCGGCCCAAAATGATTGGGTTGATCACGGCCCAACATATTTTGTTCTCTTTTTTGGGGCCGAGCTAGACCAACTAATTGGGCTGGACTGTAACTAGCATGGCCCAAATTCAATGCTAATTATTTGCAGAAACGTGAACAACTACTATTCATGTTCTGCATGCAACCAAATGGTTGTAGAAGTTGCAGACGAGTAGAGGAGAAGGCTATCGGGCGCAGTGGTGATCTGACAACAGAAGACGTTGTGCAGTGGTTATACCGGCGGTGGAGTTGGCTGCCTGAGTTGGCTGGAGCGAGATGAAAGAAGAAGCAAATCTGCAAGTGGAGAGGGATCGACGGTCGCGGTGGTTGTTCTTCCACTAGTGTGGATTTCGGTTTGCAGGGAGGTTGCGCCACCTTATGTTGGTGGAGAAGAAAGGTGTTTGTGGGGTCTTCAGGGGTCTTCAAGTTTTGTTTGATTTGATGAAGAAATGAAGCATTAAATGCACGTGCAAAGTAGACTCCCACGCTGTTTCTTTCAGGTAAAACGGGAAAGACAATGAACAGTGACCAGACGACGCATTGTCTGGTCCTCTCTTTTTTTATATAAGTAAAACGATGCCGTTTTAGACTAAATGAGGGATTTTTACTGAATTTCAATTGAGTCCTCTTTCTTTCAATTGCTTTCAATTGAATCCCTAATTGACCCTGAACTTTTGATTTAATGCAATTAAGCCCCCTCTGAACTTCAATTGGAACCCTGAAGTTACGCGCCTTTTACAATATATGGTCCTTGGTCTCAGAATTTGTTAATTTAACCCCTAATTGACCATTAAACTTTCAATTTCACCCCTAGTTTTTGTCAATTTCACCCCTAAAGTTTGGCGCCTTTTGCAGATTGGTCTTTGGCTGCGAAGTTTGTCAATTTAACCCCTAAATGACCCAAAAACTTCAGTTTTCTTGCAATTTTGCCTCTAATTTCAATCAATTAATTTGGAAAAAATTAAATTTAGTCTCTTAAAATCTCAATCTTCTCAATTAAGCCCAAATTAGGCTCCCAAACTTAATTTTTCACCAATTAAGCCCCAAATAAAATTAATTTGACCCATTTAAAGTATAATTAAGTCCTTGCACTTAATTAAATCCTTCAATTTGGACCCAAATTAATTCTTAAATATAATTAAAATTCAATTTGGCCCATGATAAATCAAATTGGCCTATTAAAAATTTAATTATGTCATTGGACTTAATTTTTATAAAAATTCATTCAATAATCATTTAATTTGACCTTGTATTTGCATTTTTTCTCCATTTGTTTTGGCATAATGCGGTACAATTAGGCCTTGAATTTTCTCCAAAAATTGCAGCTTGATTTCCAGGCCTGCTTTCTCCACGTTGCTAGCCTTTATTTTATTTTTTGATTTTTATTTTGAAAAAGAAATGATTTTTTGGGAATAACCCAGAATTGGTTATGACATGCTTCTTGTGTTTTTTGGTGTTTTGCAAGTAACGGCGTTGCTCATAGCCAACAAGAAGGTGAAGATCCCCCCCTCACTCTCTAGATTTCGCGACGGCGTGTGAACCCACGCGACGGCAGTTGCGGTGGCGTGTGGAGAAGACGCGCCGCCACTGTTCCATGCCCAGAAACCTTCAAGCACTGTTCCCGAGGCTTTCTTTTGTAATTTTCAAACGTTGATAGGTGTTTTTAGATTACTTTTATTTGATTTATTTTGAATTTTTGTTATTTTGTAATATGTAAATGTGGGTGAATGAGAAAAACATAATAAAAAGAAATGTGTGTGTGTTTGTATTTTTTTTATGTAAGTTATTGAATTATAAAAAGAAAAAATGAATTAAGTGTATAATTTGAATATGGTTAAATATCTCAAGGAAAAATAAAATCACGTTGTATTTTCCAAGAAAATGTAAGAACATGTTTCTACATATATTCTGGGATTTAATAACTGATTTATTAAAGCCTTAGAATTTGGCTAATATGTTCAAATCACACCAAATCACGAAGCAGCTTACCTCAAGTAGGGTGCGCTAGGGTGCTAATACCTTTCCTAGCCACAACTAGTCCCTTACCCTCGAATCTCTGACAATGACCAGTACATTTGGGTTTCCTAGTAACCCTTAATCAAATACTAGGTGGCGACTCTCAAATAACCAATCAATCAAGACAACGGAAAATCGCCAAACGACGTCACGCAGGTGACGTGCAAAAATAGCCTAACCCAAGGGTCCACTCCTCGACTCGCAACTAGCTGTACCCATCCACTTTATTTTGTTTGTTTACAAAAGTGCCACTATTAAAGAACCATCTCAACCCAATAACTTAAACTCTTAAGAGAGGCCTCAAGATATAATTTATATTATTCTCTAACATAACCCCTCAAGTGAAAGCCCTTTAGGCTTTAAACTTGCACAAACTCACGTTACCTTATGCTTAATTTTTATCAAATAAATGGGGATGGTGAGATTCAAACTCGTGACCGCTTGGTCATTAAGGCTTTGATACTATGTTAAAGAATCATCTCAACCCAATAGCTTAAGCTATTAGGTGAGGTTCAAGGATATGATTTATATTATTCTGAAACACACCCCCTCAAGTAAAAGCTCTTTAAGCTTGAAACTTGCACAAGTTCACATTACCTTATGTTTAATTTTTTTTATCAAATAAATGGAGATGGTGAGATTCGAACTCGTAACCGCTTGATCATCAAGACTTTGATATCATGTCAAAGAACCATCTCAACCCAATAGCTTAAGCTCTTAAGTGAGGCCCCAAGATATAATTTATATTATTCTCTAACAGCCACCAACCTTTTTATTTTGTTTTGAAATTAAAAAAATTGAAATTATATATAAAAAATTATAAAAAGATAAAAAAAAAATAAGGAAAAAAAGGAAAGAGAAAAGAAAAATAGTGAAGGGAAAAAAAGGAAAAAAAGAACAAAAAAACGAAGAAAGGAAATTGACGAATTTCCACCTGACTGTTTATGCTAGTGTTCCAAGTAAGCAAATTTTTATTTATTTGTTTGTTCTTTTATTTCTTTGTTGTTAATTCTTTTGAGAAACAAAAGAATTTTTGAAGACAATTGCACTTTAGCTGATGTTCTATTTCGCAAATTCCAAGTTGTGTTTTACATGGTGTTGCATTTCCATGAACAGAACCATTTCCTTACCAGTCTTGGCTGATATTGATCTCTGGTTGGTCGTCCCTGCTGCTGGATTTAGTGGTTTCTGATGGCTGACTTAAGCCATGTGTTCTGGTTGATGCTGCATGCCATGCTGTGCTACATATGTTGCTCACTCCTGCTCTCATCGCTGTATAGTCATGCTTTTGTAGTCCCTGGCTTGATGGGCATAAATGGATGTATGCTGCATGCCATGCTGTGCTATATTTATATTTATCAATAATAATAATATTGTTATTATAACCATAATAACAATATTAATAGCAATAAATGAATAATACCATTAATATTTTAATGTCAACAATAATAAAACCAAATCACCGACTATATGATATACGTTTGTTGACTTGTTGTTTTTTAAATTGCTTTGACCAACAAATTGGGAAATTAATACACATAATTAAAATAAATAACAAATTAGTACTACAGTAAAACAATTTGATGAAATAATACACTTTTACATGTTATTGTTATTATTGAGAACCGTGACATTTAAATAATTAGCACTCCACGCGCAGCAGACGACACAATTCTGACAAAATAATTACTCGCCTGGAAAAAATCTCACGTAAATAAGAAATATTTGAAGACACAATTCTGACAAAATAATAACTCGCGTGGAAAAAATCTATAGCTAACGAGTCAGAAGAAGACAAGTAGAGAAGGAGAAAATGTGTTATAGTGAAAGAGATCGATAGGTAAAGAGGGAGCTAAAATTAAGTTGAGTTATATGTTGGATCGAGAGGTTATCAGTAGACTGTAAAATTAAAGGAAAAACTTAAAACTCTAGAGTCTAGATTGTAAATGGTGTAACTTTAATATTTTTCAAATTCCGAGTTAAAGCCTCGAAAAGGCAAAAACAATAACCAGGACTTAGCAAAAACAAATACAATATATCGGAAAAAACACAAATACTAGAATATACAATAATAATAAAAAATCCATCCCTAGCTGATCCTTTTTCAGGTGAAGGAATCGATGGATTTGGGTCATCAACCTAATTTCTATTAATATTAATTATATTAATAAATAAGAAAGAAAAATAGAAGTTAATAAATTATATTTAGGCAATGAATAAAGAACATGGTTTTTTATTATTTAATATGATTATAGTGACACAAGTTATTTAGAACATGATTATTTATTTTCTTCTTTCTGTTATTTCTTTCCCAACACTATTTTTTTATAGTAATTAAAGGGAAATATTAATAAGATTTAGTCAAATAGCAAACTAATTAAAAGAAAAAACCTACTGTTTTTTCCAACATCAGGCCCACCAACATTATACTTTATAAAAAGCCAACTACATAAGTTTGTCTTTCCTTTCAAACCATTATTTATTAATTTCCTCTCTCTTTTTATTACACCTAATCTTGGTCCCACCAACATGGATCATCCATTTCATTTTCAATTATATCAATTTAAAATTTACCTGTTTAATTATCCAAATTGAACACACTTAAACCAATCATTAACATTTCAATCAGCAAACCAAAAACTTAATTACATAAATATTAAAGTTTGAAAGCACAAGAATGCCCAAAAAATAATTAAAAATTGTTTAAGAAAATTTAAAAATATAAAGATTAAAATTTAACAGTATATTTTTTATTGATTAGAGCTTTCTTGACAAAGAAAATTTAATTTGATAAAAAAAAATACAAAATTGAATGTTTATAGACTCAATTAGATTTTGTTCAAAGATTAATTGAGTTTATGAAGGGTTTGATTGCAAGATGAATAATTTTTTTAAGTCAATTTAGGCTTTATCTGGAAGGAATTAAAGTTTGGGGATTGAATCACAATTTTCAAGAATTAATTTGGTCAAATAAGGGGCTTAATTGCATAAATATTGAAGTTTGAAGGCCAATTAAAGACTTGATTAAAGAAATTCAAAAATCAATGACCAAACTGGAAAATGTGCATAAATATAGGGGTTGAAATTGACTGAATCAAGAACTAAATTGAAAAAATTTAAAGTTTATTGATCAATTAAAGATTAAAATACACAAATTCAGAATCAAGGATCAAAGTGAATAAGATGACCAACTTCAAGGTTGATGTTTGTATTTGACAATGATGCAATTGAATTGATTTTTTAGAATCAATTGATGACTTGATTAAACAAATAAAAACTTAAAAACTGATTTTAAAATAAATTTTTTGGCACCATTTTTCTTTAAATGAAACACCGGGTTTTGTATAAATTAATACTACTTAATGCACTGTTCATTAAAACTAGAGCTTAAAATGGTGTCGTTGAAAACGACACCCTGTATCTTTTATTTCCCTGTACGCGCACCGACAGGAAAAGAAAGTTTTTCTTCCCTTTCTTTGCAACGTCTCTCCCTTTCTTCTCTTCCTCCCACTTGTTCAAAAACTCTGACATAACCCACACCCTCTCATGGCCTACCTACCACATGATAAAAGAGGCAGGGGAGACAAGCCCTAGGAAAAACATATTGCATCAATTTAAGAAAAAAAGTTACGAAAGTTTTTTTATAAACAAAATTGTTCATTTACTTGTAATTATATATAAAAGCATAAACTATTGTTTGAAATATTTGATTTGATAAAAATACCCATAAATTTAACAAACAATTAAATATATTGGAAGGAGCTTATTAGTAATTATTAAAAATATTGTCTTATTTTAAAAACTTCTAGGTACCTAGTGTAAAAAGACTTAACTTTCCATAAGAAAAATATTTTTTTTTAAATATGAATATATAAAATATATGTCAATACTAATATCTAAAAAAATATCTCTAATTAAAAAAATATATATTTATGTAGTTCTTAAAAAATAAGTTAATCAAGTTTTTTGCATTTACTAACAAATAATTAATAATCATATAGTTCTTAAAAAATATCTCTAATTAAAAATATATATATATATATATATATATATATATATATATATATATATGTCGATACATTTTCCTACCACTAGTCAGGTGGATGAAAAAATGTCGATGCAAATTAAATATTAAAATCGATATATAAACATATTTTCTTATTTTAAAAACTTCTAGGTATTAGACTTAACTTTGCATAAGGAAGATATTATATATATAAAATAAATGTTAATACTAATATGTAAAAAAAAATTATTTTATTAACAAAAACTAAAAATATTAATACAATTTCTAAAAAATAGGTTAAATTTGTTTCCCAATATATGTCTGTGCTGGCAAAGTACATTGAACCACGTGGCATTGACTATAACGTTAAATGAAGGAGACATAAAATGCATGTCGTCAATATATAATTAATGTGAGAGTGACAGTTCACAAAAGAAAACACAAGAGCTGGCAATGAACATAAATGCATATGACAATGACTATGATATTAGCATTCACTAGCTAGTTAATTAACACTATACATAAATTTTGTGTATTAAAAATACGTTAAAAATGATGAATCAAATTACAAGAATAAATTTGGATATAAAATGGTAAAATATCTCTTATATGTTTTTTTTTAGATTTACAAATCCTCTAATTAACAGTTGTATCAATCAAGATTTTCATATAAGCTTGAAAGCTTTATCACGTGAGATTTCTATTTAACATAATTTGATTCGACAAGAAATTTGACACGAAATTATCTCTAATTTGAAAAGAGACTAAAATATTAATACAATTTCTAAAAAATAAGTTAATGCAGTTTTTCTAACATATCTCCAGCTGTTGTGAACATAAATGCATACATAAGACAATGATAAGACAATGATTATAAGTGTAAAAATATGAACATAAATGCATATGACAATAACTATTAAAAAAAACACTAAGATTTATCATTTATTTATTCATTTATTGTGGTATGGGAGAGATTTGAATGTGAATTTGCATAATAAAAAGCTCCTTTTTTTTTAAATCCCTAAGTTTTTTTTTTTCATTTTGGTTGCTCAATTTTTTTTTTAGCTGACCCTTTAACATTGTATTATTTTAGGATTGGTCTTTATAATTTAATTTTATAAATGTATATGGGGACCTTGTGGTGTCGGTGGAATATTTCGTCACTCAATTAATGCTTATTTTGATAAAATTAAATTAAATTTTATTGATTTAAAAAACTTACAGATTTTAGGATTGAAATTGAAGATTAAACAAGTATACAGTCGCTTTTATTTGATAATATTATAAATTGATTTACACAGTCAATAGATGATTTTTCTATTTTTTTTAAATTGATTTTTTCTTGAATTTGAATTGATAATTTATTTTGATTGTCTAAATATAAGGTTTTTGAAATGTCAAGAAAAAATCAAGGCACTTAATTGATACTTAATTTAACAAAATAAAATAAAATTATTAGTGTAATTAAATGTTAAAGGAAAATAAAAATCACGGCCCTATGAGGAGCTGCATAAAAGCTGCCCTAACCACATGACTGGACAGAGATAGGTAGCTCCCACTCTCTCTACCACTGTAAATACCCCCTCACAGGTGGTAACAGGGGAACTAAAAAAATAGAGAGGACAGACTGGAAAACACGTTTTCCTATCACCAGTCAAGTGGATCCCATTTTCTTTGAAGAGAAAAAGCGTGATAGTCAAGTAGATGAAAGAAAGTCAGCAACTTATTACATATTAAACTTGAAAACATCGTATAAATACAAAATTAACAATGGGATTAAAGTTTATTAAATTGTATCAATTACACAGTCAATTGCATATATATTTATATATTGTCATTACCAATAGGAAAAACATATTGCATCAATTTAAAAAAAAAAGTTACAAAGGTTTTTTTATAAACAAAATTGTTCATTTACTTGCAATTATATATAAAAGCATAAACTATGGTTTGAAATATTTGATTTGAAAAAAATACCCATAAATTTAACAAACAATTAAATATATTGAAAGGAGCTTATTAGTAATTATTAAAAATATTGTCTTATTTTAAAAACTTCTAGGTAACTAGTGTAAAAAGACTTAACTTTCCATAAGAAAAATATTTTTTAAAAATATGAATATATAAAATATATGTCAATACTAATATCTAAAAAAAATATCTGTAATTAAAAAAGAATATAATATTTATGTAGTTCTTAAAAAATAAGTTAATCAAGTTTTTCTAGTACGTATATCTGTAGATATCATGAACATAAATGCAAATGACAATGACGATGAATATATAAATGTGAGAATGACATATGAGCTGGCGATGTACTGATGAGATTTACGTTTTCCTACCACTAGTCAGGTGGGTGAAAAAAAATGTCATCTACATAAATATGAACACAGATGCAAATTAAATATTAAAATCGATATTTAAACATATTTTCTTATTTTAAAAACTTCTAGGTACCAAGTTTAAATGGACTTAACTTTGCATAAGGAAAATATTTTATATATATATATGAATATATAAAATATATGCTAATACTAAGATGTAAAAAAAAAAACTATCTTTATTAACAAAAACTAAAATATTAATACAATTTCTAAAAAATAGGTTAAATTTGTTTCCCAATATATGTCTGTGCTGGCAAGGTACATCGAAGCACGTGGCATTGACTATAACATTAAATGAATGAGACATAAAATGCATGTCGTCCATATATAATTAATGTGAGAGTGACAGATCACAAAAGAAAACACAAGAGCTGGCGATGAACATAAACGCATATGACAATGACTATGATATTATTCGATATAAAATGAATGTGTCGAAGGAATACGATTCTGTCATCGGTTTAGATTAAGAAGAGATTAGTATTCACTAGCTAGTTAACACTATATGACGTAGCGAAAACGTAATAAAAGAGCAACGTCTTTTATTGTAATGTGTTCGAGTCCACGAACGATAATCGATACCCAAATCCACGAGTAACAAGTTATTCCTGAAGAAGAATTATAATTTCAAAATCAAAAGTGTCCCCTGGAGGGTGATGGCAGCTTGTATTTATAAGCTTGCCATCATCCTTAATCCTTCTCAAATACAACTTACGTAATTAAATAGGAAAGCTAAAAGGGGCAACAGGAGAATCCCCTATCAAAGAGGACTCTTAGTCCACGTCCTAGACAATGCAGAAATAAAGGAGGCATTAAGGCCAATCTAAGAATATAAATTAAATAGGGAAAACTAAGAATATGAATTTAATAAGGAAAGTGCTGCTGGTACTTCGTGCATGGTAGTAATTGTAGTAGTCTTGCAATTCAATTCAAGGCAACCTCTTCTTATGCATTCTCTACATCCTTGAGCTGTGTTGTGGCATTGACAGGCTGTTTTGCATCAGTCTCCTCTGCTTGAAAAGAACTCGTCCTCGAGTGGGTTAGATTGGAGGGTGACTCGTCGGGTGGATGATATTCGAATATGTCAGCAACATTGAATGTAGGAGAGATTGCCATTTCTGCAGGGAGGTCTACCCGATATGCATTTTCATTAATTTTCCATAGAATCTGATAGGGACCATACTTCTTGTCACTTAATTTGTTAAATGTTCCCACTGGAAACCGCCCTTTTCGTAGATAGACCATCACCAGATCCTCGAATTTAAATAGTTTAGGTCGTCGTTTTCGGTCTGCTGCTGTTTTGTATTTGGCATTCGATGCTTCTAGATTCTGACGTACCTCATCCTGAATGGCTTTGATCCGATCAGCCATATGCTCTGCTGCAATGTTCAGTCCTAGAAGTCTTGGTAGAGGCACTAAATCTAAGGCGTGGCTTGGAGGCTTGCAGTATACTACCTGGAATGGTGTTTTCCCTGTTGATCTGTTGAGCATACTGTTGTAGGCGAACTCAGCTTGAGCTAACGTCAAGTCCCATTGCTTAGGCTTCTCTCCAGAAAGGCAACGGATGAGGTTGCCAAGGGTGCGGTTTACCACCTCTGTTTGCCCATCGGTTTGGGGGTGGCTGGTGCTGTTGAAGTTCAGTGTGGTATTAAAACGCCGCCACAAGGTTCTCCAAAAGTGGCTCAAGAATTTTGTGTCACGGTCTGAGGTGATTGAATTGGGGACTCCGTGTAGACGCACCACTTCTTTGAAGAATAAATTGGCAATATGCACAGCGTCAGAAGTCTTTTTACATGCAATAAAATGGGCCATTTTGGAATACCTGTCCACCACTACGAAGACTGAACCTGCGCCTCGCTGAGTTCGTGGGAGTGCTAAGATGAAATCCATAGAAAGGTCTTCCCAAGGTGCCGCTGGTATGGGCAAAGGTAGGTATAACCCTGTGTTTTGTGTTTGACCCTTGGCGGCTTGACAGGTTGGGCATCGTCTGACATGGCTACCAATATCGCGCTTCAGTTGTGGCCAGTAGTAGCGTTCTTCTGCAAGAGCCACGGTTTTGTCTCGGCCTAGGTGTCCCCCTAAACCGCCTCCATGAAGTTCGTTTATGATCTGCTCCCTCAATGAACTCCTTGGAATGCATAACTGGTTGCCCCGAAACAGGTATCCTTCGTGGACATGCATCCCTTTAGGAGATAGTCCCTGCCGGTGCCTGCTCCAGGTGGTTTTGAAGTCTTCGTCATCTGCATATAATTCTTTAAGACATTCAAAGCCTATAACTTCAGCCCGCATGGTGATGAGTAGAGATACTTTACGGCTGAGGGCATCAGCCACTTTGTTCAGCTAGCCGGATTTATGCTTTAGGTTGAACGTGAATCGTTGGATGAACGAAACCCATCGAGCATGCATTCTGTTTACATTATTTTGACTGTTGATGAACTTTAGTGCTTGGTGATCGCTGAAGAGGATGAATTCCCTTTGTACTAAATAATGTTCCCACACTTTCAATGCTCGAAATACAGCGTACAACTCAAGCTCATAGGTGGACCATTTCTGTCTAGCCTCACTAAGTTTTTCGCTGTAAAATGCAACAAGTCTTCCTTCTTGGGATAGGACAGCCCCTATGCCAATGATTGAAGCATCACAGTCCACCTCAAATAACTTCTCAAAATCTGGCAGTGCCAAGACCGGGGTAGAAGATAATTTCTCCTTAATTAATGCAAAATTGTATTCTGCTTCAGTTCCCCAAAGGAATTTCCCTCTCTTCATGCATTCAGTAATGGGTGCGACGATTCGGCTAAAATCCCTGACGAATCGTCGGTAAAATGTGGCTAAACCATGAAAGCTACGAACTTCGCTGACATTTTTCGGGGTAGGCCATTCCCGAATAGCTCGAATATTTTCTTCATCGACTTTAATCCCGTCAGCACTCACAATAAATCCCAAAAATAATAAACTACTGGTCATAAATTTGCACTTCGTCAGATTAACATATAATTTGTTCTGCTGCAAAACTGTGAGTACTTTCCGTAAGTGCTCAAGGTGATCATATTTATTCCGGCTGTAAATCAATATGTCATCGAAATATACTACCACGAAGCTTCCAGTGAATGGTTTGAGTACCTGATTCATTAATCGCATGAAAGTGCTTGGGGCATTGGATAATCCAAATGGCATTACTAACCATTCGTATAAACCATCTTTCGTTTTGAAAGCGGTTTTCCATTCGTCTCCGGGCCTGATTCGAATCTGATGGTACCCACTCCTTAAGTCAATTTTTGAAAATATTTTCGAACCTGCTAGCATGTCTAGCATATCCTCTAGCCGAGGAATGGGAAATCGATATTTAATGGTGATTTTGTTGATAGCTCGGCTGTCGATGCACATGCGCCAGCTACCATCTTTTTTTGGAACTAATAAGGCCGGTACTGCACAAGGGCTCATACTCTCCTGAACCAGCCCCTTTTTGATCAGTTCTTCCACTTGCTCCTGTAGGATAAGACCTTTTTTCGGACTCATCCGATAGTGTGGTCGGTTTGGTAGGCTAGCTCCAGGAATTAAGTCGATATGGAAGGTAACCCCTCTGGCAAGTCTGCTGGTATTATGTCTTGGAATTCTGTTAGTAGAGGCTATAGTGTTTTTGGGACGATGGGCGGGTCAGTTCCAATTCCCCCACCGACTACAATGGCAAAAACTTCACTGGCCCCATGAGTTTCACTCAAGAATGTCCTTCCATCAACTAGTAATACAAACCTTTCCTGCACCTTGGGTGTTACTGTCGAGAAGTCTTCTTTTAGAGGACCCAATAGTATCTTCTAGCCTCCTCTCATAAACACATACACATTATCTCTCCCTTTGTAAGTAACATCCATATCATACTGCCATGGCCTGCCTAGGATCATGTGACAGGCATCCATTTCGACAACATCACAAATAATCTCATCCATATAATGCCGGCCAATGGAGAAT
Source organism: Populus davidiana (assembly GCA_030145905.1). Lineage (NCBI taxonomy): Eukaryota > Viridiplantae > Streptophyta > Magnoliopsida > Malpighiales > Salicaceae > Populus > Populus davidiana. The sequence goes on from CM057805.1 coordinate 4,535,336, forward strand.
TGAATGCGGCAAGTTTCTGTTATTCTGGTTTTAGCACCTCTTTTGATCCAGCCGATCTTATAAGGTGAGGGATGTTTCTCCGTCTGTAAGTCTAGCTTCTTTACCATGGTTCTGGAGATGATGTTTTCGCTACTGCCACTGTCAATAATAACATCACACACTTTTCTGTTCACAGTACACCGGGTCCTGAATATATTATGTCGTTGGGACGACTCCTTTAGTTTTGGTGCTAGTAGCAGCCTCCTAACGACAAGAGAACGTGAGAGTAGTTCTCCATCATCCCCCCCTGTAATTTCTTCCTCTTCGTAGGTGTACTCAGGCTCATCTCCTGCTCCTCCTGTCAACAAGTCTGTTTCTTCTCCTGGTTCAATCAGATGCACTGCCCCTCGTTTTGGACACTGATTAGAGCGGTGTCCTGGTTGACCACACCTGTAGCATTTGTCTGAAGCTGGTCTGGAATAGGGGTTCCTTGGTGCTTCTGGAGGCACGACCCCTGTGGCTGTCAATTGTGTTCTACTGCTGCTTGGTCCTCTCGCAAAGTTGGACATGGGAGGTGGAGGATTCAATGGAAACCTTCCCTTGGGTGCTGTCGTCTGTATTGATTCAATGGGGCTCTTTGGTATGCCTGTTGATCTTGTCCTATCCAATTGTGTTTCTGCTTTTGTGGTCAAATTAATGGCTTCTGTTAAGGAGTAGATGGTGTGCATTGAGACTCGATCTTGAATATTTAGACGTAGTCCCCCAACAAACCTGGCGACCTGTTGTGCGTCTGTTTCTAGTAAATTATTACGAGAAGACAGCCTATGGAATTCTTCAACATATGCTTGAATTGTTCGGGCTCCTTGTCTGCAATCTTGGTACTGCTGAAAGAGTATCTGCTCATAATCTGGTGGCAAATACCTGTATCGTAGCAATCGCCTCATCTTCGTCCACGTCTGAACCATTCCTTTTCTCTGCCTCATTCGTGTGAGTTGTAGCTGTTCCCACCAAGCGGAGGCTCCTCCCATTAATCTGTAAGCGACCAGCTTAACTTTCTTGTCTTCAGGGATCTCCATGTAATCAAAGAACCTCTCCACCACTGCCAACCAGTCGAGAAATCCCTCAATCTGCAGCTGGCCATTAAAGCTAGGGAGGTCCATCTTCATTCGAAACTGTTGAGGCCCTCGTTCTCCCATGTTGTGATAACCCTGTCGATTGGGTCTTAGTATGCGTTCAACATACTCTTCATCGTCACTTATTTCCTCTTCGTAGGCTGGCTGCCTACGTAGATTTGGATTGTGTTCACGTGCAGGGGCAATGCGTTCTCGGTGATTCTCGCGTACCCTCTCATCCTCACACTGCAGATTATTTCCAGTGGTTAATCTAGCTAGGGTTGCCTGTATGGCTTGCAAGGCTTGCTGTGTTTCGTGCTGGAAAGCTCTAAATTCTGCTTGTGTGATCTCATTGTTTTCACGGCTTCCTTCGTCCATGGCTTCTCGTTCGTTCAGTAAGTTTGACACCTGAACAACGAGTAACCTGCTCTGATACCAACTGACGTAGCGAAAACGTAATAAAAGAGCAACGTCTTTTATTGTAATGTGTTCGAGTCCATAATCGATACCCGAATCCACGAGTAACAAGTTATTCCTGAAGAAGAATTATTATTTCAAAATCAAAAGTGTCCCCTGGAGGGTGATGGCAGCTTGTATTTATAAGCTTGCCATCATCCTTAATCCTTCTCAAATACAACTTACGTAATTAAATAGGAAAGCTAAAAGGGGCAACAGGAGAATCCCCTATCAAAGAGGACTCTTAGTCCACGTCCTAGACAATGCAGAAATAAAGGAGGCATTAAGGCCAATCTAAGAATATAAATTAAATAGGGAAAACTAAGAATATGAATTTAATAAGGAAAGTGCTGCTGGTACTTCGTGCATGGTAGTAATTGTAGTAGTCTTGCAATTCAATTCAAGGCAACCTCTTCTTATGCATCCTCTGCATCCTTGAGCTGTGTTGTGGCATTGACAGACTGTTCTGCATCACTATACATAGATTTTATGTATTAAAAATACGTTAAAAATGATGAATCAAATTACAAGAATAAAAATTTGGATATAAAAATGATAAAATCTCTCTTATATGCTTTTTAGATTTACAAATCCTCTAATTAATAGTTGTATCAATCAAGATTTTCATATAAGCTTGAAAGCTTTATCATGTGAGATTTCTATTTAACATAATTTGATTCGACAAGAAATTTGACTCAAAATTATCTCTCATTTGAAAAGAGACTAAAATATTAATACAATTTCTAAAAAATAAGTTAATGTAGTTTTAATATTAAAAATATATATTTTATATTAAAGTTTTAATATTTTATATGAAAAAATTAAGAAAAAATCCATATAAATATAGGCTATACATATTGTAAATAACGAAGTTTAAACCAAATACCCCAAGTATTACTACTGGAAATTAGTCTCCAAACTGATCTTTGGAATTTGCCTTGCACCATTTCGGGCCTCTGCAGAAGCAACGAGTCAAGTGTGCTAGGTAAATAACATTAGATACATCACCAATCCAAAACTTTCATCCAAACACTCTTAGAAAAGTTATAGTGTATAAAAAGGTGTTCTGAGGTTTCCAAATCTGAGCTGCAAAAGACACATGAAGCTTGTATGGCAGGCAAAACATTTCGGTGATGGAGAAAAGCTCTTGTACTTTGTCCTGGACTGCAAACCAGAGAAACACCTGAACTTTTAGAGGGGCCCCTTTAATCCAAACATTAGCTTCAAAAACTCTATCATTCACAAATGATGTATTATCAATTAGGGTGCAACAGGACTTAACTGAGAAGCTTCCATCAGAATTACATGGCCATATGAGTTTGTCATTTTTTCCTTGCTGAATTATCATTGGCTCCAGCATTAAGAGCAAATGATGATATTGTTGTTCTTTGTAAGATAAGAGGTTCCTGCGCCAAACTAAATTCCATCGCCAATGATCATTCACCCATTGACCCATCTCATTAACCAAACCATTCTGAATAGTAGAAATTTAGTAAAGCCTAGGGAAAATGCTATCCAAAACATTTGATCTTATCCACACGTTAGACCAAAAGAGAATGGAGGATCCATCTCCAATCATGAATTTAATGTTTTCACGCAATACTAATGGGTTTCAAATCCCACATTGAAAAAACATAGTTTTTTTCTTGTAAACATAGAGTATATATACTAATAGGTTTCAAATTCCACATTGAAAAAAGATAACTTTTTTCTTGGGAACATAAAGTATATATATTAATGTTATTCTTTTAAATTGAAGTATTTAAATCAAAAAGTTTTTTATCTCACATTGAAAAAACATAACTTTTTTTCGTGGGAACATAGGGTATATATACTAATGGGTTTTAAATCCCACATTTAAAAAAAAAAAAAGGTCTCGCCCGGGTTGCCCGGGTCACGGGTTGACCTGCCAGGTCGAACGGGTTTGGTCGGGAGTGTATCTTTTCTCTTGTTGGTGCGATGAATTCATGAAATGTGAAGAAGTAAAGCATGACTATTCGCAGTTTTATTAGTGCCAACAACGAATTTTTCTCTCTTCAACCTCTTTCATCTCTCAAAACCGATGGGCTCAAAAGAAAAGAAAAAGAAATTTTGGATTAAAGGTGATTTTTTATAAATCAAAGGGACTATAAATATATCAATTAAAAAATAGAAAGAGCAAAGTTAACTTAATTTTCACATCAAATTTGATAGTGCCACTTAATTTTCCTGTCTTTGCACCTGGGTGCTCAATCCTCCAATCTTGCCCCTCCACGATAAACTAACAAGAAAGTTAAAACTCATGGTGATAAATAAATATACAAATAAACATTGCAATCCGTATAATTATCTTTGATCATTTTCTCTTTTGCTTTTGTTTCGGGGTGGGATAGTTTTTTTTCCCATGACATAAATGTTTTTTTAGAATTGAGTGGGGTTATTTTCCCATGAGATAAACTTTGTAGGCTGGACAGATGGATATATTGACTGCTGGGTTGGAGTGGTTGATATTAGAGATGGAACAAAGCTTGTTGGGGTTATTATTATTATTTATTTATATTAATATGGGTATCTGGGTTAACTTGTATGTATCTCAATTAATTCCATAAGTTTTGAAGTTAACGATCATATAAACCTACAGTAATTCTAAGATTTGTGAGACTCGAATTGATGATCTTTAAAAACTAAATCCTGTGTTATTTGTTATTACTAGAAATCGAGGATTCAATTTTTTTTTGCACCTGGTTTCTTATAATTTAAATTGCCGGATGGATAGGACATTAAGCAATCATATATTTATCACTAAATGATATGATACTTGTTGTACCCAATTTTTGACCCATGTTTTTGATATATTTTCAAAAAATCCAAAAATAGAGAAAAACAAAGAAAATAAAAAAAAATATGTTTTTAATATATTTTCGTCATTTTAGCATTTTCAACGTCGTTTAAATTTTTTTAAAAATTTTTAAGGGTCTTTCGAACGCGTTCGACTTTTCACGCGTCATTTTTAAAATAATTTATTTTTCGTATTTGAGTCGACGTTGATATTGCTCGTTTTCAAAAAATACAAAAAAACAAGAAAAATCAGATTTTACAAAAAAAAAAGAAAATTAAGGGACCAATTTTGAAGCCGAAACAATATTTTTATCTATGTGCAGGGAATTTTGAATTTTGAAAAAAGGGGCAAACCTAAGATTTTTCTCTTCACCCGAAACTAGCCGTTCCCCCTACCCTGTGCAAAAACAAAGACAGCCCCTTTGCTATTTAATTTTCGTCTCTTTCCCCTCACAAAGGGGCCTGACATCATCTCTCTTGGGGGCTCTCCCTCTGAAACTAAAGCCATTTTTTTTCTTCTTCTGACAGAAAACCCCCTTCCCCCGTTTTAATTTTCTCCTCTCCCTCACTTGGCTGCCAGCTTTGTCACCGGCATCACAGCAGCCCCTCCCTCGTTTTTTTTTTTCTTCCCAGCCGTGGACACAGACGCCCCTTTCCCCCCACTGTTTTTTGATTTTTTTTTCTTCCCCAGCCACCTGAACCTCAAAAAAGGGGAGCAGCAACCCCGATCTGCCTTTTGATCTTCCCCGAAACAGCCACCCCTCTCTCAGCTGTGACTCACTCTGCCTTCCCTACCGTTTCCCATCTTCTGTTCCTTTTCCAGCCATCAAAACACAGCCGCCCCTCACTCTCCATTTTCCTCACCGGAGCCACCACCCATGGTTTAGCTCTGCACCGACCAGACCTCCAGTTTCCCTCTCGGTTGTGGCTCGTTCTCCTCCCTCAGCAGACGACCCACAGCCACGGACAACAGCGCCGCCGATCTGCAACCAGCAAGGAAGAAGCTGAGGCATACGGCGCCCACAAACCCACCTCCAGTAGCAGCCTGACGCAGCGACGCCCACTGCCATCCTCGCCCCAACCGGCACCGACCGCTGCACAGACACGACCGAGATCCAGCCGCAACGGCGTCGTCCGAAGATCCAGCAACCAGCAGAGCCACCCCCCCTCCTGCGCCTCTGTCATCCGACCACAGATGCCCTGAACTCAGAGCCATCGACCGCCTGTAAATGAGGAGATCTGCAGTGGAAACAGATCTGAATGGAAGGTAGAAGGGAGCCGATTTGAAAACCAAATTAAAACAGATTTGCTTGTTGCGGTTTTTGGGTGATTTGCAGGTAACGGCGCTGCTCATAGCCGACTGGAGGATGAAGAGAGAAGGAAGCCATTACGGATCTCCCCATGCTCTCTGGATTTCACGGGCGGCGCGTGAACCCACGCGCCCAGTCACTGGCGGCGCGTGGAGGAGACGCGCCGCCCTGTACCACACTCACAGAAGACGCCCAGAATCCTCCAGCACTGTTCCCGAAGCTATTTGTAATTTTCGAATGTTGCTGTATATATTTAAATTAGCAGTCTTTAATTTATTTTGAACTTTTGACATTTTGTAATTTGTAAAAGGGATGTGTGAGTTTGAGCATAGTAAAAGGTAATATTAGTGTGTGTTTGTTTTTTTTATTATTATTTATGTTATTGAATTATAAAAAAAAAAGATAAAAAAAAAATTAATTGTTAATTTAAATATGGTTAAATATCTCAAGGACAAATAAAATCAAGTTGTATTTTCCACGAAAATGTAAGAACAAGTTTTTACATATATTCGGGGATTTAATAGCTGATTTATTCAAGCCTTAGAATTTAATTAATATTTTAAATTTTCAAATCACATCAGAACACGAAGCAGCTTACCTCAGGTAGGGTGTGTTAGGAGTGCTAATACCTTCCCTAACCACAACCAGTCCTTATCCGCGATCTCTGATAAGACCAGTACATCAGGTTTCCTAGTAGTCCTCAATAAATTACTAGGTGGCGACTCCCACGAACGAATTCAAAGCAAACGCAACAACAACGAGAAAAATCGCCAGTCGATGCCGCGCGTCGATTTTGGATTTTTTTTGGGGTGCGACAATACTAATCGGTCCTTAATTGTTAAACAATTGGTTTCAGTTTTATCTGTACTAAATTGTCGGGTGAAAACTGTACCACGCTTTTTTACTAAAAAATATATATTTTCTTTTATTCAAGATTTGGCTGCTTAAATAATCAAAGTTAAGTACAGATAAAACTGAAATACGAAGGGAATCATAAAACTAAAATACAAAGAAAATTTTAAAATCACTAATAATTTGGAATTAATTAAAATATAACTGATGGCCATAAATGGTGTTATAACTCGTCGTAACCTCTCCTGCCATTTCTCCTTAATAGCCATGACCCATATTTAATGGCTTCTTCTGTTATGCATGCATTCACTCACATCCAACTCATCCTAAATATTTGGGATCTGGTTTATGGCATTCTTAGAATGACGTGGACTCTTAGGTTCTATCGTGGCTTAACAGTTTCTTATAATTTAAATTGTCGGATGGATGGGACATTAAGCAATCATATATCTATCACTAAATGATATAATACTAATCAGTCCTTAATTGTTAAACTCATATAATTATCACTTTGATCAACCATAAACTATGTCTATTTGATAATTTATTTTCTAACACGAGTTAATTATCAAGATTTATTTTTCAATTAATTAAGGTATTTTTCCCCTCGCTTGAAGTACTCTGAACTCTAGTGGCTAAAGAAGGAGTTTGATTACTTTTTCATTAGAATTTAATTTGTTCTTCTAATCTATTGTAATTACTTATTTAACTATATATTGCTTTGGTGTTCGGAGAATCCTTGTTTTCTACATAAATGTTTCACTATAAGTTTCTTACAATTTATTAACTTAGTATACCTTATCAAGTGTAATTGTCATTACAATTCCGGCATTAATTGTCATTAATTAATCATTTAAAAATTATTGCATTAAATCATGGCCTATTAATTAACGAATTATTACACATTTGTTCCTTTTTCAATGATGAAACAATATACCGATCAATTTTTTTATTTTTAATTCTTTGCACGTGAAATAACCTTTCAATCATCTTCGCCATTATGAATTCGTTAATTTATTAAACTCAAATTTTCATTTTATCCAGTTTATTTTCTTGATCAATTCTCATTTGATTTCACAATTGAGACCACCTGCCAGTCTTTGACTTGGAATCTTGCAGTTGTTACTCCTTACGTTGTCATTATCCAACGTAAGAACCTTGCAGACAATCCAATTTTTATTTTATTTATTTGTATTAAAAATAAAATTTTAAAAAATATTCTTTAGATATGTTTGTAATCGAAGTAACTGCTTTTAAAAAATAAAAATCTCTTCCCTTATCTCATATCTATCTATTTAAACCTTGTTCTCCATCCACAGCAACCCACAATGCTTACAAATAATTTGCACTTCACCATGGACTACATGTACTACTGCCTTGCTTTCTTCCTCTCCAGCTTTCTTGTATTCAAACTTGTATTCCAACGTTCCCGCAACTTACCACCAAGTCCTTTCGGTTTTCCGATCATAGGCCATCTCCACCTTGTCACGAATCACGAAGCCACCAATGCATAAAGTGCTAGCAATTCTTTCAAATAAATGCGGTCCAATTTTTACTCTTAAATTAGGCAGCAAGAACATTGTTGCTGTTTGTTCTTCATCAGCTGCTGAAGAATGTTTCCTCAAGAATGATATAGTTTTTGCCAACAGGCCTCAGAGCATATTTTTCCATTATTGGAGCTACAACTACGCTGCCTTTTTATTTGCTCCGTATGGCCATCTCTGGCGGACTCTGAGACGTTTCTCGGTCACTGAACTGTTTTCTCGAAGCTGCCTCGATAGGTCTACTGCCATTACTGAAGAAGTTCGCACCCTTCTCCGCCTGATTCTGTCCAAAGTCTCTGATGATGGAGCCAAGAAGGTGGACTTGAATTATTTCTTCACAATCACCTCTCTCAATGTAATTATGAAGATGATTGCTGGAAAGAAGTGGGTGGAAGAGGAGAAGGCTACCTGTATCGATTCAGGAAAGCAGTGTCTTAAGGATGTCCAAAAGATATTCCCTTCAAATACAGGGACCATTTTGAAATGGGTTGGCTACAAGGTGGAGGAGGAGAGTGTGATAAAGGTGTTTAAAGAGAGGGATGAATTCTTGCAGGGATTGATAGAAGAGGTGAAACGAAAGGAAACAAGTTCAGTTACAAGTAATCCTGCTGAAGGAGTGAAGGATCAGACAACTGTTATTGGAAGTCTATTGGCCCTCCAAAAATCAGACCCTGAATTGTATACGGATGAAGTTGTCAAGGGTACCATGGCGGTAAGCAACTTAGAATACCGAACTTATTGGCCCTTCGAAGTTTTACTTGTTTTCTAAAGATCTCTTAAATTTTTTAAAAACAAAAATTGTACGGTTTGGTCACCCCACTTTCCAAAGTCTGGATTTATCCCTAGTTAAAATTAAGCAATATTAATATAAGTAATTGTCTTTGTCTGAGCATGAATTTTTCATCTACCACAGACACTCTATTTGGCGGGAGTAGATACAGTAGATTTCACTACAGAATGGGCAATGACATTTCTGCTGAACCATCCAGAGAGATTAGAGAGGGTGAAAGCAGAGATTGACAGGGAAGTCGGACATGAGCGCTTGGTACAAGAGTCTGATCTTCCCAAGCTAAGATATCTCCGTTGTGTCGTTAATGAGACCCTTCGTTTGTATCCTCCAGCCCCACTTTTGCTGCCTCACGCTCCATCTGAAGACTGCATGATAGGTGGATACGAGATACCACGAGGCACGATTGTGATGGTGAATGCATGGGCCATACATAGGGATCCCAAGTTGTGGGAAGATCCTGAGAGCTTCAAGCCGGAGAGATTTGAAGGTCTTAATAATGAAGGGGAAAAATAAGGATTCATCCCTTTCGGTATTGGGAGAAGGGCTTGCCCTGGAAATCACATGGCCATGCGCAGAGTGATGCTGGCATTGGCTGCACTTATTCAGTGCTTTGAATGGGAAAGAGTCGGACAGGAACTGATAGATATGAGCATAGTAAAAGCTCTTATCTCTGTACAAAAGGCTAAGCCTTTGGAGGCTATTTGTACTCCACGCCCTTTCACAACTAGTCTCATCTCTCCACCCTAATCCCAACTATGTACTAAGACCGTGACTCTCTACACTGAACTATTTCTATTTGGAATTAAAGTTCCGGGTCAACAGAACTATCTCTAGTTGGAAATAAAAGTTCCAAGTGTACAATGCTTTGTAATGCAATCCAGAACTATCTCTATTTCGAAATGAAGTTCTAAGTGTACTTTGCTTTGGAAATCAATCCACCCTTGATGAGGAAGTTCAATTATTTTGAGCTTGTTTTTTGTCGTATAAAAAGGTGAAAAAAAGCTCAAAATTAAACAAAGAAACTATAGATAAACTTGACTATAGATAAACTATAGATAGCCTTAATGACATTCTTTCTAATGCCCAAGGGAGTAGCTCAAGTTATTAGAAAATCAATAAATATAAATAGAAATACCAATAATAAAACTATTAAATCTAGTAATATTTGCAAGATGACATTGTAGGTGGTAGGTTGGAAAAAAGATAGAGGGGACAAGACCTTATTAGAAAATGTATCAAACTCACTTGTATGAATGAAATATTTCCGTTCTTTAAAGGGTATTCTTGATAATATCTATACCATAGCCTTAATGGTATTTTTTTATGGCTAAGAGAGTTCCTCGAGTTATTACATCATCCAAAGCATAAAACAAATTTTACTATTAGAACATTGATAAATATAAACATAAACACTAATGATAAAATCTAGTAATATTTGCAAGGTGGCATGGAAAGTGGTAGTTAGGGAAAAAAGGTAGATGGGGCAAGACTATTTTAGAAAAAAAATATCAACCCACCTTCTATAAGGAATGATTGGGGCATAGTATGACCACTACTATCGAGTAAATACTTAGCTCACGACTCGGCACGAAGAAAGATCTTAACTTATAGTTGGATGTGTTTAAGAATCTGAACATCGACTGAAAGTCATGAGTCAAACCGTTACTCCCCACCTAACCTAGAATTAAGTTTATTTGCAAGATTAAAATGCAATTCGTAGTGTTTCAATATTAGACATACAATATTCTAGCCCAAGCCAGACATCACCAGCGCATCTAGCGTCGCACATGTACGACGTCACGACGAACATCCACTTTTGGTATTTGAAAATTGGGAAAAGAGAAAGATAATGATTTCTTGTCTTTTATAAGAGGAAAGAGAAAATTGGAGTCGCCACCTAGCTTTTAGTTATTAGAAACCGTAACTGGTCTCAAAGATTGGGCATGGTTACTGTTTGTGTAAAGAAAATGTATTAACACCCCTAATACGCCTTATCTTAAGCTGCATTGTTTAATTGTCTAATATAAACTAATGTATTGGTGTGTTTTATAATTGTTGGTCTGTCTAATGTTTAAGAAAAATACTCCTCAATAAAGAAATCATTATATTATCAAGGTAAAACCTAACTGTTCTATCATCAAAAAAAAAAAAAAGAACTATCTCTTATTTAATATTAGGAAGACATCTTAGGTACAAGTTCGTAATCCTATATATTAAAGAAAACAAAATAATTTTTTTGGTATTTTTGAAATATTAGCCAAGTTCTCATGGCTTTAATAAGCTGATTATTAAAACTTAAAATATATGCTAATATATATTTTTTTAAAAACATTTTTGTTGTATAAAAATATGATATGAAAATTTCTTATAAGCTTAAGAGACTTGGTTGTATGCATTAAAACAAGGCATTTTTTGTTGTTTTTTCTATATAATTGTTTTTGCAATATTTTGAAGAAAACCAGGTATTTTAATACTATAATTATATCTTTACAATATAAAAATACAAACCAATATTAATCAAAATTGGTAGAAAAATAACAAAAAAATCACAAATGTTTTTGAAAGGATTTTTGAAACTTTGTTTGTTATATATATATATATATATATATTTCATTATATTTCATTATTATATTATAATAATATATAGGGTTGGGTTGGGCCTAATTATGTTGGCTAGGTTGAGACCGGCCCAAAAGGAATTGGTTCGAGTTAGGCCCAAAAAAAAAAATTGGGCCGAAGTTTGCCCAAAAATAAGGGTTGGGCCAAAGTCGACTCAACTAAACTATTCCAAAGGATACTGGGACAGACCCGACCTAACACATTTTGGTTTGGGTCGGCCCTGGTCTGGCCCATGAACACTGAAGAGTGAATTATAATTCACTTTCCACTCTTCACTAGCAAAACAATGGATACCATGCCAAAGAAGGAAAAAAAAGAGGAGGAAGAAAGGAAGGGGAAGTTAACCTGGCAGGTGTTGATGGTAGCGCTTATGGTTATTCTTCTTAACAAGGTGGTCGTATACTGGGAGCTACTTTGCTGGTTGGTGATTCTTCCTTTTTTTTTTTTTGCTTTTTATCTTCTCCTTTGTTCCCTTTCTTCTTTCCTATTAGTCTATCCTCGACCTCTCTATCGTTTTTCTTCTTCTCTTCCCTTCCTTTATTCTCCCTTGTTTTCTTTCTTTCTTTTTCATTTCTGTTTCAATCTCTTTCCTCTTTTTTTTCTATTTTTCTATTTGTCTCTTTCCTCATCGCCCCCTTTTTATTTTATTCTTTTATGTTTTTTTTTGCTCTCTTCAATCCCTTTTTTCTTTGTTTTTTTTTTCCTGCTCGTCCTTCTCTCCTCCCCCCTCTCTTGTCTCAACCTCTGGTATTTATAAGAGAGAAAGGAGGCGAGAGCCAACCTACCCAGTCTAATCCTGTTGAATGGGTAGGGTGGCGGGGCGGCCACTCGCAGGGCCTTTCCCCCCAATTTTTTCAGTTTGGTGGTAGGCCATGGGTGTGGGTTATGTCGGGTTTTGGGTATTTGTGAGAGAGAGGGAGAAAGGCGCTACAGGAGAATCAGGGGAACAATCTTCTTCTTCCCCTACCTGTAGCGCGTTTAAGCGAAATAAAAGATATCTAATGTCGTTCAAAACAACATCGTTTTCCTTCTTTTTTTTATGTGAACATTGAATGAAACGATGTTGTTTTGAACAAAACATGCCCTCAATTAATTTTTGAAAATGGCACCAAAAAGTTTTTGTTTCAAAATCAGTCATTAATTTTCAATTTGTTAAACCAAGCCCTCAATTAAGATTTTGACTTTAAGAATCAATTCAAATGTCAACCCTGAAGTTGACCGCCTTTTTCACTTTGATCCTTGGTTTTGAATTTGTGCATTTTGGCCCACAATTAATCAACTTCTAATTTTTTCAATTTATCCCTTGATTCAATCAATTTCAGGCTCTATATTTAAGCGCCTTTTCTTCAATCAAGTCCCTAATTGCCTATCAAACTTTAATTTTTATGCAATTGAGTCCCTAATTGCCCCAAACTTTAATTTCTTTCAATTAAAGCCTAAATTGACTTAAAAATCAACATTTCTTGCAATCAAACCCTTCATAAACTCAATTAGCCTTTCAAAAAAATATAATTGAGTCCTTAAATATCTCAGTTTGGACTCTTCTTAAAATTGATTTTTTTGTCTATAGGGCCTTCATTAGTAAAAACATATACTATCAAATTTCAATCTTTGTATTTTTAAAATTTCTTAACTGTTTTTTAGCCATTTTATGGGTGCTCTAACATCCTCTTCCCACTACTATTTTTTCTTGGTTTTTTTCTTCTGATAATAATTTTTTGATTCTTTTGTATCTTTTTTTTTTTTTATGTAGAACCTGAAAATGGATAACAACAAATGCCCTCTCTTTACAATACTTATGGAGCAAAGATTGGTTAAGTGCTTTGCGTAGAAAGTTTGTAAGACAAACAAAATACTCTTTCGAAACTGATCTTCTCAAAACTTTTAACTCGGTTGTTCTAAAACTTTGTCTTTGCAGCAATCCCCTTCAACTAGAAACTAATTATCAAAACTATATACAACTTGGTTATTCTAAGATCCCAATCTAACGATCCCCTAAATTTTTTACTTGGTTGGGTTAACCTGAAATCCCATCTAGTGTTTCCTTTTAACCAAAACCTAAAAAAATATGTTTGCGGCTTGGTCAACCTAAGATCCCATTTGGCGATCTCTTTTAAACAGAATCAAAGTCTATGTGTAGCTCAGTTAACCTAAACTTCCATTTGGCAATTTCCTTTAACCAAAGCTAAAATTTATGTGTGGTTCGGTCAACCTAAGATCTCATCTAGCGATTCCCTTTAACTAGAACCAAAGTCTGTGTGTAGTTTAGTCAACTTGAAATTCTATTTGGCGATTCTCTTTAACCAAAGCTAAAATCTATGTGAGGCTCGGGCAATCTAAGATTGCATCTGACAATCTCTTTTAACTAGAACTAAAATGTATGTGTAGCTCGATCAACCTAAAATTTCATATGGTGATTCTCTTTAACCAAAACTAAAATATGTATGTGGTTAGGTTAACCCGAGATCCTATGTAGCAATCCCTTTTAACCAAAGCCAAAGTCTATATATGTAGCTTGGTTAACCTGAAATCCCATCTAGCAATTCCCTTTAACCAAAGACAAAATCTCTGTGTGGTTGGGTTAACTCGAGATCCCATCTAGCGATCCCCTTTAACTAGAACCGAAGTTTGTTTTTTCTGATGGTAAGGTTTGAACTTTCTTCTTTCTTTTGAGAATTTCTTAATGGTAGGGTTCTTCTCACTTCTTTTCTTGATAATAAGATTTGATCAAGTTCTTCACTTGATGATTTTTTTTTTATCATTACAAGTTATATATTTGTTCCTTTTCTATCTGGTTTCTAAGGTTGGATAAATCCCTCAGAAGCTGCACTAAAAAATTGGCTCTGCCGTTGTTGCAATTTTTTGTTCCAACTTAGGCTTTGATTCTGATCTAGTTCCATGCAATATCTGATCATCCCAGTTATATTTTGTCACTCATAACATGTTGAAAATTGACCTACACTTTTATTGGGTCATGTGGCTCGCTATTTTTATGGCAGACTCTCAGTCATATCGGGATACCCAGCATTCATCAGTTTTCGAATCAGATCAGGAGACCATTTTTTTTACCAACCAGATTGCGGCCCAATTCTGTTCTATAAAATGATTTTATATCACCTTGAATCCTTCATGAAAGTTGTAGTTCTACATGTGTAGATGAATTTGGGTTTTTTTTAATCGCTTGATTTCAATGGCAAAAGCTCAAGATATTCATGTTGAATATCTAATAAGGAAGCGAAATTCTGCCGCAAACAATTCTGCCACAAAATTCTGCCGCAAAACTTTTATACCGCAGGAAGCATTTTCTGCCCCCCAAGTTTGCAGGACTAAATAAAAAAAAAACTGAATTAAGGGAGTTAGTTGCCGAAATAAATTAGAAGAGACTTGGCTGGGTTTTTAAGAAAATAGAAAAAACAAGGAAGGGACCAATAAATGACAGGTCACGATTATGCCCATTTGCTAACAACAAACGACCCCGTTTTTCTTTGCTGCATTAATCCTCTTCTTTAGCTATACGGTGCCGTATGAGAACATGCAGCCCCATTTTGAATTAATAAGCATGGTACTGTACCCACGCCTGCAACCTTTCCCTTCTCTGCAACCTGCTGCTGCTGTTTTTGTGAAATCTTTCGTCCTTGTATCCTGCAACCTGGTGCACAGGACAACCCCTTTGCACGCCAAATGTGCAGCTGCAATGCAGGAGCTCTAGTCCAAGGGAAATGTTTTTGCGCCTCCTCCGTGCCAGCTGCGAATGAGGACATGGAGAGGAGCCTCACGCCATCTAAGGGTTGAACGTTTACCCCTAATACAGACGGCTAGGATGAGAGAGGGTGGGGGGCTGTTCCCCAGTTTGCTTGGCTATATAAGCAAGCTGTGAAAAACCAGAAAAAAGAAAAAAAAAAAAAAAAGGAGAGGAGGGAGCACGAGAGAAAAACAAAGAGATTGAGAGGAAAAATCAGCTACAGTCTATCCTGCATTTTTTGAAAAAGAGTTCACCACACCTACGGGTTTTCCAAAAACTCTTAACGGCAAAAGAGGGAGGCTTCCTTTAATTTCAGAGGCAGAAAAGCAAAGGTTTTCACTTGCCTACACCTCATTTTCGGCATCTGAAATAATAGCATCAGCAGGTATAGTTCCTAGTCTTCCGTTTCTTGCTATTATTTAAGCTTGGCATTTGTTGTGTGATTCTTTTCCAAAAAAAAAACCTGTTTAATGGTTGGCTAGATGTTCAGTTTTATTCTGGTTTGAACAAAAGGATTATGCTTGCTTACTGTCATTTGCCATGCATGCTTGCTGCATTTTTTTCCTTTTGATCTTGCAAAAATGAGTAACAACAACAAGATTGACATTTGTCCTTTCTGATTGCAGGGTTGATATTTATCCTTCATGATGATGGAATTTAACTAGATTCCTTGATTATATGGTTGAAAACTTGGTGCTTCTTGATTGTAAAGTTGACCTGATCATTGTTAATCACATGGTTTGAAAACTCGGTGCTTCTTGATTGTAGGGTTGACCTAAAGACTCCTCCTGATTGCAGCGTTGATCTTTTCATTTCTTTAAGAAATTTCTAATGGTAGGGTTTATCTCATCCTTTTTTATGGAAGGCTTTTCTTATTCTTCTTAATGATAGGGTTTGAACTTTTTTTTTTCTTTAAGAATTTTCTAATAGTAAGGTTCTTCTCACTTTTCTTGTTGATTGTCTTCTTCATTGCAAGGTTTAAAATTAGGATTCTTGATGGCAGGGTTGAGAACTTGGTGTTTCCTGATTGCAGAGTTGACTTGGTAATTTTCGATTGAGGGGTTTGAAAATTTGGTGTTTCCTGATTGCAAGGTTGACCTAAAGATTCCTCCTACTGACATGGTTAATCTTCTCATTTCTTTGAAATTTTTCTAATCATAGGGTTTATCTCATCTTCTTCTCGTTTCAGAGTTAAAACTATGATTTTTTGCTATTATCAAATCAACGATTCTTTCTTTGTCCACTTGGATTCATTACAATCTTGCTGGATTTTTAAGGATTTTTTCTATAACAATTCAAAAATATTTGCAATGCTTTGAGGTTGGATGACATGTAAGCATCCTTACCTACTCTTTGATGCTTTATCGTCATAGGGTGCCTTTGTTTGTTATCCAAAGCCTTCTTTGTTCTTCTGATTCACTGGCTCATTTGCGTGCTAACCCTCCACTCAAATGTAAGTGTAGTGCCCATCGTGGGTTGCCTGCGACTATTACTGTTCTCGCTGTTTATCAAGCTTGACAATGCCTTCAAGTGTGGTGTTGTTTGATTTATTATGAAGGAGCTTAACAAATCATTCATCTTTTGGATTTTCTCAAGAATTGTTCTCTGATTGGTTGTGTGCATCATGACAACACTCATCAAGTTTTTATAATGTCAACCTCGTCCTGGATTGTCAATCAGCCACAAACTTGCCTCCAATTGAAACATATCCTTCAAGTATATGTCATCATTAACCTTCATGGAAACTTCAAGTCGTCCAAACATGCATCTCATAACTTGCGGTAAAAGGCTACTGATTGTATGCTCAGTGTTTATCTCAATGGATTTGTCTTAGCTCGTCTAATTAGATTGTCCTTGAAATCACCACAAACTCTAATCTTCCTCTCTTTTTTTAGCACGACAACAATGTTGGATACCAATTATGGATATTTAATTACTTCTAGAAAACCAGCATTCCACTACTTTTCAATTTCTACCTTGACTTTGATCAAGATATCTGGGTGGCCTCTCCTCAACTTCTATTTGTTATAGGGATTTGAAGGAAAACCTTATTATTTATAATCCTTCAAAACCCTTCTTTTCATTAAGTTACTCCAATGTAAGAGGGTTTTGGAGGAAAACCTTATTATTTTATAAGTATGCTTTTAATTATTTGTCAAAATGTTCTTAATAAGGGAGTTAAATCCTAAACTAACATAAATTCAACTAGTGCAAAACATTATCACTCCCTCAAAAAAAAAAAGAATGATTAAGTATTTTACCTTCCATTTTCTTTCCCTTGTTTATTTCAAATATCCAAACAATGAGAAGAAAAAGTTACTTATCATACTGGAAGAAAAACGTGCAAAAAATTGCAATCCGATAAAGACAAGAAACGTTTTTGATATTGATAAAAAAATTACATTACATCTGTTATTGTACGAAAAACGTGCGGTAAAAACTTTCATAATGCAATCCAAAAATTTAGATGTCACGGACCACTACAGCATATGACAATTAAGTATTGTCTAAGACTTGTCGTAAGAAATAAAGAAGGATTTCTTACGTGGTTGCAAACAAAATTTATCATATATTGAATAGTTCACTGAATGGAATATATTCCCTGTTCGCATATAGTACGTGTGAGTTTTTCTAAGATTTATCGCCAGGAAAAAAGATTTCTTACGTGTTACTAGATGATAAAACTTGAGTGGTACATATATTATTGATATAAAGAGACTTGCAAGAGTGTTAAATATAGTGATAGATGTAACACAATTTGGATTAATTTGATATTAAAAACGATAAGAAAAACTTAGATTATTATGGTAATAAGAGAATTTTACAAGGCGTTTGAGTGTGTCTTTTGTCAATTTGATAAAATGATGAATGGAAAAAATTCCATATGAAACCTTGACTCGTAAGGGAAGTGAGAGTGTTTTCCAAGGTGTTTTCGAAAGAAGAAAGATTTCTTCAAAGGTGGAATATAGGCTTTAGAAATATAGTACTCCATATAATTTGTATATATTAGCTGTGAAATTTTCTATTTCAATATATTTTCTTGATAATGGTAGAAAAATCTATCATACTGGAAGAAAAACGTGCAATAATGCAATACAATAAGGACAAGAAACTTTGTTTACTGACCCAATACATTGAAGTATTCATTGAATGGAATAAAACGTGCAATTCGCATATAGGCTTGTATTTATCATTATTCTAGGTGTACGTGGTCCAAAAAGACGAACTGTTCCTGCATGTGAAGGAGAAGGATAAATCATTGTATGAGAAATTACTCCACAAGCTTTATTTTCCAGCATGTAAATCATTATACTTTTAAGTTCGGTAATGCTCCAGTCATGCCAGCGCCACACTCTTAGATCCTGTTTATTTTTGTGTTTAAAAAAATATTTAATTTTTTTTATTTTAAATTAATATTTTTTTAATATTTTAAAATTATTTTGATACATTTATGTTAAAAATAATTTTAAATGCAAAATCTATCAAAAATGATTTACTTTAATTTCCCTTAAATCCTTGATTCTTGAACATGAGTCAACTTCCCAATCTCATGGCATTGGTTATATAAGAGATCGAAATAACCTTACAAAAAAAAAAATATATATTATGATATTCTATTTTCAATTAATTAAATTTTAAAAAATAAAATCAAGAAAAATAATTAATTAGAAAAAGTGTGCACAAAAAATTATTCAAGTTAAACTACATTAACTTGTTAAACTGAGATAATGATAAGTTCATAGCAAACATATAAAAAAAAATATGAAACCCCATCTTTAACAAATCTAATATTAAATGTTAAAATCGAGAAAAAAAATTAAATTCATGGGATCAATATATAACCTAATAAAAAAAGTATGAAGCATAATTTTTTTTAAAACAATTAATATTGAATGAAGAAATAAAAAAACATATGGTGTTGTTAAAGAGTGAAATTAAAAATAAAAATAAAAAAATAAAAAAAATTATTCCAATAAATATTATATTATAAGTATAGATCCTTTAATAGTTTGATAATTCAATGTTCACGAAGCAAATAATTGGAGATCATAATAGTCTACAATGACAGCTCTTTTTGGCTGTTTTCCAAAAATCAAAGATTAGTTGTTGGCTTAAATTAATTCTTACCTTTAGGTTAATTCTCTTTTTAAGGTCCCTTTACTGAATTCAAATGGAAAATTAATCAAAGATCGGTTCCTGATCGGTAAAAGATCTTGTTGTACTTTTTTATTTTATTATTATTGAAGCTGTAAAGATTTTTTAAAATATATAGTTTTAAAATTAATATGCATTAATTACATTGAAAAATGGTTCAAATTAGAAAAGCGTTGACTTAATTAAGTTTTTAAATTATATTAATAAAAAATAGATGGAATTATACAAGAAAAATATTTTGTTTTGATAAAATTTAAATTATAACTTTTCTTATAAAAAATAATTTTATTGTTGTATAATTAAATAAAATAATTTTGAAGAGCTATTCTCAATACAAGATTAAATATCTTAATATATATATTTATCTCTTAATTTCTGGACTCAATCTTTAGTTAGCATTAATAATTTATTTAATATTTATTAATATATATAATTTTTAGTTTATTTTATTACATACAACCATAAAGTTTTTAATTTCCAATTAATATTTTTTATATATACTAGAAGAAAACATTGACAACACTTAAAAGGTTTTTTTTTGTTGGAAAAAAAACTCTTAATCCCATATGTGGAGAGTGTGACTGTTTGATCATTTAGAAAAAAATCACTATAAAATTGCTTTTTAATGTATCTATCTAACTTACAAAATGCATATTGTAGGTCTCAAATTTCTTTTTCTCAACGCCATAAGAATACTATATCATATGTGATGTGATATTTTATTTTATTTTATTGTGAAAAGCAGATCACGAGAGTAGATCTTATTAAGCTCGTGCGTTCTCGAAAACAAAAATAAAAAAGTGAAATATACTTTCAAAAGGAAAAGAAGAGAAAAGTGAAATATAACCCGTATGATGGGAAACATCATGCTAAGACCCACCATTGATGGGAAACATACTCAATAAGATGATAATGGTTGCCCTACTTGCCTGTCATATACTTTCTTTTTCCACATGCTATTCTTAATTAATTACCTTCACTACTAAAAAAAATGGGGATATTAGCATAGATTGTAGTAACAGATAATTTATTTGCTAATTTAATAACAGATTTGCAACGAATTATATATATAATCTGCTAAATAGACTTAATTACCTCCACTACTAACTTTATGTGCAAATAGCATAAAATAGCCAAATTATTTAATGAACTTTTAAGTGGAGTAATCGATCCTCTTAATCAAATGCTGGCTTTCATGTGCCCAAAACTCAGGGTCATGGAAAGTGAGGAATCAATCATAGTCAAAGTGTCAATTCCGTTCCGTTCTGTCTGGAATGAACGAAATATTCTATACCAATTCAAAAACCGGAACAAAACAGAACAAATTTCATCTTATTTTAAATCTCGGTCCGTTCCGAATTTTTCGGCTAAATTCCGCCCGAAACATTCCAGTTTCATTCCACATGTTCCGTTCCACTCTTGAAAAGCCATTGAATCAAATTAAACCTTACTCAATTTCATTAATTAAACCACCCGATTATAAAAAGCTCTTTTTTATTACTATTTTCAATATCAATGATATTAATAATAATATTGAAAATTATTATTACTATTTTCATTAACAATTATATTAATTTTTTAAAATTAGATTTATCACTAATATATATGGTTTATATTCATGTTGTTTTTGTTTTTGCATGTTTATACTTTGTAGGAATTTGAGCAAAAAAAAGAATATTTTAGATTCCATTAGCCACTTGATAACGTTGATCTAACTTTATATTTAAAATATTTTTTGTTAAAATATTTTACTTTCATAATATTTTGATATTTTATTTAAGTTGAATTACTTTAAGTTAAAGATCTATTTAATCTTGACTATTTAGAAATATTTTAAATATTAAAATTATATTTGTTTGGCATTGTGTTTGTATTGCATAATTTATAATTAATTTATCTTGAATTTGAATTATGTTTGTTGAATATATATATATAAACAGTACAACCTCGAAACGGCACGCCGAAACACTCCGAAACTAAAACATTCCATTCCAATTGAAAATACGAAACATCTACCAAAACAGAATTGACAACCTTGATCATAATATTTCACGCCCATTCCGCCAGATATACCATGAATTTAAAAGTAAAATGGATTTGAAGCCTAATTTTCTCTCTATAAAAAGTCTTGAAAGATAAACTCTTTCATAAAAAAATTAGTTTAAATTTTTTGAGAGTGGTTATAGTTGTTTTTTAAAATATTTTTTGTGCTGAAATGGATATAAATGATAATTTCTCATCTAAATAAGCGTTGGGGTTTAAATAATTTGTTTGAGAGTGTGGTTGTAGTTGTAAAATGCATCAAAATGTATTTTTTTAAAATTATTTTTGAGATTAGCGTACCAGAACAATATAAAACATACAAAAAATTATTTTTTTATAATAAAAATTAATTTTTTGAAAACACGGGATAAAATCCTTTCAATACATTAATGATTAATAAAACTTAAGGATATTTTTATCATAAAAAATGTTTCCACACATTATTCATGTTTTTTTATATAATAATAATAATAATTTTCTTATAAAAATTATTTTTTTATATATGGCAATATAACATATATGTCAATACTAAGATATATATATATATATATATATATATATATATATATATATATATATAAAGTATCTCTGAATTCAAAAGAAACTAATTAATATGTTAATATAATTTTTAAAAAGTAAGTTAATCCATTTTTTTAAATATATATGTAGCTGTCATGAACATAACTGCATATATATGACAGTGACTATAAATATATAAATATAAATGTCAACATAAATATGCAATGACTACAAAAATATATAGGTGAAAATGACCCATCACCGAAAATGACTACATGACATGCACGTTTTGCCGACATTATTTTGACCAAGTTATCTTCTGACCCTCTCTTCTTTTTAGCCCTCACTCACTCAATAGATTTTTTTTTTTTTTCGTTACATAAGGCAAACGGGAGTTTTTTTAAGAAAAAACCTGCTTTCAAAATTATTTTTTATCCAAAAGTATTAAATTAATAATTTTTTAATGTTTCTTTAATGATTTTAATATATTAATGTTTAAAAAATCTAAAAAATATATATTATTGTAATGCATTTTCAATTAAAAAATATTATATACCGTATTATTAAATATAAACTTCTATAAAAAAAGAGAGCAAGGGGCGGTGTCGCACATATATTGTATAGTTATCATCCTTTTAGATTGGGTTTTTAGGTGTTTGGAAATAACAAAGTATTTTTATCCTTTTTATAATTTAAAAGATTTAAATTCGATACCTAGTATTTTAATTATTAAGAATTTTAACTAATATTCAAAGTCATGATATATGTTTTAGGTGTACAAATTCTCTAATTAAGAGTCATATCTGAATATTATAACCTTCTATGCTTGATCTTGAACTTATTTTGGAGGGATATAACATTTTTATATTAGCTTGAAAGTTTTAACAGGTGATATTTTATTTGTTTTGATTTCATTTGATAAGGACTTTGATTCTATCCTTTCTTGATAGACTTTAACCTCTACTTGAAAGGACTTTCAATTATTTGTATTTGATTTTTTATAGGTTCTCTTACTATTTATAAACATGTGAATCATGCTTCACATGGTCCTTGACATTTTATTTGCTTACTTATGTTGATATATAGGCACACCAAAAACAGCTAGTGAAAACTAGCTTCATCATTGAAAAAAACAATTCCTCGAAGGTTTTTTATATAATAATAATAGGTTAAATTCGTTTTCCAATATATCTCTGAGCTGGCGAAGAACAAATGCATGTAGTCAATATATAATGCGAAAACAACAGATCGCAAAAGAAAACACGAGCTGGAGATGAAAAAAACACTGAAAATACCTAAAATTGTCATTACAAGGTTACCGTTTATTTCTAACTTAAATTCAATCTAATTACTTATCATTTTTATATCCTAATTTGTATGTTGATTATTTAGCTTTTATAATCAACCCTAGATAAGATAATTTAGAGACTAAAGAACATTAATTTCTCATCTAAGTAAGCGAAAATGAAAATGAGTGAAAAATCACATTATACCATCACAACCATGTAGAAGAATACAGTAAAATTAAATAATTTGTATAGGACAAAGTATCCTGTAGTCTTCGTAGAGCATCAAAGATGTCTACGAGTGAGCCAGTGAACATTCCAGATTATTGTAGAAGAGGGGCAGTGGCTGGTTGTAAAAACTTGAGTGCCAAACTCACCACAACAATTTACAGTTTTACCGACAGAATTATTCCGTCGGTGTGTGACTGTAAAACCGCCGGTAAATTATTTACCGACTAACTTACCGACGGAATACGTCTGTCGGCTTACCTTTCGTCGGTGATTTCCCATTCCGTCGCTATATCGGTCGGCAAAACAAAAAAACCATTTACCGATGACTTTACAGACGGAATTTACGCGTCAAAAAAAAAAAACAATTCCCGCTTCAATAATACCGACGGATTTTTATTCCGTCGGTGATATCACAATTCACCGACGGTTAATTTCCGTCGGTAAATTAGTCGGTGAATTGTTGAAATACCGACAGAATATACCGTCTGTAAATTAGTCGGTGAATTGTTGAAATACCGACAGAATATACCGTCTGTAAATTCATCGGTAAATTATAATACCGACGGAATCAATCCGTCGGTAAATCTGTTGGTGAGTCATGAAAACACCGACCGAATTAATCCGTCTGGAAATTTGTCGGTGAAGGTCGCGGCTACTGTCTAATGTCGACGGATATATTCCGTCGGTAAATCCCTTTGTAATTTTTTTATTTTTATTTTTTTATATAACTATTTAGAATACATAATATAAAATGATATAAATTAATGGTAATAAAAACCAATTATGCAAATAAAAATTATATTAAACATCAAAAACAAAAAATGATAAAACATAATATTCATTACAAAATGAAATTGTTCAAAAAAACATTAAATGAAATTTTAAATGTAAATAATATTTATCAAAAATTAATATAAAGGAGGTTGAGGAGGATCAAGAGGAGGAGGAGGTTGACTGTTATGCGGCCAACTTGGATTGGGTGCACATATTCCACCTTGTGACATGTTTATGACCATTTGACGAAGCTCTTCATAGGCCGCTCTTTGTTGTGCAGATTCTGCTGTGTATTGTTTCTTGAGTTGTGTGTACGCCTCTGATATCTGGTCGCACCTTTGCTGCAAGGCCACAAACTCCTTAGATTGGGAGCTCGATACTGATTGGGAGCTCCCAACGGTGGAAGCAGTACGGGTCGTCCGCAAGGTGTCGGCCCTAGTGTTGGAGAGGCCGTAAACCCGATTCTTATCGGGTCCACCTGACGATCCAGCCTCCATCCACAAATCCGGATCAAATTCCGGATGGGTCAAAGGGTCGTCCCCGTATGTCTCCCTCAACCGATTATTATAGGTCTCCTCAAAATAAAACAAGTAATCATCATATTCAATTCAATAAACATAATAATAACTTACAAAATAAAATGGATGAATAAACATACCACAAAATGTTGAGCGCGGCTGTCAACGAACTGTTGCACCCCTTTTTGGCGATCTTGACTCCGCACGTGCGTCTTCATAAATAGCTCCATAGTGCTCGGCTCACGTCCAAGAGACGTAGCCTATAATGAAAAAAATCTATTAACAAAAATTTAATTGAACGATATATTTCATTTAAATTAATCTTACCATTCGTTTCGCATGAGCAGCAAATGGAACGGAGCCGCCGGTGTGCGTTGTCACCGAGCCATGAATTGCCTGATTTTGGTTGCCAGAACCGGACTGTGAGCGTCGTGTGAATCGCTCAGACGTCATGTGCTCAAGATATTGCGGCCATATATCATCCGGGATGTATATTGGTTTGAAATCCCTCCAAACCGCAACATCGTTCCAGCCTTGGAACCCCTTATCCCTCGCAGTTGTTTTTGCCTTTTTTTGGGCTTCGTACCAAAAATCACGCAACCTACTTAACACAATCAAAAATTACATTTCAAAACATAAATTTTTTTCTAAAAAAAAGTTGTATTGTTTTTGATGTTACCTAGTTGCCGCGTGATTTTCCCACACCCTCCTCACAACATTGTTATGTTCCTCGTCCCAGCAGAATCGATGCTGTGTATAAAAAATAATTTTTAAAAATGTTAATAATTTATTTACAATTATATTAAGAATTTATTAGAAATAAGCTGAAAATTATATATTAACACGAACCTCAAATCTGTAAAACTATGCATTGATTTGAGGCATCCATTCAGGATGCCTGGATATCTGACTCCATTGAAACAATGGAATCTCCATCGACGCTTTAAACGCCGATGATATTACTCGGGCGGCCTCAATGTTTGTGAACCTAAAAATAATTGAAATTAATTAAATAGTGACTTCATAAATTTGTTTTAAATTTGTTTGTGAACCTCAAATTTGTTTTTTTTTTAAAAAAATTAAAACCTTAACAAACTTACATTGAAAGGTCGTCCTTCCATTGTGCCTCGTACTTGTGGTTGCAGCTGCGAAGGCATGCCGCTTTTGTGACGTGAAGCATCGCTGGAAGAGGCAGCATCAGCTGACGGAGCAAGTGGTGTAGGTGCCTCTTCTTGAGAGGCACCTAAGGAAATGTCTTCGTTGCTGCTAGACGAAGTAGATGCGACCGTACGTGAAGCTCTGGTTTACATTCTATACATCTAACCAATTTTATATAAATAATTATATAATTCAATTGAAATGTTAAAAAAAATTCGGCATCACCTTTCCTATACTTGGATACTATCCAAATCCACAAACCTGCAAATATTAACAATATCCACAACCAATTGACCCAATCTATACTAATTATTCCAACATATTGAATTACTAATCCTAAAGTAAATTCTACATTAACAATTACAATACAACAATAAATTATTCTAAGGTAAATTCAACATTTACAATATTAATTCAACAAATTAATCAACAATTATATATGGCAATACAACAATAAATTATATTCAATAAATTTTAAAAAAAATATAGAATAACAATTAAAATCAATGGAAATAATTAAATAAAAATCATGCAATAATAATAGAGTAAAATTACTAATTATTCTAACATAGTCAATTATTAATTCTAAGTTAGATTCAACTTTAACAACAAACATCCAACAAATTAACTAATACCAATTATAACAACACAACAATAAAAAATATTCAAAAAAATTCAAAAAAAAAACCTACATCAAGAAAAGGAATGAAATATACATACCTTAATAATATGTCCAATTCAAAACTTTATCTACATTACAAAAAAATACAACAAAACAACAAAATAACAAAAATAAAAACAACTACAACTAAAACAAAATAAAATAAAACAACCACATACCTTTATTCAAATCTTGCAAGAGATTCAAGGTGCAAGCCTTGGAAGATTGAGAGCAAAAAATTGGAAATCACAGCGCAACGGAGGAGAAGAAAAACGGAGGAGAAGAAAAAATGAGGGGAAGCGGCGGGCATTGGAACTTATAGGTCATTTGGCAGATTTACCGATGGATTTACCGACGAATATTAAAAAATATTATTAATTTTTTAAATCCGTTGGTAAAAGGCAAACAATACGTCGGTAATTTTTGAATTTCGCTCCGAATTTTTTAATTGCGCTCCAAATTTTTCGCGGTCCGTCGGTGATTCCGTCGGTAATCTGACACGGTCAGAGGTGCATTTAATTCACACCCTTTGAAATTCGCGCATTCCGTCGGTATTTTTGTCGGTAAAATTTGCCACCAACAACTTACCGACGGATAAATTCCGTCGGTATAGACGTCGATAAATTCATCGGTATGGATGTCGGTGATTGTGGCATTTTGGTGTAATTATTTTCGAACTCTCTGTGAGATGCTAACGGACATGGTCGTCGGTGATTGTGGCATTTCGGTGTAATTATTTTTGAACTCTCTGTGAGATGCCGATGGACTGAGGTCCGTCGGTATGGTCGTCGGTGATTGTGGCATTTCGGTGTAATTATTTTCGAACTCTCTGTGAGATGCCGACGGACTGAGGTCTCAGTCTGTCGGTATAGACGTCGGTGATTGTGCAATGTACAAAGGTGTTGTGTTTGTATTTTCTATTTACCTTCCTGCAAAAAATTCAATAATAAACTGTCCATCGCACAAAACAATAACAACAGTGCTTAAACAATAAATATATATTTCATGTTACAAAATATATCATCCATAATGTAAATTACATGAAGAAAAGGGTTTTACACAGGGCTTCGTTTTGATAGTTAGTCAGAATTATCTTCTTCTTCTTCATCAATTGAATAGTCATCACCTTCTTCGCAATCTTCAATATTGATATCATCTTCTTCATCGACATTTTCTTGTCCGCTAGAGCTCAAAACAACGTTCAACTCCTCTACGTCAACATCAACAAGACTATCATCGGAAACATGAAAATTTGAATTTTCTTCCAATTCAATCGAAGGAGCAACTCGATATGGTTCAACCAACTCACTAACTTGAAAGACTTCATCCCGCACACTTGTTTCTTCGTTCTCATCCTGAACAACCTCGACACGACCCCGTGGTTTCGTTTTCAAAACAGACAACCAATCAACTCTTGATCGATCCTTTTTAAATGAAGGGGTGTATGTGTAATAAACTTGTTGACATTGCTTTGCGAAAACAAAGACATCGTTTATGTTGCGGAGTCTAGCTTTTGAGTTGATTTCGACCAGACCATGGTGCGTATCAACTCTGATTCCTCTGTCCGTCGTGTCATACCAATAACATTTGAATAAAAATACTGTATTCTGCTCGCTATGATATTGTAGTTCTACGACCTCTTCTAATCTACCATAGTAGTCAACTTCTAACTCACTACTTATGGATCCTTTAACACAAACACCGCAGTTGTATGTCTTTCTTCCTTGCCCGTATTCTTTAGTATGGAAAACGTATCCATTGACAAAATACCCGTTGTAGCACTTAACTTTTCTTTCAGGCCCGAGGCTTAGTGAAGACAATGACTTAGACGCACTTCTTCCCATTTGATAAACCTTGTATACATGTAATGTACATCAATAAACGGTAAATGAACGAGAATCTCGTAATGGCATGCATATGTACAGTAATTTTGTAAGTTAGAATGAGTTTGTGATAGTGCTTACATGTGTTCTGAACCATGTGGCAAATTGTTCATCTTGTAATTGAAAGATCTGAGAGTCGGTCAGCTGCGAGTTATTGGAGAGCAAATATTGTCGATGTTGCCTGCAAGTGATAATGAGTGTATGATTTCACAATATATAATTGCCAATATTTTACTGACAAAACACATATATAAACTTACTGAATAAATGGTCTCAACTCATCACAGTTAAATAGAACATAGTTGTGTGCTTGTTTGAATTCTATTTCCGACAAAAATCTTCCTCGTACGGCATTTTTAGGTGTGGGTCGTCCAGTTTTGGAGAATATTGACAAGTTCCCACTGGAAGACACTTCACCACCATCATCATGCCGTGGAACGCTATTGATTCTTGTTCTCATATGAGGTTCGAAATAGTACGAGATAAATGTTGATATCTCTTCAACAATATAGGCCTCACATATCGAACCTTCAACATACGCCTTGTTCTTAACCTTTTTCTTGAAATTAAACAAGTACCTGCATTGAATTACAATTCAAGTATTTCCAATTAAGAAAAACATAGAAAAAACTTTTAGATATGAATTCCATTGCAACTGTAATATCTTACCGTTCAAATGGGTACATCCAACTATACCGGACCGGTCCTCCAGCAATTGTGCGTTTTTCTCTAACACGAAGCTTGTCCTTGGTTTTGCGAACCGTGACTCCTCATAAACCAACTCCATATTTTTACGATTACAGTATAAAGCTATATCCAATCTAGCCTTGATGTTGTCCTTTGTCTTCCCCTTCACATCCATGACGGTGTTGAAAATATTCTCAAACACGTTCTTTTCGATGTGCATGATGTCAAGGTTATGGCGGAGAAGATTGGTCTTCCAATAAGGAAGCTCCCAAAAGATACTTCGCTTTACCCAATTATGGGTCAAACCAAAACCAGTAAACTTTTGCTTACCTGATTGAAGGCCAAACACAATGTCACCGTACTCTGATACAACATGATGCAATTCTTCACCAGAAAGACGCGGGGATGCAACATCTTTTTTAACTCTGCCAACAAAGAAATCTTTTCTGTTCTTTCTGAACCTGTGATTAAGTGGCAAGAAGCGACGGTGACAGTCAAAAAAAGAAGCTTTACCTCCGTTTGCTAGCGTGAATGCCTTGTTGTTTTCCATGCAGTATGGACATGCGAGCTTCCCATATGTGCTCCAACCAGAAAGCGTTCCATAAGCTGGAAAATAATTGATAGTCCACATCAAAGCCGCCCTCATAAGGAAATTTTGTTTCCTCGATATATCATAAGTCAGAGCTCCGGAGCACTACAACTGCGCCAGCTCATCAATTAACGGTCGAAGACAAACATCTATATTCTGCCCCGGGCTGCTTAGACCGGGTATGACAATAGATAAAAACATGAACTCCAGCCTCATACACATTCCCGGTGGCAAGTTATAAACTGTGAGTATGACCGGCCAACAAGAATAGGGAGCAGCAAATGACCCAAATGGGTTGAATCCGTCTGCACACAACCCAAGACGCACATTCCTTGATTCAGCTGAAAAGTCAGGATGCACACTGTTAAAGCGTTTCCACGCTTCTCCGTCAGAAGGATGCACCATCACACCATCAACCACATCATGTGTTTGTGCCATGTCATGTGCTCAGCAGTCCTTCGTGACATGAATAACCTCTGTAGTCTAGGTGTGATCGGGAAATATCTAAGTTTTTTATACGCCACTAGAGTCTTTCCCCTGCCAGTTCTGGGTTTGTAACGCGAATGCCCGCATGTCATGCACTCGGTCATCTCAGCATTTTCAAGGTAGTATAACATGCAGAAGTTAGGGCACATGTCAATTTTCTGGTATCCTAAACCGAGGGGTTCGCAGCATAGAAGTTCTCTTTGAGCCTGTTCCCTTCAGGTAAAATGCTTCTTGCCCAATCAATAATTTTTTCATACCCGGCCTCACTCAGCCCGTGATCTGACTTGATGGTGAACACCTATGCCACGGCCAATAATTTATTGTGGTTTGTGCAGCCATCCCATAATGGTTCGTCAGAATCTTTCAACAAATCAAAAAACCTAGTTGCCTCTACATTAGGTTCTTCTACGATTGGACATTGACTGACATTACCTTGATTCATTTTCATTGCATCCATAACCATGTTTCTATAAGGATTAGTGTTGTCATTTGCCGCTTCATGCACGTTGCTACCACTTGAAGTTGACCCAACCATCGTTTCTCTCATTCTCCTATTACTAACAAATACCTCTCCATGTGCATACCAACACTGGTAATCCTCCACAAACCCTTTGTGTAGAAGATGCATCATTACAACATCTGGATGCAGATACTTTTTATTTTGACACTTCCTGCATAGACACCTAATACCGCCTCCAGTAAAATTTCTGGGAACAGATGTTGCGAAATTAATAAAACCCTGAACCCCGTTACAATAATCCATCCTCCGCAATCCTTGGGGTGAATCTAGATACATCCATGAACGATCATCCATGACTTCTATCGAACCTCTATAAAATTATGATGGCATCATGTATATATTAATTAACTAAGTTAGGTAAATAAACTTGTAAATATATTACTTTACCTCGAAATTATCCAACAAACCAATCATAACTTCTCATAAATATTAAATACTCATTATCATTTATCAACGTCCATACAAATTAATATATATTTTTATATATATATATAAATATATATATATAAATTAACAGAAATTACAACTCTGCAATACCATCGATAAAACTTAAAAAGGATCCATTAAGCAAGCTATTAATTATTTCAAAACATAACATGTAATTCCACAAAGTTTTAACAATTTACAAACAAATACAATCTTACAAAATCTAAAACAAACCATAACAGGTATAAAATTATACATTAATAAACTACAAGTTTGTTTGAGAAATAACAATAAAACATGTACATCTACTAATAACAATACTTATACTAAAAAAACAATAAAATTAACATTTAAATGTTAAAATTTAAAAAGATAGAATTACTTACAAAAATTGATAAAATCCGTCGGTAAATCAAAACACGGATGCTGTGACCACAAAACTTCAAGAAATACAACTACTAAGATGAGAAAGATTTTTGTTTGGGGGCGAGGGGGGGCTGGTTATTTGCAGATGGGGAGACTTAGGATTAGGAAGAAGAAGGAGAAATGGGGGAGGAGAATGTCGGAAAGGGATTCATATATTCACTTTTTCCGACGGACTAACACTGTCGGTGAATCCGTCGCTAAATGTCACAGGGAATCGACACGTCACCACACGGACTGCTTTTTTCAAATCCCTCGGTGATTCCGTCGGTATTTTTTGATTGTGCACCTGTCACGTCGCATGTACGGATCTGGCATTCAAATCCGTCGGTGATTCCGTCAGTATTTTTGACGGTGCGGGTCTCAGGGTTTGAATCTGTCGGTGATTCTGTCAGAAAAATCACCCGCCAAACCCCAGCCTCAGGTACTCGCCCTTTTTTCATTAATTCTGAACTTTCCGTCTGTAATTTGGTCGGTAATTACCGACCAAATTACAGACGGAAATATTTCGTCGGTAATTTCAACCGAAATATACCGACAAAAATATTCCGTCAGGGATTTCATTGGTATTTAGCGAATTTCTGGTAGTGACTTGCCCCGTGGAAAATGCTTTTCATAAAAGTGTAGAGAGAAAACGCGTTTCCAGTAGAAAACTACAAATGTGGAAAGTCCAAAGATGATTTTTAAAATTAATCCCTATCAACACCGACAACAAAATTTGAACCTTGCGATTGCAAAGTTAATCCCTATTAACCACTGCTAACTGTTGTTAATTAGAATCTTTGATCCCAATAGGAACAGAGAAAAGACCCAACACTGCTCTGCTGTTGATTTTTTCCAACAAAATACTTCAACTTTCAGAGAGGGACCCGTCATTTCCATAGACTGGTTAGGGGATGATAGAAGTCTACACGTTATTTGATTGAATACATCCATATTCAAATTAAAAAGACTTAACTTCATATAAGAATTTTTTTTTTTTTTGTATATGATAGTGCAAAATATATGTCAATACTAAGATATAAAAAACATTATTTTAAATTAGAAAAAAGACTGAAATATTAAAACAATTCCTAAAAAAATAAGTTAATACAGTTTTTCTAGTAAATGCATATGGTAATGACTATAATATATATAAATATGAACATAAATGCATATGGTAATGACTGTAAATACATAAAAGTGAAAATGACCTACTCGTTTACTGATGACACAGAAGAAAACTCATGCACGTTTTCCTACCGCAATATATCTGGAGATCGCGCAACCATTAGGGTAGACAAGGCAGGAGACTTACAGAGAGAGAGAGAAGGGAGCTGCAATCTATAGGAAAGAGGCTCGCTGCTTGGGACCCTATCTATACAGAGAGTGCCCACTGATCTCCCTCAGGTCAGCACTATCTAGTTTTGTTCTTTGAAAATCTAGAACGATGTTTTGGATTTGGTTTCAGCTCTTCAGACATTACAAGGTTCAATATATGTATAAGCATTCTACCCATGCATAAAGTTTACCTTTTCCCTATAAAGGGGCATGGTGTGTGTAGTTCCTTTTTTGTTTATTATTATTTTTTAAAGAACTAAACTAGGTCCGGTCTGGTTTAATTTTTAATACAATTTAAGCAATTGAATATATAGGAAGATTGTTAACGAGTCAGAAGAAGACAAGTAGAGAAGGAGAAAGTGTGTTATAGTGAAAGAGGGAGATGAAAGTTGAGTGTTGGATCGAGAGGTTATCAGTAGACTGTAAAATGAAAGGAAAAACCTAAAACTCAAGATTGTAAATGGTACTGTAACTTTAATATTTTTAAAATTCCGAGTTAAAGCCTCGAAAAGGCAAAAACAATGACCAGGACTAGAATATACAATAATAAAAAAAAATCCATCCCTAATTTATATTAATATCAATAGTGGTGCTTTTGTCTTGAAAATATGTCAGAAAAAATAGATCATGCTTTGTGAGTGTTTTTATTCAAATTGACTTATAGTTTTTAAATAGATTAGAAGATGTTTTAGAGTTAAAAAATAGATTTTTATGGTATTTTTAAAATATTTTTAAATAAAAATATATTAGAATTTAGGATTTTAAGATACAAAAACTTTGACAATGAAAAATATTATAGTTAAAATTATAAATAACTAAAAAAAACATATAATATTTTTTTAACAATGATTAAACTTATAATTCTTTATCAATTAGTTAGTTAATCTATCTGCACTTGTCACTAACAATAGAAAATCCCTATTGCAATAATTACAGAAAAGGAACAAAAGTTTTTTAAAAATAGAATTGTTCATTGATTAAGAATTTGTATATAAGACATGACTTATGAGATCTGACTTTTGATTTTAAATAATAATTCATAACTTATTTTCTTTCTTTGTATTTTGAAAATGAAATATCTTCATCTTTGTATATAGCTGATTTTGACAAATTTTAAATAAAAATTTGTAAAAACAATATCTTCATAAGTTTTTGTTTTTATTTTTTTCAAACCATTATTTATTCATCTTCTCTTTTTTTCTTTATATATATAAAAAAAACATTGTACGGCTCCTTATAAAATACTATTTATTAGAATAGTGTTTTGTCTTTTTTTTTTTGTTTCGATCTTATACTGAGACAAGTGCTCACTAATGCCAATCTCGACGAAAGAGCTTTGTTTTGCATTGAGCCGTGTAAAAAGATGATTCTAAAGTAAGTTTTTTTAAATAAAAAAAATTACATCCTTCAATATTAGATTTATCAGAGATTGGATTTTATAATTTTTATTAATTTATTTTTATAAGGTTATCCAAGTTTTATTACCTAGACCACGGGTTTAACAGATCAACTCGATTGAGTTGAGTTTTGTTTCTTCATATTATTTATTTTTAAAAAAATCATCCTTCATCTTTGGGGTGATTGGGAATTAAGTTTCGTTATTTGTTTTAAATTACTTTTTATAATATTATCCACATCTCATGACTCAGGTCACAGGTTAAGCTTGTTAACCCGGGTTTATTCGAGTCATTTTTTATATTTTTTAAATCAAATCTTATTTCAATTTTATCTTTCAATACAGGGTTGATTATAAATTAAACTTTATAATTTATTTTAATTTGCTTTATATTAAGTTATCTCGGTTTCATGACCCAAGTTGACTTGAGTCAAGTTTTTCTATTCTTTTTTTAAATGATTTTTTAATTTTATTATTCAACACTAAGTTTATTGGAAATTAAGTTTTATTATTTGTTTTGATTTATTTTTTATAAGGTTATTATGATCTCATGATCTAGCAAGTGGACTGACAAGTTAACTTAGACTTATTTGAATCAATTTAATAGATTTTTATTTTAGTATTTATATAAAAAAAAAATATGATCTTGAACTTTTATTATGAGGCAAACTATATTTTTACTAGTAATTTGAGTTACTTTTGACCTTGAAATTAAATGAATCACATTAAATTAATTTTTATATGGTTTAATTTTTATTTTTTTTTACTAGAAAAAAAACTAGCAATGTCTAAATAGTTTTTAATACATTAAAAAAATGATCTAGCGTGCTAAAAATCTAGTTACACCTAATATTGGTCCCACCAAAATACATGTTTTTAAATTACGTTAATTTTAACGTAAAATTTATCAAATCCCATTACATAAATTTTACATACTTACTCCTATCGTTAATACTTAACTCGATCATTTTTTTGCACCCTCGATACTTCATCATTTAATTTAGAATTCTTAAATTTACTCACGAATTTATAATGCTAATTTGTTCTGATAAATAAATTAATAGCCTCCAAGTAATGCATCTAGAAGATGAAAAATAATAGATTGAGCTGAATCATCGACCCAAATAACATTACTTAATAGTTAATTAGGAGGATTTTATGCATAGTTTTAAATGATGTTCCTTCTTGATCATGACAATTCATCGAGAAGCAAAAATGGCAGGACTAAAAAATTTGAAAATTAAATATTTTGTATACTAACTAATTATATAAAATTTTTCACATAAATTGATGTGTTAAGTGATGATAACTACTGAAGCGATTGAGTGTACATGCGTTCCAAAAATATTAAATGATTGATTAAGAGTAATTACAATAGTTCACACATGAAATTTTCGAATGATTTTCATATAGCATTGCTCTAAAAAATTTACATGGACAATTATAGTCCTTTAGTTGTATGGAAATAAAAATGTCTTAATTTTGTGAAATAAGATAGAAATTACTATATTAGTTAAGTAAAATATATCTTAAAATTGCCTTGTTATTACTCTCTCCATATTTACACACACCTTCCATTCATTCTTGGTTTGTTTCCCCGAACGTGCAGATCACTGGAAAACGAGAAGCTTACTGCAATAACTTCGTACTTGAAAAACAATGAGCACGCAAGTGGATCAGATAATGGAAGACGATAGGGAAAGTGTTCCAAATAAAGGAAAAGATATAGCAATTACTATCTCATGTGTTTCAAACATCAAACCCAACACTGGGATGACTGGAGATATTTTGACACAGCTACTAATTAAGATGGACTCGGTGACCTCTCAACAGGACGGGGCTGAGTGTTGTATCTACAGGGTGCCCAATTCGTTTCGAAAGGTAAGACCGGAAGCCTTCACTCCACAACTGATTTCA
Source organism: Populus davidiana (assembly GCA_030145905.1). NCBI lineage: Eukaryota > Viridiplantae > Streptophyta > Magnoliopsida > Malpighiales > Salicaceae > Populus > Populus davidiana. The sequence continues at coordinate 4,571,549 of CM057805.1, forward strand.
ATAGGTCCTCTTCACCGCGGCAATGAAGGACCAAAGGACATGGAACAGCAAAAATTGAGATATCTCAAAGAGTTTTCTGAACGGGATGGGATGGGTAAGAAGAAAATCGAGGATCTTTTGATCTTCATTAAGGGTGAAGAATGGAATATCCGAGCCAGTTATTCAGAGAAGTTCAGCGAAATTACAAGCAGTGATTTCATAGAGATGATTCTGTTGGATGCAGTCTTCATCATTGAGTTTTTTAAGGATTCAAATGATGATGGAAATGCGGGAACGTCCCACAATGGACATTCTGAACGTGTTAAGCCGTGGATGATATTTGACATACGAGAAGACTTGATGCTACTTGAAAACCAACTACCTTTCTTCATTATTCAGGAAATATATGATACCGTCTATCGCAAAGCCGTGGGTGAAAAACCGTATATTCCTTTTCTTAAACTTGCTGCCGTTTATTTTGGAAAGTATTTTTCACAAGGGATGAAAGACACCGAGTGGTATGTACAGGGAAGCAGGCATTTCACTGATTTAATAAGGAGTTTTATGTTGAATGGAGCCATTCCGCGAAGTTATAGTTTTGATCGTATCAAGCTGAAATATAATGCCGTCATGCTTCGCGAGGCAGGGGTGAAGTTTCAGGTAACCGAAGACAAATGTTTGGTCAACATAACATTTGAGGAAGGAGTGTTGAAAATACCACGCATGGAAGTTGATTACTGCTTCGAACGTGTAGTACGAAATATCATGGCCTTGGAGCAGTGCCGCTACCCGTATGAAGCTTACGTATGCAGTTACATTAAGTTTATGGATCATCTTATCGACAGTGCAGAAGACGTGGGTTTGCTAGTCCGAAAGGGAATCATTCTCCACCGGCTAGGTGACGATGCCGCAGTTTCAAATGTGATTAATAAGCTTTGCGAAACAATCACGGACACTTACACGTTTTATGATGATATCTGCAAAAAGATGAATGGCCACTATGAGTACCGCTTGAACCATATGAAGGCAAACTTGAGACAGGTATATTTCCCCACTGTTTGGAGAGGTACGGCAACTGTTGCAGCAGCTATCCTCCTGATCCTCACTTTGATACAGACTATCACTTCCGCAAAATCGGTATTCTAGGATTTTATCTCGTTTAGTTTCATTATTCCTACGTATGATTGATGTGATTGTTATTGTTAATTTCCTTTGAAGATTGTTTTTAAACTCTGGGTATGTGTATTTCTGAACTAATAATGTTGTTGCAAATTCTTGTTGTATTGTCCTTAAATTGAGTTTGTACTTGTTTCCTCTCAAAATTCTCTTCTTAATTTTAAGATCATCAATTCCAGCTTAAATGATGCTGAAGAGTTAGTGCATGATCTCAATTTCAATATCCCCAGCTTACCTAACAACGAATTTAACAAAAACCTGAAAATCAAAGAAATGAACAACGACAGATAAGAGGCAGGAAGTGATCACAGGAGGAAGAAGAAGAACCAAATCTTTATTGTCTCACGGCGGGCTTAATAAATTTGCATACTGATCATAGAAAGTAGAACAAAGAAAATAGTCCAAACCTTTCTTCCTCTTCTTGTCTTCATATCTTCATATCTTCATGACATATTCCATAGTTTCACTTGTAACTCAACCATTTAATTCTGTTAGATGAGATCTTCCTTCGGGCACAAGGCTATATACGGGCAGTGCAGTTAACGAGCAACATGTTCTTCCCTTTCCTTTCATGGCTCATGGCCACAGGATGCCTCTATTGGACATGGCCAAGCTATTTGATTCTCGAGGCCCAAAGACTACCCACTAACCCTCTTAATGTGCTTCTTCTCTGCATAACAGTCCACAGATAAAAAAAATAAAAAAAGTTTTGAAATACTTGAAACTTGTTAGTTAATATGTTTTGTAGGGAATTGATTGATAATATATAGCATTAATTTTATTCATATAAATATATTTAATTTATTAATAAAAATTTATTTATTTTTAATATTTATTAGTTATTTTATTAATAAATCTAATATTTAATTAATGAATCTAGAGTAAAGATAAAATTTTTTGGATAAAAATATTTTGAAAAAAAAATTATAAAGTTGTTATAATTATAGGATTCTTATTACATCAAATAATTGTTTCTAAATGTTCTTGGTCAATACTTTATTAAGACTGGATATTAATTAGAGTTGTTGAGATTTATATATTTTATGTTTTTTTTTTTTTTATAAAATGAAGCAATTATTTTCATAAACTGAGATATGAGAGTTACATAGAACTAATATGTTGGTGTTTGTCAAATGACTTGCATACTGAACTGACTCACATGAAAAATTCATATGTAGACATCACTTATGTCCATGAAAAAACTCATGTTACAGTTGTGTAAGTGATTCTTAGACTTAAGATCATTGAATTATCTTATATGAAGAGTGTTATGTTTTTTTTTTTAGTTTAACGTGGGTGTCCGGGCCAGCTTGCGCGTACCTCGACTAATCCCACAGGTCCTAAAGTTAACGACCATGTAAGCCTCCAGTGGCCATCATATGAGCAACCCAGGGCTTGAACCTGAGACCACAAAGGGTAACAAATGGGTGTTATGTTTTGATCATGTTATTTGTTGTCCTAATCAAGGGTAACAAATGGGTAAATATTAGGTATAACATGAACTATATGAATTCATCACCTTAGATGAATTATGAAAAATATATTTATCTGTTATCAAATAGTATTAATTGTAAATCATTGTGCAAGATAAAATAAAATTAAAAAAGAGTTTCAAATTATATTCAAATAATCAATAACTATGATGTTGAGAACAAACATGATTTTATAAAATAAACATGCTCAATGTTATAATGTTTAAATCAAAACATTGTTGATAAAGGGATAATAATTTCATTAAAAAACTATTAAGTCAAACCACTTATGACTTTCCTAGTATTTGGAGAATCATGACAGGTTGTTAAACATTATACTTCATCTTCAAATATAAATCAATCAATTATTGAATTGATAATAAATTAATTTATTTAATCCTATTTTGTTTAGGATTATGATTTATATTTAAGTCAACTTATTAGGGAGCCTAATGGATCATATACATAAGAATCATTAATCAGAAATTAAAATGAGATGATTAATCAAGTGTGACTTTATTGTAAATAAGTTTTAGAAATTAAGGACTAGAGTATAATTTATACATTGAATTACAATTATAGACCTAGAAAAATCAAGTAAGGACTTGATTGAATAAATTTTTAAAGTTAGCCTAAAATAATATATGTGATATTAATTAAGAGAAAAATTGATATTTTATAGCATTCTAAGGTGTAGCAATCTCTCCCCTAAAAGGATTTAGAAGATTTTTTATTGGTGGTTCATATGAATTACCATTAGAAACCGGATATATGGACGACTTGTGATTTGCGATAACTCAGTCTTGAAACAAATATTCAAAGCTGAAAAGAACAGTTAATCTTCAAGTAATTTTCACAAAAACCTAACAAACTCCAACTTTTCATGGCTTTCCATAGGCACTCCTGCAAGCAGCACCTCCCCAACAAAGACAATCCCTCATGCTATTGGCTGGTAACGGCATCCAACGCTGCCGCTAATAGTGGGCAGAGAGCCAACTACAAGTAGAAGACAAGAAGAAACGAGAGGGGCAGCATTACGATTCTGCCCATAGTGTCCTTTAAGGGGTTTTTGGGATATAACTATTACTATACCCTTGCCACTTATATTTAATTACAAATGGATTTAGAGGTTTAATTTATGCCTACAATTTATTACTTATTACAATTTGATTTTTTGGATAGAATTATGATTCTTTATCTTTATATATAAAAATTTTGATTTTATATTTTAAAATTAAAACTCTAGATTAAATTAATTATATAATTAATTTTTCTAATAGGATTAGGATTGAATAAAAATGTTTCATTAAAAAAATTTATATTTTATAATATTCTAATAGGATTAGGATTTAATTAAAAAAAATATTTTTTCTAAAATAAAATGAGATTTATTAAGTCATAAAATTTTATTTATTTGATCCTAAAATAGTTTAGGATGTTAATAAGAATTTTAATATGATTAAATTTCTTATTAGATTTTTTTTTAAAATATATTTTTAAAAGACATTCTTTATTAAATAAAATTTATTATATTTGGAAAATTATCAAATTTAATTTAATTAAATATTTCTAAATATTAGAAATATTATTTAAAAAATTACATATAAAGCCAATAATTAGAATCGAAGCATGCAATAATAAATAGACATTAAACACCAATTTGATTGTGTTTTTATGATTGAATGGTTATAATAATATATAGCACTTGTGTCTCCTATTTTTTCTCTATTATTATTTTGTGTTGTAATTTTTTTTTTTCATATAATTCCCTTTGAATGTAACTCGAGGTTTTCCTATACAATTATATAAATGTTATATAATTTAGAAATATAAGAATTTAAATTAAAAAATCTATTTTTTAATCTAAGAAGAAAGAACAACGAAAAAAGATAAAATCATGGTGCTCACAAAAAACTTATCAAGATTTGCAACAGTTACCTAAATTTTAACCATCTAATTCCTTTTAATGCCCAAAGAAAATTTGTTTAGATATATTCATAACCATACAAATAGAATAGCATTTTAGGGGTTTATATTTATATATAATTGTTATGTACAAATTTGTTTTTGTCACAAACATTTTTTTATTTGTTTGTGTATGGAATACTTCATCATAGATCCTTAACACAATATCTTTATATGGGTCACTCCATCTTGAACCCCACCAACAATATATCCAATAATAGTAACTAACATATAAGGAAATAACACGTTCTTTAATGTTTGGAGAGGTACGGGTACTGTTGCAGCAGCTATCCTCCTGGTCCTCACTTTAATACAGACTATCACTTCCGTAAAATCGGTATTCTAGGATTTTATCTTGTTTAGTTTCACTATTCCTACGTAATGATGGGCTGGATTGTTATTGTTTATATTGCCGTTTCATTTTGGGTTTGTGTAGTTTTGAACTAATAACATCGTATCAAATTCTTGCTGTATTGTCCTAAAATTGAGTTTGTACTTGTTTCCTCTCAAAATTCTCTTCTTTTAAGATCATCTTCACATTAAACGAAGCTGAATAATTAATGCATGATCTCGGTTTCAATATCCCCAGTTCACCAACAATGAATTTATCAGGTTTTATACATTGTTGATCACTTTTTCTCTTGTTTAATACCTGGGTATTTTTATTTTTATTTTAACATTAGATATGAACCTTAAAACGTCTAGAATATGTGTCGTGTTTAATGACAAAATTTATTTCTGTTTCACGGTTTAAAATGGCAGAGTTTAATTCTAGCAGCAACGGTTTTCCGTATCTCTTACATAAATAGGGGATAGAGGGACTGTTTAGAGACATAGAAACTGAGCAAAGCTTCTATCCACTACCTTCTTATACTCTCTTTTCTTTTTTTTAGTAACTGTCACGGGATGACGTTGAACGACACGCTAAAATGTTTTCTAAGAGGTATTATTGAAAAGAAAAAGGTTTTGGATTTTCTTGTAATTCATTTTTGGATCCCGCACAAGAAAAGAGAAAATACAAAAAATAAATAAAAATTAAAAAAAAATTAAAAAAAAATTATAAATAAATAAATAATATATCAAAAAAATAAATATATCAGTGAAAAGAGGATGTCAAAGCGCCCAAACAATGGCCAAAAAAAATGGTTTAGGAGGTTCAAAATACAAATTTTGAAATTTGACAGTATATCATTGACCGGTGAGAGCCAAGTTGATCGATTAAGAAAATTTTATTTGAGGAAGAAAGTACAAAATCAAATATTGATAGACTCAATTAAATTTTATTAAAGTTTTAATTGAATTTATGGAGGGTTGATTGCAGAAAAAAAAATGTTTTAAAGCCAATTTGGGTTTTAATTGGAAGGAATTAAAGTTCTAGGATAAAATTATAATTTTGGAGAGTTGATTTGGTCAAATCAGGGGCTTAATTACATAAATATTGAAGTTTAGGACCAATTACGGACTTGATTGAAGAAATCTGAGACTAAGGACAAAACTACAAAACGCGCATAAATTGAAGGATTGACTTGTAATCGAACACTTTGGTGCCAGTTTTCATTTAAATGAAACCACGCATTTTAAGCAAAACGACGCTGTTTCATGCGTTTTTTTTTTTTTTAAAAAAGAGATGAAATGGTGCCGTTTTGAGGCGGCACTGTTTCTTCTTCTTCTTCTTCCCCTAGACGTGCAGTAGGGGAAGAGAAGCTTTTTTTGTTTTCTTCCCCTTGTTTCTTCCTCGCTCCCCATGTGCCCTGTTAAAACCAAAACCGGACGCCACCCACACCTCCTTATGATGAGAAGATAGAGAAGTCGTGCCCCGCAAGTGACGCCTCCATTGGCCACCTCAACCGGCGCCGCAGCAGTGTAGGAGACGTGTGCCCCATGCATGGGCAGCGATGGGACGGGGCAAGGTCAACCCTGCTCCCCCTGCCCCTATAAATAGTGACCTGAAAGGAAGAAGAATGAGGGGGAGAAAACGGCAGAAAACAAGGGGGGGAGGAGAAAAAAAGGAGGGAGACCGAGAGAGAGAGACCGATAGTTTCTTGGATGAAGAAAGGAGAGACCGAAAGAGAGAAACATAAGGGTTTTTGAGAGAGAAAGGTGAAGAGAAGAGGAGAGAAAGAGAAGATAACGGGGAGACAAAATATAATTTCAATTACATTGAAAAATGATTCAAATTAGAAAGTATTGACTTTAGTCCCATATAACTTGACAGATCAAGAATTTACAAAAAAAAATAATGAGCATAGTCTAACTCAATGTTTTTAAAATGGGGATTACTGTGTTCTTATTTTTTTTAAGATATTCACATTAAAATTATTCAACTAAACTTTATTTTATTCAAGCTTCCTTCTATGATTCTTATAAGTTCTTGTCTATGAAACAAATATTTTGTAGAGAAAAATGCCAAAAAAAAAAGGAAGCACGTTAATAAGGTAAAGACATTTTAATTAAAGAGATCCTTTTTTTAATTGTACTTCAAGTCGTCCTGATTTTTTTTTATCTTTATTCTAATAAATTTTGGTTTTTATTGAATTAAGAACCCATATAAAAATTGTTGAAAAAACTTATATGAATAAAAAATAGATATATGGAATTATACAAGAAAAATATTTTGTTTCGATAGAATTTAAATTATTACTTTTCTTATAAAAACAATTTTATTGTTGTATAATTAAATAAAATAATTTTGAAGAGCCACTCACAATACAAGATTAAATATCTTAATATATATTTATCTCTTAACTTCTCAACTCAATTAGTGTTAATAATTTATTTACTATTTATTGATATATATGATTCTTGGTTTATTTTATTAAAAAAGTGGTCATATACATTCAAAAAGAAAAGAAAAGTGAAATATAACCTATATGGGTGTGAAAAAAGTTTTCTTGATTCTTCTTATCAAACTCATACATTCTCACAAAAAAAAAAAAAAGTGTTCATATACTTTCATAAAGAAAAGAAAAGAAAAGGAAAGAATAGAACAGAGAAGTGAATTATGCTAAGATCCTAACAAGCTAGGGATAAAGTGTATAACAAGTTATTCTTAATTAGTTAGCTTCTGGCGGTCTGCATGCAATCCCTAACATACCAAGTTATAAGAGGATTAAGTACATGTAAAACTAGGTTAATGACAACATTTAAAAGGGTTTTTTTTCTTTTTATTGTAAAAAAAAAAACTCTTAATCCCGCACGTGGAGAGTGTGACTGTTTGATCATTTAGAAAAAAAAAATTACTATAAAATTGCTTTTAAATATATCTATCTAACTTACAAAATGCATATTGTATGTCTCAAAATTCTTTTTCTCAACGCCATAAAAATACTATATCATATGTGATGTGATATTGTTTTTAATTTTTTTTTGTGAAAAGCAGATCATGAGAGTTGAAAAGGTAAGGATGTCTTTATTCTTCTTATTAAACTCATACAGTCTTAAAAAAGAAAAAGAAAAAAGTGGTCATATACATTCAAAAAGAAAAGAAAAGTGAAATATAAACCCATATGCGTGTGAACTAAGGTTGTCCTGATTCTTCTTATCAAACTCATACATTCAAAAAAACAGAAGAAAACAAAATGGTCATATACTTTCAGAAAGAAAAGAAAAGAAAGAAAAGAGAAGTGAATTATGCTAGTGTCATGCTAAGACCCACCATTGATGGGAAACATATTCAATAAGAACAATAATTCAAAAGTTGCTTTTTATAAATAACTTGGGATAATAATAACAATAAGTTAAAATAATCTTAAGTTAAAAATATGCTTGATGAAAATGATTTGAATCAATTTTTTGAAGAAGAGAAGCAGTATAAGAAGAATCTATAAATTAAAAGTAAAAAAAAAAAAACTTAAATCAATTTACGAAATTCATACAAAACAGAATCTAATAAACAATCCTCTTTATTATTGTGATTTTCAATTACCAGCCCTTGCATATATATTTGGCGCAACCATTTGGCTTGGTAAGAGCAAGAGAGAGAGAGAGAGAGAGAGAGAGGCCGCAATATACAGGAAAAGAGGCTCGCTGCTTGGGAACATAGATATAGAGATACAGTCGTCTGATCTCCCTCAGGTCAGCATTAACTTGTTTTGTTCTCTGAAATGTCTAGTTTTTTTAGATTTTATGTTTTGGAATTGTTTTGAGCTCTACAGACATTACGTGCATGGTTCAATATATGTATAAGCATTCCAAGCTGACTTCATCTTTCTTTGAGATAGTGCCAACATCATTTTCAATTCAATAACGAAACACAATTATCAAGTTAGCTTTTAGTTAATCCATTTTAATAATAATAATAAAAAAACTTAATTTATCCAAACCAATAGGGTATAAAATTTACATAATTTAGTTTACCAACTTGTTTGATTGATTGTAAAGATTCGGAGTAAAAAAAAACGAATAAGAAATCAAAAAAATTCAGAAAATGACAATTTTCTATTCAAATTACTGGGATTCATGTTAGGTCATCCAGACTCAAATTCCATTCGTAAAAGACTTGTGCAGTTTTTTTCATGGATTATTATCTAGCAATTTAGAATTTTTATTTTAAAAAAATAGCGTCGGGCCAACTCTTTGGTTTGCAACTTACTTATCTTATTATTATTATTTTTTTCAAATTTATCATTTTTTTTTTTTTTTTTTCAAGTAGAAGTCCAAGATTTGTACAAACAAATGTAGTAAAAGTTCAAGATTTGGACAAATGGATGCCCAGAATTTGAACATCCTTGAAGTTTGCTAACCTTCACAAATTTCTTTTTTGTTTTCTTGGGTAACGGAGCAACCTCAAAATTTGTTGTTCTCAATAGAGGAATCTGCATATTTTTTTTAAAAAAGAAAAAGGATTGCATTGATAAAATGATAATTTATAAGAGAGATAAAATATAATAGATGCTTACCCTTGGTAGATTTTAAAAGGTGAGGTAATGTATTAAGATGAGAGGGATGGAAGGAGGAGTGAAATAGAGTGTAGGAGACAGATGAAAAGAGAATTAGTTCGAATTTAAAAGAGATTGATTTAGAGCAGAAGAGGTGGATATGAAGAAAAAAATGTATGTTTAAGTGATAAAGAGAGAGAAAAGAATGAGTTTCATTGAGGGGGATATATAGAGAAGAAGAAAATGAGTTCGAGGAAGAGAGGTAGAAAAAAGAAGAAGAAAGAAAGTGTTATTGGTGAAAGATATAGAGTCGTAAAAAAGGACATGAAAGTTTGAGTTTTATGTAGAATAGAGAGATTATTGATAGAGTGTACATGAGAAAAAAAATAAAAAAGTGTTATTGGTGCTACTAAATTCAGGAACATAAAATGTCATGAATAAAAAAGTGCCTTAATTTTGTGAAATAACACAGAAATTACTATATTAGTACATATATCTAAAAAAAAAATCAAAATTGAGCTATATATATACCCCTTCCATTCATTCTTGGTTTGTTTCACCGAACCTGCAGACTGGAAATGAATAACGAATTTGAAGAAGCAAGAGCATCAAATGGGGAAGATTATGATATGACTAGAGATATTGTGACAGCGCTTAACAGTATGGTGGATTCGTGCATACCTCAACAGGACCTGTCTGAGTGCTGTATCTACAAGGTGCCCAATTTGCTTAGAAACGTAAAACCGGAAGCCTACACTCCACAACTGATTTCAATAGGTCCTGTTCACCACGGCAATGCCAAACTAGAGATCATGAAGAGGGAGAAATTGATATGTTTTAGAGAGTTTAAAGAGAATAAGTTAAGTGACGAAAGAATTATGGATCTTGTGAACATCATTCGGAATAAAGAAAAGAATATCCGACAATATTATTCAAAGAACTTCAACGAAATTGGGAGCAGGGATTTCATAGAGATGATCCTGCTGGATGCCGTCTTCATTATTGAGTTTATAAAGGAGTCAAATGATGTTGATGGTCCTAAGAATTTAGAGCCTTGGATGATGTTCGACATAAAAGAAGACTTGAAGCTACTTGAAAACCAACTACCTTTCTTCATTATTGAGGAAATATATGACGAGGTCAATCGCGCTCGCCAAGAGATACCAAGCATTCCTTTTCTCAGTCTTGCTGCGTTTCATTTTGGAAAAATTGCGTTTTCAGAAGTGGTAAACACCGACCCGAAAGTAAAGGGAAGCAGGCACTTCACTGATTTACTAAGGAATTTAATGCTGGATGGAGTCATTGAGAGAAGTTTTACTTGTCATACTGTCAAGCTGAAATATAGCGCCGTCATGCTTCGCAAGGCAGGAGTGAGGTTTCGGGTCGCCAAAGAGAAATGCATGGTTAACATAAGATTTGAGAAAGGAGTGTTGGAAATACCACGCTTGGAAGTTGATTACAGCTTCGAACGTTTTGTACGAAATATCATGGCCTTGGAGCAGTGCTACAAACCGAATGAAGCTTACATATGCAATTACATTAGGTTTATGGACAATCTTATCAACAGTGCAGAAGACGTGGATTTGCTAGTCAGAAAGGGAATCATTCTCCACTGGCCAGGTGACAATGCCGAACTTTCAAATATGTTTAACAAGCTTAACGAAAATATTGGAGACAATTCCAGTACTTGTTATGATGATATCTGTCGTAAGATGAATGGCCACTATGAGCACCGATGGAACCATATGAAGGCAAACTTGCGACATGTATATTTCCCCACTGTTTGGAGAGGTACGGGAACTGTTGCAGCAGCTATCCTCCTGGTCCTCACTTTGATACAGACTATCACTTCAGTAAAATCGGTATTCTAGGATTTTATCTTGTTTAGTTTCGTTATTCCTACGTAATGATGGGCTGGATTGTTATTGTTTAGATTGCCGTTTCGGGTTTGTGTAGTTCTGAACTAATAACATCGTATCAAATTCTTGTTGTATTGTCCTAAAATTGAGTTTGTACTTGTTTCCTCTCAAAATTCTCTTCTTTTAAGATCATCTTCACATCAAACCTAATATAAAATGAGTAAAATGATTGGTGATGTAACAATCCCATTTCTGGGACTATCACATCAATCATAAAAAGGGAGAACATGGTGAGTTTTTTTTTCCGCTTTCGTACCGAAATTTCGACAAAGTCTTTCTTATACTAAAAGGTCTCACGTTACACATCCATTATTCACTACTTATACACATTTCAATCATATCACATCTCAAACATCATATTATTCAAGATTACAAACACAATATTCCAAATATTCATCCTATAAGGTCGGACATAATTTTAATTCTTAAATAAAAGAAATGAACATACATTAATACAGTTTACATTCAGACATCGCTTTAAAGGATGCTACAACAATTCAAGTCATATAGTTCATTGAAGGGCAAAACACATCGATGTTCATTTAATTTTTTTATATAACATAAAAACTAGAAGATCTAGAATATTACTCTTGTCATGAATATGATGAACCTGTAACAATATAATATTTAGAAATAATTATATTAAAAGCAATAATGTTTTAGAGAAGAGAAAACAATAATACATAAATACATATATTCAATGCTATGAATTATCATCATTTTGTACAATTCCCGTCCAATGTTTCTAAGTGCATTGTTTTGAGAATTATTAAATAATTCCCTCCTCCCTTTTTATTCCACTATTTTAACCAATATTCGCCACTTTAGGGTTGGAGGGATAATTCCTTTAAGGTGTTGAACCACATTTCATTAACATTTTCAATCATGCTCCGTCAAGGATACCATCATAATACTTCTTCCCCAAATCTTGAAAGGAAATGCCAACACTAATGAGTTTCATTAGTGTCATTAGTCACCCATATCAGGACCGATTAATTAAGTTCATTATAATACCGACATCAAAGCAAACGATTGATGTCATTGACCATTTCCAACCCGAAATGGTCAATCAATTTTTTCCATAACATATTGGAATATATCTGGGAATGTCGATGTCAAGATTCTTGACATCATTAGCTTTCACATCAGAAATAACTAATCAAGTTTCATATGAATACCGATATCGATGTCATTAGTCAATATCATTAACTATTCTTATCCTAAATAGTTAATCAAGTCCATTGTCCCTTGTTTTTAGGGATGGTCATGCCGATGTTAGTAAACCTTACTAGTATCATTAGCCTCCGTACTCGGGATTGGCTAATCAAGTTCAAGAAGAGATTATCAATGCAATCCCATAATATAATTCATGTTCTTAACCAAACCAATTAGTCAAATCCATTTTAATTCCTCATTTATTTTGCTTTATCTCCTCTCTTTGTGGGTTCACCCATAGATTTACAATCCAAGAATCAAACAGATTATTAAAATCATCGTTATGTAAAAATGTATAGGTATAGATCATCTACCTATTGCAAAAGCTCAGCTCACACTCCCTTGTTGTTGTTGTATCCCTCCTACAGCTCCTCTTGATGATAATTTGAATTTCACTTCTCAATTGATTGAAAAATTTCAGCCCATTTCTCCTTGCATTCAGCTGGCCCTCCATTTTTTTTTCTTCATAATTTCTTCATTTGTTTCTTACCAATTCTTTTGTCAAGTGATGTTTTCTCCTAACAACTTATCTAAGATTGTAAAATTTTGCTAAGTTTAGTCTCTCTTTCTTAAATTTTGATAGAAAATCTAAAATCCTCCACTTTTTTATTAGTGTGTGCTACTGGTTTCAAGGAGAAAGAAATGGGTATTTATAGCCTTGTCGCACGTGTGCGGCGTCGCGGCAAAAATAACATAGTTTTTCCATTTTCTTAATCTATAATGTAAATCTATCTATATCTATGGGGATACAACAAAAATATTGTCTTTTATTGGTAGAAAATGGAATGGGAGTCGCCACCTAGTATTTTGGTCACTAGGAACCCTAACTGGTCTCAGAGATCGGGTACGGGGACTGGTTGCGTAAAGGGAAGGTATTAGCACCCCAAATACGCCCTACCTAAGGTAAGCTGCATTGTTTTATTGTCTGATAAAAACTAAGGTATTTTCGTGGTTTCCTAGTTGTTGGTCTGTCTATGGTTCAAGAAAAATCCTCCTCGGTAATAAAGGCTTTATCTTATCGGGTAAAATCCTAACCGTTCTAACGTCCATACCAAAATTTCATTAATAATATTTAGGAATACGTTTTACGTATAAATTCATAATCCCAAATACTAAAAGAAAACAAAAAAAAGATTTTTTGAATTTTTGAAATATTGGCCTAGTTCTCATGGCTTAAATAAACTGGTTATTAAAGCCAAAATGCATGCTAATACATATATTGTTTTGAAAATTTTCTTTGTTGTGTGAAAATATGATGTTATAATATTTATATATATATATTGGAGAGACTAGGCCGTATGCATGAAAACAAAACCCTTTTTTGGAAAATATTTATTTTTTGATGTTTTAACAAAAATCGGGTATTTTAATACTGAGTTTGTATTCTTACGGTATAAAAATACAACCCAATATTAATCCACTTTGATAAAAATATGCAGAAAAATCAACAACATTTTTAGGGACTTTTTAGAATTTTTTTGAAAGCAAAAACATTTTTTATTCTGAAAATCTTTGATATTTTGACGAAAACCGGGTATTTTTAACACTGGTTTTGTATCTTTACGGTATAAAAATACAAACCAACATTAAACCATTTTGACAAAAACATGCAGAAAAATCAACAATATTTTTTAAGATTTTTCAAAATATATTTTTTTAAAGAAAAAATATACATATATATATATACATATATAATATAATATATTATAATATATAATATAATAATACACACACACACATATATATATATATATATATAATTCACGTCCTGCGTGAACAGTAGGACGTGAATTATATTTCACGCCTACTGTTCATGCAGTGAACAGTAGACAGGGAGGAAGAAGAAGAAAAAGGAGGAAAGGAAAAGGAAGGAGGAGGAAAGGAAGAGGGGCTCACTTGGCCGAAGAGGTTGTGGCTGCTGCGATGAGGTGGTTCAGCCGGTGGTTGCAGCGGTGGAGTTGGAGGAAGACGGCGTCGGTTTCCTGTTGCAGAGGAAGAAAGAAGAAGAAGAAAAATCTGCAGAAATTGGGCGAAAATGCTGGTTTTTGGCTGACTTTGGACCTGAATGTTTCAACCCTCAGATCATCAAATCCGACTCTATTTATAGGCTGTGGAAGAGGGCAATCGTGTCTACTTTGGGGAAAAATTTCAGCCCTTGATTCAGTTGGGAAGCATCTCAACCGTTGGCTCAAAGTGTGCACCTCGAGCTGCCAAATTTGGCAGCTCCAGGCTGTGAACTGCCCGAGGTGGCCACTTTGAGCCACTCACCGGAGCCGTTTATGACTTTTTCGACCCGACCTGATCATTCTCCGGGATAAAGGGGTTGCATGTGGACATGTTGGTGTATGTTGTGTCGGATTTGGAGGCCACACGAGCCGGAAAACGCGCCTGGAAAGCAGCCACTCAGGTAGCTTTTTGAGGAAGAAAGTGAACAGTAATTTAAGGCACCTTTTCCAAATTGGTCCCTAGTTTCGGATTTTCTCAATTAAGTCCCTAATTGGCCATTAAACTTCAATATTTATGCAATTAAGCCCCTGATTTGACTTAATAAATTCCTAAAAATATATTTTGGCCCCGGAACTTAAATTTCTTCTAATTAAAGCCCAAATTGACTTAAAATCAATTTTTCTTGCAATCAAATCCTCTATAAATTCAAATGAAAATCCAATTAAGTCCATAAACCTCCAAATTTGGGCTTTTCTCCTAAAAATTCAAATTTCCTTCTCAACAGGGCTCTCATCCTTCAAGAATAAACTATCAAAAATCCATCTTTGTATTTTTAACCTCCTTGACCGATTTTTCTGACCATTTGCTGAGCGCTTCTGCCTCCTGTTATTTTTTCTAACCTCCTTTGGCTATTTATTTTATTTCATTTATTTGGGGACCCAAAAAAGGGTTACAACAAGCCTCATTATTCTTAATTGCACTTTAGCCCCATTTCTTTTCTTTGTCATAATTTTAAGCCATGCTCCTTATATCTTTCATAATCTTTTTATTTAATTGCATTATTATTATATTTACTATTCTAATCTTTACTCTATTTTATTCCTCAACACCTTTTTACTTCGATCCACGATTTTGATTGGCTTTATCTCTAGTGTCAAACCTTCTCGTACTTTAATAGGGATTAATGGTTGCACTCGTGAAGGATCCACCTTCATCTTTCATAACAAAGACACATGGAACACATTGTGGATCTTGTCTAGATGTGCCGATAGTTCCAATTGATAAGCAACTGGCCCTATCCTTTTCAGAATTTCAAAAGGGCCAATGTACCTAGGGGCAAGTTTTCCTTTCATCCCAAACCGAATGATGCCCTTCTACAATGCTACCTTTAAGAATACTTTATCCTCTATTTGGAACTCCATCGGTCTCCTCCGAATGTCCGAATAATGTTTTTGTCTATCATGGGCTTCCTTTATTCTTTGCCTGGTAGTTTTCACTTTATTAGTCGTTAGCTGTACCATTTCGAGCCCCAAGAGTTTCCTTTCTCCCACTTCATCCCAACAAATCGAGGTGCGACATTTTCTCTTGTAGAGTGCTTCATATAGAGTCATCCCAATAGAAGCTCAGTAGCTATTATTGTACTTAAATTCCACTAACGACAATAGATCTTCCCAACTTTCCCCAAACTCCAACACACATGACCTTAGAAGATCTTTGAGTGCATGGATACTTTCAGACTGACCATTCGTCTGAGGGTGTAATGCTGTACTTAGGTTCACCTCAGTCCCTAAAGCTCGCTATAAGTCGGGTCATAACCTCGATGTGAACCTTAGGTCCCGATCTGACACAATTGATACTGGCACCCTATGAAGTCTAATCACCTCATTCACGTATAATTTGGCCAACTTATCTATGAAATCTGTAATTTACATGGGTAAGAATAAGGTCAAATTTGTTACCCGATCAACAATTACCTTTCTTGCCCCTTGGTAATCCTATTACGAAGTCCATGGTAATGTCCTTCCATTTCCATTCTGGAATCAATAATGGTTGTAATTTCTCTACCTACCTTTGGTATTCTATCTTCACTTGTTGGGCGAGGAGGCAACAATGAGGCCATTATAGCTGAGGGTGCAGTGGAGAAGAAGGAGAAGGGAGAGAATTATTGGCTGGGGAAACACTAATCTGAACAGACTTGTATCCTAACTTTCGATGAGATTTCGGGTAGGAGTATGAGGAAATTAGGGTCGAGTTTCTCATAGAAATTGTAGTTTTGGATGTTAGCTAACCAAGGAAACTGGTCGTGCTCAATTTAAAGCTGTAACACTCCAGTTATGGGTCACCAACCGATACTGAGTCATGACTGATTCTGTAGGGCACTAGGACTGATTAGTTGATGAGTAATTGTAACCATCTTGGAGGCAGAATTGGGTTCTCCTTCCTTTAGAGAACTTTTAGACTCGTGTCTTAGCTTTCCAATGAAATCAATCTCACTAAAATGGAGTTCTAGAACTTTAGATATAGTTAAAAATCCGATGAGTGTTCAGACAGTAACAGTTCAATGTCTAGGTAGTAACAGTTGGATAGAAATAGTTCAAAGTTAGATAGTTACAATTAGACTTTCACATGAATACTATATGTAAGAATATAAAAGAACTGAGTCATTAAAACATTTGCACGTTGAGATACTCACTCTGAAAATATACATGATATATGTATGTATGTTGTTATGAGGAAATGAACATGCATAGAAAGTAACATAAGTGTAATGAATGAATAAGGATTCTCAATAATAATCGGCTTGAAGGAATCATAACCAAAAACTTCCTTGTGATTTAGGAGGAGCGACCAAGATTGATTCTTCTATTAGGGTCACGAGACATATTGCTACCCATTTTTTGACCCATGTTTTTTATATATTTTCAAAAAAAATTCAAAAATAGAGAAAAACAAAGAAAATCCAAAAAATATGTTTTTTTAATATATTTTCATCATTTTAGCATTTTCAACGTCGTCTAAAAAAAGCATTTAAATTTTTAAAAGATTTTCAAACGCGTTCCACTTTTCACGCGTCATTTTTAAAATCAGTGATTTTCCTCGTTGAGTCGACGTTGATATTGCTCGTTTTCAAAAAATACAAAAAAATAAGAAAAATCAAAATTTACAAAAAGAAAGAAGTTGAGGGACCAAGTTGAAAAACTTGGCAACATTTTTTGGCTATAAATACTGGTTTCCAACACTTGCTAAAGGGGCGGGGGTAATTTTGATACATGGGGGGCTAATTTTGGAAACACCAGAAAAATTCAAAAGAAAAAACCCTAAACCTATCTTCTTCCCCATATTTTTCCAAACAGCCGCCACCGGCACTCTCCCTCCCCGGCTTTGAAAATTTTTGATCCCCCACACAGACCTTTCTCTCCCAAAAACAGCCGCTGACTCCCCAAGCCAGCACCACCCACACGCCTGGCCATCTTCCCCGAAACCAAAGAGGAACCCCACACAAAAAACAATCCCATCTCTGCCATTTTCGACACCAACCTCCCCTGCACGCCGGCCCCCATTTCTTCTCCCTTACACAAGCCTTTCCTCCAGCGCTGCCCCCTCACAAATCCAACACAGCAGCCCCTCACGACACCAAATCTTCCCCGCTCACAACCCCCCTCTCTCCCTCTCGGCCACTTTTTCCCTCACCCTCTTCAGCCATAAAAAACCCAAGACAGCCCCTTCGTCTCCATCCTGCCGGACTCATCAACACTGAAGCCTCTCTCTCGGCAGCATTTTCTTCTTCGATCTCCTCAGCAACGACGGTCGCCACAGCAGCCGGACGCGCCCCTCCGCTGGTCGTCGCTCTCCTCGCAGCTAGGACAACCTCGCCGCCCGATCTACAACCTGAAATAGAGGAGAAGAAGACTAATCGGTCGCAGAAGACAGAGAAGGGAGGAGGCAGAGCACCGAGAGCAGATCTGTAAAAGGAGAAGGAAAACAAATCTGTGAAGTAAAGAAAATTAAAAACGACTGCCTGTGTTTGGCTTTGCAGGTGACGTTTCCTACTGCCGGCAAGGAAGGGAATAGGGGAGGAGGCTGTTACAGACCCCCCCTGTTTTCCGGTCGTTTTCACGGCGGCGCGTGAACCCACGCGCCGCCAGTGGTGGTGGCGCGTGGAGGAGACGCGCCGCCAGTGTTTTTGTGGTCTAGAAGCCTTCCCAGCAGCTTCCTAGATTTTTTAGGGTCTGTTATGTAATTTTTTTATTTGTGTAATGTCTTTTCTGTAATTTTGAATTTTTATTATTTGTATTTTATGGATGTAAAAGAAAGGGAAAAGAAAAGAACAGAAAAGAAAAGAAATAAAAATAGTCAAAATGAATGTGTGTTTGTATTTTTATTTATGTTATTGAATTATAAAAATAAAAAAAGGACAAAAAAGAATTAATTGTTAATTTAAATATCGTTAAATATCTCAAGGACAAATAAAATCAAGTTGTATTTTCCACGAAAATATAAGAACAAGTTTCTACATATATTCGGGGATTTAATAACTGATTTATTCAAGCCTTAGAATTTAATTAATATTTTAAATTTTGAAATCACATCAGAACACAAAGCAGCTTACCTCAGGTAGGGTGTGTTAGGGGTGCTAATACCTTCCCTAACCACAACCAGTCCCTTACCCGCGATCTCCGACAAGACCAGTACATCATGTTTCCTAGTAGCCCTCAATGAATTACTAGGTGGCGACTCCCAACGAATCGATTCAAGCAAAACACAAATGATAAAAATCGCCAGCCGATGCCGCGCGCCGAATTTTTTTTTGGGTGCGACAGAATGGCGACTCCACTGGGGACGGTATTGTTTCTGACATTATTGGACTAAGCTTTGTGTTTTGATGTGTTCAAGTTTTTTGTGTTTTGTCTTATTTTATTTTTGTTATTTCCATGCATTTTATAGAATTGTCTCATGCATCACCTGTATTTATTTTTGAGCACACACACTAAACTTTAAGTTAGGTGGGGGACTAGCAACTTACCTTATGACTTGAGTCAAGGTTTAAACCCCAACTCTTCGTTGAGTGCTTAGACTGGTAATAGTTGGACACATGCCAACCAATTACGTACTGGGCCCCTATATTGCCTTTACGAGGGTAATCACTGGGACAACAAGAGACCCCTTTTAGAGACCAAGTAGCAAACCTACCCTTTGTCTCACGTAAAATGAATAGAGCCTGTCTTTAGGATGTATGTGCTATTGTTTTGCATCCGAGCAAACCCTTCTTGAAGCATCTTGAACTTAAGACTTGTGGGTGACACAATGGCAAAAATCATGATTCTTGTTCCATCATGCAAGAGTTACGACCATATTGTCACCCCTCGAAGGGTGAGTTCGTCATATAGATTACATATTCATACATTTATCATGCATGTACCGGGTCGAAAAGTAGGTTCCCCCGCACAAGCTGTGCTGCACGTGATTGGAGAAGAATGATGGAGTTGAAGAAAGGTGCCAGATAGAGGCTTATATGATTAAGGTTGAGAGCATCAAAGGTGAAGTAGCTAGACTCAGATCTGCTCGAACAAATGTTGAGCATCAAATGGAAAGAGAGTGTCTGCATAGTCTTTTGTGGGAACACTGCTTGTTCACGTCCAGTTAAAGTTGTATCTCTCTTCTTCAGTCATGAACCAAACAATAACAACGCCTTCAGTCATCAACTAATGACAACTCTGATTCCTGTCCAGTTGCACTGTTAAGTGTTCATCCCCTTTACGTCAGATAATGGAACCAAACAACTACAGGTCTCCTGTACATGGTGCATTAGTCTTCTTTGAAGCTACCCCAATTATGAGCTCAATTCCATTTCAGCAACACAAGATGTTGGTCTGAAAAACCATGATTAGACACTGAACTTCTACGTGGCAGAGCTCTCTCTGTAGAGATTTATTTGTGGATCTGCCAATGGGAAATGCAAAAGGGGATGTATTAATTTCATATGCTTTGAAATTTTTTTCCCACCAATGGCACGAGCAAAACATTGTAGTAGGTAGAGGAGTTAGGCCTAGTCTGAAAATATGAGCAGTCGTCGAACTTCAACGTGGCAGAGCTCTTTCTACAAAAACCTGTTTATGATGCTGCAAGTTGAGAGTGCAAGAGGGGATTTATAAGCTGCATATGCTACAAATATTTATCTCATCAGTTTCAACACGAAGAAACTATAGCAGGTTGAAGAGCCAGACTTGGTTTGAAAAACATGAGCAGACATCAAACTTCAATGTAGCAGAGCTCTCCCGACAGGAATCTGTTTGTGGAACCGCAAGTGGGAAATCCAAGAAGGAATACAGTAGTTTCAGATCATTTATGATTTTTCTCCAACAGTGTCAGTATTAAAACGCAAAAGTAGAGAGAAGAGACATGCCTAGACTGAAAAACATGAAGAATACTGAAACTTCAACAGAGCAGGACTTCTTCTATAGGTGTTTGTTTGCTGCACTGTCAGTGAGAAGTTGAAGAGGTGACAAAGGAGTTTTAGATTTATCAAGCTCTCTTCCAGTTTTGACAATGTGTGATTCCACATGTTTTTGTTTTCGTGCGCTGCTAGGATTACCTAGCTATTGAGAGGTTTCCAACAATCCTAGAACAACAACAACAACATTGGAAGATTGACATGATGTTATGAAGATCATCGAAAGAATTGAGCGAGCTATGAAAAAGTGAAGGATTGAAGGTTTTGGTTATGGATTCCAGAACCGTGAAAAGAGTTGAATCAGAAGATGACTCTCGATTGAGAAACCTCAGTTATTTTGTCTAGTCAAGTCTCGCTCAAGCATCAATTGCTCAAATGTCTTTGCCAAGATTGACATTCCTCTGCCACTTAAGTTTGTCGACCAACATCTGCCAGATTCCAGAATTTTGCTTGACTCCGACAAATCCCATGTAACCACTATTTTCCAGGTGGTTCAACCTGGACAACAGATGTGTTGTCATGGTGGGGGTCCTCGGCCATTTTAGTTAAGCAGATGCAAGAGTTTCAAGAGTCGAGCTCAATTTGTGAAAGATGATGTCGTCAATCATTTTTAGAATGACAAGTGATCGGAATTGCTCGGCAAAACAGATATTGCTGGAGAAGCTGATCCAAGAAGGAGTTAAACTGTCAAGCATTTTTGTTATGGATTTTTGCCATTTTTCATTTTGTTTTGGGATCACATCTCATCCTTGAACGAAACATGTCTTTTCTTTGTCTTCTTGTTGTTTTGAAATCAAGAGATACTTCTTTCAAAGGGTATTTTTGACAAAATATTTTGATCAAACTCCAACATGCGATAAAGGTTAATCAATCCTGAAGATTTAAAAGTGTTTTGATTGCAGAAATGACTCGATTCTTGTTTGAAATGACATGAGGTGACCGAATAAATTTTGAGCTCACACATAAAATTGAACCACACATCATTTAGCTAAGTTTTAGCAGTATGCATAATGACATGTAGTGGTTTCGGTAGTTATGGACTCGTGAATCATGATTCTTACAAGTCCAAATCATTACACTGGATGGGGTCAAAATTTATCGGTTCTAACTGACCTTGCTTGAAATGAGAAAAGGCCATATTTGATATCCCTTCACTTTCTAAAGATTATATCCCTTGTAGTCCCATTTTGAGCCTGGTAAAATATTTTCTTTCAAAAAAAACCCTGACTAGGATCACACCCCACACTGGGGGCAAATGAGAGGTATTTTGAAGGCATTGATATAATTAATGGATAAAGGGGAAGGCTTAGAACAAAAGTCCAATGATTGAGAGAGAGCTAAAAGAAAACACATAGACTATAGGCATATAAGGAAATTTTGAGGAAGGCTATGAGAAAGCAAAGCAAAAAAGAAAAAAAAACAGAAAAAAAGAGGGAATAAAAAAAATAAAAAAAAGAGAATGCCTATCAAGTCTAGGAAGAGCAAAAGAAATTTCAATCAAGAAAAGGCACAACAAAAGTCAATACCAAAAAGAAAAAAAAAGACTAAGCTATAAGCGTTGACTTTTGGTATCCATTATAAAGCCTACGATGTTATCAGATGATTAAGGTTGGTTATTCCTCAAAGAAAGTTGGATTTGCATTATGACTTGTTAATAGAAGTCTGATCTTTGAGGTTAACAAGGTTCTATGTCGTTTCCTCTACAAAGACAAGAATAGAAAACGAGTTGATGAATAATCAATGTTGATCCTAGGTTTTTGAAACCCTCAAACACCTTTTGAGCCTTTGAAATTCTTTTCTTTGATAGCCATGAACCATAGCCTGCATTACATACTTTTAAAAGCCCTTTTTAATCAAGCAAGCAATTTGAATCGATAAATGACGCTCTCAAAACTTGAAGAGCTTTTCCATAAGGGTCGTGACTTCATGAATTAAGCTACTAGTTATTATGCATGTTGATAAAATAAATGCTAAGAAAAGAAACAACCTTTCTTGATAAAACCTGAGCATCTTGTTTTTGAAATTAATAAAAATGTCACCTCATCACAGACCACCAAAAGATATACCCAAAATCAGAGTTTAAAGTGGACACAAAGAACCATGAAAAAGTCATTTTAAATCTTACAACGGGTCATTTCTGTTTTCAAAATACAAGACAATCAAAGGACTACATTGAATAGTGTGTTGGGTCTTTGACCAAAGAAGCTTGAATTTCAAAAATACTTTTCAAAAACTGATATCTCTCTGATTTCATTTCAACAATTAGACTTGAATAGACATGACCTTTGAAGTATGATATTTGATTCTAGAACAAGAAAGATTGTCAAACAAAGAAGAACACTCATTGAGTTTGCGGAATCCTTGACATGAAATGACATCAACTCTTCTCAAAACTCCTTGAAACGTTGACCACCTGGGGGCAATACAGCGGACCCTTAGAAGAAAAACAAACAACCTTCTGATCAGTTGGGGGCAAAGAAAGAATCAGATGATGAGTCGTCAAAGTTCATCAAAGTCATTCTTGGCAATCACAAAAGCCATATGTTTATAGACAGAATCTGATCAGCTAGGGGCAAAGAAAGAATCAGATGATGAGTCGTCAAAGTTCATCAAAGTCATTCTTGGCAATCACAAAAGCCATATGTTTATAGACAGAAGAGTGAGCATGCTCAGATCGACTAGGGGCAATTTTGTTCAAAGACAATCCATGATCTAGTGCATTTCAGCAGCAATTGATGAGCAACGCTGCACTTGAAGGATATTTTCATATCTTCGTCTTGGGTTGCCCTATAAAACATGGCTATGACTCCTGACAGATGTTATCGGGTGAGTGCATTTGAATGAACATCGAACATATGCATACCACTAAGATTGACTATGAGACCATCTATTCTGAAGCTCAAATGCACGCTTCACCGCATGAATATGGGTGATAACATGAACACCATTAATGATGCCAAAGCAGTTATTTTCACGATCTGATTTGACAAGCTAAGAGGAATCCATAGAGAAATACATCGCGCTTACAATGATGAGCTGTTTACTACAAAGCATGAGATCCATGTCTGGATGACTTGGCAGTTCCATGAAGGCTGGTGACCATACATACTTGAATGGTGTTTCAACCGAAGGCAAGTTCATGACTGATTAACAATCTTGATGGGTGTTGGCATGATACACACAATCAATTAGAGGATAATTCTCAGAAGAAGCCAGAGAGAAAATCCTTCATGATGAATCAAGCAATACCACACTTGGGGGGCATTGTCAAGCTTGATAAGCGATGCGAGCAGTAATTGTCGAAGACAGCCCGGGATGGGCACTGCATTTACTGCTAAATAATGGCCAGTACATGAATGAGCCAATGCATCAGAAGAACAAAGAAAGCTTTGGGATACAAACAAGGGCACCCTATGACGATGGAGCATCAAAGAGGTGGGGACCTATGTTTCAAATCAGGTAAGGATGCATGCATATCATCTAACCTCAAAAAAAAAAAAAAAACCATTTGCACATATTTTTGAATTGTTACAGGAAAATCCTTAATAAGGTCCAACAACATGGTGGAAAAAGAAGGAAGCATGGTGGTGATGATAATAAAGAATCGGTTTTGATCATGGAATAAAAGGACGATGGGATGAACCCTACCATTAGGAAAATCCCAAAGAAATGAATAGATCAACCTTGCAATCGGGAACCCTCGCGTTTTAAACCCTTGCAGTCAGGAAACACCGAGTTTTCAAATCCTATGATCGGGAATTATCAGGAAGCACCAAGTTTTCCAGCCCTTCCTCTGTCATCCCCTCAGGACTTCGCCAGGTAAGTCCTATTTTTCACACTTGTCATATCACATTTTTTTCCATCTAAGTAGGTCGCCCATCATAATAAGACCATTTTTCACATTTTTTCCATCCGGGTAGGTCACCCATGACAATGAGACCGCACTTCATCATATTTTTTCCATCTGGGTAGGTCACCCATTACAATGAGACCAAACTTCATATTTTTTTTCCATCTGGGTAGGTCACCCATTACAATGAGACCACACTTCATATTTTTTCCATTTTTGGGTAGGTCACCCATTACAATGAGACCGCACTTCACATTCTTTCTATTTGGGTAGGTCGCCCATCACAACGAGACCACTTTTTCATATTCTTTCCACATGGGTAGGTCACCCATTATAATGAGACCGCACTTCATATTCTTTCCATCTGGGTAGGTCACCCATCATAATGAGACCGTTTTTTTTTCATTTTCTTTCCACTTGGGTAGGTCACCCATTACAATGAGACCGTTTTTTACACTTTCTTTTGTTTTGGTTAAATGAGGTCGCCAGATGGGATCTCATGTAGCTTTGGTTAAAGGGAATCGCCAGATGGGATTTCAGGTTAACCGAGTTACACACAGTTTAGTTCCAGTTGAATGAGGTCGCCAGATGGGATCTCATGTAGCTTTGGTTAAAGGGAATCGCCAGATGGGATTTCAGGTTAACCGAGTTACACATATTTTCGTTCCAGTTGATTGAGGTCGCCAGATGGGATCTCATGTAGCTTTGGTTAAAAGGAATCGCCAGATGGGATTTCAGGTTAACCGAGTTACAAAATATTTTCGTTCCAGTTGAATGAGGTCGCCAGATGGGATCTCATGTAGCTTCGGTTAAAGGGAATCGCCAGATGGGATTTCAGGTTAACCGAGTTACACATATTTTCGTTCCAGTTGAATGAGGTCGCCAGATGGGATCTCAGGTAGCTTTGGTTAAAGGGAATCGCCAGATGGGATTTTAGGTTAACCGAGTTACACACAGTTTAGTTCCAGTTGAATGAGGTCGCCAGATGGGATCTCAGGTAAACCCAATTAAAAGGGCAGGTCGCCCGTGAAAATAGACCAGTGTGAGAGTGTGGGTCGATCGCCCGTGAAAATAGACCAGAGTGAGTATGTGTGGGTCAGTCGCCCGTGAAAATAGACCAGAGTGAGTATGTGTGGGCAGGTCGCCCTTGAAAATAGACCAGAGTGAGTATGGGTGGGCAGGTCGCCCGTGAAAATAGACCAGTGTGAGAGTGTGGGTCGGTCGCCCGTGAAAATAGACCAGAGTGAGTATGGGTGGGCAGGTCGCCCGTGAAAATAGACTAGTGTGAGAGTGTGGGTCGATCGCCCGTGAAAATAGACCAGAGTGAGTATGGGTGGGCAGGTCGCCCGTGAAAATAGACCAGTGTGAGTGTGTGGACAGGTCGCCCGAGATAATGAAATCATTTTCCTTTTGTTTTCTTTACAAAGCTTATTATGCAAAACATTGAGGATTTTTGCTTCGTAAGCATTGTAAAGAGGGGGCATCTGTTGCTACCCATTTTTTGACCCATGTTTTTTATATATTTTCAAAAAAAAATCAAAAATAGAGAAAAACAAAGAAAATCCAAAAAAATATGTTTTTTTAATATATTTTTGTCATTTTAGCATTTTCAACATCGTCTAAAAAAAGAATTTAAATTTTTAAAAGATTTTCAAACGCGTTCCACTTTTCACGCGTCATTTTTAAAATCATTGATTTTCCTCGTTGAGTCGACGTTGATATTGCTCGTTTTCAAAAAATACAAAAAAATAAGAAAAATCAAAATTTACAAAAAGAAAGAAGTTGAGGGACCAAGTTGAAAAACTTGGCAACATTTTTTGCCTATAAATACTGGTTTCCAACACTTGCAAAAGGGGCGGGGGCAATTTTGATACATGGGGGGATAATTTTGGAAACACCAGAAAAATTCAAAAGAAAAAACCCTAAACCTATCTTCTTCCCCATATTTTTCCAAACAGCCGCCACCGGCACTCTCCCTCCCTGGCTTTGAAAATTTTTGAAACCCCACACAGACCTTTCTCTCCCAAAAACAGCCACTGACTCCCCAAGCTAGCACCACCCACACGCCTGGCCATCTTCCCCGAAACCAGAGAGGAACCCCACACAAAAAACAATCCCATCTCTGCCATTTTCGACACCAACCTCCCCTGCACGCCGGCCCCCATTTCTTCTCCCTTACACAAGCCTTTCCTCCGGCGCTGCCCCCTCACAAATCCAACACAGCAGCCCCTCACGGCACCAAATCTTCCCCGCTCACAACCCCCCTCTCTCCCTCTCGGCCACTTTTTCCCTCACCCTCTTCAGCCATAAAAAACCCAAGACAACCCCTTCGTCTCCATCCCGCCGGACCCATCAACACCGAAGCCTCTCTCTCGGCAGCATTTTCTTCTTCGATCTCCTCAGCAGCGACGGTCGCCACAGCAGCCGGACGCGCCCCTCCGCTGGCCGTCGCTCTCCTCGCAGCTAGGACAACCTCGCCACCCGATCTACAACCCAAAACAGAGGAGAAGAAGACTAATCGGTCGTCGAAGACAGAGAATGGAGGAGGCAGAGCACCGGGAGCAGATCTACAAAAGGAGAAGGAAAACAAATCTGTGAAGTAAAGAAAATTAAAAACGACTGCTTGTGTTTGGCTTTGCAGGTGACGTTTCCTACCGCCGGCAAGGAAGGGAATAGGGGAGGAGGCTGTTACAGACCCCCCCTGTTTTCCGGTCGTTTTCACGGCGGCGCGTGAACCCACGCGCCGCCAGTGGTGGTGGCACGTGGAGGAGACGCGTCGCCAGTGTTTTTGTGGTCCAGAAGCCTTCCCAGCAGCTTCCTAGATTTTTTAGGGTCTGTTATGTAATTTTTTTATTTGTGTAATGTCTTTTCTGTAATTTTAAATTTTTATTATTTGTATTTTGTGGATGTAAAAGAAAGGGAAAAGAAAAGAAAAGAAAAGAAAAGAAATAAAAATAGTGAAAATGAATGTGTGTTAATTTCTCAAGGAAAAAAAAAATCAAGTTGTATTTTCCACGAAAATGTAAGAACAAGTTTCTACATATATTCGGGGATTTAATAACTGATTTATTCAAGCCTTAGAATTTAATTAATATTTTAAATTTTCAAATCACATCAGAACACAAAGCAGCTTACCTTAGGTAGGGTGTGTTAGGGGTGTTAATACCTTCCCTAACCACAACCAGTCCCTTACCCGCGATCTCCGACAAGACCGGTACATCAGGTTTCCTAGTAGCCCTCAATGAATTACTAGGTGGCGAATCCCAACGAACCGATTCAAGCAAAACACAAATGATAAAAATCGCCAGCCGATGCCGCGCGCCGGATTTTTTTTTGGGTGCGACAAGACAGACGGAGCAAGTGCATGATTTTCCCTCCTATTTGCACTTATGCAATTTAAAGTTCTTCTGGTGAATGCAATTACAATAAATACCATGTTCAATGTAAATAAAGTCCAGCGTATTTATAAGATTAGCTTCAGCTAATGGCATTTGTGATAGAATGACAAGATTAGCTACGGCTAATGGCATCCGTGATAGGAATGTCGAGAAATGAATTACAAGATTAACTTTGATTAATGGCATCCGTGATAGGATTGTCAGGAAATGATTACAAAATTAGCTTCAGCTAATAGCATGCATCCTGTCGCACCCCAAAAAAATTAAAAATTTCGATTGCGGGTTCGACTGGCGAATTTTTTTATTTTTGGTTCTTTGGAGTCGCCACCTAGTATTTTGGTCACTAGGAACCTAACTGGTCTCAGAGATCGGGTACGGAGACTGGTTGCGTAAAGGGAAGGTATTAGCACCCCAAATACGCCCTACCTAAGGTAAGCTGCATTGTTTTATTGTCTGATAAAAACTAAGGTGTTATTATACTTCTAGTCGTTGGTCTGTTTATGGTTCAAGAAAAATCCTCCTCGGTAAGAAGGTCTTTTATCTTATCGGGTAAAATCCTAACCGTTCTAACGACTATACCAAACTTTATTAATAATATTTAGGAATACGTTTTACGTATAAATTCGTAATCCCAAATACTAAAAGAAAACAAAAAAAGATTTTTTAGAATTTTTGAAATATTGGCCTAGTTCTCATGGCTTTAATAAACTGGTTATTAAAGCCCAAAATGCATGTTAATACATATATTGTTTTGAAAATTTTCTTTGTTGTATGAAAATATGATGTTATAATATATATATATATATATATATATATATATATATATATATATATATGGGAGATACTAGGCCGTATTTTAAAACAAAAACAATTTTTGGAAAATATTATTTTTTTTATGCTTTGACGAAAATCGGGTGTTTTAATACTGAGCCTGTATCCTTACGGTATAAAAATACAACCCAATATTAATCCTCTTTGCTAAAAATATGCAGAAAAATCAATAATATTTTTAGGGACTTTTTAGAATTTTTTTTGAAAGCAAAAAACATTTTTTATTATGAAAATCTTTGATGTTTTGACGAAAACCGGGTATTTATAACACTGATTTTGTATCTTTACAGTATAAAAATACAAACCAACATTAAACCACTTTGACAAAAATATGCAGAAAAATCACAATATTTTTAAAGATTTTTTTTTAAATATTTTTTTTTTAAATATTTTTTTTATATATATAACATATATACACACACATATATATATATATATATATTATAATAATATATAATATATTATAGGGCTGGGCCGGCCCAAATAAATGGGCCAGGCCCAGCCCAAAAAATAATAATAAAGGGGGCGGGCCGGTCTCGGCCCGCAATGATATCGGGCTGGTCTCGGCCCGTAACTAACGAGGGCCGGTCTCGGCCCGTAACTAACACGGGCCGGTCTCGGCCCGTAAACTTCTACAGTCTGGGCCAAGACCGGCCCAGACTTGCAAGGCTGGGCCAGCATCGGGCTGGCCCAGTGCCTTACAACCCAGTGGGGGGGAGAATTATTTTTCTCCCCCCCGCCTCCTGCATGTAACATGCAGGAGGCCAGGCGAAAACAAGAGAAAAAAAAATGCAAAAGGGGGGAGGATGTGCACCTGGCGTGGAGGCGACCGTTGGTGGAGCTGCGGTGTCGTGGCCTCGAGGACGGCGGCGCTGCGGTGTTGCTGCGGCGGAGAGAAAAGATTTCCTTCCTCTTCCCCTCTTATTTTCCTTCCTTTCTCTTTGTTTTCTGTTTTCTTTTCTTTTTGTTTTTCGTTTTATTCTTTTCTCTTCCCCTCTATCTCGCTGGTTCTATCTCTCTCTTCGGTCTCGTCCCTCTCTTTTTTTTTTTTCTCTTCTCTCTCTTCGGTTCTCTCTCTCTCCTCTCGGCCTCTCTCTATTTATAAGCAAAAAGGAAACGGCGTGCCTTTCGTTAGTGCACCTTCAATCACGCAACGGCTGGTCGGCCACTCTTGCTTTCGGTGGTGGTGGTGGGGGCGAAGAGAGAGAGAGAGGCGGGAAGTTTTTTTTTGAAAAGAAAAAAAAAATGGTTTTGTCTTTGTTTCCGCGGGGGAAAGGAAGAAGACGAATAGTGTCGTTCAAAACGACACCGTTCTGTCTTTTTTATATATATATATATATATATATATATATATATATATATATATATATATATGAAACGGCGTCGTTTTGGATAAAACGCGCCGTTTCATTTAAATGGGTCAAACTTCAAGTCAGTCCTCCGAACTCGGTCCTCGCCCCTCTTGTTGGCCGCCTTTTTCACTTTGGTCCTTGGCATCTGATTTATGCAATTTAGCCCTCAATTGATTAATAAACTTTCAATTTCTTCAATTAGGCCCCTGAACCGAATAATTTCAGCCCCTCCATTTACGCGCCTCTTGCAATTTGGTCCCTGGTTTCGAATTTTCTTACTTAAATCCCTAATTGGCCCTTAAACTTCAATTTTTATGCAATTGAGCCCCTGATTTGACCCAATAAATTCCTAAAAAAAATATTTTGGCCCCAGAACTTAAATTTCTCCAAATTAAAGCCCAAATTGACTTAAAAATCAATTTTTCTTGGAATCAAATCTTCTATAACTTCAAATAAAATCCAATTAAGTCCATAAAAATCCAATTAAGTCCATAAAAATCCAATTAACCCCATAAAAATCCAAATTTGGGCTTTTCTCCCTAAAATTCAAATTTTTCTTCTCAATAGGGCTTTCATCCTTCAAGAATATACTGTCAAAAATTCAATCCTTGTATTTTTAAATTCCTTGACCAATTTTCTGACTGTTTTCCGGGCGCTTCTGCCTCCGGTTATTTTTCTAACCTCTTTTGGCTATTTATTTTATTTTTCAGGGGGACCCAAAAATGGGTTACAACACATCCGTGATAGGAATGCCGAGAAATGAATTACAAGATTAGCTATGGATAATGGCATCCGTAATAGGATTGCCGGGAAATGAATTACATGAGTAGCTTGGGCAAATGATGTCCGCGTTGGGACGCCTGGGAATGATTGATAAGACTTGATTTGTAAAGGGTGTCGCACATGTGCGGCGTTGCGACGATCGTCCACCCTTAAATGTATGGGTATATATCTGGTAAATGTGGGGAGACAAGGAATTCTTTGTCTCTTAGCGATAAAAAAATTGGAATGAGAGTCGCCACCTAGTTTTTGGTTACTAGCAATCGTAATTGGTCTTGGAGATCAGGTACGGAGATTGATTGCGTAAAGAGAAGGTATTGGCACCCCAAATACATCCTACCTAAGGTAATCTACATTGTTTTATTGTCTGATAAAAAATCTAAGGTCTTATCATGTTGGTACGTCTATAGTTCAAGAAAAGCCCTTCTCAGTAAGGAGGTTCTTATCTTATGGGGTAAAAACCTAACCGGCATAATGTCTATAAAAGAACTATCTTTTTAATATCAGGAATACGTTTTACATATAAATTCGTAATCTTCGACATTAAAACAAAACAAAATATTTTTTTGGTTTTTTTAAATATTGGCCACGTTCTCATGACTTTAATAAGCTGATTATTAAAGCCAAAAATGCATGCTAAAATATAATATATATTTTTTGAAGTTTTTTTTGTTGTATAAAAATACAATATATTTTTTTAGCTTTGAGATACTTGGTCGTATGCATGAAAACAAAAATATATTTCTTTAGTTTTATAATTTTTTTGCAATGTTTTGACGAAAACTGGGTATTTTAATATTGTATTTGTATCTTTACGATATAAAAATACAAACCAATATTTAGAAAAATTCTGTAACAAAATACGGGGAAAAATCACAAACTTTTTCGAAAAATATTTTTTTTAAAAAAAATTTCGAACTGAGCTAGACCCAGCCCAAAAACAATTCTGGGCCGAATCCCACTGCTGCATGAACAATGGGCGTGCACGCCCGCTGTTCATGCATGAACAGAAGGGAAGAAGAAGAAGAAGAAGAAGAAGAAGAAGAAGATGATGATGATGAAGAAGAAGAAGAAGATGATGATGATGAAGAAGAAGAAGGGGGGAGGAAGGCTGACCTGCGATGGCGGTGGTCTGGCCGGCATGAAGGGGCAGCGTGGTGCATGTCGCACGTGTGCGGCGTCACGGCGAAATCTATATGTATGTATTGTGTTTCCATTTTAAATCTACAATGTAAATCTATTTCTATGTGGCAAATGTAGGGAGACAAGAAATTCTTGTCTTTGATTGGTAAAAAATGGAATGGGAGTCGCCACCTAGTATTTTGGTCACTAGGAACCCTAACTAGTCTCAGAGATCGGGTACGGGAACTGGTTGCGTAAAGGGAAGGTATTAGCACCCCAAACACGCCTTACCTAAGGTAAGCTGCATTGTTTGATTGTCTCATAAAAAAACTAAGGTGTTATTGTGTTTCTAGTTGTTGGTCTGTCCATGGTTCAAGAAAAACCCCCCTCGGTAAGGAGGTCTTTATCTCATCGGGTAAAATCCTAACCGTTCTAACGTCTATACAAAAACTTTATTTTTAAAATTAGGAATACGTTTTACGTATAAATTCGTAATCCCAAATACTACAAGATGACAAAAAGAATTTTTTAGAATTTTTGAAATATTGGCCTAGTTCTCATGGCTTGAATAAACTAGTTATTAAAGCCAAAATGCATGCTAATACATATATTGTTTTGAAATTTCCTTTGTTGTGTGAAAATATGATGTTATAATACTTATATATATATATTGGAGAGACTAGGCCGTATGCATGAAAACAAAACATTTTTTTTTATATAAACTTTTTTCTTGACGAAAAACGGGTATTTTAATGCCGGATTCGAATCTTTACGGTATAAAAATACAAACCAATATTAAGTCATTTTGATAAAAATATGCAGGAAAATCAACAATATTTTTAAGGATTTTTCAGAATATTTTTTTATTTTTTGTTCGATATTTATCCATATATATATAATACAAAACAATATAATAAATAATATAAAATATTATGTGGGCTGGGCCGGCCCCACTAGCTGGGCCGGACTCAGCCCAAAATGGTTGAGCCGGACTCGGCCCAACAACTCTCCTATCTTTGCCTGGGCCAGACCCGGCCCATACAAAAATATTTCTGGGCCAGAACCCGTCTGGCCTAGAGAAGGGAAAGAACAACAACGCTGGGCCAGCATCTGCCTGCCCCAGCCACATAAACTGATCGGGGGGGGAATTATTTTCCCCCTCCCCTCCTTCTGCATGCAGAACGCTGCATGTAGGAGGAAAAATAATTAACACGCAAACAGTGAGGGGGAGGAGGAGATACCTGGCGCGGAGGAGGCGGCGCGTTGCTGGTCTGTCGGCTTTGCTGGCGGTGCTGCGATGGAGGCCGGTGCCGGTGTTGTGGCTCTCAGTCGGCGGCTCCAAACGGTGATGTTGCTGTTTCAGGCGGTGTGGAAAACGGCTTCTGTTCTTCCCTTCCCCGGCGTTTTCCTCCTCTTCCTCTGCTGCGTTTCCTTTCCCTTTGGTTCCGTTTAGATATGGCTTTTCCAACCCGAATGCTTACAGTGTCAATGTTTGTTGTTCCTTAACTCTTAGGGTCCCCTTTCCTTTACTTCTCACGGTCTCTCTCGGTGGGTTTTCCCGATTTCCTTTCCCTTTTCCTCTCTTTTTTTCTGTCTTTATGCTCTCTCTCTCTCGGTTTCTCTTTTTTTTTTTTTTTTTCTTTCTTTTTCCTCCCTCTCTCTTCCGTTTTTTCCCCCTCTCGCGTGCTGGTGTTAAGTCGCTATTTATAGGGGGCAAGGGAGCGGGGCTCCATTATGGTTGTGCATGGGGCAGGGCAGCGCCGGTCGGTTGGCCAGTGGGTGCGACTAGCAAGGCGCGGCTTCCTTGGTTTCTCGTCATCAAAGAGCGTGGGGCGTCGAGTTTTGGCAGAGCACGCGGGGAGAGAGAGGCAGGAAGAGTTAAAGAGAAAAAAACAAAAGCTTTTCTTCTTCCCCTGCTGCACGTCCAGGGGGAGAAGAAAGGGGAACAGTGTCGTTCAAAACGACACCGTTCTGTCCTTCTCTTTTTTTTTTTTACATGAAACGGAGTCGTTTTGGACAAAACGCGCCGTTTCATTTAAATGTGGCGCCAGAACGTCAACTTCCAAATCAGCCCTCAATTATCTTTTGTACATTTCAATTGCATCCCTTTCAATTTCCGTCTTCGCCCCTATAGTTGGCCGCGTTTTTCACTTCGGTCCTTGGCCTCTGATTCATGCAATTTGACCCTCAATTGATCAATAAACTTCCAATTTCTTCAATTAAGCCCCCCGAATCAATTCAATACAGCCCCCTCTATCTTCGCGCCTTTTCCAAATTGGTCCCTGGTTTCGGATTTTCACAATTAAGCCCCTAATTGGCCATTAAACTTCAATATTTATGCAATTACGCCCCTGATTTGACCTAATAAATTCCTAAAAATTATAATTTGGCCCCAGAACTTTAATTTCTTCTAATTAAAGCCCAAATTGACTTAAAAATCAATTTTCTTGCAATCTATAAATTCAATTAAAAATCCAATTAAGTCCATAAACCTCCAAATTTGAACTTTTCTCCTAAAAATTCAAATTTTCTCTTCCAACGGGGGTCGCATCATACAAGAATATACTGCCAAAAATCCGATCTACATATTTTAAACTTCCTTGACCAAATTTTCCGATCGTCTTCTGAGCGCTTCTACCTTCTATTATTATTTTTTAAATCTTTTTGGCTATTTATTTTATTTATTGTGGGGACCCAAAAATGGGTTACAAGAGTGCAAGCGGTGGCAACGGTGGTGGAGGGCAGCATGGTGTAAGCAGTGGTGGCTGGTGGTGTCTGCGACAAGAAGAAAGAAGAGGAAGAAAATTAGCAGGGGGAGAGGACCGGCGGTTGTTGTGGCTGGACGGTGGCTGTGTTGGCTTCCTATAGTGGAGATGGTGGTTGAAAAGCTGACATTGATGATAGTGGTGGCCTGGACGGCAGAGAGAGAGAGAGAGAGTGTGAAGAGATCGATGGCTGAAAAGGAAGAATTCTAGGGAGGAAGGCTGGTTTTTTTGCTGTTTTTGGACCCAATTTTCTCCACACCTGGAGCATGAATATAAAATCTATTTATAGTCAGTGGAAGAGGGACACTTTGTCTCTTCTGGTGCAAAATCTCAGCCCTTGGTTCGAAGTAGCAATGATGAACTGTCAGTTTTGCATGAAAAATGGGTGGTCGGGTTGGCCATTTTAGGGCGGTGCCACTACCTCTGCAGCCTCGATCAGCCCGAACGGCTGACACTAGCGTGTGGTCAGGTATCACCGGATCGTTTGCGTGTACGTTTCATCCAATTTGGTGACGAAATGAGGCGCCAAATGCTTTGGGAAGGTGGCCACCCAACCAGCCTCGTTGAAGAAGAAAATAAATAGTGTCTTATGATTTAGTCCTTCAATTTGTGATTTATTTCTATCTACACCCTTGATTGGCTTCAAACTTTTAATTTTGTTCAATTTTACCCATGAAGAACTTCAATTTCAACCCCAGATTTCGGCGCATTTTTCCCTTTGCTCCTTGATTTTGGATTTATGCAATTTGACCCTTAATTGATCAATAAACTTTCAATTCCTTCAATTTGACCCTTGATTTGGTCAAATTCAGTTTACGTATTTTCCAATTTGATCCTTGGTTTTGGATTTCTTCAATCAAGTCCCTAATTGGCCATCAAACTTCAATACATATGTAATTAAGCCCCTGATTTGACCAAATCAACTCTCAAATATTCTACTTTGACCTCACAACTTTATTTTTTTTTTAATTAAAGCCTAAATTGACTTTAAAAATCAATTTTTTCGTGTAATCAAACCTTATATAAATTCAATTAAACCTCCGATAAATTTTAATTGAGTCCATAAACATCTGATTTTGGATTTTTTTTCCTCAAATTGAATTTTTCTTTGTCAACAGGGCTCTTCATCTGTAAAAAAATATACAGTCAAATTTTAATCTTTGAATTTTTGAGCCTCCTCAACCAACTTCTAGCCATTTTCTGGGCGCTCTAACATCCTCTTCTCATTGTTATTATTTTTTTGGATTTTTTTTTATTTCAAATATTTTTTGATTTTTTTGGAAGAGAAAAAATGAATTTGGAGAATAACCCAAAAATGGGTTATGACAAAGGGTATCAGTGTTTAGGACTCCACTTTGTCAAGCCTATGTAAATATCTAACTTAAGCATAATGGAATTAACACGTTTATGCAGTATGCTTTTGTGTAAACCTTGATGTAATTATAAAAGTCTAGCTTAACATGTAAGTACATTAGTTATCTTGTAATTAACCCTTTTGAAATGTTTTAAAACACTTATTTTGTTTTAAATGCTCTCTTTGCATATAAGTATCCCTTTTTATTTTAAATTGTATAACATGATATGTGGGCTATGTTCATATTGAATTTATTTTTAGGATATATATATATATATATATATATGTATATATATATATACATATGTTGTGTGGACTGTATGAGGTGTTGAATATTAATGATTGAAATAAGGTCCGGAATTATGGGACCATGTGATGATGTATTGATTGGGAATATTTACAAACGAAATTCTACCAAAATTTTGATGGATTTTTTTTTTAAAAAAATACCCTCAAATTAAGAACATGTGTTAGCGTTGTTCAAATAGTTAGGACTGTTACACCTTGACTGTGAAAGTTTTCAATTTAACCTCTAATTAACCCCAAAACTTTAATATTCTTGTGATTTTTCCCCTTATTTCAATCACTCGACTTGGTAAAAATTAAATTTGGTCTCTTAAAATTCTCAATTAAGCCCAAATTAAGCTCCCAAACTTAATTTTCAACAATTAAGCCCTTAATAAAATTAATTTAACCCTTTAAAAGTATAGTTAAGTCCTTACACTTAATTAAATCATTTAATTGGACCCAAATTAATTCTTAAATATAATTAAACTTTAATTTGGCCCATGATTAAATCAAATTGACCTATTTAAAATTTAATTATATCCTTGAACTTAATTTTTATGCAAATTCATCCAATAATCATTTAATTGATATTGAATCTGCATTGTTTTTTCAATATTGGGTATAATTGGGTACAAGAAAACTTCAAATTTCATCCAAAATTATAGCTTGATTTTTATATATTTTATGGAATCTTTCTTGACTTACTTTATCCATGTTGTTAGTTTTTATTTTATTTTGAAAGAAAAATAAATTTAGAGAATAACCCTTATAACAATACTAATAGTTTAGGGTAAAAGGAGGGTGCTTTCGATAAAGGTTCTTTTTTAGGTGGAATTTTTTTTTAATGGTGGCAGTTTGCAATGACGGATCACACAAAACCACCATCGTCGTTTTTTGCATAGTTTTTAAACCCGGACCGGCCCGGCGGGCGACTCGGGACCCGACAAACCCGGGCATGGAACCGGTCCGGGTGGAGGCCAAAACCCGCTTGGGAATTGGCCCGGCCAAACCCGATCGACCCGGGACCCGGTCCACCCGGCCAAACCCGGGTGAGACCCGGCCACTTTTTTTTTTACTCTCCCTGTCATTAAACGACGTCGTTTAATGACTCAAAAAACATACAATCGCACCGAAAAGCAAAGCAGAAGAAGAACGAAGCAATCGAACGAAGAACGAAGACCTAATCTGTCTCGCCCGAATTGAACGAAGCAGAAGAAGAACGAAGCAATTAACCATTGATCTCTGCGAAAAAGGTTTGAATCTCCTTCTTTCACTCTCTGTTTTGTTTATTCTTCGCCGTTTTCTCATTTCTGGGTTCTGCCATCAATTTCAGTTTCAAGTTCATACTTCTGTGTTTCTTCACTCGCTGCGATTCAAGTTCATACTTCTGGGTTCTTCAATCGATTTCGCAGAAGAAGAAACCTCAGCCCTCAGGTATGTATCTTCAACCCGATTGCTGCTACAGTGTCTGTATTTTCTTCATCAATTCAATTCGTCTCTGTCGATTCATTGTTCGTTCATTTGTTTGATGCTAAGTACAACTGTTACATAATCATTCAACCGTTGCATGGTTTCTTCTTTCAAGGCTCACTGAAACAAATATATTTTATTGTGGAAGTGCCAATTAACAGGACTGGATTCAAGAATTTGGCAATAGCATATACGAAAATTACTACCCATAACTTGTGGTTTTATTATTATGTAATTGTAAGGTATCTCAAGTAACCCCATGGTGAGAGATAGGGAGCTCAGTGCAGCAATTCAGACTCGGTGCATGTGTTCATCTTAATTTTTGCCATATCATGTTATCTAAATCCTAGTTAAATGGCTAGATGAAAACTCTGAGGATGAATATTTGCAAGAAAAGACGAGGATAGATAAAGATGAATTGTGTGGTTAGGAGAAGCCCCTTGTAGAAATCTGTCATGCAGGCAGAATCAGGAAATTGATGGAAGATCTTTTTGGGGCAGAAAGCATCTTGCGAACGGTATCAGTACCTAGTAATTTTTTTTTACCAGAAGTTTTAAGCAGAAACTGGTTCTTTTATTAGATAGTGAATATGTGCATGTCTCTGTATTTGTTTGCGTGTGGATATGACCTATGGTGAATATAGTGTTTAATAGTTTTATTCTGGAGGCTAGTTAATAGGATAGCTCGTGGTTTCAGGGATTTTTTTTGGAGAGGAGGTGCTGACTGCTTCTGATTTTTCTAATTGTTACATTCAAGGATGGGATCAATGGACACCATTAGCAATGTAAATTTAGCTTTAAGTATGGTTATTTAAGAAGCAGGG
The DNA here is from genome assembly GCA_030145905.1 of Populus davidiana. NCBI lineage: Eukaryota > Viridiplantae > Streptophyta > Magnoliopsida > Malpighiales > Salicaceae > Populus > Populus davidiana. The sequence continues at coordinate 4,610,583 of CM057805.1, forward strand.
GATGAAGATGATTTGGGGTCTTTATTCGGGTTGTTTTTCATAATGAGAAAATCCACCAGTAAGTTTTCATAATTGAGTAATTTTTAGTTGGTGTTTTGGGAGTGTATGGATGGGGAGGAAATTTTAATTTGTTAACACATTTTAGAGTTTATTTTTGGAGTGTCAGGGTAAATTGGAGTGTTGAATTCATAATTATTTTTGTCATGCATAAAGTTTATTTTTCTTTATCAGTGATGGAAACTTATGCAATTCTATTGCATTATGTCAGGTTTGAAAATGTCTTCACATGATGGTAGTATTCCAAGTAGTGATCCTTCAACGACCCAATCATCTCAACCTTCAATTTCCATGTCAAGTGGTAGTAGAGGAAAAACAGATTGGTTTGTATTTTGGATATTGAATTAAATTTATGTTGTTGGTTTGTAATTTAAATTTGGTTTAAGTAAGTGTTGTATTGTAATTAGTTATGTGTTTTTCTTTTTTATATAGGTTTTTTTGGGTTGACCCGGGTTAACCCGGGTCAACCCACCTGACCCGTGACCTAGAAGGTCGACCGGGTCAATGACCGGGTCGGGTTTCAAAACTATGGTTTTTTGGGTTTAAAGAGAGAAAAGAGAGAGAAATCATAGAAGAAGAAAGAAAGTAAAACACAAAAAAAAAAAAAGAAGGGAAAAGTCTTAAAAAAGGGTATTTAAATCGTGATTAAACGACATTGTTTTACATCCATAGGTCCGTGTGTTAGCCCATAGCCTGACCCAAGGGTCCGCTCCTCGACCTGTAACTAGCTGTACTCATCTACTTTATTTTGTTTGTTTACAAAACTGCCACCAACCTTTTTATTTTGTTTTCTAATTAAAAAAAATGAAATTATATATAAAAAATATAAAAAGAAAAATGAAAATCAGGAAGAAAAGGAAAGAGAAGAGAAAAATAGTGAAGTGAAAAAAAAAGGAAAAAAAGAAGAAAAGGACGAAGAAAGGAAATTGACGAATTTCCATCCGACTGTTTATGCTCTTGTTTTTTTAGCAAACTTCTCCGGTTGTCCAAGTAAGCAAATTTTGATTTATTTGTTTCTTCTTTTATTTCTTTGTTGTTAATTCTTTTGAGAAACAAAAGAATTTTTGAAGACAATTGCACTTTAGCTGATGTTCTATTTCGCAAATTCCAAGTTGTGTTTTACATGGTGTTGCATTTCCATGAACAGAACCATTTCCTTACCATTGTTGGCTGATATTGATCTCTGGTTGGTCGTCCCTCTGCTGGATTTAGTGGTTTCTGATGGCTGACTTATGCCATGTGCCTTGTGTTCTGGTTGATGCTGCATGCCATGCTGTGCTATATATGTTGCTCACTCCTGCTCTCATCGCTGTATAGTGATGGGCATAAATGGATGTATGCTGCATGCCATGCTGTGCTATATTTATATTTATCAATAATAATAATATTGTTATTATAACCATAATAACAATATTAATAGCAATAAATGAATAATACCATTAATATTTTAATGTCAACAATAATAAAACCAAATCACCGACTATATGATATACGTTTGTTGACTTGTTGTTTTTTAAATTGCTTTGACCAACAATTGGGAAATTAATACACATAATTAAAATAAATAACAAATTAGTACTACAGTAAAACAATTTGATGAAATAATACACTTTTACATGTTATTGTTATTATTGAGAACCGTGACATTTAAATAATTAGCACTCCACGCGCAGCAGACGACACAATTCTGACAAAATAATTACTAGCATGGAAAAAATCTATAGTTAACGAGTCAGAAGAAGACAAGTACAGAAGGAGAAAGTGTGTTATAGTGAAAGAGGGAGATGAAAGTTGAGTGTTGGATCGAGAGGTTATCAGTAGACTGTAAAATGAAAGGAAAAACTTACTGTTTTTTCCATCACCAGAGCAGGCCCCCCAACATTATACTTTATAAAAAGCCAACTACATAAGTTTGTCTTTCCTTTCAAACCATTATTTATTAATTTCCTCTCTCTTTTTATAACACCCAATATTGGTCCCACCAATATGGATCATCCATTTCATTTTCAATTATATCAATTTAAAATTTACCGTGTCCCATTACCCAAATTCTACGCATTTAAACCAATCATTAACATTTCACTCAAAATACCAAGAACTTAATTATATAAATATTAAAGTTTAAAAGTACAAAAGTGCCCAGAAAGTAATCAAAGATTGGCTAAGAAAGTTTAAAAATATAAAGATTAAAATTTAACAGTATATTTTTATTGATGAAAGCTTTCTTGACAAAGAAAATTCAATTTGAGAAAGAAAAGTACAAAATTAGATGTTTATGGACTCAATTAGATTTTGTTGAAAGATTAATTGAGTTTATAAAGGGTTTGATTGCAAGATAAATTATGTTTGAAGTCAATTTAGGCTTTATTTGAAAGGAATTAAAGTTTGAGGATCGAATTATAATTTTCAAGAATTAATTTGATCAAATAAGAAGCTTAATTATATAAATATTGAAGTTTGAAGGCTAATTAAAGACTTGATTAAAGAAATCCAAAATCAATGACCAAACTGGAAAATGTACGTAAATATAGGGGTTGGAATTGACTGAATCAAGGACTAAATTGAAAAATGTTGAAGTTTATTGATCAATTAAGGATCAAAATACACAAACAGAACCAAGGATCAAAGTGAAAAAGACGGTCAACTTCAAGGCTGATGTTTGCATTTAACAAGGATGCAATTGAATTGTTTTTTTAGAATTAATTAAGGACTTGATTAAACAAATAAAAAATTAAAAACTGATTTGAAAATAAATTTTTTGGCACCATTTTTCTTTAAATGAAACACCGGGTTTTGTATAAATTAATACTATATACATATGTTTCACAGTGTTGTTTGAAGGAACCATAGCTGAACAAATACATCAATATAATGCCTTCCAAGAGGGATTTGTTAGCAGGTAGCTAGCACTGTTGAAAGTCGAAACTCAGATAAAGCCATTTTGTGCAGCAGAAAAACTGATAGAGACAAATGGGTCCGTATCGATGGAACTCCATTGGATCGTGGCAGGCAAGTATTTGGAGGGCATGGCCATGGATTGGACTCTGTACAGCCTCCTCCTGAAACCTAAAGGTTCTGGGCCTTCTGGCTATGTTTCGCTAGGGCTACTGGTTATGATGGCATGTAGCTAACGATGCAAGGACTGAGTAAAAAAAGGGTGTAGAGGTGGTGGTACAGCGCTAGAACCTAGAATTGTTGAGGACCCTTTTTTGTATTTTTATTATCAAGAGAAAGGAAAACTCTAAAAAGCATAGTTGTAAAATTTGTGTTTTAGTCTGACGGTTTACCCAACTGATCTAGATCCTGGACTGATTTAAGCTAAAAATAATAGAAGAAAGAAAAAAACTGAATCGCTGTTATGACTTACCAACCCGACCCTCAATTTATTGATTTTTTTTTAAAAAAATTGATCAATTGTCTTAAATTTTTTATTTTGATTGATCCTTCTAGCTCGCAATTCGAGTTTTATTTGAGATTGATTCCTGAATCGGATCTCACAACCATGCTAAAAAGGGTATAGGAGTTTAGAAGAGGAGAAAAGGGAAGGGAAAAAATGCAAAAATATACTGTGCAACTAGTTAGCAAAATGGAAGCCAACGACACCCTTTCTTTGCAACGTCTCTTCCTTTCTTTCTCTTCCTCCCACACCTCCTCATGGCCTACCACCATAATAAAAGAGGCAGGGGAGACAAGCCCTATGAGGGGCTGCATAAAAGCTGCCCTAACCACATGACTGGACAGAGATAGGGTAGCTCCCCCTTTCTCTACCACTGTAAATACCCCCTCACATGTGGTGAAAAAATAGAGAGGACAGTCAAGAGGATCCCATTTTCTTTAAAGAGAAAAAACGTGATAGTCAAGTTTATTATATTGTATCAATTACTTAGTCAAGTGCATATATATTTATTTATTGTCATTACCAATAGGAAAAACATATTGCATCAATTGAAGAAAAAAAGTTGCAAAATTTTTTTTATAAACAAAATTGTTCATTTACTTGTAATTATATATAAAAGCATAAACTATGGTTTGAAATATTTGATTTGATAAAAATACCCATAAATTTAACAAACAATTAAATATATTGAAAGGAGCTTATTAGTAATTATTAAAAATATTGTCTTATTTTAAAAACTTCTAGGTACCTAGTGTAAAAAGACTTAACTTTCCATTAAAAAAATATATTTTTTTAAAAATATGAATATATAAAATATATGTCAATACTAATATCTAAAAAAAATATCTCTAATTAAAAAAAAGAATAAAATAGTTGACCCTTTAAAATAGTATTATTCTAGGATTGGTCTTTGTGATTTATTTTTATGAATGTATATGGGGACCTTGTGGTGTTGGTGGAATATTTCGTCACTCAATTGATGTTTATTTTGACAAAATTAAATTAAATTTCATTAATTTAAAAAACTTAGGGATTTTGGATTGAAATTGAAGATTAAACAAATATACAGTCTCTTTTATTTGATAATATCATAAATTGATTTACACAGTCAATAGATGATTTTTCGATCACCTTTTTTTTAAGTTGATATTTTCATTGATTTTTTCTTGGATTTGAATTGATAGTTTGTTTTGGTTGTCTAAATATGAGGTTTTTAAAATGTCAAGAAAAAATCACAGCACTCAATTGATACTTGGTTTAACAAAATAAAATAAAATTATTGGTGTAATTAAATGTTAAAGGAAAAAAATTGAATGTGAAAAAATTATGGTGGGCAAGGGTATTCGAGTTGTGCAAATTAGCTGGTGTATGTGTCACACGCGCTAGTATATAGAGGCTAGGAATCGTGTTCTGACAGCATGTGCGGCTGTGTAACTCCTCGAGCCTTTTAATGCAATTTCAACCTTTGATTTAAAAAATTGTGTAAAGTAGAATGAATTTTTTTAATATTTAAATAGAATTTACCTTCCATCTTGTATTAATCAAGTTTTTCTGATAAGAAAACAACAAGATCAACTCATTCTCAGTGCTCTCCTCTCCTCTCTTTCCATGTATGCCTTCTATCTTATGGCTCATTGTTCGACTAGTACTAGTGTTTGAAGCACACTAGAACACACCCTTTCTTTACCATCCAACTCTTGGATTATGCAATTACATGGCTCTCTTCAAGATCTTCGTTAAGGTGATGGTATTGTAACCATTTATTTTTAGAAAGCTAAGGGATATTTGATGATTAGTAGCAGCTGACAGACCTATCTTCCTTACTAGTTTCAATTTATATGTTTTTCGAGGCCTTTGTAGTGAATTTTGTGAATTGGTTACAAGTCTTTCAAACAAGGCTAAGCCTTTTCCCTACTTTGAGTTGTATAGTCACCTGTTTACCCATGAGTTTTTACATAAAATCTCTCTTTAATCCATTTCTAATTTTGCATTGTTGTTGCTTACCCCTACGCAACCTCCTTGTACTTTTGCTGCTCAACATGGTTTTTTTTTTTGTTTTTAATGGCAGTGGTTCCTCTCATAATCAGGGTAGAGGAAGACATGGTGGCTAGAGGAATACTCGCAGCTCCTTCAACTAGTCCAGTGGTCAGAACTACCATGCCAACAATGGTGGTTCTTGGCAGCATAATTGTGGCTATGGGAGCAATTAGCAGCAACAATCTAACCAAACATCTTCACCCAATCAGTGGCCTTATACATGATAAGTTCGGTGTTAGTTATACAACATTTTTGGTTACTTAGCGCAACACTGTTCATAGCTAGTGACCCATGAAAATCAAGCCTTGACCAACTTCTCTTTTAATGATGCTTTAGTAGCAAACTTTGTCACTTGGTTTCTTGACACTGATGCAAATCAGTATATTACTCCAGACATTGCAAGTATGACAAATACAAAACCCTATTTTGTAATGATCAATTTCGTGTTGGTGATGGTAATGGACTTGTCATATTTAATACAACTTATACTACCTTACATACTCCAAAACAAGCCTTTACTTTGTCTAACATCTTACATGTTTCGCAAATTAAAAAACAACTCTTATTTGTTTAACAATTTTGTCGTGAAAATTGTGTTTTTTTTAATTTCACTATGTTTTTTATGTTAATGATCTCATAACCGAGGAAGTTCTTCTTTTTGGTTAGAATAAAGATGGCCTTTATGTCCTCTTAGAGTCTTCTACCATGTTTATACCTGAAGCCTTTTGGTCTGCTAGCTGTCTACTTCTGCTGATGTTTGGCATCATCGACTTGGTCACTCATGCTCACATGTTTTAAGTCTCTTAGCATCAAATAAAACGGTCGTTTGTAATTTTTGTCATTTAAATTTTCAATGTCAAGCATGTTTATTAGGAAAATCATCACGTGAATCACGTTCTGCAGCAAAGAATGAAAATAATTCGGTAGTTACTTTTGGTTGGTGGGCTGGAACATCAGCCCAGCCCACGCGGCTGGGCTGAGTCCAGCCCACAGTATATGGGCCGGGTCAGGCCCATCCCAGGATGGATGGGCTAGATCCGGCCCAGTTTTTATTTATTTATTTTTGTTAATTAAATTGGTTTTTTTTTTGTTTTTTTGTAATTTTACAAGTTTCCCGTGTATTTTTGATTAATTTCAAGCAGCATTTTTTTATGTTGGGAAAAAATATAAATCCGGTATTAAAATACCCCGTGTACTGTTCACCCCGCCCATTCAAAAAAAAATCAAAAAATATTTGTTTCATTTATAATTTTTCCGCGTAATGTTTTATGTCATTTTGATTAATATTGGGTGATATGTTTTTTATGTTGTTAAAAATACAAAAATCTGATTTTCAAATTCCCGGTTTTCGTCAAAAAAAATTTTTTCCACAAGATACAAAAAAAAAAGAAAAAAAAAAAGAGAAAAAAGTGTTTTTGTGCATACGGCCAAGTGTCTCAAAGCTAAAAATTCATATTGTATTTTTAATACACAAAAACAAAATGTTTTAGCATGCATTTTGGCTTTAATAACCAGTTTATTAAAGTCAAGAGAATATTGGCCAATATTTCAAAAACAACAAAAATTTTATTTTTTGGACAATAAAACCTGGGGTATGACATTACACGTAATGCATATTCCGGATATTTAATTTTTATTTTTGGACAATAAAACCTGGGGTATGATATTACACGTAATGCGTATTCCGGATATTTAATTCTTTTTTTGTTTGGACAATAGAACCCGGGGTATGACATTACATGTAATGCATATTTTGGACAATAGGAAACCACAACATGACTTAGGTTTTATTAGACAAAACAATGCAGCCTACCTTAGGTAGGGCGTAGTTGGGGTGCTAACACCTTCCCTTTACGCAACCAGTCTCCGTACCTGATCTCTCAAGACCAGTAAGGGTTCCTAGTAACCAGAATATTAGGTGGCGACTCCCGATCCATTTTTTTAGAGACAAAGAACTCCTTGTCTCACCATATTTTCCATGCCAGATAGACACATACTACACCCTCATGAAGGGTTGGGGTGGACGATCGCCGCGCCGCCGCACACGTGCGACAAGTCGTATAAATTGGTCAACTACGGAAAGCCGTAAAAAGCTTAAATTGGATTTGAGCCTTAGTTTGTAAAAACTTTGTGTCTTTTGTTTTTATTATTATGTTTTGTTATTTCTTATATTTGTTTAAGTGTGTTTCAGGTTTGTCAGTGTTCGTTGTTTCAGGTGATGTCTTCTATACTCCATCTTTCTACCTTAGGACATTGAGGACAATGTCTCATTTTGGTTGGGGGGAAAGGGTAGTAGTTGATATTAAAAAAAAAAAACCAACTGTGTTTTCTATTTCATAAACTATTTACAAAATTGTTGTTACTAGGATGGCAGAGTAAAATGAGTTTTTTTGTTAAAGGGACTCTTGAGACGCATCTTAGTAGACATTCTTAACAAGGTCTATCAGAATACTTCTTGAAATATTCAGGTTTACAAACTCTCATATTGTTAGCACTTGATTCTGCTCATATGCTCATTTAACAAGTATTCTTAAATCTTCATTTTCACACACATACTATAACATATGATTGTGGGTTACATATTGGATTATTACATTATTTATGTTCTTTTGTTAAAGGTAACAACTAAAGGAAAGGGATAGTATATAATTTGCAAAATAACAAAAAAACAAAAAACAAAAAAATAATGATAATAAAAAGGTAGATAAGTTTGGTTTCGTAGCCTCCCTAACCTAGGCAATTAAGCCCGAAGGGGTGTTTTAACACTTAATACCCTAAAGTCAACTGACTTGGGAGCTATTGGCCCAACGCTTGTTACATGGGTTGAGGAGAAAAGCTTAAGGGAATCAAACATTGCACTATCTGCGTATCAGTATCTGCAACCCGAGTTACTAAGCTCGTAGGGGTGTCTCAACACCTAATGCTCTAAGACCAACTGGTATGGGAGTCATTAGCCGAAAGCTCGTTACATGGGTTAAAGATGCATTGTGTTTTAAGTTATATGTATATATAAAAACAAAAAAACAAAAAAAAAAGATAATAATCCTAACCTAAGGAAGTTAGCCTTAAACATTAGAACAAAAAATTGTTTTTCTTCCAAGTAAAGCCCCATAACTATATGTTGATATTTTGAGCACAAAAGAAAGGTTTAGTAATATCTTGTTTAAGAGGTATTGAGCAGATATATGAATTTAATGAGAGTTTGTTTATCTGGATAGATTAATGGAAGTTGAATGATGAATGCCTTGCTTTGTGGAACTTGCAAATTGTTTTTCTATTTTAACGCTTTGATTACTAGGGACTAGTAATAAGCTGGTTGGGGGGGTGTGATTAGTACATAAAAGTGCATATTTATCAAGGTTTTATATCATCATTTTGCACTTAAAGTATCAATAACTCCTTAACTAAAGCATGTTTTATAATAACAAGTCTAATACTATAAAATGCCCTAATATATGGTAAATGTTCATCTTAAATGCAGGCCTATCACATAAATCAAAGGATTGATTGATGAATTCAACTACTGAAATTTGTGAAGATAAAGAGAGGGTGAAACTTAGAAAAGAGATGTTGGTGTAGTCCAAACTGGAACACTGTTCTGTATTTGGGTCATATCTCGAGTTCTAGATGTCCAAATGATCTCAAATGTTTACACAAACTTGGTGAGACATAGGCCTACAACTTTCATGTGAACATAAAAATCTAACAAGGCCGTTTTCAAGTCCAAATCATAGCAACAACGGAGAAGTCCGAATCTGTCCTACAGCCCGAACACTGTTAAGTGTTTGGCCCATATCTGGAATTCTAGAAGTCCAAATGACCTATACTTTTTTTTACTGGAAATCTGAGTCAATTTCCTACAACTTTCATGTTTACCAGAGGACCCAGTTCGGATGGTAGCATTTTTGTTTTATTCAGACAAGAAGATAAGGATTTTCACCAAGTCAAAAGTTGGCCACCCACTCAACAATTAGTCATCAAATCAATAATTCCGAATTTTGGCCTATAAAAGGAGGCATTTGCCATGAATTTGGTTGGCTTGGTTGTTCAGATCAAGCTCATGCTCTTTATTTCTCTCTTTATATTTTTTGTAATTCTTAAGATTTGCTTTCATTAATTTCTTGTTTATGCTTTTCATTTCCTTTCCTTTTCTTAGTTAACTTGTATCTTATTTAGGTTCTTGTTTTGTTTATTTATGTTTCTCTTCTTCATTATGTTTAGCTAAGTTTATTATGTCAAGGTGAAAAGGTTACACTAATGGTGTAAGAACAAGTATGGTGTAAACTCAATATGGATCTTAATGTTTAATATTAACATGTCTTATCTTTTTATCTTACTAATTCTTAATACCTTGCTTGTTAAATGGTTAATCTAGATTTGTGTTATATAACATTTGGTACATCAAATGCTTGGCACTCTCATAGCCCAATAGTATGGTATTACCTACACCTGGGCTATGAAAATAACTTGATTTGTTGTTAACATCAGTTAATATCATGAATTCCTGACAATATTTAAAAGTTTGGTGTTATGTAATTAAGATAATTAATATGATCATGTTAATAATTTATAATGAGCTATTAATGACAAATCATCCGATTGGAACCTCCTTTGTGTGTGGTTTTCAAATTGAGTAATAAGAGTTTATATTATACTTGTTTGAAATACCATTGGTGGATCCTCTAACCTTGACATTTGTTTTTATCATTGTTTAATCCTTACATTAATCTTCCATCTCAAAGTTCTCATTAATTTCTTCATCTTCTTCTTCTTCTTCTATTATTATTATTACTATTATTATTATTATTATTATTACTATTACTATTATTGTTATTATTATTGTTGTTATTGTTATTATTGTTGTTATTGTTATTGTTGTCTCTTCCTCCTCCTCTTCTTTTTATTATTATTATTGTTATTACTATTACTATTACTAACACTATTATTATTATTATTATTATTACTATTAATATTGCTATAACTATTACTATTATTATTATTATTATTATTATTATTATTATTATTATTATTATTATTATTATTGTTATTGTTATTGTTATTGTTGTTGTTGTTTTCTTGTTATTTATAATTTATACAATTAACCTCTCTGTGGTTCGACCCCGGTCTTGCCGGGTTATTTATTGCTTCGACACTCCTGCACTTGGGAGAAGACATCAATCTTTTGTCGTGTCAGTATATGTACTCTATGTTCCCAAGAAAAAAGTTATGTTTTCAATGTGGGATTTAAAGCCCTGTCGTATATATACTATATGTTTACAAGAATAAAAGTTATGTTTTTTTAATGTGAGATAAAAAAATATTTTGGTTTAAATAGTTCAACTTAAAAGAATAACATAATATCTTTTCAACAGGTGACGATGAAAACAATACAATAATTATTTTTTATTTTAAATATTAAAATTTCATTTGTCATTAACTCATAAAATATTTTTGTATCATGTAGGTTGCATGATTTTTGGTATGAGGCACACAAAAGGCTAAGAAATATACCAGAGAAAATGCTATGCTAGACTAGAATGATTTGACGATTTGGAAAGATTTCAGGCCACCATACATCCTGTAGGATACATGTGTGGAATATATTTAGCACGTGGCATCCAAGTGTTTCACACGACGCTCACAGTCCAGTGCGGGGGAACCACTGTCAGCAAATTCACGACTTGTTTACCACACATACCTGCGGCTTCGTTCCTTTCATTCGCATGCAAAGTGGATGGTAAGATTAATTTTAATCACATCTATCTTTAATTAATTTGTTGTTATTTATAAATATATTTAACTTGCAACATTTTTTTTTTCTTACAGGCTACGACTCTTGGCCATGAGTCGAGCTTAATGGAGCTTTTTGTGGAGACACACGTGCGGAGTGAAGACCGCCAAAAAGAGGTTCAACAGTTCGTTGACAATTGAGTCCAACATTTTATGGTATGTTCGTTCAAACATTTTGTTTTGTAAGTTATTATTTTCTTGAATTGAATTTGATGGTTTTAGTTTTTATTTCCAGAAGACAGATAACAGCCGGTTGAGGGAGACATACGGGATGGAGGCAAGATCGTCTGGTGTACAAACTCTCTAACACCATAGCCGAGAACTTTTGAGCGGCCTATAGTGCCTTAACTATTGGTATCGAGCACCCAGTCTCAGAAGTTCATGGCCTTGCAACAACATACAACTCATCTCATCAAAAAATATGGGCAACCCTAAACAAATTATGAACAACTCCACCAAATGGTCATGGACATGAGATCATAGATGGATGGTACATGTGTGCCTCTCTTTTGGCTATATGATCCTGAAAACAACCAACCTCCTCCTCCTCCTCCTCCTCCACCACCGTCATTGTGCTAGTTTAATTTTTATTTGAACATATAAATTTATAATGAATATTTGGATTTTATATTATTCAAGTTTTTTTTTACATATTTCAATTTTATACAATTTTATTTTTTTCAATTATTTTATTTTTTTTGTTTAAAAGATTTTTTAAAAAATTATTTTTTTATTATTACAGATGAATATATTGATGGACACAATCTGTCGGTATATTCTAGTGGCTATGGAAACAATTTACTTTATATGCCACTACAACATTGTTTCATCACTGACAGAATAATTCCATCGGTATTTTATAGAGATTTTGAATAAAATTACAATAAATGCCATTGCCAATCACCGATAGAATAATTCTGTCGGTGTATTAAAGCAGGTAATTTTTTTTATGGCATGCAGATTTCTTATGTAAAAACATCAGTTTTGTTTACCAACAAAAATGACATTACTAATGAACGATTTCCTTCTATAAATCTATCGGTAAATATTTTGCCAATGAATTGTTAGTGTAAGTATACCGACAAAAACTTTCATCGATAAAATTGTTAATTCTAGTAGTGGATCTTGGAAGTAGGGGTTAGTTTGTCAACAAGTTTACACGATAACATTCCAGCACGACACAAGATATGAAGAACATACTTGTGTATAATAATGTCAAAAATAAATTTAAAAATATTTTTTAGAAGTATTTTTAAACAAAAAACACTTCAAAAAACAATTGTTATTACTGTACCAAACACACTATTAATCATTTGAGGGAAAAAAAATCTCTTTCCTTATCTCATATATATATCTATCTATTTAAACCTTGTTCTCCACCCACAGAAACCCACAATGCTTACAAATAATTTGTGCTTAACCATGGACTACATGTACTACTGCCTTGCTTTCTTTCTCTCCAGCTTTCTTGTATTCAAACTTGTATTCCAACGTACCCGCAACTTACCACCAAGTCCTTCGGTTTTCCGATCATAGGCCATCTCCACCTTGTCACGAAGCCACCAATGCATAATCTGTGAGGCCACGTTTAGTAACTATAAAAAATAATTTCACGTGTTCTTAACATTGTTTTGATAAAAAAAAATGTTTGATTCAATTTATTGGCACAATTGTTCAATTTTCTTGCCCAAAGACGAAGTCTATTGCTTGTTCTTGCACGAAAAATCGTGTTTGACTTCAACATTTACTTAACTTGTATGTTTTAATGCCCCGTAACACCCTCCCACTCTCCATTTTATTTCTTAATAAATTAAAAATAATTACTCTAGTTGTTATAAGAGTTTGAAATCCTGTCATTGCTCCTAAAAAAAAAAAGTTTAGAAAGGCTTAGGGTGATGATCCTGATCATCGACCAAGAACCTGTCATTTGAAACCAGCCGATGACAAAGACACGAGAAACAAAAGATTAAAAAGAAAAAGCAATATTATACCCTAACTTTTTTTCCGAAACTGTATGGTCTCTGGCTAATTAAGATTTGAGCGTGGGCATTTTGGGTTGAGGAGGGGAACCTACAGGCTACAGGATTTCACTCGGAGGGAGTTCAAGGACTCGGAAAGATAAAATGGCCTGACAGGGAATTGCATGTGTTGACAAACAGCGTTACCCATCTGACCGGTAGGTTATTTCCAAGAAATTAACAGCTCAGTCCGGCAAGCTATGGCCCGGAACAGATGGTCAGTAAGCTTCTTTCTTAGTGTTCAATCTATGACGATCCATAGGATGCCAATTACCGTGATCAGTGGGAACAGTTGTTATGCTGCTCAAAAGTCCTGAACTCGGGGTTATAGCTGGTGGGTGAATGTGAAGTGTCTTTGATGCAGCTGGCAAGTCCAAATGCCCACTTGGTAGAAGCGTCCGATGCGTCATTGATGAGTCCCTTCATTCGTATCCTCTGTTGTAACCCATTTTTGGGTCCCCGCAAAAAAATAAAATAAATAGCCAAAGGAGGTTAAAAAAATAGCAAGGGGGGGAAGCGCTCAGAAAATGGTCAGAAAATTGGTCCAGGAGGTTAAAAATACAAAGATTGGATTTTTGACAGTATATTCTTGAAGGATGAGAGCCCTATTTAGAAGGAAAATTTGAATTTTTGAGGAAAAAGCCTAAATTTGGATGTTTATGGACATGATTGGATTTTTAATGGGATTTTTTAGGGGTTTTGATGCAAGAAAAATTGATTTTTAAATCAATTTGGGCTTTAATTAGAAGAAATTTAAGTTCTGGGGCCAAAATATATTTTTTAGAAATTTATTAGGCCAAATCAGGGGCTTAATTGCATGAATTTTGAAGTTTAATGGCCAATTAGGGGCTTAATTGCGAAAATCCGAAACCAGGGACCAATTTGGAAAAGGCGCGAATATAGAGGGAGCTATATTGAATTGATTCAGGGGCCTAATTGAAGAAATTAGAAGTTTATTGATCAATTAAGGGCTAAATTGCATAAATCAGAGGCCAAGGACCAAAGTGAAAAACGCGGCCAACTATGGGGGCAGGGACCGAAATTGGCAGGGACGCAATTGAAAAGAAAAAGATGATTGAAGGCTGATTTGGAATTTGGCGCGTTCTGGTGCCATTTTTAAATGAAACGACGCGTTTTCTCCAAAACGACACCGTTTCATACTTAGAAAAAAAAGAAAAAAAAAAGAGAGAGGCTAAACGGTGCCGTTTTGAACGGCACTGTTCCCCTTTCTTCCCCGCCTAACATACAGCAGTAAAGAAGGAAAAAATGTATATTTAATGTCATTGGCCGACCACCTACCGCACTGCCGAAACTGAGGGAGGCACGCCTGGACAGCCGCGCCCGACCAGCCGCCGCATGACCCCACGATGAGAAAAAAATAAAAAAGCAACATGCTCACGAGCTATAAATAGAGGAAGAACAGCAAAGGAGGAAAAAAAGGAGGGAGAAAATGGAAGGCTGAGAGTATTGTTGAAAGAAAAACCGTGAGGGAGAGAGAGAACCAAGCTTTTGAAGAAGAACCGAAGAGGAAGAAGAGGAGCAGAACAGAGAGAGGGAATAACGAAAAAACTGGGAAAAGGTGAAAGTGAAGAGAAACAGAGGAGAGAAAGAAAGAGGACAGCCGCCGACTACTCCACCGCCTCTGTCGCCTCCGCTGCCGCCAGCGTCGCCACCACTTCAGGTAATCGTCTTCCCCTGCTGCCTTTCGTTTATTTATTCCCTGTTGTTTCCATTTTTTGCATGCAGAACGTGAATCACGTTCTGCAGCAAGAAATGAAAATAATTCGGTAGTTACTGTGCTGGGCACAGTAATTACCTTATTATTTGCTGGTTACTGTGTGGCTGAACACAGTAACCAGCCTTCTTTTCTGATGGGCTGGAACATCAGCCCAGCCCACGCGGCTGGGCTGAGTCCAACCCCTTTTCGCTCCGGGCTGGAACATCAGCCCAGCCCATGCGGCTGGCCTGAGTCCAGCCCTGTTACCAGAGGGCTGGGTCCAGCCTTGTGGCTGGGCCAATACAGGCCCAGCCCAAGCTATTTACTATATATATTTATTTATTTATTTCTTTTGTGTTTTTTTTTGTACATATAATTTTTTTTTTAAAAAAAATAAAAAAATAAATTGTGTTTTCACACGGATTTTTTTCTGTGTCATTTTGGGCTAATATAGGTGTATTTTTTATAATAAAACTATAAATCCGGTATTTTTTTTTTAAAACAAAAAGAGATAAATAAATTAATAAATAAAACAAACTTTGTTTTCATGCATACGGCCAAGTCTCTCAAAACTAAAAAAAAAAAAAAACAAATCATTATATTTTTCTGTTTTTTTTTTATAAAAAAAACCTCAAAAAAAATATATATTTTAGCATGCATTTTGGCTTCAATAACTAGTTTATTAAAGTAAAGAGAACATTGGCCAAAATTTCAAAAAAAAAAACAAAAAAAATTTGTTTATCTTTGAGTATCCGGTATATGACATTACACGTAATGCGTATTCCGGATATTTATTTCTTTTTTTAGACAATAGAACCCGGGGTATGACATTACATGTAATGCATATTCTGGACAATAAGAAACCACAACATGACTTATATTTTATTAGACAAAACAATGCAGCCTACCTTAGGTAGGGCGTAGTTGGGGTGCTAACACCTTCCCTTTATGCAACCAGCCTCCGTACCTGATCTCTAAAGACCAGTAAGGGTTCCTAGTAACCAGAATACTAGGTGGCGACTCCCGGTCCAAAATTTTTAGCTTAGAGGCAAAGAACTCCTTGTCTCACCATATTTTCCATGCCAAATAAACATGCCAACATCCCTCATGGAGGGTTGGTGGTGGACGATCGTCGCACCGTCGTACGCGTGCGACAGAATGGCGACTCCATTGGGGACCTTGTGGACTAAGCTTTCTTTTGTCTAGTTTTTTTTTTTTCTCTTTGGATTTATGTTTTTTTTTTTATTTGCTCATATGCTTTAAATTTGTACATATTTGTTCATGCATTATAGATTGTGTCATGCATCATTTATATGAGAGTTTGTACTGAAAAACTTTAAGTTAAGTGGGGGACTAGCAGCTTACCTTACGACTTTTAGTCAAGGTTTAAGTTTGTGTAAACCCCAACTCTTCGCTGAGAGCTTAGACTGGTAATGGTTGGTACACGTGCCATCTCGTTGCCTACAAGCCCCCATATTGCCTCCATGAAGGCGATCACTGGGACAGCAAGAGACCCTTTTTAGAGACTGAATAGCCAACCTACCCTTGTCAAGCATAAACGTGTTTTGCATAAAACATAATCCTAACCATAAAGCATTCGATTTTCAGGTCTTTTAAACAAAAAAAACGATAAGATGGCTATCATTACCAAATTTACTACTGTGGAATATGGGCAGAATTCTGAATTGTCACAATTATCAGAGGGAGATTGCTCTAGAGTTTATGCAAGGAAGCTTCCAGTAGTCAAAGACTTGAATTGCGTAGCATATGAGATGAAGATAATATTGGTCCATAGCCAGAACATTGATGAGATGGCATTTTCCAGAAAGTATGGGCGATTGCTAGAAATTGCAAAGATAGAAGTATTGAACCCAGCAATCAAAGCCTTGATGAACTTTTGGGATCCCGATTACATATGTTTTTCCTTTGGAAATGTGGATTTGTGTCCCACTATAGAGGAGTATGGAATGTTGACAGAGTTTCCCAAACATCTGCACAGGGTTTATTTTCCTTTGAGAAATGACAAGGTGATTCCTGAGTTGTCAAAGTTGCTGAAGATTCCACATTTGAGCAGATTTTTAGAGAAGAATGGCAGCGGTTTCAAATGGAAATCTCTAGAGGTTGAACTAGAAAGGAAAAAAGAACAATACGGGTCCATGCTAGAAAGAGACAGGTTAATCGCTTTGGGAATATATGGTCTTGTGTTATTTCCAAGCTTAATAGGGGTTATAAGTCTAGAAGCTGCTGCTGCATTTGTGGAATATGAAAATACTCATGTCAACCCTACAACCGCCATCTTAGCTGAGACCTTTCTGACCCTCAACCATTTTAGGAAGACGGGGAAAGGCGTAGTGAGATGTTGTATTCAGTTATTATACATCTGGATGGTAAGCCATGTTGAAACGAAGAAGCCGATCTTTAATAATTTTTGGTGGTTTAACCAAAAACCCTTGAAGATAGTGGAGGAAGAAGAATGGGGGAACCTAGGTGATCAAGGTTGGATGAAAAAACTACAAGAGTTACCAAGTAGCAACTTTAATTGGAAGGCCCCTTGGGTTAAGTCGGTTGATGTCATAGTAAGTTGTGGACAAAAATGTTGGGTACCTTTAATTGGGATTACAGGTTATGTCAGCTATGCTCCGGCTCTAGTGATAAGACAATTGGGCGGCATACAACACATCCCAAAAACTGTGGGACTTGCTGAATTTTTTGGGTTTTTTAAGGATCAATCCGTGCGAGAAGTGCTCGAGACTATCAAACAAGATTGGAGCCATTTGACTGTAATTCAAAAGGAGTCTGAAAGGATGAGAGACCCAAGCTCAAGTGAAGGATATGAAAAGTGGAGGAATGTGACCCTAGCTACCGCTCCTAAAAAGCCCTGTTCTGAAGATAGGCCTTCGCGAATTATAGATGGGTCGTTGAAAAGGAAAAAGGTCAGCAATGAGGAAGACCTTATGAAGCAATCAGAAAAGCTCCAAATAGAATTGGGAAAAAGTAAGGAAGATAAAGCAGCATTAGAAAGTATGATAATGGAAGGAGACAAAAGCAGAGTATGTCTAAATGAACAACTTGAATCTAGAGATGCGAAGATAGTGATGTTGGAGCTGCAGTTGAGCAAAGCAAAGGATGTAATAGAAGAGTCCGAGAAAGAAAGAGGAAGACTAATTTTGGATTCGATGCAAAGCAGCTCTGAATTGGAAGCATTGAAAGTCGACTTCAACGACTATCAAGAGAATGTTGGGTTCAATCAGGATAAATTCTTGCATGTTCAAGCAGAGTTGTTAGACCGAAATGAGAGGTATGATGAGTTAAACAAGAAATATGTGATGATGGAAAGTAGGTTAGTTGAGCTGCAAGAGTTTGAAAGAAAGGGGAAAGAAGAGGAGCTTGATAAGGCAGATTTGGTAGCTAAGAAAAATGAAATTAGGATGTTGAAGGTGAAGTTTGACAAAGAACGAGAAAAGGTAAAGCAGTTGACCGAAAGGTTGAAAGCTTCAGAAAAACATAAAGAACAGATCGACACCAACAACAATACATTGAATCGGAACAACATGTTGCTTATGGAGAAGATGGCCAAAGTAGACGAGCAAATGGATGAAGCTGCTATTCATGCACGGATCATTAGAACCAATGCTCGAAGGGTGGGGAGAGACATCTTTCGTTATCGACAAAGCTTGGCTGAGACAGATGCATTCTTAGAAAAAATTGAGAATCAAGGCCTTGCTTTCCTACCAGTGGCTAGAGATATGGATGAAGATGAAGATTGATGTATTTTGTTCCTTTTTGTTTATCCTTTTTTCAAGAGATTGTATTAGCCAATATTATGAATGAAAAGGGACCTTGACCCATCTTTTGTAAGGATAAGCCTACCAAAGCAGCAACATGAGCAAAACTACTCCTGATAATAAATGTGACAAAAAGAGTCCATGCCCATTACACAAGAAGAAATGTCGGCCATCAATCGATTTTTTTTGAAAAAAGCAAACTCACATTACATATGCATCATGCATTGTTCTTTACCATACATTCATTTACATTTTTTACCTACTTCAGATCGTGAAACATAGGTCCCCCTTCCAAAGTCCACCACACTAGGCTAAGATCAAGAATGGAGAATGAAGAGAGGGCCATCCTAGAATCCCGCTACCAAAGTGAATTGGAATCCGTAAGGAATGAAGTTGCCCGAATGACCAATCTGCTTGAGCAGCTTCTAAGAGCCAAGAACGGGGAGGGAACGTCTACCCAACCACCTATAGGAGCACCACCAGCTCATGCCCCAGGATTATCTCAGAACTTGGGGGCAGATTCAGTAACGGGGCAGCACTTTGCACCTGCCATTCCCATTCAGCCCCCTCAAGCTCACATCACTATAGATTTGACCGCAGATGGGCCTTCCGATAATAGGTCCACTGGTTTTATGAACGATGACAAGATATCATCTTTGGAAGAAAGGTTGAGAGCAGTCGAAGGAAATGACTGGTTTGACCCCATGCGAGCATCTGAAGTATGCTTGGTACCAAACATCACGGTACCAAAAGACTTTAGGATACCGGAGTTCATAAGGTACACGGGGTTGGAATGCCCAAACACTCACCTCCGATCATATTGCAATAAGATGGCTGAGGTGATTCATGACGATAAGCTGCTGATCTACTTTTTCCAAGACAGCCTCTCAGGCTCCGCACTAAGCTGGTACATGAGGCTGGATAATGCCAGGATTAAGAAATGGAAAGATTTAGTGGAGGCTTTCCTTAAGCAATACAAGTTCAATTTGGAAATTGCTCCAGATCGAACAAGCCTTATGTAAATGGAAAAGAGAAGCTAAGAGTCAGTAAGGGCTTATGCGCAAAGATGGAGGGACGAGGCCACACATGTGCAACCCCCTTTGATAGAAACGGAGATGGTGACTTTGTTCGCCAATACATTTAAGGCACCCTACTATGAGCATTTAATGGGTAGCTCATCTCAACATTTCTACGATGCTGTACGTGTGGCAGAAAGAATAGAGCAAGGAATTAAGGCTGGGCGCATAGCGGAGCCTTTAGAAAAGAAAGGTTTTATGGGAAGGAAAAGAGAAGGTGACGTCAACAATTTGAAAGGCGGGTACAAAGGCAAAAAAGTGAATCACCAAAACCCACAAATGCCTACCCATCACATAAACCTTACCAAACCTTTTAACCCCAATCATCAATCAAACAACCAAAACAACCACCAAAGGCCATTTACAAGATACACTTCAGAACAGTTACCTCCATTACCCATGCCTTTAAAAGACTTGTATGCTAAATTGTTGAGCATTGGACAGATAGCTCCGGTCCTTCTACCGCCAATCCAACCACCCTTTCCTATATGGTATAAACCCGAACTAACTTGCGAATACCATGCCGGCAATCCAGGGCATGGAATTGAAACCTGCTACGCCTTTAAAAGGAGATTGTTAGAGCTTATCAAAAGGGGGTGGGTATCCTTCGAAGACATGCCCAGCATCAATTCAAATCCATTACCTAATCATGCCGCAAGTAATAGTGGAGTGGGCATGATAGAAGTTGGGAATCAAAGCAAGGCGTTAAAGGTATCCATGAAGGGGTTATATGATATGTTGTTAAAGTCAGGATTTCTCGAGATAAATGTCGAGGGCCATTTGGAGGGATGTGACTATTGTGGTTTCCATGGGACAGAGGGACATCATATTGAAGACTGTACCGAGTTTCACGAGAAGGTTGCGAAAATGATGACGTTGGGAGAATTGAGGATCGAACCCATGGAAGACAGTCGTGGGGTGAGTATGATGGAGGGTCAAGATAAGATGTCCAGAGTATGTAGGGTCCAACCAACGGCTAATGGACCACCAAAATTAATCTTGGCTAAACCTTCCTACACCAAAGGAAACCATAATGCCATGCCTTATAATTATGGTTTTGCTGCCAACATTCAAGCCCCTCTTCCTTTGTTCCAAACTGAAATCAGTGGGTTAACTCGGAGTGGCCGGTGTTTCACTCCCGAAGAGTTGAGGAAGACAAAAGGCAAAGAAGTGGTAGATCTTGACAAAGCAACAGAAGTTAATAAGCCAGTAACTGAAGAGGAGTCAAATGAATTTTTGAAGTTGATAAAACATAGTGAATACTGCATAGTGGATCAACTAAAAAAGACTCCGGCTAGGATCTCCCTTATGTCTTTGATACTCAGCTCTGAGCCACATCGGAACGCTTTGCAAAAAGTTTTGAATGAGGCGTATATACCCCAAGACATTGAACAGAAAACCATGGAGCATTTGGTGGGGAGAATCCACGCAACTAATTACCTCTACTTCACGTCTGATGAGCTTGATGCTGAAGGTACCGGACACAACAAGCCTTTATACATTACTGTTAGGTGCAAAGACTGCCTAATAGGGAAGGTGCACGTCGATAATGGCTCGGCTCTTAATGTGTTGCCAAAGCATATTTTGAAAGAAATGCCGATCGATGCATCTCATATAAAGCCAAGTACCATGGTGGTCAGAGCATATGACGGCTCACCTCGACCAGTAATGGGGATTTTAGAAGTGGAGCTATATGTGGGGCCGCAAATGTTCTTAATAACGTTTCAAGTTATGGATATCCACCCTTCCTATAGTATGTTGTTAGGGAGACCTTGGATCCATGCGGCTGGGGCGGTAACTTCATCATTACACCAATGCTTGAAGTATATCATGAACGGGATGTTGGTGACTGTCAAAGCTGAGGAAACAATCTCCATGATAAAGAATGTAGCCATACCTTTCACTAAAGCGGAAGATTGTAAGGATGATTATAACCATGCTTTTGAGATTGTAAATACTGACTGGGTACCTGAAAAAACAGTACTAAAAAAGCCAAAGATCTCAGAAGCAGCAAGGATGGCAACTCATTGTTTCTTGGAACGTGGGATCCCCTTTCTGTGTAATCTTATAACTAAGGTACCAAAATGGGCTAACCTGACAAAGATGAAATGTGCTGATCAAAGATTTGGGCTGGGGTATAAACCTACAAAAGAGGATCATCGATGGGCTGCTAGTCGGAGAAGGGAAAGAAGAATAGCTAGGATTGAAGGGACAGAGCCTGAAGAAGAGAAGCTTGAAATCCCTCCCCTTAGAGTGACATTCCCAAAAGTTGCATATGTAATGCAACCCGATAAAGGAGCAGAAAGCCTTGGTCAACAACTATCAAATATGAGCATAAACACTTTGGAGGAGGATAAAGTGGAAGGAGATGACATGAAGACGGTAGCGGGAGGAAAGGATGAGGCACTGCCACAACTGACTATCCATACCCTGGAAGAAGTCTCTGCTAAAACCTTCATCCGAAAGCTAGCCGATGGCGAGAAGTTTCAAAACTGGGTGACTCAAGAAGCCCCAATAGTGTTTAAAATGTAAACCAACTTTGTCTGCTTTAACATGCTTTTGTCATTGCTTTTGTTTGCTTTATTTTCCCTAGTTGACAATCAAGGCTCATGATGTCAATTAGATTTTGTCGTTGTCTTTGAGCCCATCTTTTGTTTGAAGTAATGAGATCATGCGTTTTCCAAATTTGTCCCTTTATTTGTGCATTTACACCAACACTTTCTGCTTTCAGGAACCCTGAAAGCGGATCTTCCACAACATCACATACACTTAGCATCAAGAATGAATGGCTAAACTTTAACGAACATGTTATCACCATGGAAGGAGAATAATGGGATGAAAGCAATGTTAAGGAATTTACAAAGTTAGTAGAGCAACATGAACAAACCTGGGAACCAGCTGCGGAAGAACTAGAAACTATAAATGTGGGTAATGATCATATTAAAAAAGAATTGAAAATAGGGACCTTAATCACTCCTGAGGAAAGAATAAAAATAAAGGCCCTCTTACAAGAATATGTAGATGTTTTCGCTTGGTCCTACGAGGATATGCCTGGTTTGGATAGAAATATCGTCGTGCATAAAATACCGCTGGAGGAAGGTTGCAAGCCAGTCAAGCAGAAGTTGAGGAGAGCTCACCCGGATGTTTGGATCAAAGTTAAGACAGAACTCGAGAAACAATGGAATGCAGGCTTTCTGGAAGTAGTCAAGTATCCACAATGGGTATCCAACATTGTTGTCGTACCAAAGAAGGAGGGAAAGATTAGAGTCTGTGTGGATTTCTGAAATTTGAATAAAGCTAGCCCCAAGGATGATTTTCCGTTGCCACATATAGATGTTTTGGTGGACAATGCTGCACGTAGTTCCATATATTCCTTTATGGATGGTTTCTCGGGATACAACCAGATAAAGATGGCTCTAGAAGATAAGGAAAAAACGACTTTTGTTACACCATGGGGAACCTTTTGCTACAAGGTTATGCCGTTTGGTTTGAAGAATGCAGGAGCCACTTATTAGAGAGCCATGGTGACTTTATTCCATGATATGATGCATAAGGAAATTGAGGTGTATGTAGATGATATGATTGCCAAGTCCAAGAGGGAAGACGACCATGTAAAGGTTTTGAGGAAGTTATTTGAGCGTTTGAGAAAATATGAACTGAAGCTCAACCCTACCAAATGTTCGTTTGGAGTTAAGTCAGGAAAGTTGCTCGGATTCGTGGTAAGTGATAAAGGTATAGAGGTGGATCCTGATAAGGTGAATGCCATCCAATCCATGCCATCCCCAAAGACGGAGAAGGAGGTGAGAGGATTCTTGGGAAGATTGAACTATATTGCCAGATTTATAGCTCAGCTAACCACAACATGTGAACCTGTCTTTCGGCTATTGAGGAAAAAGAATCCTGGGAGTTGGAATGAGGAGTGCGAGGAGGCATTCAATAAAATCAAGCAATACTTACAAAATCCACCTTTGCTTGTTCCTCCTGTATCAGGAAGGCCTTTAATACTGTATTTAACAGTAACTGAAACAGCTATGGGGTGTGTTTTGGGTCAGCATGATGAAACTGGAAGGAAAGAGAGGGCCATTTATTACCTTAGTAAGAAGTTCACCGAATGTGAGTCTAGATACACGGTGATAGAGAAACTCTGTTGTGCATTGGTATGGGCGACAAAAAGATTGCGACATTACATGTTGTACCACACCACTTTGTTGATTTCAAAGGTGGATCCACTAAGGTACATCTGTGACAAGCCTATCTATCAAGTCAAATTGCAAGGTGGCAAGTTCTATTGTCAGAATATGACATAGTTTATACGACAAGGAAAGTCGTGAAAGGAAGCGCCATTGCGGACCACTTGGCTGATAATGCGGTGGAAGATTATGAGCCATTAGATTTTGATTTCCCTGATGAAAATGTATTATCAGTAGTGGGAGAAGAGAAGACAGATTGGTGGACCATGTTTTTTGACGGGGCAGTAAATGTTTATGGTAATGGGGCCGGTGCGATGATCATCTTTCCTGATCAGAAACAATATCCAGTTTCAGTTAAATTGTGTTTTGAATGTACCAACAATACTGCAGAATATGAGGCGTGTATCTTGGGTTTAGAAGCTGCATTAGAGTTGAAGATCAGAAACATAGATGTATATGGGGACTCAATGTTGATTATTTATCAGGTGAAAGGAGAGTGGCAAACAAAGGAAGAAAAGTTGAGGCCATACCAGGAATATTTATCCACACTGTCAGAAGAATTCGAAGAGATAAGGTTCACCCATCTAGGAAGAGAAGGGAACCATTTTGCGGATGCTTTGGCCACGTTAGCTGCTATGGCAACAATGGATCTTGGGCATAAGGTACATCCCGTACACATAGACATCAGAAATAACCCAACTCATTGCTACTCAGTTGAAGGAGAGGTAGATGGAAAGCCTTGGTACCACGATATCAAGAATTTGTTGCAAAATCAGGAATATCCAGTAGGAGCTTCGAAGATGGATAAGAAAACCCTAAGAAGGCTGGCCATGGATTTCTACCTGGACGGGGAGATTCTATATAAAAGATCATTTGACGGAACTTTGCTAAGGTGTTTGAATGAGACAGATGCTAAAAATGCTTTACGGGAGGTGCATGAAGGGATTTGTTCAACTCATGCTAACGGGCATATGGTAGCAAGGAAGATACAAAGGGTCGGTTACTTCTGGATGACATTAGATAAAGACTGCATCGACTATGTCAGGAAATGTCACAAGTGTCAGGTGCATAGTGATAAGGTCAATGCACCTCCAACTCCGCTGGTTAACCTAACATCTCCTTGGCCATTTGCGATGTGGGGGATTGATGTGATTGGACCAGTTAACCCAAAAGCCAACAATGGGCATAGATTCATCCTCGTAGCTATTGACTACTTCACGAAATGGGTAGAAGCCAGTTCGTATGCTCATGTAACACAGAAAGTGGTGAAGAAGTTTATAGAAAAAGATTTGATTTGTCGCTATGGTCCACCAGAAAAGATAGTGACCGATAATGCACAGAATTTCAATAGCAAAATGATCGTGGAGCTTTGCACCAAGTGGAAAATCAAGCATTCAAATTCCTCACCATATAGGCCCAAGATGAATGGTGTTGTGGAAGCAGCCAACAAGAACATCAAGAAAATTATTCAGAAGATGGTAATCACTTACAAGGATTGGCATGAGATGTTATCGTTCGCTCTCCATGCATATCGCACTGCCGTAAGGACCTCGACAGGAACTACTCCGTATGCTCTAGTATATGGAATGGAGGCGGTGATGCCTTTGGAAGTAGAAATACCTTCGTTGAGGGTTTTAATGGATTCAGGGTTAGAAGAAGCTGAATGGGCCAAAGTAAGATATGAACAGTTAAACCTGATCAGTGAAAAGAGGTTGGATGCAATCTGTCATCACCAGCTTTACCAGAAGAGGATGGCCAAGGCATACGACAAGAAGGTTCGACCTCGCATGTTCCAAGAAGGAGATCTAGTGCTAAAGAAACTATTGGCTTTACCAGGAGAAGATCGAAGCAAATGGGCCCCAAAATATGAAGGACCTTATATAGTGAAGAAGGCTTTCTCAGGAGGAGCTTTGAAGTTGTCCAGAATGGATGGAGAAGATCTAGTCAGACCTGTGAATTCTGATTCTGTAAAGAGATATTATGTCTAATGTGTTCGGTTTTCTCCTAAAATCAATAAAAGCAAGTTTGGCCATGATTTCTTTTTGTAAAGAACCCTTTTTTTTCATTGCATGGATCTCACAACACGTAATTTGTTTCTTTTCAAAAAAAAATCTCTCGAAAGAATCGATTTTGTGCATGATTACAAGGAATATATCATAAAACGCTCAAAAAAATGAAATTTAAGCTCTTCCTAGTAAAAAGGTGACTGAACTAGGCAAACCTTAAAGCTAACCATATGATGAAACCCTGCCCCTGATAGCATGTTTCCTTCCAAGATAAGAACAAGGTTTATCAATCCTAATAATGTGCGTTTTGAAATGAGGAAAGGCCATCTTTGTCATCCCTTCACTTTCTAAAAATTTTATCCTTTGTAGTCCCCATTTGAGCCGGATTGAGTTTCTTCTTTATGAAAACCCGACTAAGACCACACCCTACACTGGGGGCAATAAGAGATCTTTTGTTAAGGATGAAAACAATGGTAAAAAAAAAAGAAAAAAAAAGAAAAAAAGAAGAAGAAAGGGGTTGATAAAACAAAGAAAAAGGAGAGAAAGAAAAGAGGACTTAGATATTTGAAAGTTAGAACCCCATAATTGGGGGCAATCCCATGAAAAGAAAAAGAAAAAAGATGATGGTTTGATAATGCTTGAAGTCCAAGAGGAGGATCCTTAAGCAGGCTTCTCCAAATGCAACCTATGAGTCAGTTTCAAAAAAGAGTGGTCTTAAGTCCTTAAACCCTCAAACACAGTTGAGCCTTAAAGCGTTCTTTTCTTTCATATCTCATAGACATAGCCTACATTACAAGCATTCAGAAGTCCTTTCTAATCAAGTGCACATAATTTGGGTTAATAAACATTGGTCTCATATCTCACAGGATTTAACAAATGAGTGATAATCCTCTTTTAGGAAACATTTCCCTTTTCTACACAGCTTCTTCACATAGATACAGATACTTAAAGCTTAAACAGAAGGCCACCTTGGATAAAAGCCTTGGCTTAAAGACAAATCGCAGTTCAGAAACTAAAATAGGATTTGCTTAAAAGAGTTTTTTTTTTATGCATATTTTGAAGGTTCCGGTTGTCATGTACAAATTCAAGTCTTTTAAAGGATTTTTTTTGAAAAGATTTTGTTGCGTGTTGGAACGAAAACCAAAAAGCCTTTAATTCGAGAAAAAAACAAATTAAAGCACTGATAAGAGCATGCATTTTTAAAAAAGGTCACCTAATGGCAAAGTTGGGGATCTTCTTCCCTGGGATGAGATGGAAAGAAGAGACTCGGTGGGAAAGGAATCCAGCATGCCATTTCGAGCACATGAACAAGGTCGTATCAAGAGAGAGTGTCAGAAATTGAAGGAAGTGAGGGGACCTATGTTTCCAAAACAGGTAAGGATGCATGCATGGCATCCAACCACAAAGCATTGCATCAAACATTTTTGTTGACTTGGTAAAAAAAAAAAAAAAAAATCCTCAAGATAGTCCAGCAAGATTAGGGACAAAGAAAGAATTGTTGATTTGGAGAACAACAAAGATTCATGGTTTTGACCCTGGAATGGGAAGAAGATGAGATAAACTCTAACATTAGGGAAATCTCAAAGGAATAGGAAGATCAATCAAGAAGAATTTTCAATTCAAACCTTATCATCTTGAAGAAGGAACATATTTATGGTTAAAGGTGATTGCCAGAAGGAATCTCAGGATTAACCACAACATGAAGATTTTGGTTCTGGTTGAAGGGGATCGACGAAGGGATCTCAGTTCAGCCCAACCACACAGGATTTTGGTTCTGGTTGAAGGGGATCGGCGAAGGGATCTCAGTTCAGCCCAACCACACACACCTTGGTTATGGTTAAAGGGGATCGACGAAGAGATCTCAGTTTAACTTAATTGGAAAGGACTTGATTTTGGTTCTGGTTGAAGGGGATCGACAAAGGGATCTCAGTTCAGCCCAACCACACATTTTTTGGTTCTGGTTGAAGGGGATTGGCGAAGGGATCTCAGTTCAGCCCAACCACACATTCCTTGGTTATGGTTAAAGGGGGTCGGTGAAGGGATCTCAGTTTAACCTAATTGGAAAGGATTTTGGTTCTGGTTGAAGGGGATCAACGAAGGGATCTCAGTTCAGCCCAACCACACACACCTTGGTTATGGCTAAAGGGGATCGACGAAGAGATCTCAGTTTAACCTAATTGGAAAGGATTTTGGTTCTAGTTGAAGGGGATCAGCGAAGGGATCTCAGTTCAGCCCAACCACATTTGATTTTGGTTCTGGTTGAAGGGGATCGGCGAAGGGATCTCAGTTCAGCCCTACCACACATTCCTTGGTTATGGTTAAAGGGGATCGGCGAAGGGATCTCAGTTTAACCTAATTGGAAAGGATTTTGGTTCTGGTTAGAGGGGATTGCCGAAAGGAATCTCAGTTTAGCCCAACCCTACACATTCCTTGGTTATGGTTAAAGGGGATCGGCGAAGGGATCTCAGTTTAACCTAATTGGAAAGGATTTTTTTTTTTGGTTCTGGTTGAAGGGGATCAGCGAAAGGATTTCAGTTCAGTCTAACCACACATTCCTTGGTTATGGTTAAAGGGGATCGGCGAAGGGATCTCAGTTTAACCTGATTGGAAAGGATTTTTTGGTTCTGGTTGAAGGGGATCGGCGAAGGGATCTTAGTTTAGCCTAGCCACACAAAGATTTTAGTTCTGGTTGGAGATAATTGCTATAAATGAAGGGTTTCGGATCAACCAAGTTATGAGAAGATCAGTTTCGGAAGTTTACTTTTGGTTTATCTTTACAAAACTTACTTCGCAAAGTCTTTGCTTCGTAAGCATTGTAAAGAGGGGGCATCTGTTGTAACCCATTTTTGGGTCCCTGCAAAAAAATAAAATAAATAGCCAAAGGAGGTTAGAAAAATAGCAAGGGGGGGAAGCGCTCAGAAAATGGTCAGAAAATTGGTCCAGGAGGTTAAAAATACAAAGATTGGATTTTTGGCAGTATATTCTTGAAGGATGAGAGCCCTATTTAGAAGGAAAATTTGAATTTTTGAGGAAAAAGCCTAAATTTGGATGTTTATGGACATGATTGGATTTTTAATGGGATTTTTTAGGGGTTTTGATTGCAAGAAAAATTGATTTTTAAATCAATTTGGGCTTTAATTAGAAGAAATTTAAGTTCTGGGGCCAAAATATATTTTTTAGAAATTTATTAGGCCAAATCAGGGGCTTAATTGCATGAATTCTGAAGTTTAATGGCCAATTAGGGGCTTAATTGCGAAAATCCGAAACCAGGGACCAATTTGGAAAAGGCGCGAATATAGAGGGAGCTATATTGAATTGATTCAGGGGCCTAATTGAAGAAATTAGAAGTTTATTGATCAATTAAGGGCTAAATTGCATAAATCAGAGGCCAAGGACCAAAGTGAAAAACGCGGCCAACTAGGTGGCGACTCCCGGTCCAAAAATTTTAGCTTAGAGGCAAAGAACTCCTTGTCTCACCATATTTTCCATGCCAAATAGACATGCCAACATCCCTCATGGAGGGTTGGTGGTGGACGATCGTCGCACCGTCGTACACGTGCGACATCCTCCATCACTACTTTTGCTGCCTCATGCTCCTTCTGAAGACTGTATCGTCGGTGGATACAAGATACCACGAGGCATGATTGTGATGGTCAGTGTATGGGCCCGTACATAGGGATCCCAAGTCGTGGGATGGATTCGAGAGCTTCAAGCTAGAGTAATATGTCTAAGATTAGTAAGGATAATTTTTTTTAAAAAAAAAATTGTTATTGATAATAAAAAATCATAACCATCCTTTAAAGATTTTAAATAAAAATAAAATTAGAAATATATATCCATCTAGTTCCATCATTGATTAATACAAATAAAAGTTAGCAGGTCTAGGTGAGTGTGGTACAACTAGAGCTTGTAAAGATAGAATAAATTAACTATTTGGAATTGTGGTGAAGTTTATCTTATAAAGTGTTTTTTACTAAGAAATATATTAAAATAATATTTTTTTTATTTTTTATATTTATATTTTAACATCTGCATATCTAAATAGTTAAAAATGGTAAACAAAAAATTATTTCTAAAGAAAAAACACTCAAATCTTGAGCAAACGATGGTTTTAACCCATAGATAAAAGGATTATTTGCAATCAACTTTAAATCCTAGATATTGCTTATAGGGAAAAAACCACTCTCCAATAATTACTTTGTGGCTGGTAGCTTGGACTGATGGATATGTTGATTGTTGGGTTGGAGCATAGTTATTAAACCTGGTCTAGGAGTGGACCAGGCCAAGGAGTCGAGTTCCAGGTTTCATGGGTCAACCCAAAAAACTAAAAAAAAAATAAAGTTTTAATATTTTATATGAAAAAATTAAGAAACAATCCATATAAATATAGGCTATATATATTGTAAATAACAAAGTTTAAAAGAATATTTTAAAAAGTTTTTTATCCCACATTAAAAAGATATTATGTTAAGTTTTTAAGTTAAAGTATTTAAACAAAAAAAAGTATTTTATCCCATGTCGTACCCCAAAAAAAATCAGCGCGCGGCATCGGCTGGCGATTTAAATCTCGTTTGTTGCTTTAGCTTGAATTGGTTCGTTGGAGTCGCCACCTAGTAATTGATTGCGGGCTACTAGGAAACCGGATGTACTGGTCTCGTCAGAGATTCGCGGGTAAGGGACTGGTTGTGGTTAGGGAAGGTATTAGCACCCCTAACGCACCCTACCTAAGGTAAGCTGCTTCGTGAATTTGATGTGTTAAAGAAGTTTTAATAATTGTCTTTATATCGGAAATTAGAAATATCACTTACGTATAAGTTAATAATTCTTAACCGTGATCCGATCAAAATATTAAATTCTTCTTTAATAGATTTGCAATTTTATCCTAAAAAATAAATAAAGAAATAAATAAAATAAAAAATTCATAAAACAAATACAAACACACACATACACTTTCACTATTTTTATTTCTTTTCTTTTTTCTTTTCTTTTTCTTTTCTTTTCTCTTACATCCACTATACAAATACAAATACAAATACAAATACAAATTCAAATTCAAATTAAATAAATAAAAATTACATTAATTAATTTAAAAATTACAAAATAGTCCCTAAAAACTCCAGAAATTGCAGGGAAGGACTTCTGGGGGCTGTATGAACAGTGCCGGGGGCGTGGATCCACGCGCCCCCGTCACTGGCGGCGCGTGGATCCACGCGCCGTCGTGAAAAAAGCTTGGAAACAGCAGATCCCGAATGGATTCTTCTTTTCTGTCTCCCTAAATCATCGGTGACCACCTACAGAACAAGAAAAGAAACACACAAACACAGTCGATTTTAATTTTTTCTTTGATTTCAATCTGTTTTGTTCTTTCTCTTCCAACCGTTTTGGATCTGCTCCTCCTCTCGGCAGATTGTTTTTGTTTCCTCTTCTTCTATTTCAGATGGGCGGTGGTGGGCGTCTTCTTCTCCTCCGTTTCAGGTGGTGAAGGCAGGTCTGACTGCGGCTGTGTTGCTGTTGGTGTTCGGCGAGCCGGTCGCTGCTACTGGAGGCCGAATGAAGGGGGGGACTTGCGTTGCGAGAGGGTGGCTGGCTTCGGTGAAGGCCTGTCGAGGCTGGCTTCGGGTTCGTCGGGTGGAGAAGCTGGGAGACTGCGGCGGAGGGGAGAAGGAGCGGCGGCTCTGTGCAGGCCGAGAGGGAAGATGACGGGGAGATGGGGAGACTGCCGGCTGAGAGAAGAAGAGCTTGTGTCTGTTTTGGGAGAGGATGAAAGTCAGATCGGGTTGCTGCTGTTTTGGTGGAGGTTCAGATGGTTGAAAAAAAACAGTGGGGGGGGGCGCCGGGTTGAAGATTGAGGCGACGGCTGGTATAAAAAAATCAAATGTAAATTCGGGGGCCGTTCTGTTTGGATCCGGGGGGGCTGAAGAAGAAGAAAAGGGGGTTCCAATGTTTAAAAAAAATTCAAAATCGGGGAAAGGGGGAGGTTGTGTGTGGCCTTTTCAGGTGAGGGACCAAAATGGTGAGGGCTTCGGGTAGTTTGTGAAAGCAGGGTGGTGGCCGGCGGCTCTAAAAAAAAAATTAAAACCAGGGGGCGGCTTGTTTTGTTAGAGATAGGTTTAGGGTTAGGTTGTTTTTTTTTGTATTTTTCTGATATTTCAAAATTGCCCCCCCTTTGAATGTGAGTTGAAGACCAGTATTTATAGGCAAAAAATGTTGCCAAGTTTTTCAACTTGGTCCCTCAACTTCTTCTTCTTCTTTTCTTTTTTTTTTTGTAAATTTTGATTTTTCTTATTTTTTTGTATTTTTTGAAAACGAGCAATATCAACGTCGACTCAATGAGGAAAAACAATGATTTTAAAAATGACGCGTGAAAAGTCGAACGCGTTTGAAAAATTAAATTCTTTTTTAGACGACGTTGAAAATGCTAAAATGACGAAAATATATTAAAAAACATATTTTTTGGATTTTCTTTGTTTTTCTCTATTTTTGGAATTTTTTTGAAAATATCAAAAACACGGGTCAAAAATTGAGTAGCAACATCCCACATTGAAAAAACATAACTTTTTTCTTAGAAACATAGAGTATATATACTAATGGGTTTTTTTTAGATAATCATCGAGAGTATATTAAAAAGGCCATAAAGCCAATAGCCAAAGTGAAATACAAGGATATGAAAAAAGAAAAAAGAAAAAAAAACAGACTTAGGAAAAAAAGGAGAAAAAAATAAATAAATAATTGATCTACTACAGCAAACAACAAAGAGACTACCTAAGATTTCTTATTACACCACAATTTAATGCCATCAGAAGATCTTAAGAGGCCATTTCTTGTATAAGTGAAGTTTGAATTTAGAGTATGCAACCAAATAGTAATCCGATGAAGGATGGTGGAGAAACAATCAAACAAGCTTATAGTTCCCTCCTCAAAAACAATTTTGTTCCTCAACAACCAAATACCCCAAGTAGTACTACTGGAAATTAGTCTACAAGCTGATGTTTGGAATTTGCCTTGCACCATTCCAAGCTACTATAGAAGCAGCGAGTTAAGTGTGTTAGGTAAACAACATTGGATACCCCACCAATCCAAAACTTTCATCCAAACACTCCTAAAAAAGTTACAGTGTATAAAAAGATGTTCTGAGGTTTCCAAATCTGAGCTGCAAAAGACACATGAAGCTTGTATGGCAGACAAAACATTCTGGTGATGGAGAAAAGCTCTTGTACTAACTTTGTCCTGGACTGCCAACCAGAGAAACACCTGAACTTTCGGAGGAGCACCTTTAATCCAAACATTGGCTTCAAAAACTCTATCATTCGTAAAGGAGGTATTATCAATTAGGGTGCAACATGACTTAATTGAGAAGCTTCCATCAGAATTACATGGCCATATGAGTTTGTCATCTTTTCCTTGCCAAATTATCATTGGCTCCAGCATTAAGAGCAAATGATGATATTGTTGCTCTTCATAAGATAAGAGGTTCCTAGCCAAACCAAATTCCATTACCAATGATCATTCACCCATTGACCCATCTCATTAACCAAACCATTCTGAATAATAGAAATTTGGTAAAGCCTAGGGAAAATGCTATGCAAAGCATTTGATCCTATCCACACGTCAGACCAAAAGAGAATGGAGGATCCATCTCCAATCATGAATTTAATGTTTTCAGGCAATACTAATGGGTTTCAAATCCCATATTGAAAAAATATAATTTTTTTCTTAGGAAAATAAAGTATATATACTAATGGGTTTCAAATCTCACATTTAAAAAACATAGTTTTTTTCTTGTGAACATAGAGCATATATACTAATGGGTTTCAAATCCCACATTGAAAAAAGATAACTTTTTTCTTGGGAACATAGAGTATATATACTAATGTTATCCTTTTAAGTTGAAGTATTTAAATCAAAAGGTTTTTTATCCCACATTGAAAAAACATAACTTTTTTTTTGTGGGAACTTAGAGTATATATATTGATGGGTTTCAAATCTCACATTTGAAAAAAAAAAAAAAAAAAAAGGTCTCACCCGGGTCGCTCGGGTCACGGGTTGACCTGTCGGGTCGACCGGGTTTGGCCGGGTCGTTGCACCGGCCGGTCTTTTGAAAAACCCGGACCAGTCTAGCCCCCGGGTCGATCCACTGGGATGGTCCGGGTCTTATAACTATGGGTTGGAGCGGTTGATATAGGTGGAACAATGCTCATGTTGGTGTTGAAACCATAATGTAAATGATTTTGAATACCATCATAAATACAAACAACACTTAAGATGTCGAAGTGTATCTTTTCCCTTGTTGGTGCGATGAATTCGTGAAATGTGAAGAAGCAAAGCATGACTCTTCGCAGTTTTATTAGTGCCACAACGAATTTTTCTCTCTTCCACCTCTTTCATCTCTCGAACCCGATGGGCTCAAAAGAAAAGAAAATAAAATTTTGGATTAAAAGTGATTTTTTTAAAATCAAAGGGACTATAAATATATCAATTAAAAAATAGAAAGAGCGAAGTTAACTTCTCACATCAAATTTGATAATGCCACTTAATTTTCCTGTCTTTTCACTTGGGTGCTCAATCCTCCAATCTTGCCCGTCCTCGATAAACTAATAAGAAAGCTAAAACTCATGGTGATAAATAAATATACAAATAAACATTGCAATCTGTATAATTATCTTTGATCATTTTCTCTTTTGTTTGTTTCAGTGCGAGGCAGTTTTTTTTCCCATGACATAAATGTTTTTTTGAGAATTGAGTGGGGTTGTCATAACCCAATTCTGGGTTATTCCCCAAAAATCAATTTGTTTTCAAAATAAAAATCAAAAAATAAAATAAGGCTGACAACGTGGAGAAAGTAGGCCGGGGAATCAAGATGCAATTTTTTGGAAGAAATTCAATGCCTAATTGTACCCAATTATGCCCAAAATGGAGAGAAAAAAAAGAATGCAAATTTAAAGTCAAATTAAATGATTATTGGACGAATATGCATAAAAATTAAGTCCAATGACATAATTAAATTTTTAATGGGCCAATTTGATTTAATCATGGGCCAAATTAATTTTTAATTATGTTTAAGAATTAATTTGGGTCCAATTGAAGGATTTAATTAAGTGCAAGGACTTAATTATACTTTAAATGGGTCAAATTAATTTTATTTGGGGCTTAATTGGTGAAAAATTAAGTTTGGGAGTTTAATTTGGGCTTAATTGAGAATATCCGAATTTTAAGAGACCTAATTTAATTTTTACCAAGTTAATTAGGGGCCTAATTGCATTAAATAAAAAAGGTTTAGGGTCAATTAGGGTTCAATTGAAAGAGAGGACTGAAATGAACTTTGACCAAAAATCATTGTTTATTATCTTCTTAATTTTTTTCTGAAAAAGCTGATCTAGTTGACTACTTTGCAGCTGCATTTAATGTACCTAACGTCCACCGAATTTAACAAATCTTATACGAAAATGATCCTTTCTATAACCCCATGTGATCATTTTGGGCTAAATGACAATATATTAGCACCGGTGACAGCCTAAAGAGGCCTACTCAATCAGCTTTTATCTGCAGATTTTCAACTCATAATACCTATTTTGAACCAATGGTTGGGATCCTTCCCAACTGAATCAAGGGCTAAAATTTTTACTCAATGTAGAAAAGATTGCCCTCTTCCACCGTCTATAAATAGAGGTGGATTTCATGGCCTTTCTGGTTCCTGCATTGTCCTCTCTCTTCGTTTTCTCTCCACCGTGGCTTTCAGCCACCATCACCACCATCATTGGTCTTCCCACCATCAGCTCCACCACAGAAACCATTCTCCTGCACCAAAAGACGTTTAGCAGCTGTAGAGCAGACACCGCGTCTCTCTCCTCCTTCTGCCCGTTGCAGACCTTCTTCTTCTTTCTTCCTCCGCCGTCGACGTCTCTTCCTCCAGCTCCGCCTTGATCAACCAGCATCGCCACTTGTTGCCAAGACCACCGGCTAGCCACCACTGCGTCTGTAATAAGCCACCATGAACGTCTCTCTCCCCTCTACAGATTTCTTCCTTTTCTTCCTCTTCCAGCTACAGCCGCTTGAGTCAACTCAGGCAGCTAACTCCACCACCGGCTTTAGGTCATCCTTCCCCGCCAGCCAGCCATCACCGCCATGCCAAGTGGTCTGCCACCCTTCCCCTGGTTCTTCTTCTTCCCCATGGAAGTTCCACTGTTCATGCAGTGCACTATACTTTCTTTTTTTTTAAATCCAAAATTTTTGAAAACAATCATTTAAAAAAAATATGATTTTCTCACATAGTTTTTAACTAATTTTGCATAATATCGGGTTATATATTTACATTGTAAAATACAAATCCGGTATCAAAATACCCGGGTTTTTTTCGAAATATTTCAAAAAAAAAGTTCCAAACATTTTCAAAAAGAAAAAATATTTTGTTGCATACGACCAAATTCTAAAATTTTCCAAGCATATTTTTCATTAAAAAAAACAAAAATTGCATATTTGTCATGATTTTTCTTAATCCATAAATGGATATCGTAACCAGTTTATGATTATCTATTAAGATTTGGCCAAAATATCAAAAACCTTTTTCAAATCTTTTTTTTTATGGTCTAGATGTAGACTTTAATATTTGTGGGGTGTAAAATTACACAATAAAGTACACCCTCAGGTATTAAAGATACAAGGTGTAAATAAATGCGATGCTAATATTCAGACTTTAGAACGGTTAGGATTTAACCCAATAAGGTAGAGACTTTTTCATGAAGAGAGATCTACCTTAAGCCTTAGAAAAGACCAATAAATAGAAACTCGACCTAGAAAAACAATCAAACAACAATGCAGCTTACCTTAGGTAGGGTGCACAGGGGGTGATGCGTCTTCCCCTTGCACAACCAGTCCCTTACTCAGACCCTCGCAGACCATAGGTTCCTAGTGACCATAATACTAGGTGGCGACTCCTAAACATTAATCATAATTTCATCTGAAAACCTTCCCAACACACAACACCTCACATCAGGAGGCACAACAGAGAGCCTCCACCGTCGTCAGACGACGTCGCCCGCGCCCCGCAACAGAGGTTATTTTCCCATGACATAAACTTTGTAGGTTGGACAGATGGATAGAGTGACTGTTGGGTTGTAGTGGTTGATAGAGATGGAATAAAGCTTGTTTGGGTCATTTGTTTTTAATATTAATATAGGTGTTTGGGTTAACTTGTGTGTACCTCAACTAATTCTACAAGTTCTGAAGTTAACGACTATGTAAGCTTACAATAGTTATGAGATTTGTGGGACTCAAATTGATGACCTATAAAAAGCAAACCCAGTGTTATTTGTTATTACTAGAACCGAGGATTAAAGGGATCTCAGTTTAGCTTAACCACACACAGACTTTGGTTCTGGTTAAAGGGGATCGGCGAAGGGATCTCAGTTTAGCCTAACTGCAAAGGATTTTGGTTTTGGTTGAAGGGGATCGGCGAAGGGATCTCAGTTCAGCCCAACCATAAAGATTTTGGCTCTAGTTAAAGGGGATCGGCGAAGGGATCTCAGTTTAGCCTAGCCACAAAGAGACTTTGGTTATGGTTAAAGGGGATCGGCGAAGGGATCTCAGTTTAACCTAACTATAAAGGATTTTGGTTCTGGTTGAAGGGGATCGGCGAAAAGGTCTCAGTTCAGCCCAACCATACAGATTTTGGTTCTGGTTGAAGGGGATCGGCGAAGTGATCTCAGTTCAGCTTAACCACATAGATTTTGGTTCTAGTTAAAGGGGATCGGCGAAGTGATCTCAGTTTAGCTTAACCACACACAGACTTTGGTTCTGGTTAAAGGGGATCGGCGAAGGGATCTCAGTTTATCCTAACCACATATAGAACTTTGGGTTCTAGTAAAAGGGGATCGGTGAAGGGATCTTAGTTTAGCCTAGCTACGAAGAGATTTTGGTTCTGGTTAAAGGGGATGAACAAAGAGATCTCAATTTAGCCTAGCCACGAAGAGATTTTGGTTCCGGTTGAAGGGGATCAGCGAAGGGATCTCAATTCAGCCCAGCCACATAGATTTTGGTTATGGTTAAAGGGGATCGGCGAAGGGATCTCAGTTTAGCTTAACCACATACAAGTATCTTGGTTCTGGTTAGAGGGGATCGGTAAAGGGATCTCAATTTAGCCTAACCACGCAGAATTTAGCTTTGGTTAAAGGGAATCGCTAGATGGGACGTCAGGTTGACCGAGCTACACACTGATTTTTGTTCTTGTTAGATCGCCAGATGGGATCTCAGGTAAACCTAATCAAATGGGCAGGTCGCCCGTGAAAATAAACCACTTTGAGTATGTGTGGGCATGTTGCCCATGAAAATAGACCAGTGTGAGTGTGTGGGTCAGTCACCCCTGAAAATAGACCACTTTGAGTATGTGTGGGCAGGTCGCCCGTGAAAATAGACTAGTGTGAGTGTGTGGGCCGGTCGCCCCTGAAAATAGACCACTTTGACTACGTGAGGGCAGGTCGCCCGTGAAAACAAACCACTTTGAGTATGTGTGGGCAGGTCGCCCGTGAAAATTGACCAGTGTGAGTGTATGGGTCGATCGCCTTTGAAAATAGACCACTTTGAGTATGTGTGTGCAGGTCGCCCCTGAAAATAGACCGCTTTGAGTATGTGTGGGTTGGTCGTCCCTGAAAATAGATCATTTTTCTTCAAAAGGGGCAGGTCGCCCAAGATAATGAAATCATTTTCCTTTTGTTTTCTTTACAAAGCTTACTATGCAAAATATTGAGGAATTTTGCTTCATAAGCATTGTAAAGAGGGGGCATCTGTTGTTACCCGATTTTTGACCCACCTATTTGATAAAAATTTTGAAAAAATCCAAAAATAGCGAAAAACAATGAAAATCCAAAAAAATATGTTTTTAATATATTTTGCATCATTTTTAGCATTTTCAATGTCGTCTGAAAAAGAATTTAAATTTTTAAAGGTCTTTCAAACGCATTCGACTTTTCACGCGTCATTTTTAAAATCATTGATTTTCCTCATCGAGTCGACGTTGATATTGCTCGTTTTCAAAAAAATACAAAAAAATTAAGAAAGAATCAAATTTACAAAAAGAAAAAAGCTTATGCTCTCCCTTTCTTTTTGACAGAACATCAAGCCGGCCATCAGCCTTCTCCCCTCAGTTGCGGTCTCCCTCAGCTCTTTCCTCTCTATCAACCGGCCAGCCCGCCAAGACCAGTCTCCACCGACAGACCCCACCACAGCGCACCGATCTCCCAACCAAGGCAGCGATGGATGACACCATCGGTGTAGAAATGAAGTAGGAGGAGGGAAGTCGCCGATCCTCCACACGTCTGGTCCGTCGGCGACGCGTGTAGAATCTGTTCTCCTCTCGGCCACCGTGAACATCCACCTCCAGTGTTCCCTCTCTCCAGATCTCGCCAACCACCACCAGCTGCATAAGTGTGACAAAGATCCAATCACCGCCGCTGAGCGCCTGAAACAGAGAAGGAGAGGAGACGAAAAGAAAGAGAGTTGCATAGAGAGAGGCAGATCTGAAATCAGTGAAACAAAATCAAAATCAACTGCCTTGTTTGTGTTTTTTTGTGTTTTCAGGTGACGTTGTTTCCCACCACCGGCAAGGAAGCGAAGAGGGGAGAAGGTTGTTACAGACCCCCCCTGTTTCCGGGATGTTTCACGGCGAGTGGGGTTGACGCGCCGCCACTGTTAAGACCTTGCCTAACACTGTTCCGGTGGTGCAGAAGGTGTTCCCTGTAAATTCCAGATTGTTTAGGGGTTGTTATTGTAATTTTAATGTAATTTTTGTTTATTTGTTTTGAATTTGTATTTTGTATTGTGGATGTAAAAAAAAAAGAGAAAAAGAAAAGAAAAGAAAAGGAAAAAGAAAAAATACAGTAAAGAAATGTGTGCGTGTTTGTATATTTTTTTTTATGTATGTTATTGAATTAAAAGAAAAAAAATGAATTTAATATTTTAATTTATATGCACAAATATCTAAAGGACAGATAAAATCATGTTGAATTTTCCATGAAAATGTAGAACATGTATCTACATATATTTTGGGAACTAATAACTGATTTATCAAAGCCTTAGAATTGGGCTAAAATTTTATTTTTAAAATCACATCAAGTCCACGAAGCTTGAAAGTGAATGTGTGGTGTATATTTTGTTTATGAATGTTTTTTTTATGATAAAATTGCAAGAATAAAGAACAATTTAATATTCTGATTTGCTCACGGATAAAGAATTATGAACTTACATGTAAGTTGTATTTTCTAAAATTCGATGAATGAACAGAATTTTTAAAACTTCTTTAACACATCAAGTCCACGAAGCAGCTTACCTCAGGTAGGGTGCGTTAGGGGTGCTAATACATTCTCTAACCACAACCAGTCCCTTACCCGTGAATCTCTAACAAGACCAACACCCGGGTTTCCTAGTAGCCCTCAATTAAATACTATGTGGCGACTCCCAACGAACCAATCAAAGCAAAACGAGAAACGAAAAATTGCCAATCTCGATGATGCGCGGATTTTCTGACGTGCGACAATACTTATGGAGCAAAGATTATTTAAGTGCTTTGCGTATGAAGTTTGTAAAGACAAACAAAATCCTCTTCCGAAACTGATCTTCTCAAAACTTATAACTCTGTTTATCTAAAACTTGGTTGATCTTCTCAATCCCATATAGCGATTCCCTTTAACCAAAACCTAAAAAAATATGTTTGCGGCTCGGTCAACCTAAGATCCCATTTGGCGATTTCTTTTAAATAGAATCAAAGTTTGTGTGTAGCTTAGTTAACCTAAAATCCCATCTGACAATTCCCTTTAACCAAAGCTAAAATATTATGCGTGGTTCGGTCAACTTGAGATCTCATCTAGCGATTCCCTTTAACTAGAACCAAAGTCTGTGTGTAGTTCAATCAACCTGAAATTCCATTTGGTGATTCCTTTTAACCAAAGCTAAA
This sequence comes from Populus davidiana, assembly GCA_030145905.1. Lineage (NCBI taxonomy): Eukaryota > Viridiplantae > Streptophyta > Magnoliopsida > Malpighiales > Salicaceae > Populus > Populus davidiana. The sequence continues at coordinate 4,651,597 of CM057805.1, forward strand.
ATCTATGTGAGGCTCGGGAAATCTAAGATTCCATCTGGCAATCTCTTTTAACTAGAACCAAAATTTATGTGTAGCTCGGTCAACCTAAAATTCCATATGATGATTTCCTTTAACCAAAACTAAAATATGTGTGTGGTTAGGTTAACCTGAGATCCTATGTAGCAATGCCTTTTAACCAAAACCAAAGTCTATGTGTAGCTTGGTTAACCTGAAATCCCATCTAGCAATTCCCTTTAACCAAAGATAAAATCTCTGTGTGGTTGGGTTAACTCAAGATCCCATCTAGCGATCCCTTTTAACTAGAACCGAAGTTTGTTCTTCCTTATGGTAGGGTTGAATATCTTAATGGTAGGTTTCTTCTCACTTCTTTTCTTGAAAATAAGATTTGATCAAGTTCTTCACTTGATGATTTTTTTTTATCATTACAAGATTGACCTTTATCCTTTTTGATTGTAGGGTTAACATTTATCCTTCATGATGATTGAATTTAACTAGATTCCCTAATGATATGGTTGAAAACTTGGTGCTTCTTGATTGCAAAGTTGACCTGATAATTCTCAATCACATGGTTTGAAAACTCGGTGCTTCTTGATTGCAGGGTTGACCTAAAGACTCCTCCTGATTGCAGCGTTGATCTTTTCATTTCTTTGAGAAATTCCTAATGGTAGGGTTTATCTCATCCTTTTTTATGGAAGGCTTTTCTTATTCTTCTTAATGACAGGGTTTGAACTTTTTTTTCTTTGAGAACTTTCTAATAGTAAGGTTCTTCTCCCTTTTCTTGTTGACTGTCTTCTTGATTGCAAGGTTTAAAATTAGGATTCTTGATGGCAGTGTTGAGAACTTGGTGTTTCCTAATTGCAGGGTTGACTTGGTAATTTCCGATTGAGGGGTTTGAAAATTTGGTGTTTCCTGATTGCAAGGTTGACCTAAAGATTCCTCCTACTGACATGGTTAATCTTCTCATTTCTTTGAAATTTTTCTAATGATAAGGTTTATCTCATCTTCTTCTTGTTCCAGAGTTAAAACTATGATTTTTTGCTATTTTCAAATCAATGATTCTTTGTCCACTTAGATTCATTACAATCTTGCTGGATTTTTAAGGATTTTTTCTGTAACAATTCAAAAATATTTGCAATGCTTTGAGGTTGGATGACATGTATGCATCCTTACCTGCTCTTTGATGCGTTATCGTCATAGGGTGCCTTTGTTTGTTATCCAAAGCCTTCTTTGTTCTTCTGATTCACTAGCTCATTTGCGTGCTAACCCTCCACTCAAATGTAAGTGCAGTGCCCATCGTAGGTTGCCTGCGACTATTATTGCTCTCGCTGTTTATCAAGCTTGACAATGCCTCCAAGTATGGTGTTGCTTGATTTATTATAAAGGAGCTTAACAAATCATTCATCTCTTGGATTTTCTCAAGAACTGTTCTCTGATTGGTTGTGTGCATCGTGTCAACACCCATCAAGAGTTTTTATAGTGTTAACCTCGTCCTAGACTGTCAATCAGCCACGAACTTGCCTCCAATTGAAACATATAATCCTTCAAGTATATGTTATCATTAACCTTTGTCATAACTCAATTTTTGAACAAATAATACAAAATGAATAGATAAAAATATATTTGAGAATGGGGTTAAAACAACACAAATTCAAAGTTCATGGATGAAATTATGAAATTTGAGAGTAAATTGGTCAGAAATTGAAGAATTAATAAGTTTGAAGATTTAGTTAAAATGTGGATTAGTTTAATTAATGAAATTAAAAGAATTAATAAGTTTGTGGACTTAATTAAACTTTGATTTAATTAATTAAATAAATTCAGGGACTTAATTGAAAATAATCCAAAGGTAAAATTAAAAATTTATTGATTAAGGGACCCAATTGATACATTTCAAACAAAAAAGGACCAATTCATAATCTGTCATTTTTTTCCATACAAGATGACGCCGTTTTGATCCCACTATTCACCAACCCTTCCGTTTCGCACGGACCAGACCGATTCAACAGGAAACAAATCCGGCAATTCAAAGACGATCTCTTACCCACGATCCCATTAAAAGGGGAACTGGCTTCTGGATGCAGAGGAGGGGGGTAAAAAGGCAGAAAGGAAGCAGAACAAACAGGGAAGAAAACTGATAAAAGAAAAGGCAGAGGAGCGACGCAGCGTCAGTGAAATCATTTACCACTTGCATCGTCGGGTGATCTCAAGCTGATAAATTTTATTAGTTATAAATTTTATTAGTTATTTTATGTGTCCATTTAAAAAATATATATATAAATAGAAAAAAAATCTAAATAGAGATATTTTTATTATTTTTAATAAGTCATATATTTTATTTTTGCTTTTATTTTTGTGCTTTTTTTTAAGATGAACTTGGTGAGTAACTAATAAAATATAATTAGTCACTCTTTTTAGCATCATGAACTCTAGATTTATTTTTGAACAAAATATTAAAAAAATAGAAAATTTACTGGTTTATTCACTGACGCCAGAGTCAGGAATAAAAATACCGGTTTAAATTTATATTATTTTTATTCATTGTATTTTTATTTTATTTAGCTAGAAAAATAAAATATATGCATGCTTAAAAATAAATTTATTTTTTTATTTAATTATTGGCGCTAGAGTAGGGAAAAAAATATGTCGCACCCCAAAAAAAATCAACGCGCGGCATCGGCTGGCGATTTTTTTGTCTCGTTGCGTAATGTTTGAATTTGGTTCGTTGGAGTCGCCACCTAGTAATTGATTTCGGGCTACTAGGAAACTGGATGTACTGGTCTTGTCAGAGATTCGCGGGTAAGGAACTGGTTGTGGTTAGGGAAGGTATTAGCACCCCTAACGCACCCTACCTGAGGTAAGCTGCTTCGCGACTTTGATGTGTTAAAGAAGTTTTAATAATTGTCTTTTCGTCGGAAATTAGAAATATCACTTACGTATAAGTTAATAATTCTTAACCGTGATCCGATCAAAATATTAAATTCTTCTTTAATATCTGCAATTTTATCATTAAGAAATATATTAAAAAAATTAAAAAATAAAAACAAATACAAACACCCACATTCACTATTTTCATTTCTTTTCTTTTTTCTTTTCTCTTTTCTTTTCTTTTACATCCACAATACAAATACAAATACAAAATACAAATTCAAATTCAAAATAAGTAAATAAAAATACACCAACACACACATCCCCTTTTTTATTATTATTTTCTTTTCTTTTCTTTTCTTTTACATCCATATTTACAAAATACAAATTACAAAAACTAAAAAACTAAACAAATATTACATTAAACCATTTGGAAATTACAAAAATGACCCAAAACAAATTCAGGAACAATTCTGGGCTGCCTGCACAGTAGCGGCGCATGGACCCCACGCACCGCCGTGATTGGCGGCGCGTGGGCTCACGCGCCGCCCCGAAAATCAGGCAGCGTGAGGGGGTTGTAATGCTTCCTCCTCTCTTCGGTCTCTTCACCTGCAAATCCAAAAAAACACACAGCAAGGGCAGTCGATTTTAAGTTTTTCTTAGTTTTTCAAATCTGTTTTTTGTTCTTTCTTTCTCCGCCGTCTTCGATCTGCTCCTCTTTCTCTTCTTCTTCGTTGCAGATCAGTCCGTGGGTTTCTTCTTCTCCTCTGCTTCAGGATGGCAGATCGGATGTGTGGGTGTGTCTCAGTCAACGGCTGCGTAGTTGCTGGCTGAAGAAGCGCCGCTGGTCTGTGGCTGTTGTGGTGTTCCAGCTTGTCTTGAGTTGGCTGCTGTGGGGAAAGAGACGGAGGGAGTGAAGGCCACTGGGTCTCTAGTGATGGCAGCGCCGTTGTTCTGGCCGCTGCTATTGGAAGCCGAATGGAGGGGGACCGTGAGAGGGTCTGAAAAACAGAGGAAGAGGAGGGCGGTGGCTGCTGTCCTGATCGCCGCTGGGGAGCCGAATGGAGGAGATCGGGAAGTGGGGAGGCGATCTGAAGTGGGGTGCTCGTTCAGGTGCTGGAAAATGTGTTATGGGCGATGGGTGTTTGGCAGGGCTGTGTTGATGAATGGAGAGGAAGCTCTGGTGAGGAACCGATTGTGAGAGGGAGATAATGAAATGGGGAGGCTGAAGGTCGGTTCAAGGGACGCCGGTCTGCTTGGGGAGTGGCTGAAGGAAGAAGGAACCGAATCAGGCAGGCCGGTTCATGAGCTGTAGGGGGGCGGTGCTGGTTGAGAAATGGGGAGAAGATTGAATCAGAAGCTGCTGGGGGGAAAGGAGGGGAGAACCGGCTGTGGTGGCTGGAAAAGGTGAAAAATCTGGGGGAACAGCGTGGGTAGAAGCTGAGGGAAGGGCTGTTTGGCTTTGCTTTGTGGCCGGCGGCTGTAGAAAAAAAATTAAAATTAAGGGGGGAAGGGGGGCTGCAGGCTTGGTAGAGATAGGTTTAGGGTTAGGTTATTTTTTTTGTATTTTCTGATATTTCAAAATTGCCCCCCCTCTAAAAATCAGTTTAGCATGGTATTTATAGGCAAAAATGTTGCTAGGTTTTTCAACTTGGCCCCTCAACTTCTTTCTTTTTGTAAATTTTGATTTTTCTTATTTTTTTGTATTTTTTTGAAAACGAGCAATATCAACGTCGACTCAAATGCGGAAAATCAATGATTTTAAAAATGACGTGTGAAAAGTCGAACGCGTTTGAAAATATTTTAACAATTTAAATTCTTTTTTTAGACGCCGTTGAAAATGCTAAAATGACGAAAATATATTAAAAAACATATTTTTTTGGATTTTCTTTGTTTTTCTCAATTTTTTGGATTTTTTGAAAATATATCAAAAACATGGGTCAAAAATTGGGTAGCAACAGATGCCCCCTCTTTACAATGCTTACGAAGCAAAACTCTTCAAAATTTTGCATAGTAAGCTTTGTAAAGAAAACAAAAGGAAAATGATTTCATTATCTTGGGCGACCTGCCCACACACTCACACTGATCTGTTTTCACGGGCGACCTGCCCACGCATACTCACTCTGGTCTATTTTCACGGGCGACCTACCCACACGTACTCACTCAAGTCTATTTTCACGGGCGACCTGCCCACACATACTCACTCAAGTCTATTTTCACGGGCGACCGACCCACACTCTCCCAATAGTCTATTTTCACGGGCGACCTGCCCACACATTGGGTTTACCTGAGATCCCATCTGGCGACCTCATTCAACTGGAACGAAAATATGTGTAACTCGGTTAACCTGAAATCCCATCTGGCGATTCCCTTTAACCAAAGTTACATGAGATCCCATCTGGCGACCTCATTCAACTGGAACGAAATATGTGTAACTCGGTTAACCTGAAATCCTATCTGGCGATTCCCTTTAACCAAAGCTACATGAGATCCCATCTGGCGACCTCATTCTAGTCTCATTGTACGGGTGACTAACCCTCGAAAAATGCTGGTCTCATTATACGGGTGACGAACCCTAGTGCTGTTGGTCTCATTGTACGGGTGACGAACCCTAGTGCTGGTCTCATTGTACGGGTGACGAACCCTAGTGCTGGTCTCATTGTACGGGTGACGAACCCTAGAAAAATGTTGGTCTCATTGTACGGGTGACGAACCCTAGAAATATGATGGTCTCATTGTATGGGTGACGAACCCAGAAAAAAAAATGTGAAGTGCGGTCTCATTGTAATGGGTGACCTACCCACGTGGAAAAAATATGAAGTGTGGTCTCATTGTAATGGGTGACCTACCCAAAAAAATATGAAGTGTGGTCTCATTGTAATGGGTGACCTACCCAGATGGAAAAAATATGATGAAGTGGTCTCGTTGTGATGGGCGACCTACCCAAATAGAAAGAATGTGAAATGCGGTCTCATTGTAATGGGTGACCTACCCAGATGGAAAAAATGTGGAAAACTACGGGCTCATTGTCATGGGTGACCTACCCGGATGGAAAAAATATGAAGAACGGTCTTATTATGATGGGCGACCTACCCAGATGGAAAAAATGTGATATAACAAGTGTGAAAAATAGGACTTACCTGGCGAAGTTCTGAAGGGATGACAGAAGAAAGGGCTGGAAGACTTGGTGCTTCCTGATAATTCCCGATCATGGGGTTTGAAAACTCGGTGTTTCCTGACTGCAAGGGTTGAAAACTCGAGGCTTCCCGGTTGCAAGGTTGATCTATTCATTTCTTTGGGATTTTCCTAATGGTAGGGTTCATCCCATCGTCCTTTTATTCCATGATCAAAACCGATTCTTTATTTATCATCACCACAATGATTCTTTCTCTTTCCACCATCTTGTTGGACCTCATTAGGGATTCTCCTGTAACAATTCAAAAATTTGTGCAAATGTTTTTTTTTTTTTTTTTTTTTTTTTTGAGGTTAGATGATATGCATGCATCCTTACCTGATTTGAAATATAGGTCCCCCCTCTTTGATGCTCCATCGTCATAAGATGCCTTTGTTTGCATTCCAAAGCTTTCCTTGTTCTTTCGATGTATTGGCTCATTCATGTGCTAGCCATCCACTCAGCTGTAAATGAAGTGCCCATCCCGGGTTGTTGTCGACAATTACTGCTTGCATCGTTCATCAAGCTTGACCCTGCTCCCAAGTGTGGTACTGCTTGATTCATCGTGAAGGATTTTCTCTCCTGGCTTCTTCCTAGAATTATCCCCTGATTGATTGTGTGCATCATGCCAACACCCATCAAGATTGTTAATCCGTTATGAACTTGCCTTCGGTTGAAACACCATTCAAGTATGTATGGTCATCAGTCTTCATGGAACTGCCAAGTCATCCAGACATGGATCTCATGCTTTGCAGTAAACAGCTCATCATTGTAAGCGCGATGTATTTCTCTATGGATTCCTCTTAGCTTGTCAAATCAGATTGTGAAAATAACTGTTTTGGCATCATCAATGTGTTCATGTTATCACCCATATTCATGCGGTGAAGTGTGCATTTGAGCTTCAGAATAGATGGTCCCACAATCAGTCTTCGAGGTGGGTGCCTTTCCGACATTCATTCAGTGCAGTTGTGTGATAACATCCGTCTCTAACCATGTTTCAAAGAATGACAATATGAGATTGTCCTTTAAGTGCAGCATTGTTCCACAGTCAGTCTTGGTGGTGTGCATCTTTTCACCATTCAATTACATTCATATGTGATTGCTAGCCATGTTTCAAAAGATGATGATATGAAAGTGTCCTTCAAGTACATCCTTGTTTCTCCATTGCCGACATGGTTCACTGGAGCATGGGCCATGACATTGCCCCAGTATGATCTGAATGTGCTCGTTCATTGATTATCTGTCTTTGAACATCATTGTCTTCAGTTCACTGATTCATCATTTAATCATTGTCTCATAGCTGGTTCACTGATTCATCATTTAATCATTGCCTCATAGCTGATCTAAGCACTGCTTGTTTTTCCTTTTCAAGGTCTACTGTATTGCCCCTAGCTGCTCAACTTTTCCAGGAGTGTCGAGGACTTCAATGTCATTTCTATCAATGATTTTGCATACTCAATCAATGTTCTTCTGGGTTTGATAATCTTCCTTATTCTGGAATCAACTCTCATATTTCAAAGATCATGTCTATTCAAAGTCTAGTTTGTTGAAATGAAATCAGAGATGTCCTTTTTTAAAATCTTTTGAAAATCAAGCTTTTTGATCAAAGACCCAACATACGTTATTCGAAATACACAGTCCTTTGATTGTCCTGTATTTTGAAAACAGAAATCGACCCGTTGTAAGATTAAAATGGTTTTTCCCATGGTTCTTTCTATCCACTTTAAACTCTGATTTTGGGTATATCTTTTGATGGTCTGTGATGAGGTGACATTTTTATGAATTTCAAAAACAAGCTGCTCAGGCTTTATCAAGAAAGGTTGCTTCTCTTCTTATAGCTTATTTTATCAGCATGCATAATAACCAATAGCTTAATTCATGAAGTCACGACCCTTATGGAAAAAAACTCTTCAAGTTTTGAGATCGCCATTTATCGGTTCAGATTGCTTGCTTGATTAAAAAGGGCTTTTAAAAGCACGTAATGTAGGCTATGGTTCATGGCTATGAAAGAAAGGAATTTCAAAGGCTCAAAAGGTGTTTAAGGGTTTCAAAGACCTAGGATCAACATCAATTATTCATCAACTGGTTTTCTATTATTGTCTTTGTAAAGGAAACAACATATAACCTTGTTAACCTCAAAGTTCAGACTTTTCTTAACATAAGTCATAATGCAAATCCAACTTTCTTTGAGGAATAACCAACCTTAATCATCTGATAACATCGTAGGCTTTATAATGGATACCAAAAGTCAACGCTTATAGCTTAGTCTTTTTTCTGGTATTGACCTTTGTTGTACCTTTCCTTGATTGAAATTTCTTTGCTCTTTCTAGACTTGATATGCATTTTCCTTCCTTTATCTTTGACTTGTATTTAAGTGAAGACAATTCCAACTTCCTCTTTTTTTTCATAGCCTTCCTCAAAATTTTCTTATATGCCCCCAGTCTATGTGTTTTCTTTTAGCTCTCTCTCAATCATTGGACCTTTGTTCTAAGCCTTCCCCTTTATCCATTAATTATATCAATGTCTCCAAAATATCTCTCATTTGCCCCCAGTGTGGGGTGTGATCCTAGTCAGGGTTTCTTTTTTGAAAGAAAATATTTTACCAGGCTCAAAATGGGACTGCAAGGGATATAATCTTTAGAAAGTGAAGGGATATCAAAGATGGCCTTTTCTCATTTCAAGCAAAGTCAGTTAGAACCGATAAATTTTGACCTCATCCAATGAATGATTGAGACTTGTAAGAATCATGATTCATGAGTCCATAACTACCGAATCCACTACATGTCATTATGCATACTGCTAAAACTTAGCCATATGATGTGTGGTTCAGTTTCAAAAGGTATGAGTTCAAAATTGTTTGGTCACCTCATGTCATTTTCAAGCATAGAGTCATTTCTGTAATCAAAACACTTTTAATCTTCCGGATTGATTAACCTTTATCGCATGTTGGAGTTTGATCAAAATATTTTGTCAGAATAAAATGCTAAACATCTGTTGATTTCAAAACAACAAAGAGACAAAAGCAAGGCATGTTTCGTTGAAGGATGAGATGTGATCCCAAAACAAAATGCAGAAATCCATAACAATATGATTGATTGTTCATTACCATTCTTGAATCAGCTTTTCTGGCAAAATCTATGTTCGGCCAAGCACTTTCGATCACATGTCATTTTGATGATGTTCGGGGGACAATATAGCCAATGACACCCTCCTTTGCAAGCTCCATTTATCCCTTGCTCACCAACTTTCAAACTCAATTCTTGCAATTCTTGAAATTGCTCCATTGAAATGGTTGAGGACCCCATCATGACATCACATCTCTTATCTGGATTATACCACTGAGAAATTGGTGGTTGCATGGGAATTTGTCGGAGTCAAGCAAAATTCTGGAATCTTGCGGATGCTGGTCGACAACTTAAACGACAGAGGAATGTCCCATCTTGGCAAAGATATTTGGGCAATTGATGCTGCCGTGAGACCTGGCTATACCACATAATTAAGGGTTCACACCGTCAAAGTCATCTCCATGATTTACCTCTCCTCATTGTTCTAGAATCCATGGCAGATCCTTCAATCTTTCTCTCTTCATAGCTTGTTCAATTCTTCGGCAAATCCTCTGCACAATATTTCAATCTTCCAATGTTGCTAGGGTTGGTTGAGGATTGTTAGAAAACTTTCTAACAGCTTGGTAATCTTGGCAGCGCCCAGAAACTTGTAGTATCGCCACTACCGACGTGTGGAATCACACATTGTCTCTATTGGAAGAGCACCTGATGAATCCAAAACTCCTTTGTCCCCTTTTCGATTTCTCACTGACAGTGCAGCAAACAAACACCTATAGAGGAAGTCCTACTCTGTTAAAGTTTCAGTATTCTTCATGTTTTTCAGTCTAGGCATGTCTCTTTTCTCTACTTTTGCGTTTTAATACTGACACTCTTGGAGGAACATCATAGATGACCTGAAACTACTGTATTCCTTCTTGGATTTCCCACTTGCGGATCCACAAACAGATTCCTGCCGAGAGAGCTCTGCTACGTTGAAGTTTGATGCCTGCTCATATTTTTCAAACCAAGTCTGGCTCTTCAACCTGCTATAGTTTCTTCGTACTGAAACTGATGAGAGAAATATTTGTAGTATATGCAATTAGTAAATCCCCTCTTGCACTCTCAACTTGCAGCATCATAAACAGATTTTTGTAGAAAGAGCTCTGTCATGTTGAAGTTCGACGACTGCTCATATTTTCAGACTAGGCCTAACTCCTCTGCCTACCACAATGTTTTGCTTGTGCCACTGGTGGGAAAAAGTTTCAAAGCATATGAAATTAATACATCCCCCTTTTGCATTTCTCATTGGCAGATCCACCAAATAAATCTCTACAGAGATACCGCGTAGAAGTTCAGCGTCTGATCATGGTTTTTTTGGACCAACATCTTGTGCTGGAATTGAGCTCATAATTGGGGTAACTTCAAAGCAGACTAATGCACATGTACATGAGGCTAGTAGTTGTTTGGTTCCATTAGATGATGTGGAGGCGATGAATACTTAACAGCGCAACTGGACAGGAATCAGAGTTGTCATTAGTTGATGACTGAAGGCATTGTTGTTGTTGTTCATGACTGAAAAAGAGAGGCAGCTTCAATTTGGACGTGGACAAGCAGTGTTCCCACAGAAGACTGTGCAGATATTCTCTTTCCATTTGATGCTCAACACTTGTTCGAGCAGATCTGAGTCTAGCTACTTCACCTTTGACGCTCTCAACCTTAATCTGATAATGAGCCTATATCTGACTCCTTTATTCACTTCCATCATTTTTTCTCCAATCACGTGCAGCACAGCTTGTGTGGGGGACCTACCTTTCAGCCCGGTACATGCATGATAAATGTATGAACATGTAGTCTATATGATGAACTCACCCTTCGAGAGGTGACAATATGGTCGTAACTCTTGTATGATGGACAAGAATCGTGATTTTTGCCCAAACTCTACAATGAAAATTTTCGGAGCAACGGTCAATGTGTCACCCACAAGTCTTGAGTTCAAGATGCTTCAAGAAGGGTTTGCCCTTATGCAAAAAAGGATAGCACATACAACCTAAGGACAGGTTCTATTCATTATGTGAACATGGGTAGGTTTTCTATTTGGTCTCAAAAGGGTCTCATATCTGCCCAGTGACGTTCTTCGTAAAGACAGTATGGGGGCGTTGCAAGGAATGGTTAAGGCACGTTTACCCACCATTACCAAGCAGGCACTCAGATATGAGTTGGGTGTTTCACGCATCTGAACCCTGACCAATAGTCTTAGGGCAGATCGCTAGTTCCCCACCAAACCTAGAAGCTTGTGTGTGCTTTCAAAATAAATACAGGTGATGCATGAAACAATTCTAAAAAATGCATGGAAAAAAATATTAACAAGATAAAAATGCAAAAATTTAAACACATCAAATACACAAAGCTTAGTCCAATAATGTCAGAAACAATACCTTCCCCAGTGGAGTCGCCATTCTGTCGCACCCCAAAAACAATCAGCGCGCGGCATCGGCTGGCGATTTTTTTGTCTCATTGCGTAATGTTTGAATTTGGTTCGTTGGAGTCGCCACCTAGTAATTGATTTCGGGCTACTAGGAAACCGGATGTACTGGTCTTGTCAGAGATTCGCGGGTAAGGAACTGGTTGTGGTTAGGGAAGGTATTAGCACCCCTAACGCACCCTACTTGAGGTAAGCTGCTTCGCGACTTTGATGTGTTAAAGAAGTTTTAATAATTGTCTTTTCGTCGGAAATTAGAAATATCACTTACGTATAAGTTAATAATTCTTAACCGTGATCCGATCAAAATATTAAATTCTTCTTTAATATCTGCAATTTTATCATTAAGAAATATATTAAAAAAATTAAAAAATAAAAACAAATACAAACACCCACATTCACTATTTTCATTTCTTTTCTTTTTTCTTTTCTCTTTTCTTTTCTTTTACATCCACAATACAAATACAAATACAAAATACAAATTCAAATTCAAAATAAGTAAATAAAAATACACCAACACACACATCCCCTTTTTTATTATTATTTTCTTTTCTTTTCTTTTCTTTTACATCCATATTTACAAAATACAAATTACAAAAACTAAAAAACTAAACAAATATTACATTAAACCATTTGGAAATTACAAAAATGACCCAAAACAAATTCAGGAACAATTCTGGGCTGCCTGCACAGTAGCGGCGCATGGACCCCACGCACCGCCGTGATTGGCGGCGCGTGGGCTCACGCGCCGCCCCGAAAATCAGGCAGCGTGAGGGGGTTGTAATGCTTCCTCCTCTCTTCGGTCTCTTCACCTGCAAATCCAAAAAAACACACAGCAAGGGCAGTCGATTTTAAGTTTTTCTTAGTTTTTCAAATCTGTTTTTTGTTCTTTCTTTCTCCGCCGTCTTCGATCTGCTCCTCTTTCTCTTCTTCTTCGTTGCAGATCATTCCGTGGGTTTCTTCTTCTCCTCTGCTTCAGGATGGCAGATCGGATGTGTGGGTGTGTCTCAGTCAACGGCTGCGTAGTTGTTGGCTGAAGAAGCGCCGCTGGTCTGTGGCTGTTGCGGTGTTCCAGCTGGTCTTGAGTTGGCTGCTGTGGGGAAAGAGACGGAGGGAGTGAAGGCCACTGGGTCTCTAGTGATGGCAGCGCCGTTGTTCTGGCCGCTGCTATTGGAAGCCGAATGGAGGGGGACCGTGAGAGGGTCTGAAAAACAGAGGAAGAGGAGGGCGGTGGCTGCTGTCCTGATCGCCGCTGGGGAGCCGAATGGAGGAGATCGGGAAGTGGGGAGGCGATCTGAAGTGGGGTGCTCGTTCAGGTGCTGGAAAATGTGTTCTGGGCGATGGGTGTTTGGCAGGGCTGTGTTGATGAATGGAGAGGAAGCTCTGGTGAGGAACCGATTGTGAGAGGGAGATAATGAAATGGGGAGGCTGAAGGTCGGTTCAAGGGACGCCGGTCTGCTTGGGGAGTGGCTGAAGGAAGAAGGAACCGAATCAGGCAGGCCGGTTCATGAGCTGTAGGGGGGCGGTGCTGGTTGAGAAATGGGGAGAAGATTGAATCAGAAGCTGCTGGGGGGAAAGGAGGGGAGAACCGGCTGTGGTGGCTGGAAAAGGTGAAAAATCTGGGGGAACAGCGTGGGTAGAAGCTGAGGGAAGGGCTGTTTGGCTTTGCTTTGTGGCCGGCGGCTGTAGAAAAAAAATTAAAATTAAGGGGGGAAGGGGGGCTGCAGGCTTGGTAGAGATAGGTTTAGGGTTAGGTTATTTTTTTTGTATTTTCTGATATTTCAAAATTGCCCCCCCTCTAAAAATCAGTTTAGCATGGTATTTATAGGCAAAAATATTGCTAGGTTTTTCAACTTGGCCCCTCAACTTCTTTCTTTTTGTAAATTTTGATTTTTCTTATTTTTTTGTATTTTTTTAAAAACGAGCAATATCAACGTCGACTCAAATGCGGAAAATCAATGATTTTAAAAATGACGCGTGAAAAGTCGAACGCGTTTGAAAATATTTTAACAATTTAAATTCTTTTTTTAGACGCCGTTGAAAATGCTAAAATGACGAAAATATATTAAAAAACATATTTTTTTGGATTTTCTTTGTTTTTCTCAATTTTTTGGATTTTTTGAAAATATATCAAAAACATGGGTCAAAAATTGGGTAGCAACAAAATATATTGATCTAATTTTTTTCGTAGCTATGAATTTTTACCAACGCCAGAGTTGGAATTATTCGAGCTCGAATATTCACTGGTGGCAGAGTCAGGAATATTATAAGCAAATTTTCATAACATAAATTAATAAACATTTAGCAATTTAAGACGAAACCAGCAATGCAACCTGCCTCAGGCAGTATGTTTAAGGGGTGATGATATCTTCCATTTTACGTAACCAGTCCCGAACCATAGAATCTCTGTTGATCAGTCAGGGTTCCTAGTGACCATAATACTAGGTGGCGACTCCTTAAACAAAAGAATATTCACATTAAAGAACAGGATGCCAGAAATCCGTTCTTTCCAAAGATTTTAAAAATTTTTTAGGGCCGCCGCGAAGTCGGGTGTGACAACTTTCATGGAAACTTCAAGTAGTCCAGACATGCATCTCATAACTTGCAGTAAAAGGCCAATGATTGTATGCTCAGTGTTCTTCTCAATGGATTTGTCTTAGCTCTTCTAATCAAATTGTCCTTAAAATCCCCACAAACTCTAATCTTCCTCTCTATTTTTGGCATGACAACAATGTTGGATACCCATTATGGATATTTAATTACTTCTAGAAAGCCAGCATTCCACTACTTTTCAATTTCTACCTTGACTTTGATCAAGATGTCTAGGTGGCCTCTCCTCAACTTCTATTTGTTATAGGGTTTTGGAGGAAAACCTTATTATTTATAATCCTTCAAAAGCCTTCTTTTCTTTAAGTTACTCCAATGTTAGAGGGTTTTGGAGGAAAACCTTATTATTTTATAAGTATGCTTTTAATTATTTGTCAAAATGTTCTTAATAAAGGAGTTAAATCCTAAACTAACATAAATTCATAAATTCAATTAGTGCAAAACATTATCACTCCCTCAAAAAAAAAAAAAGAATGATTAAGTATTTTACCTTCCATTTTCTTTCCCTTGTTTTTTTCAAATATCCAAACAATGAGAAGAAAAAGTTACTTATCATACTGGAAGAAAAACGTGCAAAAAATTGCAACCGATAAAGACAAGAAACTTTTTTGATATTGATAAAAAAATTACATTACATCTGTTATTGTACGAAAAGCGTACAGTAAAATCTTTCATAATGCAATCCAAAAATTTAGATGTCTCGGACCACTACAGCATATGACAATTAAGTATTGTCCAAGACTTATCGTAAGAAATAAAGAAGGATTTCTTACGTGGTTGCAAACAAAATTTATCACTAATTGAATGGTTCATTGAATGGAATATCCCTGTTCGCATATAGTACGTGTGAGTTTTTCTAAGATTTATCGCCAGGAAAAAAGATTTCTTACGTGTTACTAGATGATAAAACTTGAGTGGTACATATATTATTGATATAAAGAGACTTCCAAGAGTGTTAAATATGTGATAGATGTAACACAATTTGGATTAATTTGATATTAAAAACGATAAGAAAAACTTAGATTATTATGGTAATAAGAGAATTTTACAAGGCGTTTGAGTGTGTCTTTTGTCAATTTGATAAAATGATGAATGGAAAAAATTCCATATGAAACCTTGACTCGTAAGGGAAGTGAGAGTGTTTTCCAAGGTGTTTTCGAAAGAAGAAAGATTTCTTCAAAGGTGGAATATAGGCTTTAGAAATATAGTACTCCATATAATTTGTATATATTAGCTGTGAAATTTTCTATTTCTATATATTTTCTTGATAATGGTAGAAAAATCTATCATACTGGAATAAAAACGTGCAATAATGCAATAGAATAAGGACAAAAAACTTTGTTTACTGACCCCATACATTGAAGTATTCATTGAATGGAATAAAACGTGCAATTCGCATATAGGCTTGTATTTATCATTATTGTAGGTGTACGTGGTCCAAAAAGACAACTGTTCCTGCATGTGAAGGAGAAGGATAAATCATTGTATGAGAAATTACTCCACAAGCTTTATTTTCCAGCATGTAAATCATTATACTTTTAAGTTCGGTAATGCTCCAGTCATGCCAGCGCCACACTCTTAGATACTATTTATTTTTGTGTTTAAAAAAAAATTATTATTTTTTATTTTAAATTAATATTTTTTAATATTTTGAAATCATTTTTATGCATTTATATCAAAAATAATTTTTAAATGCAAAATCTATAAAAAATAATTTACTTTAATTTTCCTTAAATCCTTGATTCTTGAACATGAGTCAACTTCCTAATCTCATAGCATTGGTTATATAAGAGATTGAGATAACCTTACAGGAAAAAATATTATGATATTTTATTTTCAATCAATTTAATTTTAAAAAATAAAATCAAGAAAAATAATTAATTAGAAAATATGCATAAAAAATTATTCAAGTTAAACTATGTTAACTTGTTAAACTGAAGACATGAGTAATGAGATAAGGATAAATTCATAGTAAACATATCAAAAAAAAAAATAAAATCCTACCTTCAACAAATCTAATATTGAATGCTAAAATCAAGAAAAAAAAAAATTAAATTCATGTGATCAATATATAACCTAATAAAAAAAATTACGAAGCATGATTGTAAAAAAAATTAATATTGGATGAAGAAATAAAAAAAAGATGATGATGTTAAAAAGTGAAATTAAAAATAAAAATAAAAAATAAAAAAAATATTCCAATAAATAATATATTATAAGTATAGATCCTTTAATAGTTTGATAATTCAATGTTCACGAAGCAAATAATTGGAGATCATAATAGTCTACAATGACAGCTCTTTTTGGCTGTTTTCCAAAAATCAAAGATTATTTGTTGGCTTAAATTAATTCTTACCTTTATGTTAATTCTCTCTTTAAGGTCCCTTTCCTGAATTCAGATGGAAAATTAATCAAAGATCGGTTCCTGATCGGTAAAAGATCTTGTTGTACTTTTTATTTTATTTTATTATTATTGAAGCTGTAAAGATTTTTTAAAATATATAGTTTTAAAATATGCATTAATTACATTGAAAAATGGTTCAAATTAGAAAAGCGTTGACTTTAGTTTTAAAATTATATTAATAAAAAATAGATGGAATTATACAAGAAAAATATTTTGTTTTGATAAAAAATTTAAATTATAACTTTTCTTATAAAAAATAATTTTATTGTTGCATAATTAAATAAAATAATTTTAAAGAGGTATTCTCAATACAAGATTAAATATCTTAATATATATATTTATATTTATTTCTTATTTTTTGGACTCAATCTTTAGTTAGTATTAATAATTTATTTAATATTTATTAATATATATAATTCTTAGTTTATTTTATTAAATACAAACATAAATTTTTTAATTTCCAATTAATTTTTTTATATATACTAGAAGAAAACATTGACAGCACTTAAAAGCTTTTTTTTGGTTGGAAAAAAAACTCTTAATCCCACACATGTGGAGAGTGTGCCTGTTTGTTCATTTAGAAAAATTTCTTTTTTTTAATGTATCTATCTAAAATTGCTTTCATTTAGAAAAATTTCTTTTTTTTTTCATTTAGAAAAAAATCACTATAAAATTGCTTTTTAATGTATCTATCTAACTTACAAAATGCATATTGTAGGTCTCAAATTTCTTTTTTTTCTCAACGCCATAAGAATACTATATCATATGTGATGTGATATTTTATTTTATTTTATTGTGAAAAGTAGATCATGAGAGTAGATCTTATTAAGCTCGTGAGTTCTCAAAAACAAAAAGAAAGAAGTGAAATATACTTTCAAAAAGAAAAGAAGAGAAAAGTGAAATATAACCCATATGATGGGAAACATCATGCTAAGACCCACCATTGATGGGAAACATACTCAATAAGATGATAATGGTTGCCCTTCTTGCCTGTCATATACTTTCTTTTTCCACATGCTATTCTTAATTAATTACCTTCACTACTAAAAAAAAATGGGGATATTAGCATAGATTGTAGTAACAGATAATTTATTTGCTAATTTAATAACAGATTTGCAGCGAATTATATATATATATATATATATATATATATATATATATATATATATATATATCTGCTAAATAGACTTAATTACCTTCACTACTAACTTTATGTGCAAATAGCACAAAATAGCCAAATTATTTATTGAACTTTTACAAGTGGAGTAATGATGGGCTGTCCAACCTGGGCCATCGATCCTCTTAATCAAATGCTGGCTTTCATGTGCCCGAAACTCACGGTCATGGAAAGTGAGGAATCAATCATGATTTAAAATTAAAATGGATCTGAAGGCCTAATTTTCTCTCTCTAAAAAGTCTTGAAAGATAAACTCTTTAATAAAAACAGTATTTAAAAAAAATATTTGAGAATGTAGTTATAATTGTTTTTTAAAATATTTATTATGTTAAAATGTATTAAAATGATAATTTCTCATTTAAATAAACGTTGGAGGTTTAAATATCTTGTTTGAAGTGTGGTTGTAATTGTTTTTTAAAGTATATTTTGTGTTAAATTACATTAAAATAATTCTTTTTATTATTTATTAATTATATTTTAGATTAGCGCATCAAAATAATTGAAAACATATAAAAAATTATTTTTTAATAATAAAAATTAATTTTTTTTAAAACACGGGATAAAATCCTTTTGATACATTAATAATTAATAAAACTTAAGGATATTTTTATCATAAAAAATGTTTCCACACATTATTCATGTTTTTTGTCTAATAATAATAATTTTCTTATAAAAATTATTTTTTATATATGGCAATATAACATATATGTCAATACTAAGATATATATATATATATATATATATATATATATATATATATATATATATAAAGAAAGTATCTCTGATTTCAAAAGAAACTAATTAATATGTTAATATAATTTTTAAAAAGTAAGTTAATCCATTTTTTTAAATATTATCTAGCTGTCATGAACTGCATATATATGACAGTGACTATAAATATATAAATATAAATGTCTACATAAATATGCAATGACTACAAAAATATAAAGGTGAAAATGACCTATCACCGAAAATGACTACATGACATGCACGTTTTGCCGACAATATTTTGACTAAGTTATCTTCTGACCCTCTCTTCTTTTTAGCCCTCACTCACTCAATAGATTTTTTTTTCCCGATACATAAGGCAAAAAAAACCTGCTTTCAAAATTATTTTTTATCCAAAAAGTATTAAATTAATAATTTTTTAATTTTTTTTTTATAATTTTGATATATTAATATTAAAAAAAATCTAAAAAAAAAATATTATTTTAATACATTTTCAATTAAAAAACATTATACATCGTATTACCAAATACAAACTTCCATAATAAAAGAGAGCAAGAGGCCGTGTTGCACGTATGTTGTATCGTTGTCGTCCTTCTAGATTGGGTTTTTAGGTGTCTAGAAATAACAAAAATATTTTTATTCTTTTTATAATTTAAAATATTTAAATTCGACAGTTAGTATTTTAATTATTAAAAATTCTAACTAATATTCAAAGTCATGATATATGTTTTAAGTGTACAAATTCTCTAATTAAGAGTCATATCTGAATATTATAACATTCTGTGCTTCATCTTGAACTTATTTTGGAGGGATATAATATTTTTATATGAGCTTGAAAGTTTTAACAGGTGAGATTTTATTTGTTTTAATTTCATTTGATAAGGACTTTGATTCTATCCTTTTTTGATAGACTTTAGCTTCTACTGAAAGTACTTTTTTGTATTTGATTTTTTATAGGTTCTCTTACTATTTATAAAGATGTGAATCATGCTTCACATGGTCCTTGACATTTTATTTGCTTAAGGCACACAAAAAACAGCTAGTGAAAGCTAGCTTCATCATTGAAAAAAACAATTCCTCGAAGGTTTTTTATATAATAATAATAGGTTAAATTCGTTTTCCAATGTATCTCTGAGCTGGCGAAGAACATGGAAGCCTATGACATTGACTGAATAAAACATAAAATGCATGTAGTCAATATATAATGTGAAAACAACAGAACGCAAAAGAAAACACGAGCTGGAGATGAAAAAAACACTGAAAATACCTAAAATTGTCATTACAAGGTTACCGTTTATTTCTAACTTAAATTCAATCTAATTACTTATCATTTTTTATATCCTAATTTGTATGTTGATTATTTTGCTTTTTATAATTAACCCTAGATAAGATAATTTAGAGACTAAAGAACAATTTTCTCATCGAAATAAGCATTGGGGTCTATAATAAGGGGTTGTTTGTGAGTGTGGTTGTTTTTCAAAGTGTTTTTCGTGCTGAATGAATTAAAATATTTTTTTTTATTTTTACAAAATTATTTTTAAAATCAACGCATCAAAACGATTCAAAATATACATAAAAAATTATTTTTTAATAAAAAAATTAATTTTTTTTAAAAAACATAGGTACAATCATATTTCCAAACGCTTACTAAAAAGAAATAAAGCTAGGAATTGAAACCATTTTCAAATTTAAACCTACTCTCGTCACCTAATTATAAATTTGTTCCTTACCTCTAAAACGATCCTGCCAACCTATCAAAAATAAAAATAAATTCAAAATCAAGAAAAACAACCCCATAAATAGAACTAAATTAGTCTCATATCCTAGATCTAACTAAGACATCTATGAAATTAAATAATAAATTAAAGTGCAAATTATGAGTAAATAACATGCAACACAAGCTGCTAGACATCTAGCTAGAAACAAAAATAGCCGGCTAACATTCATATGGTCCCTGCCCTTTTATTTCATGCCTTATCTTGATTTATATGCACACAAAAACAGCTAGTTAAAGCTAGTTTAATCATTGATCAAATTCATGAAGGGCTTTTTATAAGAAAATTATTATTATTATTAGATAAAAAAACATGAATAAGTTAAAGCTAGTTTAATCATTGATCAAATTCATGAAGGGCTTTTTATAAGAAAATTATTATTATTATTAGATAAAAAAACATGAATAATGTGTGGAAACATTTTTTATGATAAAATATCCTTAAGTTTTATTAATTGTCATTAATGTATTGAAAGGATTTTATTGGTAACTATTAAATATATTATATTAACTTAAAAAACATTTTAGAAAATCAATATAAAAATTACTTTAAATACCCATAATAGGAATAGGAGGGTATTAAAGTAAAACCATTAAATTAGTTGAATTGAATTCTAATTTATCTTGGGAATTTGCACAAATTACGAATTTTAACCTTGAATTTTTTTTATTGTTTTGTATAATAGTAGAAGTTATGTTATTAAGTGTTAAGAATTAAAATTACATGGGCATGAAGTCCAAAGATGATTTTTAAAATTAATTAATCCCTATCAACCTACTGACCCACCGACAACAAAATTTGAACCTTGCGCGCGATTGCAAAGTTAATCCTTATTAACTACTGCTAACAGTTCATGAGCTTCATTAGATTATTTCATCCCAATAGGAACAGAGAAAAGACCCAACACTGCTCTGGTGTTGATTTTTTCCAACAAAATACTTCAACTTTCAGAGGGACCAGTCATTTCCATAGACTGGCTAAGGGATGATAGAAGTCTACACATGATTTGATGGAATACACCCCATTTTCCAAATCAATTTTTCGACAACTTCACTTGATAATTCCACTTCAGAAACCTTATCAAATACAGAGAGTTGAGGGAGAGAGAGAGAGAGAGAGGAGCTGCAATCTATAGGAAAGAGGCTGGCTGCTTGGGACCGTATCTATACAGAGAGTGTCCACTGATCTCCTTCAGGTCAGCACTATCTAAAAAAGAAAATCAAGAAGAAAAGAAAAGAGAATAGCCCATAAAAGAGTTTTGATAATGCTAATAGTTAATAGTTAAGGGTAAAAGGAGGGTGTTTTTGGGTTTTTCTTTTTTTTTGGGGGGGGGGGGCGCTCTTGATAAGGGTTTTTTTTTTTTAATGGTTGCAGTTTGCAACAACGGATAATACAAAGCCACCATCGTCGTTTTCTGGGTTTAAAGTGAGAAAAGAGGGAGAAATCGTAGAAGAAGAAAGATAAAAAAAGGGTATTTAAATCGTGATTAAACGACATTGTTTCACATCCATAGGTCTGTGTGTTAGCCCGTAGCCTGACCCAAGGGTCCGCTCCTCGACCCGCAACTAGCTATACTCATCTACTTTATTTTGTTTGTTTACAAAACTGCCACCAACCTTTTTATTTTGTTTTGTAATTAAAAAAAATTGAAATTATATATAAAAAATATAAAAAGAAAAAAGAAAATCAGGAAGAAAAGGAAAGAGAAGAGAAAAAATAGTGAAGTGAAAAAAAGAGAAAAAAAAGAGAAGAAAAAGACGAAGAAAGGAAATTGACGAATTTCCATCCGACTGTTTGTGCTCGTGTTTTTTTAGCAAATTTTGATTTATTTGTTTGTTCTTTTATTTGTTTGTTGTTAATTCTTTTGAGAAACAAAAGAATTTTTGAAGACAATTGCACTTTAGCTGATGTTCTATTTCGCAAATTCCAAGTTGTGTTTTAAATGCCATGCTGTGCTATTATATATGTTGCTCACTCCTGCTCTCATCGCTGTTTAGTCATGCTTTTGTAGTCCCTGGCTTGATGGGCATAAATGGATGTATGCTGCATGCCATGCTGTGCTATATTTATATTTATCAATAATAATAATATTGTTATTATAACCATAATAACAATATTAATAGCAATAAATGAATAATACCATTAATATTTTAATGTCAACAATAATAAAACCAAATCACCGACTATATGATATACGTTTGTTGACTTGTTGTTTTTTAAATTGCTTTGACCAACAAATTGGGAAATTAATACACATAATTAAAATAAATAACAAATTAATACTACAGTAAAAAAATTTGATGAAATAATACACTTTTACATGTTATTGTTATTATTGATAACCGTGACATTTAAATAATAAGCACTCTCACATAAATAAGAAATATTTGACGACACAATTTTGACAAAATAATTACTCGCGTGGAAAAAATCTATAGTTAACGAGTCAGAAGAAGACAAGTAGAGAAGGAGAAAGTGTGTTATAGTGAAAGAGGGAGATGAAAGTTGAGTGTTGGATCGAGAGGTTATCAGTAGACTGTAAAATTAAAGGAAAAACTTAAAACTCTAGATTGTAAATGGTGTAACTTTAATATTTTTAAAATTCCGAGTTAAAGCCTCCAAAAGGAAAAAACAATAACCAGGAGTTCGCCGAAACAAATACAATACATCGACCAAATCAACATGAACCAAGCAAAAAGAGACCCTAGAAAAACACAAATACTAGAATATACAATAAAAAAACAAATCCAGTTCTAGCTGATCCTTTTTCAGGTGAAGGAATCGATGGATTTGGGTCATCAACCTAATTTCTATTACTATTAATTATATTAATAAATAAGAAAGAAAAATAGAAGTTAATAAATTATACTTAGGCAATGAATAAAGAACATGGTTTTTTATTATTATTTAATATGATTATAGTGACACAAGTTATTTAGAACATGATTATTTATTTTCTTCTTTCTGTTATTTCTTTTCCAACACTATTTTTTTATAGTAATTAAACGGAAATATTAATAAGATTTAGCCATAGCAAACTAATTAAAAGAAAAAACTTACTGTTTTTTCCAACACCAGAAGAGGCCCACCAACATTATACTTTATAAAAAGCCAACTACATAAGTTTGTCTTTCCTTTCAAACCATTATTTATTAATTTCCTCTCTCTTTTTATTACACCTAATATTGGTCCCACCAACATGGATCATCCATTTCATTTTCAATTATATCAATTTAAAATTGACCGTATCCCATTACCCAAATTCTACACACTTAAACCAATCATTAACATTTCGTTCAGAAAATCATGAATTTAATTGCATGAATATTAAAATTTGAAGATACAAGAGTGCCTAGAAAGTGATCAAAGATTGGTTAAAAAAGTTTAAAAATATAAAAATTAAAATTTAACAGTATATTTTTTATTGATAAGAACTTTCCTAATAAAAAAAAAATCAATTTGAGAAAAAAATATAAAATTAGATGTTTATGGACTCAATTAGATTTTGTTAAAAGGAATTAAAGTTTGGGGATACAATTGATTTGATTTTTTAGAATCAACTGAGGACTTGATTAAATAAATAAAAAATTAAAAACTGGTTTGAAAACAAATATTTTAGCATCATTTTTTTAAAATGAAACAATGTGTTTTGTATATAACAATACTGTTGTATACACTGTTTATTAAGCGCAACTACAGGAAAGAAGATTTTTCTTCCCCTCCATTGTACCGTCTCTTCCTCTCACTTGTCCAAAAACCCTAACATAACCTCATGGCCTACCACCATAATAAAAGAGGCAGGGGAGACAAGCCCTACGAGGGGCTGCATAAAAGTTGTCCTAACCACGTGACTTGACAGAGATAGGATAGCTCCCCCTTTCTCTATCACTGTAAATATTAAGGTTGTCAATTTCATTTCAGTATGTGTATTTTTAAATACAAACAAACAGATTAATTATAAATTATGCAATACAAACATAATGCTAAATAAATATGATTTTAAAATTTAAAATATTTCTAAATAGTCAAGATTAAATAGATTTTTAACTTAAAGTAATTCAACTTAAACAAAATATCAAAATATTATGAAAGTAAAATGTTTTAACAAAAATATTTAAATATAAAATTAGGTCAATGTTATCAAGTGGCTAATGGAATCTAAAGCATTCCTTGTTTTGCTCAAATTCCTACAAAATATAAACATGAAAAAAAAACATGAATATAAACCATATATATTAGTGATAAATCTAAGTTTAAAAAATTAATATCATTGTTAATGAAAATAGTAATAATAATTTTCAATATTATTATTAATATCATTGCTATTGAAAATAGTAATGAAAAATAACTTTTTATAATTGGGTGGTTTAATTAATGAAATTGAGCAAGGTTCAATTTGATTCAATGGCTTTTCAAGAGCGAAACGGAACATGTGGAATGAAACCGGAACGTTTCAGGCGTAATTTAGCCAAAAAATCCAAAACGAACCGAGATTTTAAATGAGATGAAATTTGTTCTATTTTGTTCCGTTTTTTGAATTGATATGGAATGTTTCAGCCATTCCGAATGGAACGAAACGGAATTGACAACCTTGATAAATACCCCCTCACAGGTGGTGACACGGGAACGAAAAAAATAGAGAGTGGATCCCATTTTCTTTAAAGAGAAAAAACGTGATAGTCAAGTTT
This sequence comes from Populus davidiana, assembly GCA_030145905.1. Lineage (NCBI taxonomy): Eukaryota > Viridiplantae > Streptophyta > Magnoliopsida > Malpighiales > Salicaceae > Populus > Populus davidiana. Next base: position 4,676,537 of record CM057805.1, read on the forward strand.
ATTATATTGTATCAATTACTTAGTCAAGCGCATGTATATTTATTTATTGTCATTACCAATAGGAAAAACATATTGCATCAATTTAAGAAAAAAAGTTGCAAAGGTTTTTTTATAAACAAAATTGTTCATTTACTTGTAATTATATATAAAAGCATAAACTATGGTTTGAAATATTTGATTTGATAAAAATACCCATAAATTTAACAAACAATTAAATATATTGAAAGGAGCTTATTAGTAATTATTAAAAATATTGTCTTATTTTAAAAACTTCTAGGTACCTAGTGTAAAAAGACTTAACTTTCCATAAGAAAAATATTTTTTAAAAAAATATGAATATATAAAATATATGTCAATACTAATATCTAAAAAAAATATCTCTAATTAAAAAAAGAATAAAATATTTATGTAGTTCTTAAAAAATAAGTTAATCAAGTTTTTCTAGTACGTGTATATGTAGATATAATTAACATAAATTCAAATAATAATGACTATGAATATATAAATGTGAGAATGGCATATGAGCTGGTAATGTATTGATATGAGATTTACGTTTTTCTACCACCAGTCAGGTGGGTGAAAAAATATCAGCTACGTAAATATGAACATAGATACAAATTAAATATTAAAATCGATATATAAACATATTTTCTTATTTTAAAAACTTCTAGGTACCAAGTTTAAATACACTTAACTTTGCATAAGGAAGATATTTTATATATATATATATATAAAATAAATGTTAATACTAATATGCAAAAAAAAAAATATCTTTATTAACAAAAACTAAAAATATTAATACAATTTCTAAAAAATAGGTTAAATTTGTTTCCCAATATATGTCTGTGCTGGCAAAGTACATCGAACCACGTGGCATTGACTATACCATTAAATGAATGAGACATAAAATGAATGTCGACAATATATAATTAATGTGAGAGTGACAGATCACAAAAGAAAACACAAGAGCTGGCAATGAACATAAATGCATATGACAATGACTATGATATTAGCATTCACTGGCTAGTTAATTAACACTATACATAAATTTTGTGTACTAAAAATACGTTAAAAATGATGAATCAAATTACAAGAATAAATTTGGATATAAAATGGTAAAATCTCTCTTATATGTTTTTTTTTAGATTTACAAATCCTCTAATTAACAGTTGTATCAATCAAGATTTTCATATAAGCTTGAAAGCTTTATCACATGATATTTCTATTTAACATAATTTGATTCGACAAGAAATTCGACACGAAATTATCTCTAATTTGAAAAGAGAATAAGTTAATGCAGTTTTTCTAACATATCTCCAGCTGTTGTAAACATAAATGCATACATAAGACAATGATTATAAGTGTAAAAATATGAACATAAATGCATATGACAATAACTATTAAAAAAAAACTAAGATTTATCATTTATTTATTCATTTATTGTTGTATGGGAGAGATTTCAATGTGAATTTGCATAATAAAAAGCTCTTTTTTTTAAAATCCCTAAGTTTTTTTTTTTTTTTTTTCATGTTGGTTCCTTAATTTGTTTTTAGTTGACCCTTTAACATTGTATTGTTCTAGGATTGGTCTTTGTGATTTATTTTTATGAATGTATATGGGGATCTTGTGGTATCGGTGGAATATTTCGTCACTCAATTGATGCTTATTTTGATAAAATTAAATTAAATTTCATTGATTTAAAAAACTTAGGGATTTTAGGATTGAAATTGAAGATTAAACAAATATACAGTCTCTTTTATTTGATAATATCATAAATTGATTTACATAGTCAATAGATGATTTTTCGATCACCTTTTTTTTAAGTTGATATTTTCATTGTTTTTTTCTTGGATTTGAATTGATAGTTTGTTTTGGTTGTCTAAATATGAGGTTTTTGAAATGTCAAAAAAAAAAAATCACTGCACTCAATTGATACTCGGTTTAACAAAATAAAATAAAATTATTGGTGTAATTAAATGTTAAAGGAAAAAAAATTGAATGTGAAAAAATTATGGTGGGCTAGGGTATTCGAGTTGTGCAAATTGGCTGGTGTATGTGTCACACGCGCCAGTATATAGAGGTTAGGCATCGTATTCTGACAGCATGTGCAGCTATGTAACTTCTCGAGCCTTTTAATGCAATTTCAACCTTTAATTTAAATAGTTATGTGTAAAATATAGTGAATTTTTTTAGTATTTAAATAGAATTTACCCTATACATAGTCCTTTTAAATCAATACAAAAACACAACCTATACATTATAAATGCATCTCAAACATAATGGGGATTTTTCATTTAACATAAAGAATTTATCCAATTTTATGAAATTTTAACACAGATTCTTCTATATGAGGCCCAACTTAAAATTTTGTCTCGTATTAATACCTATAAACACAACAACAACAACATCCCAAATCATAGTTGGCTCACATAACCAATACTCAAGCATTACCACCCAAGCATTTTCATCAATTACTGTTATTCACTACCTTTATATATAAGCAAAGTTTATATTATTTTACAAAACATATACAAATGTCTTTACATTATCAAATTTAACATACTTTAATAGACCATCCTTTTTTACTTTGTATTATGGAATGTGTTATATTATAAGAAATATTGTACTTTGCTTGTATAGATTTATCTTGTGTAGTATGTTCCATAATATCATATGTATATGGCCTTAGTCATATATATATATATATATATATATATATATATATATATATATATATATAGAGAGAGAGAGAGAGAGAGAGAGAGAGAGGGTGGCTACCACATTATGTAAGCCTCTTAATTTACAAAAAACACTACTGCAATTTGGTATAAGAGCTTGTTTATCTATAGTTATAGGTTCCTTTGTTGCCGAACATAGTGTTGCTTCTTTCTTATTTCTTTGTTGTTGATTATATCAGATTTCCTCCATTCATGGATCCCTCCATCACCATCAATATCAACTTTTTTTCTCTTGCTTCACCTTCCCTGGTAGCACCGATGTCTGTGCTCTCATCTACAAAACTGCAACCATATCTGTATTTGTTGCGACAACAACTATTAGTTCCTTGGCAACCATTATTCCCTTCTCCAAAACACAACAATTAATTAATCTCAAGCTTACCAACCTGAATTATCTATATTGGTTTATATAGATGGAATCATATATGATTGGTCAAGGCATTTTCTTATTTATTAATGGATCGTTTTCATGTCCTTCTCCCCATGTCCTGTCAAGTGATGCTTCTACCGCCTTTATCACCTTGGATTCTAGTATTAATCTGATATGGAAACAACAAGATCAACTAATTCTCAATGCTCTCCTCTCCTCTCTTTCCATGGATGCCTTCCATCTTATGTTTGATTGTCCGACTTGTACTAGTGTTTGAAGCACACTAGAACACGCCTTTTCTTCACCATCCAACTCTTGGATTATGCAATTACATGGCTCTCTTCAAGATCTTCATCAAGGTGATGATATTGTAACCACTTATTTTTAAAAAGCTAAGGGATATTTGACGATTAGTAGCAGCTGACAGACCTATCTTCCTTACTAGTTTCAATTTATATGTTTTTCGAGGCCTTTGTAGTGAATTTTATGAATTGGTTACAAGACTTTCGACCAAGGCCAAGCCTTTTCCCTACTCTGAGTTGTATAGTCACTTGTTTATCCATGAGTTTTTACATAAAATCTTTCTTTAATCCATTCCTACTACTACACTATTATTGCTTACCCCTACACAACCTCCTTCTACTTTTGCTGCTCAACATGGTTTTTTTTTTTGTGTGTTTTAATGGTAGTGGTTCCTCTCATAACCAGGGGAGAGGAAGACATGTGTCATAACCCAATTCTGGGTTATTCCTCAAAAATCAATTTTTTTTTCAAAATAAAAATAAAAAAATAAAATAAAGGCTGACAACGTGGAGAGAGCAGACTGGGAAATCAAGCTGCAATTTTTAGAGGAATTTCAAGACCTAATTGTACCTCTTTATGACAAAAAATGGAGAAACAAAATGCAAAACAAGGTCAAATGAAATGATTATTGGATGAATTTGCATAAAAATTAAGTCCAAGGACATAATTAAATTTTTAATAGGCCAATTTGATTTAATCATGGGCCAAATTGAATTTTTAATCATGTTTAAGAATTAATTTGGGTCCAATCAAAGGATTTAATTAAGTGCAAGGACTTAATTATACTTTAAATGGGCTAAATTAATTTTATTTTGGGTTTAATTAGTGAAAAATTAAGTCCAAGGATATAATTAAATTTTTCATAGGCCAATTTGATTTAATCATGGGCCAAATTGAATTTTTAATTATGTTTAAGAATTAATTTGGGTCCAATTAAATGATTTAGTTAAGTGCAAGGACTTAATTATACTTTAAATGGGTCAAATTAATTTTATTTGGGGCTTAATTGGTGAAAAATTAAGTTTGGGAGCTTAATTGAGAATATTGGAATTTTAAGAGATCAAATTTAATTTTTACCAAGTTAATTGATTGAAATCAGGGGTCAAATTGAAAGACAATTGAAGTTTTGGGGTCAATTAGGGGTTTAATTAACAAAATCCAAAGCCAAGGACCAATCTGCAAAAGGCGCCAAACTATAGAGGTCTAACTGATAAAATCCGGGGGTCAAATTGAAAGCAATTGCAAGCTGGAGGACTAAATTCAAAACCGGCAAAAATCCCTAATTTTCTATCCAAAACGGTGCCGTTTTCGTGTTAAAAAAAAAAAGGTGGGGAAGGGACCGGGCGACGCGTCGCCCGGTTACTGTTCATCTTCTTCCTCGCAAAGCTGCCTGAGTGGCTGCTTTCTAGGCGCTGTTTCTCACTCTTGTGGCCCCCAAATCCGACAACGCATGCACCGACATGTCCACCTGAAAACCCTTTATCCCGTGGAGTGGTCGGGTCGGGTCGAAAATCTTGGAAACGGCTCCGTATGCACCGACATGTCCACCTGAGACGTTTTCCCCGTTGAAGACAAGATTACCCTCTTTACATACCTATAAACAGGAGCCAATTTCGTGCTCAGGAGGAGGAGAAAATCGGGTTCAAAGTAAGCCAAAAAATCAGCCTTCCTCCCTTTTCCTGCTGCAGATTTTCTTCTTTTCTTCCTCTTCCAGCTGCAGCCGCTCCAGCCAACTCCACCGTTGTTTCCACCACCAGCTTCAGGTCCTCCTTCTCCAGCCAGCCATCGCCGCCACACCAGGTGGTCCGCTCACCTTCTTCTTCTTTTTCGCCGTCACTGTTCACGCATAAACATTAGACGTGAATTATAATTCATGTCTACTGTTCATGCCCTTTAGTATTGTTCATGTCGTCACTGTTAATGCCTTTTAGTTTTTTTTCCTTTTTTTTTTAAAAAAAAAAAAAACAATTTAAAAAATATTCAAAAAAAATCATATAAAAAATTGTGGTTTTCTTAAATATTTTTCCACCAAGTTTGCTTAATATTGGGTTGTATACTTACATTGTAAGATACAAATCCGGTATTAAAATACCTGGTTTTTTCGAAATATTTAAAAAAAAATTCAAAAAGAAAAAAATATTTTATCGCATACGGCCAAGTCCTAAAAATTTTCCAAGCATGTTTTTTTTAAAAAAAATTGCATCTTTCTCATGTTTTGAAAATCCAAAAAAATGGATATCATAACTAGTTTATGATTATCCATTAGGGTTTTGCCAAAATATCAAAAACCTTTTTCCAATCTTTTTTTTCTAGGATCCAGATGTAGACTTTAATATTTGAAAGGTGTAAAATTACATGATAAAGTACACCCTCAAGTATTAAAGATACAAGGTGTAAATAAATGTCATTCAGACTTTAGAACGGTTAGGATTTAATCCAATAAGGTAGAGACTTTCTCATGAAGATAGATCTACCTTGAACCTTAGAAAGACCAACGAATAGAAACTCGACCTAGAAAAACAATCAAACAATAATGCAACTTACTTTAGGTAGGGTGCACTGGGGGTGATGCATCTTCCCCTTGCACAACCAGTCCCTTACTCAGACTCTCGCATACCATAGGTTCCTAGTGACCATAATACTAGGTGGTGACTCCAACGAACCAAGCAAAACACAAATAATAAAAAAATCGTCAGTCGATGCCGCGCGGTATTTTCTAACGTGCGACAACATAATAGCTAGAGGAATACTGGCAACTCCTTCAACTAGTCCAGTGGTCAGAACTACCATGCCAATAATGGTGGTTCTTAGCAGCATAATCGTGGCTATGAGAGCAATTAGCAACAACAATCTAACCAAAAATCTTCACCCAATCATTGGCCTTATACATGACAGGTCCGATTATACATTTTTGGTTACTCAGCGTAACAATGTTCATAACTAGTGACCCATGAAAATCAAGCCTTGACCAACTTCTCTTTTAATAATGCTTCAGTATCAAACTTTATAACTTGGTTTCTTGACACTGATGTAAATCAGCATGTTACTCCAGACATTGCAAGTATGACAAATACAAAACCCTATTTTGGTAATGATCAATTCCATGTTGATGATGGTAATGGACTTGTCATATTTAATATAACTTATACTACCTTATATACACCAAAACAAGCTTATACTTTGTCTAACATCTTACATTCTTATACTACCTTACATACACCGAAACAAGCTTGTACTTTGTCTAACATCTTACATGTTCCACAAATTAAAAAAGAACTCCTATTTGTTCAATAATTTTGTTGTGAAAACTATGTTTTTTTTATTTTAAATTCACTCTGTTTTTTATGTCAATGATCTCATAACCATGGAAGTTCTTCTTTTCAGTTAGAGTAAAGATGGCCTCTAAGTCCTCTTTGAGTCTTCTACCATATTTATGCCTCAATCCTTTTGATCTGTTAGCTTGTCTACTTCTGCTGATGTTTGGCATCGTCGACTTGGTTACTCATGCTCACGTGTTTTAAGTCTCTTAGCATCAAATAAAAAGGTTGTTTGTAATTCTTGTTGTTGTAACCCAATTTTGGATTCACCAAGTTTTTCTCGAATGATATTTTATTTCTATTATTATTTATAAAAATCCAAAAAAAAATAAAAAGGGTTTAAAATTCAAAAAAATATTTGTTCTCGAGTCAACCGCATCTTTCCATCAAAACCGAGTTCACCAGGTCAATACTGGTTAAACCATGTCGACCAGGGTAAAAAATGAGTTTTCAGGCTGTTTCGGGTCAAAACCGTCATTTTCGGTCAAAACCGAGTTCACCAGGTCAATACTGGTCAAACCATGTCGACCAGGGTAAAAAATGAGTTTTCAGGCTGTTTCGGGTCAAAACCGTCATTTCGACCAAAACCGAGTTCACCGGGTCAATACGAGTCAAACCATGTCGACCGGGATGAAAAATGAGTTTCAGGTCATTTTGGGTCAAAACTTTTATTTTGTTGTCAAAACCCGGTTCACCGGGTCGATACCTACTGACAATTTTGATGTTTCGACATAATTTTCGGTAATTAAAATTGATTTTTTAGCGGTTACGTCGGGGTTTTTTTTCTAATACTGATTTGAGTTTTTAATTTTATCTATGTAAATATTTATTATTATATATAATAAAACAAAAGCATTTTTGTCATGTTAGGCAATGTTAGGCAGAAATTAGGCAAAAATATTGATTTAGAATTATTATTTTTTTTCTTACAATTAGGCAGGGACGTTTTTTTCCTTATAATTAGGCAATAGTTAGGCCTATGTCACTAGTCACTGGCTATAAATAGCCAGTGACAGTCGCCGAAAAAAAAGGGAGAACGAAAAAACATACAGAGCAGAAGAGAAAGAATTGTTACTGTATTAAATTTTTTCTAGCTTTTATTCACACGAGTAGGATATTGTTTAAAAAAAAAAAAACAATTTAAAAAATACCAAATATATCCCAACTCATCTCAGCCATTGAAATAATTCAAGATTTAATCCCGTTAAGCCACGTCATCCGGTGTACCGAGATTTCGGTGCACCGCGTCACACCGAATCTAAACCCAGACTCATCCAGACCGTCCGATCGACCTCAGATCAAGCCAATCACAGCCATCCGATCTATTCATCCGAGATCCAACGGTGTATAGAGTTTGGCAGTACAGGTGTATCGTGCACGCGTCTACACCATAGCGTGACTCAGAGCTTCTCTCTCCTCTCGCCGGCGACGTCCTCTCTCTCATCCGATCTCCACTTTCCGGCCGCCTCCAGCCTCCGAACCACCGCAGAAAGGTTGATCCACTGGTGTAAAGCAAAACCCCGGCGTTTGTAACCGTTTTCGCCGCCTTATTTGGCCGGAAAAAGGTCGCGATCCTCGCCGGCCACCGAAGCTTCAAGTCGTCGATTCTCCCTCGTCAGCCATCAACGGGCGCCGAGACCACCACCATCAGAATCCTCTCCCTCAGATCTACCAGGATCGACGGTTCGTTTCCCAGAAAGCTCGCCGGAAAATTTCGCCAGTGCCAACAGTAGCCGCGCGTGAGTCACACGCACCGCCAGTGGCATTTTCGTAAATTTTTGACAAATCCGAGGTTATTTCGGTCTTTTACCCATACAGGGGTACTCAGGTAATTTTTCTTGAATTCCTAACATTTTTTAATTTTTTATGTAAATATTTGTAAATTCTTATTGCATGTTGTAAAAAAAAAACAAAAACAAGTATAAAAAGAATAACGACGCGGGTCCAACACCCATCTTATCATGTTATCGTTCGTGGGTCCAAAGCCCAATTCTCGAATATGATTATACCCATTTCTCAACGATATCAAAATAGTTTTATTTTATAAATGAATATTGTTCATCGACACGTCTCTTTTTATAAAAAAAGGACCGATGTCAAAAAGTAAAAAAACTAAATATGGATTATGTTCATAGTTTTTTTGATAACTCGGACGTACTTCTCCTTTTTAGGGTTAAACGTCAAATTTTTTAGACAAGTTTCCTATTTTTAGGAACTGATGTCATTTTTTTAAACGCGTCTCCTACGAACGTGGTTTGTCGACATGTCTCTTTTTACAGAAAAGGACCGATGTCAAGGATTTATACCAAATATGGATTATGTCCATTTTTTTCCTCTTGGTAATTCAGACGTAAATCCTTGTTTAGGGATAAACGTCGAGATTTTAGACAAGTCTCCTATTTTTAGGGACTGATGTCATTTTTAACGTGTCTCCTATTTTTAGGGACCGACGTTAACTATTTTAAAAAAAACAAAACAAAATTGCAGATAAGCTTGAAATATAATAGCATTTAAATCAAATAAAAAACACACAAGTAAGGGTAACCTTTCTTTTGAAAGGATGTTTTAAGGGTGGTGTCTACCTTCCCTTAATCATAACTAACCCAGTAAGGGTAACCTTTGTTTATGCAATATCAATTGTCTATTTATTTTATGCAATATCAATTGTAAATCATTTCATTTTTTAATTACATATGCATGCATGTTATTTATTTGTGTATTCACACACTTCACAGTGAACCCATAAAAGCTCTGGACCCGAGCTCGTCCTTTTTAAGATTAGAAAAGAAAGATTCAGGTGGCAAGTGTGACTTATGTCCACTGATGCTCATCTGGACTTTCGCTTGGATTGTAACTCACCCTATGCAACGGGTATTGTGGAATTTTCTTCCCCTACTCATGTTGTATAAGGTTAAGAGGCTGATTACCCCATGGGTAATTCGGGCAATCTAAGAACCAAAGAAAATCTTTAAGATTAGAATAAACTGAGCCAAACCCTATGAGCTAAATCCTATCAATTAGGATATACCTTTAGGACACAAACAAATATCAATGCATTAACATACATGTTCATATATATTTCATATTCTCATTAAATCTCCACCGATCCTTATAGGAAGTGTGAGATGGAAAAGCCCATTACTATTGAGGAATTTTTGACCAGATCAGAATTGAACCAACATGATGAAGGGGATTGTTTGCCATTAAAGTTTGAGTCTCAGTTGCCAGAGCATGTTAAATTAGATGACAGGCCACTTGGTACAGGACAGTTGCTAGATTGTTGGGAAAAGTTATCCTCTCATGATCAAATCGATTTTCAGAAGCAATATGGTGATCTATCACATTTACTGAAAATTAGAGTCCAACATGCTTGTTTTCAAGCCATGATAGGGTTCTGGGATCCAGAATATCGGTGCTTCACTTTTGAAACCGTGGATATGACTCCTACCATCGAAGAGTATGATTCCTTGTTAGATTGTCCCAAGTCAGAAAAGGTGTACTTTTACACACATATAGAGCATGCACCTTCTAATTTTGCTTGGATTGCTCAGATAGATGGTCAACTAGCAAAATCACAGGCGACTAAACGAGGAAATAGCCAGGGTTGGTTTTGGAATATACTAGAAGCCATATTCAACAAGAGACTACACGATGAAAGCAACGAAATTCGACTGAGAATTTTGGCCCTAGGCATATATGGTTTGGTTCTCTTCCCATCTGCCGAGGGGATGATCGATTTTGAGGCTGTTAATGTTTTTAAAAGTGTGGTGACCCTTAAAATCAACCCTGCTGCAGCAATATTAGCAGAAACCTTCTCATCCTTGAATTATTGTAGAAAAGCTGGAAGGGGTCGTTTAAGATGTTGTTTGCAGTTGTTGTTTGTCTGGACTGTGAGTCATATGATTGAGGGGAAGATTTCAGGTTTGATTGGTACCCCATGGCATCTTTATTCTAAGTTGGAGAATTTTGCTGAAAAACATTTGCATGAAGTAGGAAGATCCACATGGGAATCAATGTTTCGAAGTTTAAGTAAATCTCAGTTTCATTGGAGGAGTCGATACTCTTACTTCAGCTCTTATCTGGCATACTGTGGTGAGTACCCATGGGTTCCGTTAATAGGAGCCCGCTGCTGTATTAGTTATTGTCCCAACATGGTTTTGCGATAGTTTGGATTTGAGCAGTTTATTCCAAGGACTACTGAGTTGGGGGCATTTTATGAAGATTTCAAGACCTCGAAGAAATTACTAGAGCCAGTGAAGAAGGCATGGAAATATCCTGGTAGGGTTGCTTCTGCTAAGAGAGTAGAAGGAAAAACAACTAAAGGGTATCCGATATGGCAAAAGACAAGAGGGAAAGGGTACAGAGTTCCTCCTTTTGAAGGGCCACCGAGGTCTTTGATTCAGTCTGCTGAAGACATATACGAAGAAGTCCGCGCCCAACAGGAATCTTACAACCTAAACTTGAATGCTGAAGTGGAAGAGTTAGGGGCTAAAAGAAGAAGGTTAGAATCTAATCTAATCATTCAAGAAAAAGCTTTGGCTAACACAAGAAAAGAGAAGGATGATTTGTTAGCTCAACTACAACAACAACAACTTAAGTTCCAGCAACTACAAGAAAAATATGTACTTTTGTCAGAGGATAAGAAGAGGCAAGATGTTAGCATGAAGAGATGGATTGGAAGAGCATCAAAAGCTGAGGAAATGGTATTGAAGTTGGAAGAGACAAATGAATCAATCCAGGAGCAGTGCCGAAGTCAAGATATAATAATTACCAATCTAGATGAGCGGGTGGATCATCTGATTTCTATTGAGCAAACCTTATCATTAGAAAAAGAAAATGCAGAAAGAGAAGCAGAATGTTGGGCTTCTGAAGCTATGCGCTATCATGTACAAGCAGATGATGCCAAGAATTATGCTTTAGGATTAAGAGGCATAGCCCAACAAATAGCAGACGGTGAGCCAATGACTAGAAACGAATTCCATCGGTTTTTTGGGTTGATCAGAGATGGAATTAATGAGATCTCAGCATATGATGGTCCAAGGATTTGGAAAGATTGAGTCTGTTGTGATTGTAATATTGTAAAATAATGAAAGAGAATTTTATGAGAAATGCTTATTTTGATTCTTATTTATGGCTTCAAATTTCTCCCCTAAATCGGTTCAAGTCCCTGTAGGTTTGGAGTCCTCAGTGAGAACTTTCTTAAGAGAATCTGATCTGGTCTATTCCTCGTTATAAGTAAAAAAAAAATAATAATAAAAAATTGAAACCAATAACAAACATGCATAAAGCATATGGCATTTTACATCCATTTGTGCATTTCATTTAGTTTACTTGCATTCACTCAGGTTAAAATATAGATCCCCCAAAGGGCCGTAAAATTCATTACACTCGACAACGAAAGAAGATAATGGAGAACAAAGAAAGGGCACACCTGGAGGCTCATTATCAAAGAGAGTTGGAGAACATGAAAAATGATATAGCACGACTTACAAGTCTACTCGAGCAGGCCCTAGTATCCAAGTCTGGGGAAGGCACCTCTACTCAGCAGGCAGTTGCAACTCCATCTATATCTATGCCATCAGCTCCCTTTGTATTCCCGCCTCAAAATTTAGGGGCAAATCCCTCTGCATTTGAACAGCAGTTCACTGCCAATGTTCCACCAGCACAAGTGCCAGTTAATGTAAACCTGGCAACTGATGACCCACAAAGGATGAAATTCTCTGAAAATGTCGATTATGATAAATTGACCGCTCTGGAAGAGAGATTGAAGGCAGTAGAAGGGGCAGACTTATATGATCCTGTTTATGCTGCAGAAATGTGTTTAGTTCCAAATGTAGTTGTACCCAGAAAATTTAGGGTACCAGAATTCATCAAGTATACTGGAACTGAATGTCCAGTCACTCATCTTAAATCTTATTGCAATAAGATGGCTGAAGTAGTGAATGATGAGAAACTTCTCATCCATTTCTTTCAAGATAGTCTTTCTGGATCAACATTAAGCTGGTATACAAGGCTGGATAACACCAAGATCAGAAAGTGGAAAGATTTGGTAAAAGCCTTTGTGGAGCAGTATAAATTCAACATGGAGGTAGCCCCGGACAGGTCAAGCTTGTTAGTCATGGAAAAGGGCAGCAAAGAGACTGTAAGAGAATACGCTTTGAGATGGCGTGAAAAAGCATCTCATGTACAACCCTCTTTGTTAGAAAAAGAAATGGTCACTCTTTTTTCTAACACTTTTAAATCTCCCTACTTTGAACACCTGGTGGGTAGTTCGGCTCAGCATTTCTATGATGCTGTAACTATCGCTGAGAGAATAGAACAAGCGATAAGAGCGGGGAGAATGTTAGAGCCTACTGAGAAGAAAGGCTTTATTGGGAAAAAAAAGGATTCTGAGGTGAACAATGTGGAAGGAGTGTATAAGGGTAAGAAAACAAATTACCACCATTATAACTTCCAAATGCCTACCCAACAAGTTGCAAGTGTAAACTTCACTAAACCTTTCCCTACCAACCAACAAAACCAACCACTTGACCAACAAAGTAACCAGATCGTTAATCCTCCAAGAAGGAATTTTCAAAGAACCCAAGAACGACTGCCACCATTACCACTTCCTTTGGGAGAAATGTACTCAAAGTTGTTGAGTATTGGGCAAGTAGCTCCCGTTCCCTTAACCCCACTGCAACCTCCATACCCAAATTGGTATAAGCCAGATCTGAAATGCGAGTATCATGCTGGCGTGGCAGGGCATAACATTGAAAGTTGTAATGCATTTAAAAACAAGCTTCTACAATTGATAAAAGCTGGATGGATAACTTTTAATGATTCACCAAATGTAAATTCCAATCCTTTGCCCAATCATGCCACAAGCAGTGGAGGAGTGAATGCTGTAGGAATGGAGGGTAAGAAGGAAAGAGTTTTGAAGGTTTCCATGGAAAGACTGTATGGTATGTTGGTACAGTCTGGTTATTTATCTGAGTTTGAACCAGTGATGAATGAAAATAACTACTGTAAGTTTCATGGCAAAGTGGGACATCACATTGATGATTGTGAAGAATTTCACCAAGAAGTGAAAAGGATGCTGACTTTCGGCATGTTAAGGATAGAGAGTGAAGAAGAAAGTAGTGAAGTTGGGATGATAGGCCGTCAGGAGACAAAAATGGAAGTTTGTAGACTCCAACCAACTGTGGGTGGTCCACCAAAACTAATCCTGACCAAGCCTGTATGCACAAATAGTGAAAGTTATGGCTCAATGCCTTACAATTATGGGTATTCTTTCAACATTAAGAACCCTACTCCCATCTTTCATCCTGAAATCGGTGGTTTAACTCGAAGTGGTCGGTGTTTTACACCAGAAGAATTAGAAAGGCAGAGGAAAGCCAAAGGAAAAGAGATAGTTGATGTTTTTAAAAGCATGGAAGTGAATAAGCCTATAAGTGAAGACGAGTCTAATGAGTTTTTGAAGTTGATGAAGCATAGTGAGTATAGTGTGGTGGATCAATTGAAGAAAACTCCTGCTAGAATCTCTTTAATGTCACTTATCTTGAGTTCTGAGTTACACCGTAAAGCATTGCAAAAGGTGTTGAATGAAGCATATGTGCCACAGGATATTACTCAAGATACAATGGAACATTTGGTGGGAAGAATTCAAGCCTCTAATTACTTATACTTCACAGAAGATGAGCTAGACTCGGAAGGGACTGGGCATAACAAGCCTTTGTACATCACCGTGAAATGTAAAGACTATTTGATCGGTAAAGTGCTTGTGGATAATGGTTCAGCGTTGAATGTGCTACCAAGGCATATATTAGATGAGATGCCAATTGATGCTACTTACATGAGACCAAGCACAATAACAGCTAGAGCATATGATGGTTCTCCTAGAAAGGTGATAGGGGCCATTGACATTGAATTGTTTATAGGGCCTCAGATGTTTTTGATAACCTTACAAGTGATGGACATCCATCCTTCGTATAGTATGTTATTGGGAAGGCCATGGATACATGCCGCTGGGGCTGTGACATCATCTCTACACCAATGTTTGAAGTACATTATCAATGGTACTCTAGTAAAAGTTAAGGCAGAAGAAACCTTGTCCATGATGAGGAATGTGTCGGTCCCTTATATTGAAACAGAAGATTGCAAAGATGGAAATCTCCATGCCTTCGAGGTTGTGAATACTGAATGGGTACCAGAGAACACGGTGGTAAGAAGACCAATGATTTCCGATACTGCCCGAATGATAGCTAAGTGCTTTTTGAAACATGGGCTACCATTCCAGAATAATCCAATTGCTGGAAATCTCAAGAGAGTCAACAGAATGAAAATTAAGGCTGCTGATCAGAGGTTTGGGCTTGGCTTTAAGCCTAAGAAAGATGATTACCAGAGAGCTGCTAGGATTAAGCGAGAAAGAAGGTTGGCCGGGATGGAAGGAAGAAAGCCAGAAGAAGAAGACATTGTAATCCCACCCATCCATGTTTCTTTCCCAAAGTCAGCATATGTGATAAAACCTGAAAACATGATGGAAGTCTTGGGACAGAAACTTGCTTTCATGGATATCAACAATGTAGAGGAAGGTGAAGGAAAAGGCTGGAATTCTGATGACGAGCCAAAAATAGCAAAAGAAGATGAATTGTTGCCTCAGTTAACTGTCCACTCTCTAGAAGAGGTTCCAACCAACGCCTTTGTGCGAAAGCTTGCGGTTGACGAAGTATTCCATAATTGGGAGATTGAAGAAGCCCCAGTTGTTTTCAAGAAGTAATGAATAAGCGTCTGCTTATATTCGCTTTTATGTATTTTGTGTGCTTTGCTTTGTAGTTTGCTTTGTGTTTTTGTACCTAGTTGGAAATCTTGGTCCAAGATGTCAAAATAAGGTCTTTTCATAATTATTGAGTCAGCTTTCCAAATAATATTGAGATCATGCATTTTCTTCAACTATTGCTATCTTTTTTTATTTTGTTTGGCCATAAGATACGCATTTACACTAAAAACACCTCTCGCTTTCAGGAGTTCTGAAAGCGAATCCTCCATAAATCCACAAACATATTGCATTGAAAATGAATGGCCAAACTTTGATGAGGATATGATTGCAATGGATGAAGAAGAATGGAATGAAGATTATATGAAAGAGTTTACTAGACAGGTAGAACAGTCTGAACGTGCTTGGAAACCTGCAAAAGAAGAATTAGAGGTGATAAATGTAGGCACCGAGCAAGATAAAAGAGAGTTAAAGATTGGAACTCTGATTACTACAGAAGAAAGATGCAGTTTAACCTCATTACTACAAGAGTATATGGATGTGTTTGCCTGGTCTTATGCAGATATGCCTGGTTTAGACATTGATATTGTAGTACACAGAGTGCCTTTGATAGAAGGATGTAAACCTGTCAAGCAAAAATTGAGAAGAACTCGCCCAGATATTCTACTCAAGGTCAAGGCAGAGATAAAGAAGCAATGGGATGCTGGTTTTCTAGAAGTCATTAAATACCCCCAATGGGTATCAAACATAGTGGTAGTACCAAAGAAGGATGACAAAATCAGAGTATGCGTGGACTACAGGGATCTAAACAAAGCTAGTCCAAAGGATAATTTTCCTTTACCTCACATAGACGTCTTGGTAGACAATGCTGCTAGAAGCTCAACTTATTCCTTCATGGACGGGTTCTCCGGGTATAACCAGATTAAAATGGCTGAAGAAGATAAAGAGAAGACCACTTTTGTCACACCATGGGGAACATTTTGCTACAAAGTGATGCCATTCGGGTTAAAGAATGCGGGAGCCACATATCAAAGGGCAATGGTGACACTTTTTCATGATATGATACACAAAGAGATTGAAGTGTATGTGGATGACATGATTGCTAAGTCTACGAATGAAGAAGATCACGTACAGATTCTAAGAAAATTATTTGATAGACTAAGGAAGTATCAGTTGAAATTGAATCCTGCAAAATGCTCATTTGGGGTGAAGTCTGGAAAGTTGCTAGGGTTTGTGATAAGCAACAAAGGAATAGAGGTCGATCCTGATAAAGTGAAAGCAATTCAGGCTATGACAGCTCCTAAAACCGAAAAAGAAGTAAGGGGTTTCTTGGGGCGTTTGAATTACATTGCACGATTCATATCTCAGTTAACAGCAACATGTGAGCCAATTTTCCGATTGCTTCGGAAAAAGAATCCTGGTACTTGGGACAAAGATTGTCAAGAAGCATTTGATAAAATCAAGCAATACTTACAGAATCCACCTTTGTTAGTGCCACCTGTGCCTGGAAGACCTTTGATCTTGTATTTGACAGTAACTGAGGAAGCAATGGGTTGTGTGTTGGGACAACATGATGAGTCTAGAAGAAAGGAGCAAGCTGTTTATTATCTGAGTAAGAAGTTCACTGATTGTGAATCCAGATATACTATGATTGAGAAGCTATGTTGTGCTCTTGTATGGAGCACGAAGCGTCTTCGACAATATATGTTGTATTATACCACCTGGTTGATCTCAAAATTGGATCCTCTTAAATACATCTTTGAGAAACCTTACTTGTCAAGTCGAATAGCAAGGTGGCAAGTAATGTTGGCCGAGTATGACATTGTATACAAGACAAGAAAATCCGTAAAAGGAAGTGTAATTGCTGATCATTTGGCAGATAATGCTATCAAAGATTATGAGCCTTTGAACTTTGACTTCCCGGATGAGGATGTGTTGATAGTAGAAGAAGACAAAGAGAAGAATGATTGGTGGATTATGTATTTTGATGGGGCGGTGAATGTATCTGGCAATGGAGCAGGGGCTGTGATAATCTCACCTGACCAGAAGCAATATCCCATCTCAATCAAACTACAATTTGAATGTACCAACAATACTGCTGAATATGAGGCTTGTATCCTTGGGTTAGAAGCTGCTTTAGAGATGAAAATAAAGAAGCTTGATGTTTATGGGGATTCAATGTTAATAATCTGTCAAGTGAAAGGCGAATGGCAGACCAAAGAAGAAAAATTGATCCCATATCAACAATATCTCTCAAAACTAACTGAGGGCTTTGACGAGATAGACTTTACCCATATGGGAAGAGACAAAAACCAGTTTGCTGATGCTTTGGCAACCTTAGCTTCTATGGCCAAAATTGATTACGGAATCAGGGTACAACCAATCCACATTGAGATTAAAAATTTTCCAGCTCATTGTTGTTCACTTGAAGGAGAAATAGATGGGAACCCATGGTTTTATGATATAAAGCGGTTTATCCAATATCGAGAATATCCCTTGGGGGCATCTAAAGCAGATATGAAGACCTTGAGAAGGTTAGCCATGGAATTTTACCTGGATGGAGAAATTCTATATAAAAGATCATTCAATGGAACTTTACTAAGATGTCTAGACGAAATCGAAGCTAAGGTAGCATTGCAGGAGATTCACGAAGGAATTTGTGCAACTCATGCAAGTGGGCACATGATGGCTAGACAAATGCAACGGTATGGGTACTTCTGGATGACCATGGAGAAAGATTGCATTGATTATGTTAGAAAATGTCATAAATGTCAGGTGTATAGTGATAAAATAAATGCACCTCCAGCTCCTCTGTTTAATATGACATCACCATGGCCATTTGCAATGTGGGGAATAGATGTGATTGGGCCAATTAACCCAAAGGCCAGCAATAAGCATCAATTTATCTTAGTAGCCATTGATTACTTCACAAAGTGGGTGGAGGCCAGCTCTTATGCTCATGTAACTCAAAAAGTGGTCAAGTGCTTCATTGAGAAAGATTTGATATGCCGGTATGGTTCACCTGAGAAGATAGTGACCGACAATGCCCAGAACTTTAATGGGAAAATAATCACAGAATTATGTGTGAAGTGGAAAATTAAACATTCAAACTCATCTCCTTACAGACCAAAGATGAATGGTGCTGTTGAAGCTGCGAACAAGAATATCAAGAAGATTATCCAAAAGATGGTAGTCACTTATAAGGATTGGCATGAGATGCTTCCCTTTGCCCTGCATGCATATCGTACAGCAGTAAGGACATCCACTGGAGCTACACCTTACTCATTAGTATTTGGGATGGAGGCAGTGATGCCTTTGGAAGTAGAAATTCCATCTTTGAGAGTACTAATAGAATCTGAACTAGAAGAAGCTGAATGGGCTAAAGTGAGATATGAGCAGCTAAACATGATAAATGAGAAGAGGTTGACTGCAATTTGTCATCACCAGCTATACCAAAGAAGGATGGCCAAAGCATATGACCGGAAAGTCCGACCAAGAGAATTCAAAGAAGGGGATCTTGTACTGAGAAAAATCTTACCATTGCCAAGTGAAGACCGAAGCAAGTGGGCACCAAACTATGAAGGCCCATATGTAGTGAAGAAAGCATTCTCCGGATGAGCTCTGTTGTTAACTAGGATGGATGGAGATGATTTACCTAGGCCTGTGAACTCTGACTCTGTGAAGAAGTATTATGTATGATGTGTTTCATCCAATCAAATCAATGAAGCTTTGGCCAGGAAATTCTCTTTGCATATACAAAAAAAAAAAAAAAAAAAAAAAAAAAAAAAAAAACCTCATGCATGATCTCAATGACTCAACAATTCGATCTTTCAAACTCTTTTTACAGGAGAATCCATTCTTCTTAAATGAGGTTTTAAAAGAGCTGATTTTGTTTGAGATTTCAATGAAATAAATCAATGTTTTGTTTGGAATAATGTTCAGAGCAATTCCCTTGAAAGAGATGACCAAACAAGTAAAAAAAAAAAAAAACATGCAATTGGAACAACTATCACCCAAATTATGCCTTAGATCCACATTTTATCAGCATGAATAATGGTTGGTAGTACATTAGTTTGTCATGGACTCCAAAACATGGTCTCTTACAAATCCAAAGCATTACATTGGATGTAGACAAAGTTTATTGGTTTTAACTGATCTTACTTGAAATGAGGAAAGGCCATCTTTGATATTCCTTTCACTTTCTTTAAAATTATCCTTTGCAGTCCCAATTTGAGCCGAGTCTATTTAAAGCCTTTTCTTTCACAAGAACCTTAACTAAGATCACACCCTACACTAGGGGGCAAACAGAGAAATATGATTATGAAAATTATCTTAAAGGCATGTGAGCTTCTAAAGAAAGTTTGACAACAGAAAATTCAATAAAATTCCAAACAATTGAATTCCTAACAAAGATGGGAATAACAAAAAAAAAAGAGAAAAAGAAGTTCCTCATCTGGAATATTTATCATCATTTTTGTTGTCAAGATAGCAAAAGAAAATGCCAAGACAAGATAATAGTGATCTATAGTTTATAAGCCCTTAAACACTTTTTTTTTGAGCTTATGGAATACTCTTTCTTTTATAGCCTTGAGCCATGAAATACATTACGTACCTTTGAAGTCCTTTCTAATCAAGTAAGCAACCTGGATCAATAAACGGCGTTCTCAAAATATAAGAGATTTTTCCATAAAGAGTCATGGCATAGCAAATAATTACTCGTTATTATTCATGCTGTTAAAAAGAGTGTTTTCTAAAGATACAAGGCAAATTGTTTCTTTTCTCTAAAAATACCCTCAAGCAATCACTTGAACACTTTGAAAACCAAAGCAGAAGGGTCATCTCATCACTTACCTTCATCTGAGATTACTTTTACCAAGAGATTTAACACAAAGCCCTAGAGTTGTCTGAACATTGTTATAAACAGACATTGAGAGTTTCAGTTTTCGAGAACAAAACAGATCTTTTGAAAAATCATTTTTTGGAAAAAAGGTTTTCTTTGTAAGAAAAATGAATATATGGCACACTACAAGGCACCATTAGAAAATCAGAGATTCTAATGAAAACAAGAGCAAAGGAGGAAATGGAATGAGGCAGTTAATTCTCCCAAGGGGCAGAGAAGCAGTTACCAGATCCGTAATGGCACAAAGAAATTTGTTTCCCTAGCGGAAAATACATTTGATAAAACTGTGGGCTTCTTCTAGCATGAGGACTGAAATAGTATGATTTCCAGTATCTATGAAAGGAGATTGTTGACTCTCACAATATGATCAGTTAGACAACAAGATAACTGATACATCTTTAGTAAGAGAAATGCAGATGAAATCCCAGGACAACGTCGGGACACGGAGAAGCTGATTCTCTTAGTGAAGTTACCAGTAGAGAAACGTGCAGTGACTGTTGGGAAACTCGAACAAAGCTTATAAGCAATATGGGTCGGCTTGAGTAGATTTGAAAGACACGTGAATCAAAAGAGTTCCCTAAAAGATCAAGATCCTCAAACAAGATGAACGGGGGATCTATATTTCAAAAGGTAAGATGCATTTCATATCATCTAACTTCATGAGCATTGCATATTTGTTTTGCAGATATTTCACGAACAGATATTTCACGAAACAAAATTCCTAACGGGATCCAACGAGATTCAGATGAAATGAATTTCATGAATGAAGACAAGAAGCATGGATTTTTATGAATTCGTCAAATTGCTTATGCATGCGCTCTATCTCTTCCTCGAACTCGAGGTGTCGTGTGTTAGCACACCATCCCTCCAAAAGTCAATTATCATCGGGCAGGTCGCCTGGAACAATTTGACCACTTGCGAGCGCCCTCGCATTTTATTATCGGGCAGGTCGCCTGGAACAATTAGACCACTTTCGAGTTTTCTCACATTTTTTTCATTTATCGGGCAGGTCGCCTGGAACAATTTGACCACTTGCGAGTTCCCTCGCATTTTATCATCGGGCAGGTCGCCTGGAACAATTTGACCACTTGCGAGTTCCCTCGCATTTTAGCATCGGGCAGGTCGCCTGGAACAATTTGACCACTTGCGAGTTCCCTCGCATTTTAGCATCGGGCAGGTCGCCTGGAACAATTTGACCACTTGCGAGTTCCCTCGCATTTTATCATCGGGCAGGTCGCCTGGAACAATTTGACCACTTGCGAGTTCCCTCGCATTTTATCATCGGGCAGGTCGCCTGGAACAATTTGACCACTTGCGAGTTCCC
Source organism: Populus davidiana (assembly GCA_030145905.1). Lineage (NCBI taxonomy): Eukaryota > Viridiplantae > Streptophyta > Magnoliopsida > Malpighiales > Salicaceae > Populus > Populus davidiana. Next base: position 4,698,244 of record CM057805.1, read on the forward strand.
TCGCATTTTAGCATCGGGCAGGTCGCCTGGAACAATTTGACCACTTGCGAGTTCCCTCGCATTTTATCATCGGGCAGGTCGCCTGGAACAATTTGACCACTTGCGAGTTCCCTCGCATTTTATCATCGGGCAGGTCGCCTAGAACAATTAGACCAACTGAAAAATCTGGGTATTTTTCAACACCGCCATCGTTTTTCTTTACAAAACTTACTATGCAAAGTCAAAAGAAAATGAATTTTCCAATGTCTTTGCACCGTAAGCATTGTAAAGAGGGGGCAACTGTTGTAACCCAATTTTGGATTCACCAAGTTTTTCTCGAATGATATTTTATTTCTATTATTATTTATAAAAATCCAAAAAAAAATAAAAAGGGTTTAAAATTCAAAAAAATATTTGTTCTCGAGTCAACCGCATCTTTCCATCAAAACCGAGTTCACCAGGTCAATACTGGTCAAACCATGTCGACCAGGGTAAAAAATGAGTTTTCAGGCTGTTTCGGGTCAAAACCGTCATTTTCGGTCAAAACCGAGTTCACCAGGTCAATACTGGTCAAACCATGTCGACCAGGGTAAAAAATGAGTTTTCAGGCTGTTTCGGGTCAAAACCGTCATTTTCGACCAAAACCGAGTTCACCGGGTCAATACGAGTCAAACCATGTCGACCGGGATGAAAAATGAGTTTCAGGTCATTTTGGGTCAAAACTTTTATTTTGTTGTCAAAACCCGGTTCACCGGGTCGATACCTACTGACAATTTTGATGTTTCGACATAATTTTCGGTAATTAAAATTGATTTTTTAGCGGTTACGTCGGGGTTTTTTTTCTAATACTGATTTGAGTTTTTAATTTTATCTATGTAAATATTTATTATTATATATAATAAAACAAAAGCATTTTTGTCATGTTAGGCAATGTTAGGCAGAAATTAGGCAAAAATATTGATTTAGAATTATTATTTTTTTTCTTACAATTAGGCAGGGACGTTTTTTTCCTTATAATTAGGCAATAGTTAGGCCTATGTCACTAGTCACTGGCTATAAATAGCCAGTGACAGTCGCCGAAAAAAAAGGGAGAACGAAAAAACATACAGAGCAGAAGAGAAAGAATTGTTACTGTATTAAATTTTTTCTAGCTTTTATTCACACGAGTAGGATATTGTTTAAAAAAAAAAAAACAATTTAAAAAATACCAAATATATCCCAACTCATCTCAGCCATTGAAATAATTCAAGATTTAATCCCGTTAAGCCACGTCATCCGGTGTACCGAGATTTCGGTGCACCGCGTCACACCGAATCTAAACCCAGACTCATCCAGACCGTCCGATCGACCTCAGATCAAGCCAATCACAGCCATCCGATCTATTCATCCGAGATCCAACGGTGTATAGAGTTTGGCAGTACAGGTGTATCGTGCACGCGTCTACACCATAGCGTGACTCAGAGCTTCTCTCTCCTCTCGCCGGCGACGTCCTCTCTCTCATCCGATCTCCACTTTCCGGCCGCCTCCAGCCTCCGAACCACCGCAGAAAGGTTGATCCACTGGTGTAAAGCAAAACCCCGGCGTTTGTAACCGTTTTCGCCGCCTCATCTGGCCGGAAAAAGGCCGCGATCCTCGCCGGCCACCGAAGCTTCAAGTCGTCGATTCTCCCTCGTCAGCCATCAACGGGCGCCGAGACCACCACCATCAGAATCCTCTCCCTCAGATCTACCAGGATCGACGGTTCGTTTCCCAGAAAGCTCGCCGGAAAATTTCGCCAGTGCCAACAGTAGCCGCGCGTGAGTCACACGCGCCGCCAGTGGCATTTTCGTAAATTTTTGACAAATCCGAGGTTATTTCGGTCTTTTACCCATACAGGGGTACTCAGGTAATTTTTCTTGAATTCCTAACATTTTTTAATTTTTTATGTAAATATTTGTAAATTCTTATTGCATGTTGTAAAAAAAAAACAAAAACAAGTATAAAAAGAATAACGACGCGGGTCCAACACCCATCTTATCATGTTATCGTTCGTGGGTCCAAAGCCCAATTCTCGAATATGATTATACCCATTTCTCAACGATATCAAAATAGTTTTATTTTATAAATGAATATTGTTCATCGACACGTCTCTTTTTATAAAAAAAGGACCGATGTCAAAAAGTAAAAAAACTAAATATGGATTATGTTCATAGTTTTTTTGATAACTCGGACGTACTTCTCCTTTTTAGGGTTAAACGTCAAATTTTTTAGACAAGTTTCCTATTTTTAGGAACTGATGTCATTTTTTTAAACGCGTCTCCTACGAACGTGGTTTGTCGACATGTCTCTTTTTACAGAAAAGGACCGATGTCAAGGATTTATACCAAATATGGATTATGTCCATTTTTTTCCTCTTGGTAATTCAGACGTAAATCCTTGTTTAGGGATAAACGTCGAGATTTTAGACAAGTCTCCTATTTTTAGGGACTGATGTCATTTTTAACGTGTCTCCTATTTTTAGGGACCGACGTTAACTATTTTAAAAAAAACAAAACAAAATTGCAGATAAGCTTGAAATATAATAGCATTTAAATCAAATAAAAAACACACAAGTAAGGGTAACCTTTCTTTTGAAAGGATGTTTTAAGGGTGGTGTCTACCTTCCCTTAATCATAACTAACCCAGTACTCGAATCTCTGGGACCAGTGTCTAATTTGGGATTTCTAGTTCCTTCAAATTACTAGATGGCGACTCCAATATAATGTTCATTTCCCCAATAAAAATAAAAAAATTTTTTTTTTTTGTTAAATAAACAAAAAAAAGCGGAGCCGTCGCCCGACGTCGTGTATCGACACTTGTCATGTAAATTTTCAATGTCAAGTGTGTCCATTCTATAACTTGTAAAACATATGCTCCTCTTGAGCTATTTTTTAGTGATGTTTGGGGTCATGCCCCTATTTTATCTTTTGATGGTTTTTGGTATTTGTTTTCATTTTTATACATGTGCATACAAAATTTATTTGGTTTTATCCCATTGTTGTCAAATCTCATGTATTCTATGTGTTTAACCAATTTTGAGTTTTTGTTTAACGATAATTTTCTCACAAAATTAAATCTATTCAAACTGATTGGATATCATAAATTAATTTTTTTTTTCAAAACCATTGGTATTCATCATCGCTTAATAAGTTCACATACACATGAACAAAATGGCATTGCTAAGCATTGTCATCGCCATATTGTTATCATTGTAAGGTACCTTTAAAATTTTGGAGTTATACTTTTGAAACTTTTGTGTATCTCATTAATCATATGCCAACACCTATCTTGCATAATAAATCTCATTTGAATGCTTGTTTCATCAACCACATGATTATACCCTTCAAACTGATTGGATGTCGTAAATTAAATTCTCTTTTCAAAACAATTGGTATTCGTTGTTGAAACTAGTCTTACTTTTCTTGGTTACTGTAAGGTACCTTTAAAATTTTAAAGTTATGCTTTTAAAATTTTGTGTATCTCATTAATCATATGTAAACACCTATCTTGCATAAAAAATCTCATTTTGAATGTTTGTTTCATCAACCACATGATTATACCTTTCAACGTACTTTCGAGTGTCTTTGTTTTCCTTTTCCTTGTCCTTATAATGCTCATAAGTTAGACTAGTGTTCTACTCAACGTGTGTTTTATAGTTTATCTCACCTAGGCTATCGTTGTCTTGGATTTTTTTCTAATTGTATTTACATCTCTCGTCATATTTGTTTTCATGAATAATATTTTCCTTTTCTTGAGTCTGACCGATCTTTACCTCTACTCACTCTACGTCTACGCCTTCACTCACTTATAACCTTCCTTCCCTTACTACTTTCGAGTGTCTTTGTTTTCCTTTCCTTTATTCTTATAATGCTCATAAGTTAGACTAATGTTCTACTCAATATGTGTTTTTAAGCTATAATTTATCTCACATAGGCTATCGTTGTTTGAATTTTCCTCTAATCATATTTGCATCTCTCGTCATGTTTGTTTTCATGAATAGTATTTTTCTTTTCTTGAATCTGACCAAGTCTCTACCTCTACTCACTCTGTGTTTACACCTTCACTCACTTATAACCTTCCTTCCCTTACTACCTTCTCTGTCATAATCTATTTCTGGGTTATTCCCTAAATGTATGTTTTTTTTCTAAGAAAAAATTAAAGACTAACATTTTGGCAAAAGCAAACTGGTATAATTTTAAAGATAGAAAAATCAAGTTACAATTTTGGATGAAATTGGGAGCCTAATTGTATCTCATTTTACCTAAAACTAAAGAGACAATGCAAATTCAAGGTTAAATTAAATCATTATTGGATGACCTTATATAAAAATTAAGACCATTGACAAAATTAGATTTTTAATAGGTCAATTTGATTTAATCATGGGCCAAATTAAAATTTAATTATGTTTAAGAATTAATTTGGGTTCAATTGAAGGATTTAATTTAGTGAAATGACTTAATTATAGTTTAAATATGTCAAATTAATTTTATTAAAGGCTTTATTGGTGAAAAAATAAGTTTGGGAGCCTAATTTGAGGTTAATTGAAAAGATTTGAATTTTAGGAGAATACATTTAGTTTTTACCAAGTCTATTGATGAAAACCAGGGGTAAAAGTTCAAGAAAATCAAAGTTTTTTGGGTCAATTTAGAGCTAAATTGAAGAAATTCGCAGTCAATGACTATTTTGAAAAAGGCGTTGAAATTGAAGTTCCTCGGGGGATACATTGAACAAATTTGAAAGTTTGAAGCCAATCAAGGATGTAATTAAGAGAAATCAGAAATTGATGGAGTAAAATGTACTTTGCTAAAAAAACACCGTTTTGGAATTAACTGTTCATCTTCTTTTCCAATGGCATCCATCCCGAGTTGTTTTATTCTCCATCTGTCTACTAAATTGGACAAAACTTACACGAAAATGATCATCTAACACTTGACTACACATTAATTAGTGTGATCCATTCTGGCTAATTGACACCATAACAACTATGACACCACCCTAAACTAGCCAACCCAACCGACCCATTTCCTGCAACAATTCTGACACCTCATGATCACTGTTATTAAACCTGAATCGGCCCGGCGGATCAATCTGTGACCCGGTTGACCCGGTGGCTTGACCGGTTCGAGTTTGTTACAAGTTCAGCAGGTGTAACAACCTGACAAAACTTGGTTGACCTAGTGGGTCAACCCATGACCTGGGGCAACCCGGATGAGACCCGATGGTTTTTTTTTCAAATATGGTTTTTCTCCTATACCCTTCTTTTTCATATTTTTTTAGTTGGTTATTAATACTTTTTAAAGTTTACTATATAAATATTAGAAAAATATTTTATTTTTTCAATGTGAGATTTGAAACATTTAGTATATATACTCTATTTTCCCAAGAAAAAAAATATTTTTTCAATATGGGATTTGAAATCCTTTTGTATATATACTCTATGTTCCCAAGAAAAATAATTATTTTTTTAATGTGGGATTTGAAGTCTTTTTGTATATATAATTTATATTCACAAGAAAAAAGTTATGTTTTTTCAATAGTAACATAATATCTTTTCAGTGTGGGATTTGAAGCCTTTTAATATATATACTTTATATTCCCAAAAAAAACTTATTTTTTCAATGTGAATATATACTCTATGTTCACAAGAAAAAAATGTTATGTTTTTTCAATATGGAATAAAAACAACATTTTAGTTTAAATACTTCAACTTAAAGGGCTAACATAGTATCTTTAATATATGAGATTTGAAGCCCTTTAATACATAAATTTTATGTTCCTAAGAAAAAATTAGTTTTTCAATGTGGAATTTGAAGCTCTTTCATATATATATATTCTATGTTCACAAGAAAAAAGTTATGTTTTTTCAATGTGGGATTTGAAACCCTTTAATATATATACTCTATGTTCCCAAGAAAAAAGTTATTTTTTCAATGTGGGATTTGAAGCCCTTTTATATATATACTCTATGTTTATAAGAAAAAAAATTATGTTTTTTCAATGTGGGATAAACAAATTTTTGGTTTAAATACTTCAACTTAAAAGGATAACATAATATATTTTCAATGTGGGATTTGAAGCCCTTTAATATACATACTCTATATTCCCAAGAAAAAAGTTATTTTTTCAATGTGTAATTTGAAGCCCTTTTGTATATATACTCTATGTTCACAAGAGAAAAAATATGTTTTTTAATGTGGGATTTGAAAACCCTTTAGTATATATACTCTATGTTCCTAAGAAAAAAAATTATTTTTTCAATATGAAATTTAAAACTCTTTCATATATATACTCTATGTTCAGAAGAAAAAAAGTTATATTTTTTCAATGTGGGATAAAAAACTTTTTGGTTTAAATACTTAAACTTAAAAGGATAACATAACATCTTTTCAATATAGGATTTGAAGCCTTTTAATAGATATATAGTCTATGTTCATAAAAAGAAGTTATTTTTTCAATGTGGGATTTGAAGAAGGAAGTTATTTTTTCAATGTGAGATTTGAAGCCCTTTAGTATATATATTCTATGTTCACAAGAAAAAAATTATATTTTTTTAATGTGGGATAAAAAACTTTTTAAAATATTATTTTAAACTTTATTATTTACAACATGTACAATATATTCACATAGATTTTTTCTTAATTTTTGCATATGAAATATTAAAACTTTAAACATATTTTTTATTTTTTTCAAGTTGATTCGGGTTAACCCATGAAACCCAGGACCGGGCCCCTTAATCGGGTCAACCCCCGGGCCGGGTTTATAACTATGTCCATGATAGCTACTTTAAGCCAATAGTTAGGATCATTCCAGGTTGAATAAACAACTAAAATTTGGTACCAGTAAAGACAAAACATTCATCTTCTACCTCCTATAAGTAAGGGTGGATTTAATGGCATGAAGGAGGAGAAATCAAAGTCCAATGTTGACAAAAAATCAGCCACTTCCCCGGCCATTATTACTCTACTCTCCCTTTACCACAACCTCAACCACTATGACCTTGCCTCCTCTACACCATTATGGGCCATCAACGCTTCTACCTTCTTCATGCAGACCTCTCACCTATGACAGGAAGAAAAGAAGCGTTGATGGATGAGTCGAGTTTAGCCCAGAAAAAGAAGAAAAAAAGAGACTGGACTTGTTTGGCCAATATCGACCCAACCTATTTGGCCCACCAATCAGCCCAACTAGCTAAGTCTGACCCAAATTACTAGGCCAACGTAGTTACCCCCTGAGTTTGGACCCAACACGTGTCGGTCCAACCTAAATGGATGAGTCGAGTTCAGCAAAAAAAAAAGAGACTGGACTTGTTGAGCCGATATCAACCCAACTTGTTTGGCCCACCAATCAGCCCAACTGGCTAAGTCTGACCCGAATTGCTAGGCCAACCCAGCTCAATATATTTAATAATCATATAATTAAATTAATAATATATATTATTATTATTATTATTATATATATATATTAAAAAACAAAATATTCAAAATATTCAAAATATTTCTAAGTTCATTTCAAAATAATAATATATAGTATTGAGTTGTGTTTTTCCACTGTATGATACAGATCTGATATTAAAATATTGGATTTTCTCTTAAACATTTTTTAATTTTAAAAAAAATGAAAAAAGTCTCAAAACTTCTAAATTAATTTCCTTTTAAAAAAAATTAAAAAAATATTTTGTTTTCCTGCATATGAAGACATAAGAAGTTATTATGAAAATAATTGGTGTCACTTCTTATGTCCACACATCTTTGACCTAAAGACAAAAACTGGAGGAGAAATAAGAAAGCCACTCCAAGTTGGGGCCAGCTAAATGATCAATCATCGCTTAATACGGATATTTCTTGAAAAAGATAGCTAAACAAACATAAGTACGGATACATTAATCTGGCCCTTTGATGGCTTTTCAGTCCTGCATGCTGTCTTATCTTCGTAGAGAAAATTATAATATAAACAAAAATTGTTTTCATCTTGGGGTCTTCCTTCATGCATTTGAGATTTTTATCTTCTCGTGCTTCGTGGGACGGTGAGTATTTTAGTAGGGTGATCGGTGAGTATTTTTTTATATATATAAAAGATCATCTTCAGATATAAAAAAGATGGATCCAGGATTCAACATTTAATGATAACTATATTATATATATATTTTTTATCTTTAAAAAGTTTACATGGTAAAATTAAAAATACTTAACTCAGTATGAGAAAAACATTTTCTTTAATAAATCACAATAAAAAAAATATATAAGAATTATTATTAATTAGAAAAAAAATAATGTTAGTATATATATTTTTAAAATAGATTAATCTCATTTTCTCTTCTTAGCTGATTATGAGCATAGATTCATATGTAAATGTTTATAATATTACATGAAACATGCTGTAAATATTTAAATGTCAAAATGACAGATCATAGATGAAAACACCTGATAGCATGCACGTTTTCCAATTACTAGTCACGTGTATCTCTATTTCTTTAAAAGGGGAAAAATAGTCAAGTCGATAGAAAAAATTATTAACTACTGCTAACAGTTCATGAGCTTCATTAGAATCTTGGATCCCAATAGAAACAGAGAAAAAGACCCCACACTGCTCTTTCAATTGAATACATCCCAATTTTTTTTTATAAACATTATAATTAAAGATTATTTTTTAAATAATTTTTCATGTTAAAATACATGTTAATAATATTTTTTATTTTTTAAAAATTATTTTTGACATCAATACATTAAAATAATTTTAAAACACTAAAAACATATTAATTTGAAATTAATAAAAAAATAAAAAAAAATTAATTTTTTTTAAAAAATTATTTTTAAAACACAAAAAAAAACAGTTCTTTTTTACACAACTTAACTTTGATAATTCCACTTCAGAAACCTTATCAAATAGAGAATTGAAAACGACTATCCCTCTACCTCCTATAACTTTTCTCTATCTGAAGTTCCATATCCCAAAAAAACTATCCCACACACCCATATTAGCTATTGAGGATACTGTTTTCAGAAAGATTATAAATTCTAGGGTTTCTAGACAGTAATTTTTTTTAAAATAGTTTTTTTAAAAAATAAATTATTTTTTAATATTTAATAGTACAATGAAAAATAAATTAAAAAATACTTTCAAGTGTTTTGTTATGTCACAAAACATAAACTAAAAAATAACTTATTAATATTTTATTTTTTTCATGTTTATTAAAATAATGAGAAATAAATCTTACAAATTAAAAAGTTGAATGAGAATGAAATTGAAATTTTTTTTTTCATAAATTATCTCAAATAAAATAAATAATAATAAAAAAAATAAGGATCAAATTTGATAGATAAAGAATTTTAATTTAAAAAATGATAAGGGCAAAACAAATAACAATTATAAAAATAAGGACTAAAGTTAATATAAAAATTAAATTCTAAGAGATGAAATTGACAAACAAATATTTAAAATAAAATATATATATATATATATATATATATATATATATATAACAATTAAAAATTTGAGGACCAACTTTGATATAATCAGCAAATAATATGATTTTTAAAATTTTTTCACACCTTTCGAAAAGTGTTTTCCGCTCAAAATAAAAGGAAAATATTTTTCTGAAAACCAAGTTAAATTTTTCTTTAATTGAAAAATATTTTTCATTGACTGAAAAATATTTTTTATTAATTAATTTTTCTAATAAAAAACAAATACAACAAAATAGTAATTTTCTAGAAATCTACTTTTCAAAAACAGCCAAGGTAAGAATTACCCGCCAGACATCATTCCAAAAGTTGGTATCATGACCTTTCCCAATAAAACTTCTTGCTTAGCAATATCCTGAAGTCTCTCATCCTTGGCACAAGCATTGAGAATCTTATGCCATATACTGTCCCTTGCATTAGCACTTTCTAAAGGGCAAATTTAAAGCTGCTCTATGATTATGGATGCTGCAGATAACATCTTTCCATAGTCCTGTATCGAAGTTTCCATACCTTCACGGCAGGAGACTTAGAGAGAGAGAGAGGAGCTGCAATCTATAGGAAAGAGGCTCGCTGCTTGGGACCATATCTCTACAGAGAGTGTCCACTGATCTCCCTCAGGTCAGCACTATCTAGTTTTGTTCTTTGAAAATTTACGTACGATGTTTTGGATTTGGTTTAAGCTCTTCAGAAATTAGATGGTTTAATATATGTATAAGCATGGTGTGTGTAGTTCCTTTTTTGTTTTTCATTTTTTTTAAAGAACTAAACTAGGTGCGGTCTGGTTTTTTAATACAATTTAAGCAATTGCATATATAGGAAGATTGTTAACGAGTCAGAAGAAGACAAGTAGAGAAGGAGAAAGTGTGTTATAGTGAAAGAGGGAGATGAAAGTTGAGTGTTGGATCGAGAGGTTATCAGTAGACTGTAAAATGAAAGGAAAAACTTAAAACTCTAGATTGTAAATGGTGTAACTCTCGAAAAACTTGAGGTTTTTTCCAACACGAGAACAGGCCCACCAACATTATACTTTATAAAAAGCCAACTATATAAGTTTTTTCTTTCATTTCAAACCATTATTTATTAATTTCCTCTCTCTTTTTATTACACCTAATATTGGTCCCACCAACATGGATCATCCATTTCCTTTTCAATTATATCAATTTAGGACTTATTTATCGTATCCCATTACCCAAATTCTACACCCTTAAACCAATAATTATTAACACTTCGCTCAACTATTTTATTGCACCTTTAATATTTCAATGCTTAACATTTAATTACTTACCACTTAATCGATGTTTCTAACTTCAAACTACACACAACCTTTTGGCACTAATTTGTTGTGATAAATAAATAAAGTTTTTACCATTTAAGTGAACAGTGAAAAATAATCCACTGAGTTAAAAGCAGCATTGAGCTGCAACAACCCTACATTTTGAATGCTATTATTGGTGGGGTCCATATACAATAATAAATGTTTTACATGTTACTAATCATCAAGTTTATGTGGTTTGCTGCAATAGCAAACGCAACCATAGAACCAAACGGACTTGAATGCATTTTGCCGGATGGAAGTTTTTTCTTTCTTGCTTGCCACAACTATTAGAAAATGTTGCATGTCATTATAGAATTTCTTGCTTTAATTAATTTTAACATTAGACTGAGTTAATTTGGGAATGCTATGCACCAGAATTTAGTAACAAATTGCAGATGATTTGTTGTTTTGAAAAATTGGGGCGCCATTCATACAAGATTGCCACAAATGTTTTGCATTGTATTGATGTCTATTTATGAAATCGTAATACTAGAACAGTGACATAAATGCAATTGAAGTTTCTATAGATTCATGTAATTGTGAAAGATGTAATGTTTTTTAATTATCGGATTGTACAAAAACCAACTAAAACGTAACTTTCCTCTCTAAGATTATACAAAAACAACCCTTCCTGATCATAGAACTGTAGAATATCTCTATTTTCTAAAACCATTGCAACATACCGTACGTGGTTATATTCCTCTACTGATCATAGAACAGAAGAATATCTCCATTTTCTAATATCATTGCATCACCAAGAAACAATCATTCTAATCCGTTGTCATAATTGTTAAGACCAAAAGAATGTATGGATTTTTTTTTAAAATTATAATTTTAGTATCATGATAGCTAGCCCTGATCAGGATAGACAACATTCCAATGGAAGATCCATTACATTAATGTGTGAAAAGAATACCCATTCATTCTGTCATCGGTTTACATAAAGCAAAAGATAAGTATTCACCTGCTATAGTTGTATAAAAATATACGGAGTGTTTGAAAATATAATAATGATTTAAAAAAAAAATAATATTTTACTAAACAATATATTAAAATAATATTTTTTTAAAAAAATATTTTTAACATCAATATATTACAATTATTTAAAAATATATAAAAATAATTTTAAATAAAAATAAATTAATTTATTAGAAACACAGTTTTAAATCCAATTTCAAACAGTTATTTCATAGATTAAATTTATTCGTCGACCTTCAAATGGTTCTTGACCTTTTATTTAATTACTCGCTTATCTTGATTTATACGCACACAAATATATTGCCATTATCTAGGAAAATAGTTATATATTACCATTATCTTGATTTATAATATTGTATCAATTACTTAATTGGTCCTTGTACAAATAGTTATATATTACCATTATCTAGGAAACACAAATTGAATCAGTTATGTCTTATATTTGTGGATGTAGTTGCGAGTATAGGGGAAAATGGAAAATTAAGAGTTTTTATCTGGTAATTAAATAAAGCTCGAGATTTTAAAAATTAGTACTTGTTTGAATAATTCAAGTAAAAGGATAGTTATACTTAAAAAACCAATGTCACATTTAAAGTATTATTTATTAAGAAAAATTAATTTTATTATGTGTTTTTTTAAATATTTTTTTAATTTTTATTTTTCATTAACACATCAAAATAATTTACAAATATTAAAAAAATAATTCAATACAAATAAAATTTAAATTTTTGTAAAAAAAATTTCAACGTAAAATCATTCAGTATATAAATATATCGATACAATTTCTAAAACGTCAGGACTCATGTGTTTATAATACCAATGCCACCTAAAAATTCCCTTCCCGACAGAACTGTCTGATTGGCAAGATGCCAAAATCCCAACCACAGCAGTGAAAAGATAATTAATTAATTGTCCAACCTTTCATAAAATATGATTTGACATAAATATTTTATAAATTATAATGTTTCCTTGCAAATAATGCATCCCCTGTGGCATTGTTTCCTCCCCTCCTCTATTCTTTATTGCAAACTCAAACTTTAACGTAAAAAAAAAAAAAACTCAGGAATTATTGAAGCAAGGAGACAGAATTTGACTCATGGGGACTGGGAAATAGGGTCCAGCATCGTGTAGGGCATGCACATTGTCATCATGCGGATGCGACATGACTCCACTCAACCTCCACAGCTAAGGAACACCAGCCTTTTTCAAGGACATGATCAGGAGACTTATGATGCACGTGGGTGGTAAATTTAGAGAGCGATAGTAATTATAGTTTAAAAATGTTTTTTTTATTTAAAAATATATTAAAATAATATATTTTTTTATTTTTTAAAATATATTTTTTAATATCAAATATATCGATACAATTTCTAAAAAGTCAGGACTCAGGTGTTCATAATACCAATGCCACCTAAAAATTCCCTTCCCGACAGAACTGTCTGGTAAACTTAGGAAAGAAGCTCGCTGCTAGGGACCTTTTATACAGACACAGTCCTCTGATCTCCGTCCTAGGTCAGCACTAACTTGTTCTGTTCTTTGAAATGTTTAGTTTTTGGAAATGTTATGTTTTGGATTTGGTTTAAGCTCTGCAGACAATAGGTGGTTCGGCATATCAAAGTCATCGAATGCTTTATTAAAAACATTTTATAATTATTTGCATATAATATTTATTATAGTGGAATGTGTTCTAGTTTATTAGTTCCATCTTTGTTAGGGGAAATCATAAACTAATTCAAAATATCCACTTGAACATGATGTGTCGTAATAGCACACAGAACACTAGTTATGCTGTTCTAAATTGATCTTTATTATTTTGAATTATAGATATTGTAATTATATCTATAAATTGTCAGCTAAATTGATTCATATACAATATATATCATAGTATTTGATCAAAGCTACATAGATCACCCACCCAAATACTATTTTTGGGAAGCTAATATTTTTTGAAAAAGTTGATAACACCTTAAATAGAAGGTTTGAATTTCAAAAAATCTTTATTTAAATTCTAAAACAATCATAAATTCTCCATCCTTATATTTTTAAATCGTTTAAATGTAATGATATCAAAAATAAATTTTTTTTAAAATTATTATTTTAATATTTTTAAAATAAAAAATATTTTAAAAAATAATCGTTATTATTGTTTCAAACACCTTTAATGAGCTTCATTAATTACTGGTACGAATATTTTTATTTGATGGCGTGAAATTTGATTGTATACATGAAAAAAATCTAGCTAATTATTTAGACTATTTAATGTTATACCAAGTGAGAAATAGAGAGAGAAGGATGATTTAAAGTGAGAGGGGTAGAGAAGGAGAAAATGTGTTATAGTGAAAAAGTTTTGAAAAATTGTGATATTCAAAACCGAACTGTGTATACCTTCCATTCATTCTTGGTTTGTTTCAGCCAACCTGCAGACTGGAAAAGGATAGGTTTACTGCAAGTGCTTCAAACATGGAAAACGATATTGAACAGGCAAGAACATCAAATATGGAAGAGTATAAGGCAAGTATTCCAAACAAGGGAAAAGATATTGACGTGGGAAGTGCTTCAGACATTGAGATGGCTACAGATATTTTGGCAAAGCTGGAAACCGAGGAGATGCACATGCCCTTTCAACAGAGCGGTTCTGAATTCCGTGGATCTGAGTGCTGCATCTACAGGGTGAAACAATTGCATCGAATCGTAAATGGGAAAGCCTACTCTCCGCAACTGATTTCGATAGGTCCTCTTAACCGCGAAAATAAAAGCCTAGAGCCCATGGAAGAGGAGAAGCGGAAAATTTTCAAAAAGCTTACTGAACGGGATGGGATGGATGAGAAGAAAATTATTGATATTTTGATCAGCATTAAGAACCAAGAAAAGCGTCTCCGAAGCTGTTATTCAGAGAAATTCGAATTAATCGAGAGCCGTGATTTCGTAGAGATGATCCTGCTGGATGCTGTCTTCATCATTCAGTTTTTGTCGGAGTCAAAGGATGATAAAGGTCCTCAGAATTTTGAGCTACTTGAAAACATACGAGAAGACTTGATGCTACTTGAAAACCAACTACCATTCTTCATTATTCAGGAAATATATGACAAGCTCAATCCACCTAGCCAGGGTGGTACAGCCATTCCTTTTCTTGATCTTGCAAAGTTTCAGTTTGGAAAGCACATGGTACAAACCAGCATTTTATGGAGTGTAAAGGGAAGCAAGCATTTCACTGATTTACTAAGGAATTTGATGTTGGAGGGAGCCGTTAAGAGATGTTGTACGTTTAATCCTATCAAGCTGAAATATAGTGCGGTCATGCTTCGCAAGGCAGGAGTGAAGTTTCAGGTCACCCAAGACAAATGCCTGGTCAACATAAAATTTGAGAAAGGAGTGTTGAAAATACCACGCTTGGAAGTTGATCACAGCTTCGAACGTCTTGTACGAAATATCATGGCCTTGGAGCAGTACTGCTACCAGAAAGAAGCTTACGTATGCAGTTACATTAATTTTATGGACCATCTTATCAACAGTGCAGAAGACGTGGGTTTGCTAGTCCGAAAGGGAATCATTATTCACCGGCTAGGTCAGGATTGCGCAGTTTCACATAAAATTAACCATCTTTGCAAAAATATTGGTGACAGTTACGCTTGTTTCGGTGATATCTCTCAAGTGATAAATGCCCACTATGAGAGCCGCTTTAACCAAATGAAAGCAATTTGGAGAGCTAAGCTAACTGTTGGAGGATCTATCCTGCTGATCCTCACTTTCATACAGACTATAGCTTCCATAAAATCGGCATTCTAGGATTTTATCTTGTTTAGCTTTATTATTCCTACGTAAGGAGGAATTGGGTTTGTGTAGTTCTGAAATAATAATATTGTAATGGAGCTAGCACTTCATAAGTTGTCGGAACATCAAAACATAATTCAGATTAACTATTAGAAATAAAATAAATTTGTAGTGTGATTTTGAAAATCAAACTTAGGTGGAACTAAAATGAAATTTCATTTAATCTTCAAATGGAAAAGAACAAGGGATCGATTTGAATATAAAAAATTAAAGAAACAATAATTCTGAAAATAAAACTTAATATGTAGCTAGCTCAATTCAAGATTTTATGTATCAAGATTCTATGTATCAATTCATATAAATTTATTGATCAAATATTATTTCATATAAAATAAATAAATTTAATATCCCTTGAAACTAAGGGAAATCAATGACATTATAAATGAATTAATTAGACAAAATTCTTTAATCAATTTTTATTTATCAAAATGTATGAATATATTAAAAAAAAATATATATATACAAGGCTAGAGAACCAACGAATTCAATATCAAGGATTTATAAAGAAGAAACATACTCCCTAACTAGAAATAAACCTCCAGGCCAGAAAAATATAGACAACCAAGCAGAAAATGAGCTTGGGTAGATTAGGAACCTAATTAATAATAAGGTGCCCTACCTAACCAAAAGCAAAATAACAGTACCAGCTCATAAATCTTGAACAATGGGCCATGCTGCATCAAAGTAGGCATCAAGGGAACCTCAGCATTGAACATGCACAAACAAAGAACCAGCAGAGATGGAGCACACCCTTCTAACAACTCGAGAAGAGCAAAATCCTTAAGATTATGAATAAATTAATTAGATAAAACTTGTTGTAACCCAATTTTGGATTCACCAAGATTTTTCTGAATGTTATTTTATTTCTATTATTATTTATAAAAATCCAAAAAAATTAAGAAAAAAGTTTAAAATTAAAAAAAAAAAAATTTCTCGAGTCAACCGCATATTTCCATCATAACCAAGTCCACCGGGTCAAACCATGTCGACGAGGGTAAAAAATGATTTTCGGGTTGTTTCGGGTCAAAACCGTCATTTCCTACCAAAACCGAGTTCACCGGGGTAATACGGGTCAAAACACGTCGACCAGGGTAAAAAATGAGTTTCGGGCTGTTTCGGGTCAAAACCGTCATTTCCGACCAAAACCAAGTTCACCGGGTCAATACGGGTCAAAACATGTTGACCAGGGCAAAAAATGAGTTTCGGGTTGTTTCGGGTCAAAACCGTCATTTTCGACCAAAACCCGGTTCACCGGGTCGATACCCATCAAATGTTTTTTTGGTATTCCATTTCTTTTTTTTGCGGTTGAAACGGGCTTTTTCTAATACTGATTTGAATTTTTAATTTTACCTGTATAAATATTTATTATTATATATAATAAAACAAAAAATCAATAATACAGCAAAATTTTTCAACGGAGCAGAGCGGAGCAGTTGTGTTAATATGTTTTTTTTATTTAAAGAAGATGCTCGCTGTCCCCTCGTAATTGGCTATAAATAGCCACGAGCCGAGGGAAATTAGGGGGTAGAAAAAGAAGAGAAATAATTGATTTTACTATTCCTATTTTTTTTAGTTTTTCTTCACGAGAGTAGGATATTGTTATTTAAAAAAAACAAATTAAAAAATACCAAACATATCCCAACACATCCCAGCCGTTAAAATAATCCAAGATTTGATCCGGTTGCGCCACGTCACCCAGTGTACCGAGCTTTCGGTGCACCGCACCACACCAGATCAACACCTTTGCTCATCCGGACCGTCCGATCAACCTGCAGATCCAGCCAATAACAGCCGTCCGATCTTTTCATCCGAGATCCAACGACGCACAGTGTTCAGTGGTATCGGTGTACCATGCACGCGTTCACGCCGTAGCTAATCTCAGAACATCTCTCTCCTCTCGCCGGCGACTCTCTCTCTCTCCTCCGATCTCCCATCTCCGGCCGTCTACAGCCTCCGCACCACCACAGAAAGGTCGCCAATCTCCTGAAAACCAAAACCCCGGTGGTTTTCATCGTTTCATCCTCCTCATCTGGCCGGAAAGAGGCATACAGTCTTTTGAAAGAAATCCGAGGGTATTTCAGTCTTTCACCTATACAGGGGCACTCGGGTAATTTTTTTATTTCTAACATTTTTTATTTTGTATATAAATTTTCTTGCATGTAAAAAACAAAAACAAAAGAAAAACAAATAAAAATAAATATAAAAGAAAAACAACGCGGGTCCAACACCCATCCTATCGTGTTATTGTTCGTGGGTCCAAAGCTCCAATTATCAAATACAGATACCCATTTCTCAACGATATAAAAATAATTTTATAAACAAATACTGTTCGTCGACACGTCTCTTTTTCAGAAAAAGGACCGATGTCCAAAGTTTAAATACCAAAATGGATTATGTCCATAGTTTTTTTGGTAACTCAGACGTACTTCTCCTTTTTAGGGTTTAAACATCAATATTTTAGACAAGTCTCCTATTTTTAGGGACTGATGTCATTTTTAACGTGTCTCCTATTTTTTAGGGACCGACGTTAACCATAAAAACAAATAATAAAATTGCAAATAAGCTCAAAATATAATATCATTTGAAACAAATAAAGAAAACACACAAGTAAGGGTAACTTTTCTTTTGAAAGGATGTTTTAAGGGTGGTGTCTGCCTTCCCTTAATCATAACTAACCCAGTATCCGAATCTTTGGAACCAGTGTCTAATTTGGGATTTCTAGTTCCCTCAAATTACTAGATGGCGACTCCAATAAAATTTTTATTTCCCCCAATTAAACAAATCTTTTTTGTTAAATAAACAAAAATGAGCGGAGCCGTCGCCCGACGTCGTGTATCGACAAAACTCTTTAATTAATTTTTATTTATCAAAATGTATGAATATATTAAAGATAAAAAAATATACAAGGCTAGAGAACCAACGAATTCAATAAACATCCAGCCCAACAAAAAAATAGAGACAACCAAGTAGAAAATGAACTTGGGTAGATTAGGAACCTAATTAATAATAAGGTGCCCTACCTAACCAAAAGCAAAATAACAGTACCAGCTCATAAATCTTGAACAAGGGGCCATGCTGCATCAAAGTAGGCATCAAGGGAACCTCAACATTGAACATGCATAAACAAAGAACCAACATAATAGAGGCCTGACGACCAACATAGATGAAGCCATCATGGGATCAAGCACAGAGAATCGCAGCAGAAGAGAAATAAGACTGAGAAGAACAAAAAAGACAGCAGCAACAACACCATCCAAACCAAAAAAGGCCATCACCAGTAGCAAAAGAGGATGAAACAACCCTTTGAAGATCACACCGAGAAGCAGATCCTGAGAACTGCCCAAAAGACAAAGGAAACAAAGCCAATCAGAGCAGGAAAGCAACCCCCAAATTAGAGATTGAAATGGTTTTTTTCTGTTGGTGGGAGAAACCACTGGTGGTGGCTTTGAAACACTCAGAGGGGATAAAACACAAGGTTTTATTACAAAAATCCGAAGCTACAATTAATCAAAAACTTAACAATACACACCCTCTCTTTCTCTCTAATGTTTCTCTCAATTCTCTCCACACAAATAACATAAGTTGGGCACTCCATTTATACACGAATTCAAAACAAGAAAATTCAACCTTCAAGTGTGAAGGCGGCTGGCGGCTGCGGGTGTGGAGGCGGCTGGCGGCTGCGGTTGGTGGCTGGCGGCTGGCGGCTGGTCGGCGACTGGTGGCTGGTTGCCTTCCTTGACTGGAACCTTCTGGATTGAGTTTAATATTCAACAAATCTCCCCTTTAAACTCAATCGAGGGATGTCATGCCAAGCATGAATACTTCTCCCTTCAATGCCTTCTCTCTGCTTGTAGCCTTTATCCACTAATTTGGCTTTCGTCTTATAGACCCATTTGACACCTATTGCTTTCTTCTTTTCTGGTGGTTAAGTCAGCTTCCAGGTATTTTTTTTCTCAATGGCATGCATTTCTTCATCCATTGCTTTTATCCATTTCTTTTCTATGACAGCTTTATTGAAGCTTAATGTGTCACTGTCTGCATGGAAACAAAAAAGAGTTGTATCTTCCATGACCTGAGTGGTATCGTACAACTCTTCAAGATTCCTCATCCTTCTTGGTCCTTCTGATAAGGATGTTGATGGCGGTATTGATGATGATGCTCCTGGTGTGTTCCTCCTGTTTAATACAGGGAATCTGTGTATCGGACTTTGTGGTTCAGCTGCTGGCACAATCGGTTCTTCGACAAGTACTGTTGGTACTTCTTCACCTTCAAGGATCAAATTAGTGATGATCCATTTGACTGCTTCTTGATCACCATTCCATTCCCAAGATTTATCTTCTTCAAAGATAACATCTCTACTTATGATTACTTTCTTCGTGATGAGATTATACAGCCTGTATCCCATCCTTCTTTCACCATATCCTACAAAGATGCATTTCTCGCTTTTATCATCAAGCTTTCTCCTTCTTGCATCTGGGATCTTTGCATATGCCACACAACCAAAGACTCGTAGATGAGTAACACTTGGTTTGTGACCACTCCATGCTTCTTCTGGAATGACTCCTTGCAAACTTTTGGTTGGGCAGCGATTCAACAGATACATTGCACATGATACAGCTTCAACCCAGTATTGCTTGGGCAACTTCTTTGCTTTAAGCAGACTTCTTGCCATGTCAAGAATCGTGCGATTCTTCCTTTCTGCTACACCATTCAACTGTGGTGTATAAGCTGGTGTCGTCTGATGTCTGATGCCTTGTTGTGTACAAAAGGCTTCAAAGTCATTTGTTGTATATTCTCCACCTTGATCAGATCTCACGGTTCTGATCATATAGCCACTTTGCTTCTCCACAATTGCTTTAAAATCTTTAAAACAATTGAATACTTCTGACTTCCTCTTCAGAAAGTATATCCACATCTTTCTACTAAAATCATCAATAAAAGTGAGGAAGTACCTATTTTGTCCAGTTGACATAGGCGTAATTGGGCCACACATATCTGTGTGTACTAACTCTAATGGCCTCTTTGCTCTCCAGTTGACTTCTTTGGCAAAACTGGATCTATGATGTTTGCTGAGGACATAACTCTCACAGACTTCATCTGGATGATCAATGTGAGGCAAACCTTTGACCATCTTCTTGCTTGCTAGCATCTTCAGACTTGTGAAATTCAGATGTCCAAGCCTCAGGTGCCAAAGCCATTCTTCACTGTTGGTGATGGCGCTCAAACACCTTGTTGCATCATACTGGATGTTCAAAGGAAACATCCTATTCTTGGACATTTTCACGTAGGCCATTAATCTCCCATTGTTGTCTCTAATTGTCAGATGACAATTCTTCGAGTAAAAAGTATATCCTCTCTCCAACAGTTGACCTAAGCTGATCAGGTTCTGCTTTATGGCTGGGACATAATAGACATTGGCGATGTAGCTGGAATCGCCATTCTTCAACTTGACTGGGATGCTGCCTTTACCTTTGAATGGAACCTTTGTGGTATCTCTAAAAGTAACTAGACCTTGCTTGGTCTCATCTAGATCACTAAATAACTCTCGGTAGCCACACATGTGATTGCTGGCTCCAGTATCTAGATACCATATATTCTCCTGTTTCTCATCATATCCTTGTTGGACAAGAAATGCAGTTTCTTCTCTGTCATCCTTCTCTGCATAGTTGACTTGCTCACGTATCTCCAACGGAGCTTTTCTTCTGCATTCAGTGCTATAGTGCCCAAATTGATTGCAACTATAACATTGGATATTCCTCTTGTCACGGTTATTGTAACCACCTCCTCTTCCTCTAGGAGTGAATGCTTGTTGTCCTCGACTTTCTCTGGTGGTGTTTCTGCCACCTCTTCCTCTAAAGCTTGTATTCCAAGAACCTCTTCCTTGGAATTGCTGAAATCCTCCTCTGGATTGTTGACTTCCTGCTTGAGTGGTGTATCCACTTGTTGAAGTCTCCCCTTGCTCATATCTGTCCTTGAGAGACAACTTTGCTTGTAAGGCATGCTCGATGGCCTTATCTCCATTTCGCTTTACTATCTTCTGCTCATGAGCTTGCAACGAACTCATAAGCTCATCAACTGTCAACTTGTCCACTTCTTTGGACTCTTTAATTGCGACAACAACAAAATCAAATTTTGGATCTAGGGATCTCAAAATTTTTTCAGTAATTCGAGAGTCGATGATGGCTTCTCCATTTCTCCTCATTTGATTGACTATCACCATAATCCTTGTGTGATAATCAGAAATAGACTCCGAGGACTTCATTTGCAATAATTCGAATTCACCTCGCAAAGATTGAAGACGAATCTTCTTGATTCTGTCAGCACCTTTGTATTTTTGTTGGAGAGCCTCCCATATGTCATGTGACGTTTCAGCGGAAGCTATTATCTCAAATGTATCTTCATCAAGACCTTGATAGATGATGGTCTTTGCTTTGTTGTCTTTCTTTCTGTTGACTTTCAGGACTTGCTTTTGTGCCTCTTGTAAAGCATCTTCTATTTCTTTGGACTCTGGTTCATCATAACCAGTTTGTACAATATCCAAACACTCTTGTGAACGAAGGAATGCCTTCAATCTGATGCACCAACTATCATAGTTGTCTTTGGTCAGCTTCAGGATGAGTGTATGTGTACCTTCTGTAGTCATTTTGCTCTTTTAATGACTATATCGCCTTCTAGGAGCCGAATTTGGCCAAACGGACACTGTAGATCGATCCGGAATGGTCCAAATAGTAGGGAACCGGTCTGACTTTGAAGAAATCTGGTCAGAAAATGGGTGAACCGGTCAAAAAACCAATTCTGTACGGCGGGCGGTTCGCTGGGTTGAACCGGGAATATTATGCGGGCTCGGCTGCGACTGGAAAGCGGCTCGGCTCGGCATGGAGGACGGCTCGGCTTATGGCTCGGCTGGACTCGGCTATCGGCTCGGCTGACTCTTGGCTTAGACGGCTTAAACGACTCAAATATGGCGCACGTGGACGACACTCGTCTTCAACCTTTGGCGCGCGTGGCTGCGCGTGGTTGTCTGTGCAGAATATTCAGGGGCGCGTGTGGGCTACCTCCGTCTCTGATAAGGCTGATTCTTGCGGCAGTGAGGTCGTATTGATGAGCTCTACACTGTAGAATGATCAAAACTTATTTTGGACAACTTTGAAAATTCAGATATACCCCAAAACTCTTCTGTTTTCCGACGAACGGGGCTCTGATACCAATTGTTGGTGGGAGAAACCACTGGTGGTGGCTTTGAAACACTCAGAGGGGATAAAACACAAGGTTTTATTACAAAAATCCGAAGCTACAATTAATCAAAAACTTAACAATACACACCCTCTCTTTCTCTCTAATGTTTCTCTCAATTCTCTCCACACAAATAACATAAGTTGGGCACTCTATTTATACACGAATTCAAAACAAGAAAATTCAACTTTCAAGTGTGAAGGCGGCTGGCGGCTGCGGGTGTGGAGGCGGCTGGCGGCTGCGGTTGGTGGCTGGCGGCTGGTCGGCGACTGGTGGCTGGTTGCCTTCCTTGACTGGAACCTTTTGGATTGAGTTTAATATTCAACATTTTCATGGAAATGCAGAACCATGAAGAACATAACCTGTAATTTTTTATAATACAAAATTGCAGGTATTATAAAAAATCCTCTTGTTTCGCTCTTCCCAAATTAAGTAAATCAGAATACGAAGTGAGACTCTTCGCATTCTACCAACAGAAAGCACAACTAGGATCAGTTTGTAGGAACTGAAGCCTATCTCGGCTGCGAAGCTTCCCCATCACAGCCAACCACATAATAAAATTATATCTGGGCATAGACCAAGTCTCCTAGACCACCTTTGCCCAAGAAATTGGAGTACCTTTAAGCCGCAGGAAGTTATAAGCATTAGCTAGGAAAGGATGGTCTACACTGCTCCAAGTTGTTAGAAAACGTGTTTATAACTACTGTTGGTGGAGTCATAAACATTGTTTCGTGCTTTGAAATATTTCAAACCTATTCTTATTTCTTTGTTTTCAGTTATTTCTTTTATTATTTATGATTTTGATCATGCTGTAATCTTAGGACCATGATGTTAGTGGGTTGTTATTAATCAAGCTTTAAATTGTAATGCTACGGACGTTAATTGTATTCAGTTTTTCAGCTTCAAAATCGATTGCTCTCATTTTCTATTTTTTCTTAACTACAACAATACTCTGTTTCTTCTTTTTTTATTTTTAAACAACTACAATTGGTATCAAAGCTATCTTTTTATAGGGACATGTGTGTGAGTTTAATACATTATGAAAATTGAAGCCAGTTTCTCATCAATTGCTCCGTTGGTGTTTGATAGAGACAACTCTCAGATTTGGACAGTACAAATTGTTGTTACTTATTTTTGGATTCCCAAACAAAAAATAAAGAAAATAAAAAAAATATTCAAAAAAATATCCAAAAAAATAATAAAAGCAAGAAAAGGATGTTGGAATGCCGAAGAAAGGTCAAAATTGGTTTAGGAGTTTCAAAAATACAAAAGGTTAAATTTTTATAGTATATTTTTTTTACTGATGAGAGCTCTAGAGACAATGAAAAATTCAATTTGAGAAAGAAAAATTCAAAATAAGATGTTTATCCAAGGTTTAATTGGATTTAGAGAGGGTTTGATTGCAAAAAAATTGATCTTTTAAATCAATTTATTATTTTATTGGAAGAAATTAATATTATGGGGTCCAATTATAATTTTAAAGGATTGATTTAGTCAAATTAGAGGCTTAATGGCATAATTATTGATGTTTGATGGTCAATTAAAAATTTAATTGAAACAATCCAAAACCAAGCACCAAACCAGAAAAGACGCTAAAATCAAGAGATCTAATTAAAAATTTTCTGGGGCCTTGATTACAAAATAGTAAAAACATCCAAGGACCAAATCAGAAATATCATTTTGAAATTGAAACGGCGCCGTTGCATTGAGAATTACTGCACACTGCTCAGAGTCTTCAAGCAACGTTTTCTGCGGTTAAAACGGGAGCGGTGGAGCTGCAATCAAGGGCATGTCTCGCGGCTGATTTTCTCACCACCATAATGCACGCCGGCCGTTACCATGTGCCTGCCATAACGCATGCATCCTCTGGCTATAAAAACCAGAGGAGGGACTGGGGAAAAGGGGAGGAAAAAGAAGAACAGGGAGGAGAACGACAGAAGAAAAAGAAGAGAAACAAAGGGAAGGGGGGGGGGAATAGAAAAAAAAAGGTGGCAGAAACACTGGGGAAACAAGACAGTGGAAAGAAAAGAAAATAAAAAAAACGAGAGGGGACAGAAGGGAAAGGAAAGGAAAACAGAGAGAGGGGAAAGTTGACAGAAGTTTTGAAGGGATATAGAATAGAGAAAAAGAAGAGAACGGACGGATGAGAAAGATAGAGAGAGGGAGGTTGGAAGGAAGAGAAGCACAGAGGGAAATACAAGAGAAAAGAGTTAAAAAAAAATTGAAGCAAGGCCGAACAAGGAGACCGGAACAGAAGAGCAAAGGAAGAGAAACCGAACGGTACTGGAGCAGAGAACACAGACAGCAAAGGAGGTCAGCATCACCACCGGTTTCTCTAGAACCAGGTATGTTCATGTCCTTTCTTCGCAACAATTGATTCCAGCTTTGTCTAGAAAAACAAAAAGAAACAGGAGACGAAAGCAAGCCAAAAGATCGCCGTTCCATTTTTTTCTCTGTGAATAACCAGGGGTCTTCAGCTATCTGCAAAACAAATGAAGGATGAACAGTGCGAAGGTACCTTCGCACTGTTCAATGCACGCGTAGAATTTTACGCGTGCATGGCTTAGTTATGGTGGCTGGGTCCAGCCCCGCCACATGGGCCGGGCTGGGCCCAGCTAAAAAAAAAATCTTCAAAAATTATTTCAAAAAATCGATG
Source organism: Populus davidiana (assembly GCA_030145905.1). NCBI lineage: Eukaryota > Viridiplantae > Streptophyta > Magnoliopsida > Malpighiales > Salicaceae > Populus > Populus davidiana. The sequence goes on from CM057805.1 coordinate 4,723,715, forward strand.
ATTTTCTGCAAAAAATCTACTGCATTTTAATCAATATCGGTTTGTATTTTTATACTATAAAGTTACAAATTTAGTATTAAAATACCCGGTCTTCAGTAAAATATAAAAAATATTTTGTTTTCATGCATACACCCAAGTCTCTCAAAATAAATAAATAAATATATTGTACTTTCATATAACAAAGAAAAACTTCGAAAATATGTATTAGCATGCATTTTGGCTTTAATAATCATTTTATTAAAGTCACGAGAACTAGGCCAATATTTCAAAAAACTCCAAAAAAAATATTTTGTTTTCTTTTAATATCTAGGGTTATGATCTTATACGTAAGACGTATTCAGGATATTAAATTCTTTTCTTGATATTAGAACGGTTAGGTTTTACCCGATAAGATAAGGATCTCTTTACCGAAGAGGACTTTTCTTAAACCATAGACGGACCAACAATTAGAAAACATGACAAGATTTTAGATTTTATCAGACAATTAAACAATGCAGCCTACCTTAGGTAGGGCATATTTAGGGTGCTAAAACCTTCCCTTTACGCAACTAGTCTCTGTACTTGATCTTTGAGACCAATTAGGGTTCCTAGTGACCAAAATACTAGGTGGCGACTCCCATTCTATTTTTTCACTAATAAAAGACAAGAATTCCTTGTCTCCCCACATTTTCCACACGATAACAAAATTTGAGGGTGAATGTTTTCGCCGCAACGCCGCACACGTGCAACACACATGGAGACATACTTGGATGCTTTGGATCTTTGGGAAGCAGTGGAAGAAGACTATGAAATCCCTGCACTTCCTAATAATCCCACCATGGCATAGATCAAAGCCCATAAGGAGAAGAAAATGAAGAAATCAAAGGGAAAAGCCTGTTTGTATGTTGTAGTCTCATCCACCATCTTTACTCGTATCATGTCTTCGAAGTCAGCAAAAAAGATATGGGATTATCTCAAGACTGAATACGAAGAAGATGAAAGGATTCGAGGGATGCAAGTGCTAAACTTGGTACGTGATTTTGAGTTGCAGAAGATAAAAAAGATTGAATCCATCAAAGAGTATTATGACAAGTTGCTTAACATTGCTAGCCTAGTCAAACTACTTGGCTCGTCTCTACCAGAATCAAGGATTGTCCAAAAAATTCTTGTAACAATTCCTGAAAAATTTGAGGCAACAATTACATCCTCAGAAAACACTAGGGATATGTCAAAAATCACTTTGTCAGAGATGTTGAATGCATTACAAGCACAGGAGCTAATAAAGGCTATGAGGCAGGAAGATGATGTTGAGGGAGCCTTATTTGTCAAGCATAAAGAGAACAGAACTACAAAAAAATAAAGGTAAAAGCCATCAAGGTTCAAATGGAGATTTTAAGGCCAACAACAACATGAGCAATACTGGAAACAAAAAGGGATCTTATCCTCCATGCCAGCATTGTAATAGAAAATCTCATACACATTTTAAATGCGGGAGAAGACCAGACACCAAGTGCAACAAATGCAACTAGATGGGGCATGGAGCTATTATTTGTAAGAGAAAAAATCAACAACATGATGAAGAGGCACAAATTGTTGATCAAGAGGAGGAAGATCAACTATTCATGGCTACATATTTCTCTAGCATTGAATCAAGTGAGAGTTGGCTTATTGATAGTGGTTGTACTAACCATATGACACATGACAAAGGTCTATTCAGAGAACTAAGGAGCTCAAACACGTTGAAAGTTTGAATTGGAAATGGCGAGTACATAATTGTGGAAGGAAAGGGGACAATTGCAATTTCAACCTGTTCAGGTACAAAGTTCATTTCTGATGTGTTGTATGTTCCTAAAATTGATCAAAACTTGTTTAGCGTTGGACAACTAATTGAAAAAGGTTATAAAGTTGTGTTCGAAAATAAAAGTTGCTTGATTAAAGATGCAGATGGCCATGATATTTTCAAAGTAAAAATGAAAGGAAAAAGCTTTGCTCTAAATCCATTAAAGGAGGAGCAAACTACGTTCCCAATCAAAGAAAATATCACAGAAGTTTGGCACAAAAGGTTCGGGCACTATCATTATAACGGGCTGTTGCAGATGAAATCTAAGATGATGGCAAATGATCTTCCAGCACTTGATGATCACATTCTCAATTGCAAAGCATGTTAGTCTGGAAAGCAAAGCAGGAAACCATTTCCCAAAGTAACATGGAGAGCAGCACAGAAGCTGCAATCGATTCATATGGACATTGTAGGCCCACAAAGAACGCCTTCTCTAAATGGCAGTCTTTATTATGCTGTATTCATTGATGATTTCTCCCCTACGTGTTGGATTTTCTTTTTGAAGAACAAGTCAGAGGTGGCTCAAGTTTTCTGGAACTTTAAAGCCAGAGTTGAAAACTAGAGTGGCTGTAAAATTCAAAATCTTAGATCAGACAATGGCAAGGAATACACCTCTAACTCATTTAACAGGTTTTGTGAGGAGGCAGGCATTCAACATCAATCGCTCCATACACTCCACAACAAAATGAAGTTAGTGAGAGACAGAACAAATTCATTTTGGAGATGACAAGATGTATGTTGCATGAGAAGAATCTACCAAAGAAGTTCTGAGCAGAGGCAGCAAACACTGCTGTTTTTTTGCAAAACCGACTTCTAACCAGAGCTGTAAAGGATCAAACACCCTTTGAGGCATGGTATGGTTATAAACCATCTTTGAACTTCCTTAAAATATTTGGATGTTTGTGCTTCACTCTTGTTCCACAAATCAAAAGAGATAAACTAGATAAAAGAGCACTTCCAAGCATCTTCATTGGCTATAGCTCGGTTGCAAAAGCTTATAAAGTTTTCCAGCCACAAATTGGAAAAATTATTATAAGCAGGGATGTGCACTTTATGGAGGATGAAGGGTGGAACTATGGTGATGCAAAGAAGATGAATTCAACCATAAAAGAGCCAAAGATCAAGTTTTTTGGTTCGGATACAAAGGATCAAAACATAGAAGACTGGCAAAATGTTATGACAGATGACACTCCCATCAAAGGTACATGTCGCACCCAAAAAAATCAGCGCGCGGCATCGGCTGGCGATTTAAATCTCGTTTATTGCGTTTGCTTGAATTTGGTTCGTTGGAGTCGCCACCTAGTAATTGATTTCGGGCTACTAGGAAACCGGATGTACTGGTCTTGTCAGAGATTCGCGGGTAAGGGACTGGTTGTGGTTAGGGAAGGTATTAGCACCCCTAACGCACCCTACCTGAGGTAAGCTGCTTCGTGGATTTGACGTGTTAAAGAAGTTTTAATAATTGTCTTTTCTTCGGAAATTAGAAATATCACTTACGTATAAGTTAATAATTCTTAACCGTGATCCGATCAAAATATTAAATTCTTCTTTAATGTATTTGCAATTTCATCCTTAAAAATATATACAAATAAATAAAACAAAATACAAACACACACATACACGTGTTAAAGAAGTTTTAATAATTGTCTTTTCATCGGAAATTAGAAATATCACTTACGTATAAGTTAATAATTCTTAACCGTGATCCAATCAAAATATTAAATTCTTCTTTAATATATTTGCAATTTTATCATTAAAAATATATACAAATAAATAAAACAAAATACAAACACACACATTCACTTTCACTATTTTTATTCTTTTCTTTTCTTTTTCTATTCTTTTCCTTTTCCTTTACATCCATAAAATACAAATACAAATACAAATACAAATACAAAATAAATAAATAAAAATACACCAACACACACATCCCCTTTGTTATTATTATTTTCTTTTCTTTTACATTCACATACTATAAATTTAAAATAAATAAACAAAAATTACATTAAAACTTTAAAATTTACAAAATGGTCCCTAAACAATTCATAACAGTACTGGGAAACCCTTCAGGAACAGTTATGGGCTGCCTGAACAGTAGCGGCGCGTGGACCCCACGCACCGCCGTGACTGGCGGCGCGTGGGCTCACGCGCCGCCACAAAAATCAGGCAGCGTGAGGGGGGGGCTGTAATGCTCCCTCCTCTCTTCGATCTCTTGTTGTCCGGCACCTGCAAATCCAAAAAACAACACAGCAAGGGCAGTCGATTTTAAGTTTTTTTTTTTAGTTTTTTAGATATGTTTTTGGGTGTTCTTCATCGGTTCGGGTCTGCTTCCTTCTCCTTTCAGAGCTGCTCCCTCTGTTAATCCTTTCTTCTTCTGGGTTCTGCAGCGCCGTTGCGTGTTCCCGTCCGAATGGTTGAAGATCGAAGAAGTGGATGGTGGCTGGAGGCGGACAGAACTGAAATCTGTCGGCGCCGCTGTGTCGGGGTAGCCGCTGGAGGTTGTTGGGTCTGCGGGGATGAGGGAGGAGCTGTGTGCGGGGTGGTCGGTGTGGTGGTCGGCTGGTGGGCTGCTCTCTTTTGGCCGAGGAAGAGAAAACAAAAAAAAAAAAAAAAAAAAAAAGAGGGAATGAAGTGGCTGCTCCGGTTTGGTTTTGAAAAAGAGGGGGCTGTGGGTTTGTTGTGGGGGGGAGGAGCTGTGAGGGGTGAGGGAGGAGAGGCACGGTTCCTCTGATTTTCAGCCGGGAGAGGGATGAGGAAGATTTTGGCCGGGTCTCTCTCGGAGCAAAAAATTTCAAGCGGGAGGAGGGCTGCCTTGGCTTTTTCTGGTTTCGGCTTTGAAGATGAGTAAAAATGGGGAAATGGAGATGGCTAGCTTTGGCTGTGTATGGGAATGGGTGGTCATTGGCTCTGTGAGAAGAAAACTGGGGGCGAAGAAATTCAAAAACCAGTTTGGGGAAGGGGCTGCAGCGTTGAAAAAAAATGGCGAAACAAAGTCTTGGCCGGCGGCTTGGAATGAAAGAGATAGATTTAGGTTTTTTTGTATTTTTTTCTGATGTTGTCAAAATCCCCCCCCCCTCCTTTGTTTGAGTTAAAGACCAGTATTTATAGGCAAAAATGTTGTTAGGTTTTTCAACTTGGTCCCTCAATTTCTTTTTTTTTTTGTAAATTTTGATTTTTCTTATTTTTTTGTATTTTTGAAAACGAGCAATATCAACGTCGACTCAAAATGTGGAAAATCAATGATTTAAAAAATGACGCGTGAAAAGTCGAACGCGTTTGAAAATCTTTTAACAATTTAAATTCTTTTTTAGACGCCGTTGAAAATGCTAAAATGACGAAAATATGTTAAAAAAATATTTTTTGGATTTTCTTTGTTTTTCTCAATTTTTTTGGATTTTTTGAAAATATATAAAAACATGGGTCAAAAATTGGGTAGCAACAGTACAAAACTACTTTCTGATGTTTATCAAAGATGCAACATTGCTATGTGTGAACCTGCAGATTTTGAAGAAGCCAAGACGGATCAAAATTGGATTGCTGCAATGAAGGAGGAGTTGTACATGATTGAAAGGAACAAAACATGGGAGTTGGTTGATCGACCCAAAACAGAAAGGTTATTGGAGTCAAGTGGGTGTATAGAACCAAGCTTAATGCTGATGGCTAAATCAATAAGCATAAGGCCAGACTCATGGTCAAAGGATATGCTCAAATATTCGGTATGGATTTCTCAGATATGTTCGCACCAGTAGCTAGACTCAACACTATCAGGCTCTTACTTGCCATTGCAGCTCAAGAAAATTGGAAGGTGTACCAATTAGATGTCAAGTCAGCGTTCTTGAATGGTTTTTTGTAGGAGGAGATTTATGTAGAGCAACCAGAAGGCTATATAAAAGAAGGAGAAGAAACAGTGAAGACGAGTCACACGCCCACCTTTTTTTCAATTGCAGCTGGACTTCTTTACTCTAGAATCGAGCTAAGAGTTGGCTTAGAATCTATCAGCCTATGTCTACACTTTCCAGTGCCATCAGAGGTCTGAATGGGAGGAGTAAAGAGCTGAAACTAAGAATGAGACGTGTATCCCTTGCCCTACTTGTGTATTTGATTTGGGATGAAAGAAACAACCGCATCTTTGCACAGAAGTCATCCTCTGTAGATGCCACACTACGAAGATTCCAAATTCTGTTTTACACAGTTTTGCTTTTCCATGAAAAAGACCACTCTATTTACCATGTTGCTGCTTGACAACGAAGTTAGTCTCGTTGATTGCTACAACTGGATTTGTAGTTTTTTCTGCTCAGTTTCTGATTTCAGAAAGTTTAAGCTCACAATGTCTGAGCATGTTGATCCTGTTGTTTCTCCTTATCGGCTTGCGGTTCCTCATCTTGTTTCGTTTCTGTTTGGACGGCTGGTAGTTGCTCTTCCCCTGGTTCCTTTGGATGAGTCACTGTCAGCTGTTGTTGTTGGCTTGCGTGGTTATTGCTGTTCCAGCTTCATCTCCATGTCGGCTTGCGGTGTGTTGGTTGTTTGCTTTTGCTGGCATCGAGGTGTCCAATTTGGTGATGCTAGGATAGCTGGCTGAGAGTTCTCTCTTGGTGTGATTAAGCTAGTCATCTGCATGGCTTTGATTGGCTAGAGTTTCACTTTGCTAGTGGCTGTTTGTTGGAATCGATGCGTACGTCCGCTCTTCATCAAGGAACCCACTTTTGCCTTGGGCGCTTGCTTTTGTGTATGCTGATTCTAGCATTGTCGTTTTCCTTGTTGCTTTTTGCATTTAGGTTGTGATTTAGATTTTTTTCTCTTCACTGTATAAGAGAGCTTGTTCCCTTTGACGGGTTATGTATGTTCATTTGTTCTGCTGGTTTCTAGCTTGTTTCGTAAGCTTCGCTTACGACTTTTTGATCTATACAATACTTACATTTGATCAAAAAAAAAAAAAAAAAAAAAAAAGAAGGAGAAGAAGATAAAGTTTGTCTTCTTAAGAAGGCTCTCTACGGATTGAAGTAAGCTCTAAGAGCTTGGTACAATAGAATTGATGAACATCTGCAAACTTGGGATTTTCTAAAAGCTTCTCTGAATCAACACTGTATGTCAAGCAAAATGGCGCTAACATTCTTATCATCTCACTATATGTGGATGATCTGGTAGTGACAGGAAACAACACAAGTCTTGTGGAGAAGTTTAAGCAAGAAATGATAGAGTTTTTGAGATGACAGATCTCAGTTTGATGACTTTCTTTCTTGAAATGGAAATTATGCAGGATGAACATGAAGTTTTTATCTGTCAGAAGAAATACACCAAGGAGATTTTGAAGAAGTTTAAACTTAAAGAATGCAATGCTATGAGCACTCCTATGAACCAAAAGGAAAAGCTCTATAAAGAAGTTGGAACATATAAGATTGATCCGGTACATTTCAGAAGTCTAATTGGTTGCTTAATGTACCTCACAGCAACTCACCCTGATATTTTGAATGCTATAAGTATCTTGTCTCGGTTTATGCATTGTGCAAGTGAATTGCATGTTAAGGTTGCAAAGAGGGTGATTAGATATCTCAAAGGCACATGCAATTTTTCATGGTTAGTTTCTCAGACAGTGATTGGGGAGGTTCCATTGATGATTTAAAGAGCACTTCAGGTTACTGTTTCACACTTGGTTCTGGTGTTTTTTCATGGTGCTCGCAAAAACAAGAAATTGTAGCTCAATCCACTACTGAAGCAGAGTTTTATTGTTGTAACAACTGATGTTAATCAAGCTTTATGGCTGAGAAAAATTTTAATTGATCTTAACTTGGAGCAAAAGGAAAGCACTGAGATTTTTGTTGACAACTGTCATAACCCATTTTTGGGCCCCTGCACAAAAAAGAAGAAAATACAAATAAATAAATAAAATAAAATATGTTAAAAAAAAAAAAGAATAGTGAGAAAAGGATGCCAAAACGCCCTAAAAATGGTCCAAAATTGATTAAGGAGGTTCAAAATTACAAAGATGAAAATTTGATAGTATTTTGTTGATTGGTGAGAGCCCTATTGACAAAGAAAATTCAATTTGAGAAAGAAAAGTAACACTACTAGATTTCACAGTTTTACCGACGAAAATATTCCGTCGGTGCGTGATAGACATTTCGTCGGTAACTTATTTACCGACTAAATTGCCGACGGAATACTCCCGTCGGAATACCTTTTGTCGGTGATTCCACATTCCTTCGCTATATCGGTCGGAAATACCAAAAAAACTTTTACCGACGGGTTTACCGACGGACCGTGCGCGCCAAAAAAAAAAAAGTTTCCCGCTTGGAATATACCGACGGAATATTTTCCGTCGGTGTTATAACAATACCGACGGAATAACTCCGTTGGCAAACGTGTCGGTGATATTTTATACCGACCGAATGTTTCCGTCGGTAAATACGTTGTGGAATTTATACCGACGGATTTGTTCCGTCGGTGATGGTCGGTGACGGTGGTAGACACTGTCCAATGCCGACAGAGTTATTCCGTCGGTAAATCCCTGTGTAATTGTTTTTTAATTATTTTGAAAAAATGATATAAATTAATGGTAATACAAACCAATTATGCAAATAAAATTTATATTAAGCAACAAAAACTCAAAGTGAAATAATATTCATTACAAAATGAATGTGTTTCAAAAAAACATTAAACAAAATTTTAAATGTAAATAATGTTAATTAAAAATTAATATAAAGGTGGAGGAGGAGGAGGAGGAGGAGGAGGATGGGGGTTAGGCGGCCAAAAAGGATTAGGCGCACATGTTCCACCTTGTGTCATGTTCATGACCATTTGCCGAAGCTCTTCATAGGCCGCTCTTTGTTGTTCAGACTCTGCTCTGTGTTGTTCGTTCGCCAATCTTTGCTCTTCTTTGAGTTGTGTGTATGTCTCTGATAGGTGGTCGCACCTTTGCTGCAAGGCCACAAACTCCTTAGATTGGGAGCTCGATACAGATTGAGTTGTGTGTATGCCTCTGATAGGTGGTCGCACCTTTGCCGCGGTAGTGTTGGAGAGCCCGTAAACCCGATTTTTATCGGGTCCACCTGACGATCCAGCCTCCATCCACAAATCCGGATCGAATTCTGGATGGGTCGATGGATCATCCCCGTATCTCTCCCTTAACCGATTATTATAGGTCTCCTGAAAAAAAAATCATCATATTTAATTCAATAAACATAATAATAACTTACAAAATAAAATGGTTGAACAAACATACCACAAAATGTTGAGCACGATTGTCAACGAACTGTTGCGTCCCCTTTTGGCGGTCATGACTTCGCACGTGCGTCTCTACAAACAGCTCCATAGGGCTCGGCTCACGTCCAAGAGACGTAGCCTATAATGAAAAAAATGTATTAACAACAAATTAATTGAACGATATATTTCATTTAAGTTAATCTTACTGTTGTAACCCATTTTTGGGTCCCCATTTTTGGCGGTCATGACTTCGCACGTGCGTCTTCTTCCCCTGGACGCGCAGAGAACAGGGGAGAAGAATCATTTTTTTTCTTCTCTTTTCGCCTACTTTTCTTTGCCGGCTTTGGCGCAATAAGACGCCCACAATTCACCCACTTGCCTGGCGTTGTTATCCGTTGAAGGTAGTGGAGGGGGCGGCCAACAGTAGCCGCCCCAACACGTTCTCCCTCCCCTGTTTTCCTATAAATACAGGGGAGGGCTGCTGAAAAAAAAAGAGGGGGGGACCGAGAGAGAGGGAACATAAGGGAGAAGAGAGGGAGAAGAGGGAGAAGAGAGGAGAGAAGGCAGAGAAGAGAAAGGAAGAAGCAGAGAAGAAAACAGAGGAAAGAGAGAAGGAAAATGCAGAGCCACCGCCGGCCACCCCACTGTCAGCGCCGCTTCCTGTCGCCACCAGCAGCTCCGCCATCGACGACAGCCACCACAGGTCAGCCCTCAACCCCTTATCTCGTTTTACTGTTCATCTTCTTGCATGCAGAACATTTCTTTGCAACGCCCCCATACTGCCTTTATGAAGGACGTCACTGGGCAGATATGAGACCCTTTTGAGACCAGGTAGAAAACCTATTCATGAATAGACCCTTTCTTTAGTTTGTATGCGCTATCTTTCTTTACAGAATGTCATACAAAAATAATAATAATAAAAAATCATGTCAACCCTCGAAGGGCAAGTTTATCATATAAATTACATGTTCATACATTTAACATGCATACATGTCATATTGAAATATAGGTCCCCAAAAAGTCTACAACACCCGACTTCGAGCAAGAAACATGGAAGATGAAGAATGTGCTCAACGTGAGGCCTATTTGCACGACGAGTTGGAGTCTCTGAAAATAAGTGTGGCTCACCTCACTAGCTTACTCAAGCAAACACTAAGAAATACCTCTGATGAAGGTCCTTCTAATCAAGCGATCACCTTTGATCCGGCTCCTACTACAGTTCAGCCTGAGGAAAGAATGAGCAAACATGGTCAAGAACCTCAGCAAAATCCAACATTTGTGCAGTCAACGACAAATGTTTTTCATGTTTTTGTGTTCACATCACTCTTTTTTGTTGTTATTACATGTAAATAACATTTTGAGCGCAACTTTGCTCACAACACTACAACATGAAGAATCCTTTGGTGTTCCTTTCTTCCAAACCCATACATTAATCTCATATGTTTTCAAGGATATTTTTTTGGGACCTCCAAAGTGAGTACAAAAACAAAAATCGTGTTGATATTTGTCCAAAACAAATGCATTTTGAAAATTCAAGTGATTCCTTAAATAGGTACACATATACCTAGAAAACTTGAAAGAGAAAAAACAACAAAGACAAACAACACTATGAGGTGACTCAAAACCTGAGTTTTATTTGACTGAATAAATCATTTGGCATACGCGTATGAAAGCAAGACCTATCGATCCTCAATGCATGAGTTTGAGATGAGGAAAGGCCATCTTTGATAATCCTTTCACAAGGCTAAAAAATATTTGTTGCAGTCCCATTTTGAGCCTAGTAATGTTTTTTGGAAATAACCTTGACTAGGATCACACCCCACACTGGGGGGCAAAATAATAGAGTTTTTACCCATCCAGACAAAGCAGTGAAGATGGGTGCTGGATTTGATCATGTAATTTTTAATCTTTCATTAACATCTAAATGAAGCAGTGATTGGTTAAGAAAAGAAAAGAAGAAGATCTAAAGGATCTAAAAGATTTGAGCTTCTCATACGAACAACTGATATGATTGTGCTCAACCAAACAAAAACGGAGAAAACAAAGAGAAAAGCCCAAACCCGACACTAGGGGGCATGAATACTATTTTGAAAAAAAAAAACAAATCCAAAAGACAAAAGGTCAGGAAACAAGCACAAGTGATCCCTAGTCTTGAAATCCCTTAAACACTTTTTGAGCTTGCAACATATCTATTTTCTTCGTAACCAATAGCCAAAGCCTACATTACATACCTGATAAAGCCCTTTCTGATCAAAGGCAAGCAATCTGGATCGATATGAAGTGCTTTCTCGTGCGAGTCAAATCATTATTCATGCAAATAAAATAAATGCTTTGAATCAATTCGGTTCTCAATAACCCTCAAATTGACATTTAAACCTTTTGTGACCAACCAAATGTCACCTTCATCTTTAAACAAAAGCAAAAAGCTTTCATCACTTCAAGAAACCTGTCCATAGGAATCACTTGAATTTTTGAGAACAAGTTTATTTTGAACCAATATCAAAATCATTTTTATGATTGGAATAACTTGGAAGTTCCAAAAATTTTGCATGAAAACATTTCATTGTACAAAAAACCCAAACTTACTTTCACATATCCTCACCCCAAACTAAACCCAAGTTGAACACTTGGGGGGCATGATCAAGCTGGGGGGCAATCAAAAACACATGGTAGGGCTGGCTCCATGATTCCTGTTCTAAAGAAAATGTCGGGCAAAATTGGTAACTCTTGAGATAAAGGGTGAAGGACAAAGATGTATGATGACATCAAACCCTTCCCAGAGGTCAAGATCACAATATGTAACCCGAGTAAGCAGAAGTGGAAAAGCCATCGAAGTTTACTACCAACACTACAACTTTTGAGAGAAAAAAAGACACCATGAAGAAATGGGGGCCTATATTTCTCAGGTAAGTATACATGCATATCAATCATAATGCATTTTCTTACAACATTCACAGATCAGTGTTTCAACATCATCCCTTGGGTAGTGCGTTTTCTAACCCTACCTCCTTTTGAATGCGCCTTTGAGCCCTCACCTCCATTTTGAGTGTGCCTTTGAGCCCTCATCCCTTGGGTGGTGCGTTTTCTAACCTTACCTCCTTTTGAGTGCGCCTTTGAGCCCTCACCTCCATTTTGAGTGCGCCTTTGAGCCCTCATCCCTTGGGTAGTGCATTTTTTAACCTTACTTTCTTTTGAGTGCGCCTTTGAGCCCTCATCCCTTAGGTAGTGCGTTTTATAACCCTACCTCCTTTTGAGTGCACCTTTGAGCCCTCACCTCCATTTTGAGTACGCCTTTGAGCCCTCATCCCTTGGGTCGTGCGTTTTCTAACCCTACCTCCTTTTGAGTGCGCCTTTGAGCCCTCACCTCCATTTTGAGTGTGCCTTTGAGCCCTCATCCCTTGGGTAGTGCGTTTTCTAACCCTACCTCTTTTGGAGTGCGCCTTTGAGCCCTCACCTCCATTTTGAGTGTGCCTTTGAGCCCTCATCCCTTGGGTAGTGCGTTTTCTAACCCTACCTCCTTTTGAGTGCGCCTTTGAGCCCTCACTTTCCTTTTGAGTGCGCCTTTGAGCCCTCAACTCCATTTTGAGTGCGCCTTTAAGCCCTCATCCCTTTGGTAGTGCATTTTCTAACCCTACCTCCTTTTGAGTGCGCCTTTGAGCCCTCATCCTTTGGTAGTGCGTTTTCTAACCCTACCTCTTTTCGAGTGCGCCTTTGAGCCCTCGCCATCCACTTCTCCATGTTTTTTTTTTTGGTAGGCCACCCATTACAATGAGACCATTTCTCCACGTGGGTAGGTCACCCATTACAACACGACCACTCTTCCTTTTTTCATCTGGGTAGGTCACCCATTACAATGAGACCGTTTTTTTTTCACATTTTCTTTTGTTTTGGTTAAATGAGGTTGCCAGATGGGATCTCATGTAGCTTTGGTTAAAGGGAATCTGCATATGGGATTTCAGGTTGACCAAGCTACACACGCAGGATTTTTGGTTCTGGTTAGAGGGGATTGCCGAAAGGAATCTCAGTCTATCCCAACCACACATAGGATTTTGGTTCTGGTTAGAGGGGATTGCTGAAAGGAATCTCAATCTATCCCAACCACACACAGGATTTTTGGTTCTGGTTAGAGGGGATTGCCGATAGGCATCTCAGTCTATCCTAACCACACACAGGTTTTTGGTTCTGGTTAGAGGGGATTGCCGAAAGGAATCTCAGACTATCCTAACCATACACAGGATTTTGGTTCTGGTTAGAGGAGTTTGGCGAAAGGAATCTCAATCTATCCTAACCACACGCATAATATTTTAGGTTCTGGTTAAAGGGGATTGGTGAAAGGAATCTCAGTTTAGCCCAACCACACACAGGACATTGGGTCCGGTTGAAGTTTTAGGTCAATCAAATGTTGAGACGACCAGTTTCGGAAGACCAATTTTATTTTATTTTTACAACACTTACTATGCACAAATCTTTGCTCCGTAAGCATTGTAAAGAGGGGGGCAACTGTTGTAACCCATTTTTGGGTCCCCACAAAAAATAATAAATACAAAAAAAAAACGCAAAACGGTGCCGTTTTGAAACGGCACCATCGTCTTCTTCCCCTGGACGCGCAGAGAACAGGGGAGAGGAATCATTTTTTTTCTTCTCTGTTTGCCTACTTTTCTTTCCCGGCTTTGGCGCAATAAGACGCCCACAATTCACCCACTTGTCTGGCGTTGTTATCCGTTGAAGGTAGTGGAGGGGGCGGCCAACAGTAGTCGCCCCAACACGTTCTCCCTCCCCTGTTTTCCTATAAATACAGGGGAGGGCTGCTGAAAAAAAAAAGAGGGGGGGACCGAGAGAGAGGGAACAGAAGGGAGAAGAGAGGGAGAAGAGAGGGAGAAGAGGGAGAAGAGAGGAGAGAAGGCAGAGAAGAGAAAGGAAGAAGCAGAGAAGAAAACAGAGGAGAGAGAGAAGGAAAATACAGAGCCACCGCCGGCCACCCCACTGTCAGCGCCGCTTCCTGTCGCCACCAGCAGCTCCGCCATCGACGACAGCCACCACAGGTCAGCCCTCAACCCCTTATCTCGTTTTACTGTTCATCTTCTTGCATGCAGAACGTGCACTGTGCACGTTCTGCAAGCCATGAATTAATTACCCGGTTACTGTGCATGTGCACAGTAACTTGGCAAATTAATTCACTGGTTACTGTGCACACAGTACCCCCGGTTACTGTGTGCACAGTAACCATCAATTTGGGCCTGATCCGGCCCATTTTAAAAAAGAAAAAATATTATTGTTTTACAAAATATTTATGATGTTCCTATTTTTTATTTATGTTATTTTTATTAATATCGGGTAGTATTTTTATGTCGTAAAAATACAAATCTGGTATTAAAATACCTGGTTTTTTTGTCACAAACTTCCAAAAATACAAAAAAATTAAAAAAAACATTTTTGTGCATACCGCCAAATGTCTCAAATCTAAAATATCATATCGTATTTTTCATATGTCAAAAAACAATATTTTAGCATGCATTTTGGCTTTAATAACCAGTTTATTAAAGTCAAGAGAACATTGACCAAAATCTCAAAAACAACAAAATATTTTATTTTGTTTGATTTTAGTATCAAGGATTATGAATTTATACGTAAATCATATTCCTGATATTAAAAAGATATTTTCTTTTGACGACTTTGAATAGTTAGTTTTTTTACCCGATAAAGATAAGGATCTCCTTACAGAAGAGGATTTTTCTTAAACCCTAAACGAACCAACAATTCAAAAACCACAACACGATTTTAGATTTTATCAGACATTAAAACAATGCAGCCTACCTTAGGTAGGGCGTAGTTGGGGTGCTAATACCTTCCCTTTACGCAACCAGTCTCCGTACCCCATCTCTGAGACCAGTTAGGGTTCCTAGTAACCAGAATACTAGGTGGCGACTCCCAGTCCATATTTTCACTTGTAGAGACTAGAATTCCTTGTCTCTCCACACATTTGCCAGGAATAAATATTCCGATTTTTCCTTGAGGGTGGACGATCGCCGCGCCGCCGCACACGTGCGACACTTACCATCCGTTTCGCATGTGCAGAAAACGGAATGGAGCCGCCGGTGTGCGTTGTCACCGAGCCATGAATTGGCCGATTCCGATTGCCAGCACCGGACTGTGAGCGTCGAGTGAACCACTCAGACGTCACGTGCTGAAGATATTGCGGCCATATATCTTCCGGGATGTATATTGGTTTGAAATCCCTCCAAACCACAACATCGTTCCAGCCTTGGAACCCCTTATCCCTCGCTGTTTTTTTTGCTTTTTTCGGGGTGTCATACCAAAAATCACGCAACCTAATTCACGCACGAAAAAATTACATTTCGAAACATAAATAATTATGTAAAAAAAAGTCGTATTGTTTACGATGTTACCTAATTGCCGCGTGATTTTCCCACACCCTCCTCACAACAGTGTCATGTTCATCGTCCCAGCAGAATCGATGCTGTATATAAAAAAATAATTTTTTAAAATGTTAATAATTTGTTTACAATTATAACTTGAATTTATTAGAAATAAGCTGAAAATTATATATTAACACGAACCTCAAATCTACGAAACCATGCATTGATTTGAGGCATCCATTCAGGATGTCTGGATATCTGACTCCATTGAAACAATGGAATCTTCATCGACGCTTTAAACGCCGATGATATTACTCGGGCGGCCTCAATGTTTGTGAACCTGAAAAGAAATGAAATTAATTTGTGATTACTTCATAAATTATGTTTTAAAATTTTTTTTATATATATAAAAAAAACTGAAACCTTAACAAACTTACATTGAAAGATCGTCCTTCCACTGTGCCTCGTACTGGCGGGTAAATTGATTCCGCTTCGAAGGCACGCCGCGTCTGCGATGTGAAACATCGCTGGAAGAGGCAGCATCGGTTGACGACGCAGGTGGTGTAGGTGCCTCTTCTTGAGAGGCACCTAAGGAAACATCATCATCGCTCCTAGACGAACTTGATTCGACTCGACGACCAGCTCTGGTTTTCATTTTGCGCATCTAAACAATTTTATATTAATAATTGTATAATAAAATTCAAAAGTTAAAAAAAAATCGGCAGCACCTCCCCTATACTTGATACTATCCAAATCCACAAACCTGCAAATATTAACAATAGCCACAACCAATCGAACCAATCTATACTAATTATTCCAACATATTCAACTATTAATCCTAAGATAAATTCAACGTTAACAATTACTATTCACAAATTAATCAATAATTATATTCAAAACAATAAAAAATATGACAAAAAATAAATTCAATAAATTCAACAAATTAATCATTACAATTCAACATTAACAATTATAATTCAACAAATTAATCAATAATTATATTCAAAACAATAAAAAATATGACAAAAAATAAATTCAATAAATTCAACAAATTCAACAAATTATACTTCAACAAATTAATCATTATAATTCAACATTAACAATTATAATTCAACAAATTAATCATTATAATTATGACAACAAAACAATAAAAAATATTCAAAAAATTCAAAAAAAAAACCTACATCAATAAAAGGAACGAAATATACATACCTTAATAATGTGACACAAAACTTTATCTACATTACCAAAAAAAACACCAAAACAACAAAATAACAAAAATAAAAACAACTAAAAATAAATTAAATTGGAAATCGATAATTATTCCAACAAACGCAATTATTAATTCTATGGTAAATTCAACATTAACAATATTAATTCAATAAATTAATCAATAATTATATAGGCAATACAACAATAAATTATATTGAATAAATTAAAAAAAAATATAGACTAACAATTAAATTAACAAATATTCAAACAATTCAAAAAATTCAAATATTCAACTTTAACTAATTCTAAGTTAAATTAACTAATAACAATTCTAACAACACAACAACAAAAATATTCAATAAATTAAAAAAAAATATAGACTCACAATTAAATTAACAAATATTCAACAAATTCAAAAAATTCAAAAAATATTCAAATATTCAACTTTAACTAATTCTAAGTTAAATTAACTAATAACAATTCTAACAACACAACAACAAAAAATATTCAATAAATTCAACAATTAAATTCTATTATTCAACAATTAAATTAACAAATATTCAACAAATTCAAAAAATTCAAAAAATATTCAAATATTCAACTTTAACAAATTCTAAGTTAAATTAACTAATAACAATTCTAACAACACAACAACAAAAAATATTCAATAAATTCAACAATTAAATTAAATTATTCAACAATTAAATTAACAAATATTCAACAAATTCAAAAAATTCAAAAAATATTCAAAAAATTCAAAAAAAAAAGGAACGAAATATACATACCTTAATAATGTGTCAAATTCAAAACCTTATCTACATTGCAACAAAAAACACCAAAACAACAAAAATAAAAACAACTAAAAATAAAATAAAATAAAATAAATTAGAAAAAAAACACATACCTTTTAATATAATGAAGATTTACAACACCAAATCTTGCTAGAGATTAAAGGTGAAAGTGTTTAAGGATTGAGGGGGAAAAATGAAAAATCTGAGGTGAAAAACGGAGGAGAAGCGAAGCGGCGGGGAGAAGAAGAAAAAATGAGGCGAAGCGGCGGGGGCTGGAACTTATAGGTCAATTTTACCGACGAAATCACCGACGGAATTAACATCCGTCGGTAACAGGTCAAAATTCCGTCAGTATTTTTCGAATTTCGCCCCGAATTTTTAAAAGCCCTCGGTAATCTGACAGGTTCAGAGGCGCTTTAATTCACGCGCTTTGGAAATCGCGCGGTCCGTCGGTAATATGTGTGATCGACAAATTACCGACGGAATATGTCCGTCGGTAATCCCGTCGATGTTGGTGGTATGTTTTCGAGCTTACTGTGAGATGCCGACGGACTATAGTCCGTCGGTAATCCCGTCGATGGTTGTGGATGTTTTTCGAGCTTACTGTGAGATGCCGACAGATTTTATTCCGTCGGTATAGGTGTCGGTGAAGCCGTCGGTAAGTTCGTCGGTGTTGGTGGCATTTCGCGTAAATATTTTCGAACTCTCTGTGAGATACCGACGGATGGTTTTCCGTCGGTATGGACGTTGGTGATTGTGGCATTTTGTTGTAAATATTTTCGAACTCTCTGTGAGATACTGACGGACGGTGAATCCGTCGGTATGGACATCGGTAAGTTTGCATTATGCAGGAAAGGTTGTCTTTGTATTGCCTGTTTACCTTCCTGTAATAACTTAACTGATAAACTGTCTATCACATAAAACAATAACCACATTGCTTAAACAATAAATATTTTGTTTTACAAAATACATCATCAATAATCTAAATTACATGAGACAAATGTTTTTACATAGGGCTTCATTTTCATAATTAGTCGGAATTTTCTTCTTCTTCCTCATCAATTGAATTGTCATCATCTTCATCGCAATCTTCAATATGGATATCATCTTCTTCATCGACATTTGCTTGTCCGCTAGAGCTGAGAACAACATTCAACTCCTCTCCATCAATATCAACAAGACTATCATCGAGAACTCGAAAATTTGAATTTTCTTCCAATTCAATCGAAGGAGCAACTCGATATGGTTCAACCAACTCACGAACTTGAAAGACTTCATCTCGCACACTTGTGTCTTCGTTCTCATCCTGAACAACCTCGACACGACCCCGTGGTTTCGTTTTTAAAACGGACAACCAATCAACTTGTTGTAACCCATTTTTGGGTCCCCATAAAAAATAAAATAAATATCCAAAAGAGTTTAGAAAAATAACAGGAGGCAGAAGCGCTCAGGAAACAGTCAGAAAATTGGTCAAGCAATTTAAAAATACAAGGATTGAATTTTTTACAGTATATTCTTGAAGGATGAAAGCCCTATTGAGAAGGAAAATTTGAATTTTGAGGAGAAAAGCCCAAATTTGGATGTTTATGGATTTAATTGGATTTTTATTTGAATTTATAGAAGATTTGATTGCAAGAAAAATTGATTTTTAAGTCAATTTGGGCTTTAATTTGAAGAAATTTAAGTTCTGGGGCCAAAATATATTTTTTAGGAATTTATTGGGTCAAATCAGGGGCTTAATTGCAATCAAACGAGAGAGACCGAACGGTGCCGTTTTGAACGGCACTGTTCACTGTCTTCTTCCCCCCGAACATTACAGCGGGGAAGAAGGAAAAGTTTGTATTTTTTATTTTTTTTGCAGGTCCCTCTTGCCACCGACCGAGGCCCCACGCCGGTGGGCCATCGACAGAAAACAATGGCCGACAACCCGCCTCGTTGCCGAAGCCGAGGGAGGCCCGCCGCTCCCTGACAGCCGCTCCTCGACCCGCTCCGGGGCTCCACGTTGAAGTCGCGCCATGGTTCTATAAATAGAGAACCGAAAGGGAGAACAGGGAGACGAAAAAAATGAAAAGAAGAGCAACCCGAAGAGAACAAAAAAAAACGAAGAGAGAGAGAAGGAGAGAGAAACCACCGAACTTAAGAAACCGCCACTGCAAACCCAAAACTGAGAAGCTTGGGAAAATTTGAAGCCGATAGGAAACTCAAGAAACCGAAACAGAAGCAACGAACCGGGGAACGACGACGAACCTTGGGAAACAGCTGTAGCGCCGCCTGACCCGCCGTCCGTAAGCCACGACGCTGCCATTGCCTCCACAGCAGCACCGCCAGCAAGCCGTCGTCTCCGCCGTGCCAGGTACGCTCTCCCCCCCTGCACATTCTTCTTGTTTTATTTATAAAATTCGTCTACTGCATGCAGAATCATTCTGCATGCAGGGGACGGGGGGGGGGGGAAATAATTCCCCCCCGTTGTTTTTCTTCTCTGGGCCAGATGGTTTCTGGCCCAGAACTAAATGGGGAACGGGCCAGAGTGTTTCTGGCCCCAATCGGGCGGTCTGGGCTGGGTCAGGCCCAGACCGAGTCTAATTAGTTTCTTGGGCCGAAATCGGCCCAATCCCTTTTGGGCCGAGTTCGGCCCAGCGACTTTTAAGGCTGGGTCCGACCCAGTTTAGTTGGGCCGGCCCAGCCCCTTTTAATATATAAATATATTATATTATTATTATTATTATTATTTATATGTGTGTATATATATATATATATGTTTTTTTTTTTTGAAAAAAATCTGAAAAAAAAAAATCTAAAAAATTGTTGTTATTTTCTTTTCATATAAATATATTTTTGTTTTATACTTTTGGTTTGTATTTTTATTTTGTGGAGATACAAATTCAGTGTTTAAAATACCTGGTTTTCATCAAGACATCCGAAATTTTCAAAGATAAATTTTTTTTGCTTTAAAAAATTTCTAAAATTTCTAAAAAATATTGCGGATTTTTCCGCATATTTGTTTTTATGACTTAATATTAGTTTGTATTTTTATGTTGTGGAGATACAAATTCGGTATTAAAAATACCCGATTTCGTCAAAAAAAAATATTGTTAAAAAAAAAAAATATTTTCTTGCGTGTTGCATACGACCAATACTCTAACATGTTTCAAATGTTCTTTTTATAAAAAAAATATATTAGAAGCTTCGAAAGTGTGTTTTCGCATAGATTTCTTAAACACAAATTATTTTCTTGCATTTCTGGATTTTACAACATGTTTGTAAAACTCCAAAGGGTATTGGCCAATATTCCAAAAACTATAAAAATCTTATTTTTGGAGAGGGAATTTATTATTCACCGCTAATGTTTGGATAAAGAAATCCTTAAAAGGATGAATATCCAAAATATTATTGGGAGTAATAAATCCGCACACATTCTTGAAAGAAGCCTTGATTATAATCGAGGACATTTCAAAATTTAAATTTTTTTTTATTCAACGATTTATGAGTCACAAACTTTTGAAATACTAAGGGAAAAATGAGCTTTCAAAGCACATGGAATCTCCTTAGATTTCTATCCAAAATCAATTGACGAGCCTAGAAAATACCAACACCATAGCAATTATAGAGCAAACCAAACACCAAGCAGCTTACCTTAGGTAGGGCGTACTAGGGGTGCTAATACCTTCCCTTTACGCAACCAGTCCCTTGCCTTAGAATCTCTGAAAGACCAGTTAGGGTTCCTAGTGACCAAAATACTAGGTGGCGACTCCCAAAGAACCAAATCAACAAAACAGAATAAAACGAAAGTCGCCAATCGAATGTCGCAAAAACAAACTTTTTTTGTTTATTATTTTTTTGGGGTGCGACACAACTCTTGAACGATCCTTTCTAAATGAAGGGGTGTATGTGTAATAAACTTGTTGACATTGCTTTGCGAAAACAAAGACATCGTTTATGTTGCGGAGTCTAGCTTTTGAGTTGATTTCGACCAGACCATGGTGCGGATCAACTCTGATTCCTCTGTCCGTCGTGTCATACCAATAGCATTTGAATAAAAACACTTTATTCTGCTCGCTATGATATTGCAGTTCGACGACCTCTTCTAATCTACCATAATAGTCAACTTCTAACTGGCTACTTGTGGATCCCTTAACACAAACATCGCAGTTGTATGTCTTTCTTCCTTGCCCGTATTCTTCAATATGGAAAACATATCCATTGACAAAATACCCGTTGTAGCACTTAACTTTTCTTTTAGGGCCGAGGCTTAGTGAAGACAATGACTTGGGCGCACTCCTTCCCATTTGATAAACCTTGTAAATATATGTAATTAAATGTACATCAATACACGGTAAATGAACGAGAATCTCGTAATGACATGCATACGTTAGAATGAGTTTGTGATAGTGCTTACATGTGTTCTGAACCATGTGGCAAATTGTTCATCTTGTAATTGAAAGATCTGGGATTCGGTCAGCTGCGAGTTATTGGAGAGCAAATATTGTCGATGTTGCCTGCAAGTGATAGTGAGTGTATGATATTACAATATATAATTAACAGTATATTACTGACAAAGTTTAATTACTATTACACATATATAGACTTACTGAATAAATGGTCTCAGCTCATCACAGTTAAATAGAACATAGTTGTGTGCTTGTTTGAATTCTATTTCCGACAAATATCTTCCTCTTACGGCATTTTTAGGTGTGGGTCGTCCAGTATTGGAGAATATTGACAAGTTCCCACTGGAAGGCACTTCACCGCCATCGTCATGCCGTGGAACGCGATTGATTTTTGTTCTCAGATGAGGTTCGAAATAGTATGAGATAAATGTTGATATCTCTTCAACAATATAGGCCTCAGATATCGAAGCCTCAACATGCGCCTTGTTCTTAACCTTTTTTTTTAGATTAAACAAGTACCTGCATTGAAGTACAATTCAAGTATTTTCAAATAAGAAAAACATAGAAAATACTTTAAGATATGAATCCCATTGCAACTATAATATCTCACCGTTCGAATGGGTACATCCATCTATACTGGATCGGTCCTCCAGCTTTTGCCTCGAATGGTAGATGTATAGGGAGATGCTTCATTGAGTCAAAAAATGAAGGAGGGAATATCATCTCAAGTTTGCATAGTGTCTCGATGATATTCGTTTGAAGCATCTCAATGTGCTCAACATTCATCTTGCTGGAGCATATATCTCTGAAGAAATGACTGATCTCCGTTAGTGCATCCCATATTCCCTTTGGCAACAAATCACGAAAAGCTAATGGGATGAGTGTTTGCATAAACACGTGGCAGTCATGGCTCTTCATTCCATACAATCTGCAGTCCTCTATGTTAACAAGCCTTGATATGTTCGATGCATGTCCATCCGGGAAACGCAGACTCTTAAGCCATTTGTAGACTAGCAGTTGTGCGTTTTTCTCTAACACGAAGCTTGCCCTTGGTTTTGCAACCCGTGACTCGTCATAAACCAACTCCATATTTTTACGGTTACAGTATAAAGCTATATCCAATCTAGCCTTCATGTTGTCCTTTGTCTTCCCCTTCACATCCATGACGGTGTTGAAAATATTCTCAAACACGTTCTTTTCGATGTGCATGACGTCAAGGTTATGGCAGAGAAGATTAGTCTTCCAATACGGAAGCTCCCAAAAGATACTTCGCTTTACCCAATTATGGGTCAAACCAAAACCAGGAAACTTTTGCTTACCTGATTGAAGGCCAAACACAATGTCACCGTACTCTGATACAACATGATGCAATTCTTCACCAGAAAGACGCGGGGATGCAACATCTTTTTCAACTCTACCAACAAAGAAATCTTTTCTGTTCTTTCTGAACTTGTGATTAAGTGGCAAGAAGCGACGGTGACAGTCAAAAAAAGAAGCTTTACCTCCGTTTGCTAGCGTGAATGCCTTGTTGTTTTCCATGCAGTATGGACATGCGAGTTTCCCATGCGTGCTCCAACCAGAAAGCATTCCATAAGCTGGAAAATCACTGATAGTCCACATCAAAGCCGCCCTCATAAGGAAATTTTGTTTCCTCGATATATCATAAGTCAGCGATCCGGAGGACCACAACTGCGCCAGCTCATCTATCAACGGTCGAAGACAAACATCTATATTCCGCCCCGGGCTGCTTGGACCGGGTATGACAGTAGATAGAAACATGAACTCCGGCCTCATACACATTCCCGGTGGCAAGTCATAAACTGTGAGAATGACCGGCCAACAAGAATAGGGAGCAGCAAATGACCCAAATGGGTTGAACCCGTCTATACACAACCCAAGTCGAACATTCCTTGATTCAGCAGAAAAGTCCGGATGAACACTGTTAAAGCGTTTCCACGCTTCGCCGTCAGAAGGATGCACCATCACACCATCAACGGCATCGTGTGTTTGGTGCCATGTCATGTGCTCAGCAATCCTTGGTGACATAAATAACCTCTGCAGTCTTGGTGTGATCGGGAAATATCTAAGTTTTTTATATGCCACTAGAGTCTTCCCCCTGCCAGTTCTGGGTTTGTAACGGGAATGCCCGCATGTCATGCACTCGGTCATCACAGCATTTTCAAGGTAGTATAACATACAGAAGTTAGGGCACATGTCAATTTTCTGGTATCCTAAACCGAGGGGTTTCATCATGGACTTCGCAGCATAGAAGTTCTCTTTGAGCCTGTTCCCTTCTGGTAAAATGCTTCTTGCCCAATCAATAATTTTGTCATACCCGGCCTCACTCAACCCGTGATCTGACTTGATGGTGAACACCTGTGCCACAGCCGATAATTTACTGTGGTTTGTGCAGCCATCCCATAATGGTTCGTCAGAATCTTTCAACAAATCAAAAAACCTAGCTGCCTCTGCATTAGGTTCTTCTTCTACGATTGGACATTGATTGACATTATCTTGATTCATTCTCATTGCATCCATAACCATGTTTCTGTAAGGATTAGTGTTGTTATTTGCCGCTTCATGCACGTTGCTAGCACTAGAAGTTGACCCAACCACCGTTTCTCCCATTCTCCTATTACTAACAAATACCTCTCCATATGCATACCAACACTCGTAATCCTCCACAAACCCTTTGTGTAGAAGATGCATCATTACAACATCTGGATGCAGATACTTTTTATTTTGACACTTCCTGCATGGACACCTAATACCGCCTCCAGTAAAATTTCTGGGAATAGATGTTGCGAAATTAATAAAACCCTGAACCCCGTTACAATAATCCATCCTCCGCAATCCATGGGGTGAATCTAGATACATCCATGAACGATCATCCATGACTTTTATCGAACCTCTATAAAAAGAACCCATTAAGCAAGCTCTTAATTATTTCAAAACATAACATGTAATTCGGTAATTCTACAAATTAAGTTTTAACAATTTTCAAACAAATACAATCTTACAAAATCTAAAACAAACCATAACAAGTATAAAATTATACATTCATATACTACAAGTTTGTTTGAGAAATAACAATAAAACATGTACATCTACTAAAAACAAATACATATACTAAAAAAACAATAAAATTGACATTTAAATGTTAAAATTTTAAAAGATAGAATTACTTATAAAAAATCATAAAATCCGTCGGAAAATCAGAACACGGATGCTATGACCACAAAACTTCAAGAAATACAACTTGTTGTGCTGAGATGAGGATGATTTTTGTTTTGGGGCGAGGGGGAGGCTGGTTATTTTGTAGATGGGGAGGGTTAGGATTAGTAAGAACAAGGAGAAATGGGGGAGGAGAGTGTCGGCAGAGTGGCCATATATTCACTTTTGCCGACGGACTTACCGACGGTTTGGATTCCGTCGGTGACGCCGTCGGCCAAACCGTCGATAATTCTGACGGGCAATCGACACGTCACCGCACGGACCTGCTATTCAAATCCCTCGGTGATTCCGTTGGTATTTTTAACGGTGCACCGGTCACGTCACCGGTACGGATCTGACATTTCAAATCCGTCGGTATTTTTTACGGTGAACAGGTCCCATCACGCGTACGGGCCTCAGGTTTTAATTTCGTCGGCAAAATCACCCGCCAAAACCTCCGCGCCACCGACCCGCCCTTTTTTCATTAATTCTGAATTTTCGGTCGGTAATTCGGTCGGTAATTCTGAATTTTTTCAATTAAACATTTTCGGTCGGTATGTCCGTTGGTATTTAGCGAATTTCTGGTGGTGTAAAAAATAAGATGTTTATAGACTCAATTAAATTTCATTAAAGGTTTAATTGACTTTATAGAGAGTTTGATTGCAAGAAAAATTGATTTTGGAGTCAATTGGGGCTTTAATTGGAAGAAATTAAAGTTTTGGGGTCAAAATATAATTTTTAAAAGCTAATTTGATCAAATTAGGGGCTTAATTGCATAAATATTAAAGTTTGACGACCAATTAGGGACTTAATTGAAGAAATCCAAAACCAAGGACCAAACTGGAAAAAGGTGCGTAAATAGAGGGGCAGTAATTAAAACCGGATCAGGGGCCAAATTGAAGAAATTAGAAGTTTAATGCTCAATTGAGGGTCAAATTGCACTAATTCAAGATCAAGGACCAAAGTGAAAAAGGCAACCAACTTCATGGCCGCTGTTTGATTTTTGGCAGGGATGCAATTGCTTCTTTTTTTAAAAATCAAAATTGTAATTGAGGACTTGATTGAACAAATCACAAAATGAGGACCAATGTGAACTATAACATGTTTTTGCCTCCTTTTCCTTTTAAATGAAATGGCGCATTTTGTCCAAAACGGCACCGTTTCATGCACTGTGCATGAAAAAAAGGAAAAACACAAAACGAGGCCATTTTGAAGGCATTATGGGTCTTCTTCTTCCCTTGGACTCGCGTAGCAGGGGAAGAAGAAGATTTTTCTTCCTCTGTCACCGACTCCCACTCTCTCTTAAACCTAAAAAAGAGACCGACCTAACCAATGGCCTACCACCCTCCAGCTGGCACCCCCCGTCTACCCTGCCCTATCCCCTGACCGGATAGAGGCAGGGCATTTTCACTGCCCATCTCTGCCTATAAATACAGAGTCAGAGAAGAGGCACATATGGAAGAAAAAAGAAGAAGAGAGAAACAGAATGAGAGAGAGAGAACACAACAAAAGGGACAAGGAAGAGAGAAGAGAAGAGAAAAGAGAAGAAGAAGAAGAAAAAAACAGAAAGAAAAAAAGACAGAGAAGAGAACAAAAAAATAGAGGAAGAAGGGGGAGAAAACCACCGGCCACCGTGCCTCCACCGCCAGCAGCACCCCCTCGACGCCACAGTAGGTAACCTCCTGTTGCCCCGTCTCTTTCTCCTTTTGCTCAGCTGCTATATGCATTTTCATGCAAAATGTGAATTAATTCACGTTCTGCAGCAAATGGAGGGCTGGTTAGTGTGCTTAGACACGGTAACCAGCCCATTCAGTTTTGGGTCGGGTCTGGCCCAACCCACTGATATGGGTCGGGTCTGGCCCAACCCACTGATATGGGTCAGGTTCGGCCCATTCAAAAACATTTAAGATTTTGTTTTTTTTTTAGAATTTTACAATTTTCTAGCATAGTTTTTTTTATACATTTTGGTTAATATCGGTCTGTGTTTTACATCATAAAAATACAAATCCGGTATCAAAATACCCGGTTTTCGTCAAAAAACTTCCAAAAATACAAAACAAATTGAAAAAAGAAAAAAATATTTGTGTGCATATGGCCAAGTGTCTCAAAGCTAAAAAATCATATTGTGTTTTTCGTACACTAAAAAACAATGTTTTAGCATGCATTTTGGCTTTAATAACCAGTTTATTAAAGTCAAGAGAACATTGACCAAAATTTCAAAAACAACAAAAATTTTATTTTGTTTTGTTTTAGTATCAGGGATTATGAATTTATACATAAAATGTATTTCCAATATTAAAAGGGTATTTTCTTTCAACGACTTAGAACAATTAGGTTTTTTACCCAATAAGATAAGGATCTTCTTATAGAGAAGGAGTTTTCTTAAACCGTAAATGGACCGACAATTTGAAATCACAACAAGACTTTAGATTTTATCAGACAAAACAATGCAGCTTACCTTAGCTAAGCCATAGTTGGGGTTCTAATATCTTCCCTTTATACAACTAGTCTCCGTACCCGATCTTTAAGATCAGTTAGGGTTCTTAGTGAGCAGAATACTAGGTGGCGACTCCCATTCAAATTTTCCACTAATAAAAGATAAGAATTTCTTATCTCTCTACATTTCCCAGATAGACCTATACATTTATCTAAGTGGTGGACGATCGTCGTGACACCGCACACGCGACACACTTGTCACTCAAGTTGCTCCCATAAATTATGTTAGGTTGTCAGATTCTACTCCTATTAATACCCTAGGCAAATGTTTCCCTTGAAGTAGCTGAGAGCAGCCTTTGACATAGGTTAGGTAAAGATGTTGTCTACTTGATTATTAGTGGATATGTGTTTAGTAATGAGAAGTCCAAATACAACTTTTTCATGCATAAAATTATAGTTCAACTCAACGTGTTTGTTGCGAGTATGAACACTGGATTAAACATTATATACATAGCATTGTGATTAGAATAAAAGTCAGCCATGTAAGCTCAGCTACTGTGTTGACCATGACTATATTTTGCTTTAGTGCTTGATTCATATATGGTATGTTGTTTCTTTGCACACTAGGAGATGAGGTTGCTTCCAAAGAATATGCAATATCCAGTGGTAGGAAAGCCTGCCCAATTTGTATATGAGAAAGCACAAAGATCAAGTGTGTTGTGTGAAGTAAAATATACACCAATGTCAATGGTGCCTTAAATATATCTTAAAATGTAATGAACTATTTTTAAAATGTAATTCCTGGAGGTTATTCCATAAGTATATCTTCTAAAATTAATCCATGTAGAAAAGCATATTTTTATGTCAAGTTGTGTATAGTTATAACCATGCAGAGAACGTCTTGGTGTAGTTAAATCTAGGAATGTATCTATATCTATTTGGCAAATATGGGGAGACAAGAAATTCTTGTCGTTTATTGATGGGAAATGGATTGGGAGTCGCCACCTAGTATTTTGGTCACTAGGAACCCTAATTGGTCTCAGAGATCGGGCACGAGGACTGGTTACGTAAAGGGAAGGTATTAGCACCCCAAATACGCCCTACCTAAGGTAAGCTGCATTGTTTTATTGTCTGATAAAATATAAGGTCTTTTCGTGTTTTCCTAATTGTTGGTATGGTTCAGGAAAAGTCCTCCTCGGTAAGGAGATCCTTATCTTAATGGGTAATTCTGACGTTAACAAAAGAATTTAATATTCGGAATACATCTTACGTATAAGATTGTAATCCCAAATACTAAAAGAAAACACAATAAATTTTTTGGAATTTTTGAAATATTGGCCTAGTTCTCATGGCTTGAATAAACCGGTTATTAAAGCCAAAATGCATGCTAATACATATATTTTTTTGAAATTTCCTTTATTGTGTGAAAATATGATGTTATAATATACATATACATATATATATATATATATATATATTGGAGACACTACGCCGTATGCATTAAAACAAAAACATTATATATATATTTTTGATATCTTAACGAAAACCTGGTATTTTAATACTGGATTTGTATCTTTACGGTATAAAAATATAAACCAATATTAAGCCATTTTGATAAAAATATGCAGGAAAATCAACAATATTTTTCAAGGATTTTTCAGAATATTTTTTAATATTTTTTTTGATATATATATATATATAAACAATATAATAAATAATATAAAATATTATGTGGGCTGGGCCGGCCCAACTAACTGGGCCGGACTCGGCCCGAAAAGGGGTTGGGCCGGGCTCAGCCCAAAAGGAATTGGGCCGATCTCGGCCCAACAAATCTCCTATCTTTGTCTGGGTCAGACCCGGCCCAGACCGTATGGATGGGCCAGAACCATTCTGGCCCACACAAAAATATTTCTGGGCCACAACCTGTCTGGCCCAGAGAAGAAAAAAAACACCAACTTTGGGCCAGCAGCAGCCTGGCCCAGCAACGTAAACTGAACGGGGGGGATTATTTTTCCCCTCCCCGCCTCCTGCGGTCTGAAGTAAAAAAACTAAAGATTAATCCATGTTTATATCCTTGTCTTCTAAGGGGTGTGTTCTTACGATATGAACAAATACACTAGCACGATTATTAGTGAATTAAGCAACTCGCTTCAATGCAAGGCACAAGAATGGATTTTATTTTCCAGTCTCTTGACTTCTCTGGGGAAGCTTGAAGATCACAAGTCATGATTCAAGCGAGCAAGAACTGCGAGGTACGTACGAGAATTCAAACCATATTTGCTAGGAAAAAAAAGAATTCAAACAACATTAATTAAGTAGACTTCACCACGAAGATATGTAGCTATCTCTTTTCTACAGTCAAGATAAGTTCCTTTAGCTTTTAAAAGTAAGCCTGGGGAGAGGCTTTACATGTGTTCTCACCCAAGTTGGCTTTACTGCTGTGGCTCACAGCATCTGCAAGCTAACGTTTGCACGATAAGGTAACATTTTAATATTATAATGATTAAAAAAAGAGAGAGAAAACATTATTATTTTTATTGAAATCATCATCTTTATATCATCATTATAAAAGCTACCACCAATATTACCACAACAAATCATGATCATTTGACTTTCATCATAATTTTTTACTTATTTATTTATCAGAAATTATAAAATTTATTAGATGAAAAATATTTTATGTTATATTGACAAAATATTTAATTACCCAAACCAAACTCCCTTTGAAAATATAAAAAAAGTTTCATAAGGTCCACAATTTGATGGTATCTTATATATTGGATCTTTCATAGTTTGTCCACCTTTTTTTTTAATTAGTGTTGTTGAAAAAAAGATACAACCATCATTAATTATTGAAACATCAAGTAGTGCCCAAAAAATACAAAAATTAAGACATTAAATAGAGAGCCTTATCATTTTGTTCAAATGCTATTGGTATGATATCACTAACAGAGAAATTAGAGTACATCCTTCAAAAGCTAGACTCCGCAACGTAAACTATGTCTTTGTTTTCGCAAAGCAATATCAACAAGTTTATTACACATACACCTCTTCCTTTAGAAAGGCCCGATCAAGAGTCGATTGATTATCCGTTTTAAAAACACAACCCGGGGGTCGTGTCGAGGTTATTCAGGAAGAGAACAAAGACACAAGTGTGCGAGATGAAGTCTTTAAAGTTAGTGAGTTGGTTGAACCATATCGAGTTGCTCATTCGATTGACTTAGAAGAAAATTCAAATTTTCGTGTTTTCGATGATAGTCTTGTTGATGTTGACGCTGAGGAGTTGAATGTTGTTCTTCATAAAGATGATGATGATGATATCCATATTGAAGATTGCGATAGAGTTGATGACTGTTGAATTGACTATGAAGATGAAGAAAATTCTGAGCAACTATTAGAATCAAGGAAAGTGAAAAGCATCTTTTTATAATGTAATATTATTGATGATATTCTGTA
The DNA here is from genome assembly GCA_030145905.1 of Populus davidiana. NCBI lineage: Eukaryota > Viridiplantae > Streptophyta > Magnoliopsida > Malpighiales > Salicaceae > Populus > Populus davidiana. The sequence goes on from CM057805.1 coordinate 4,754,607, forward strand.
ACATGAAATATTGATTTTATAATTGTTAACTGCTGTTATTGTTTTGTGCTGGTAGTTTGTAATTTAAGTGTTTGCAGGAGGGTAAATAGACAATACAAACATATTCTTTCATTCACGATCATCGTGTCTCTATAGACGAAAAACATCTGTCGCTATTTTACTGAGAGTTGTAAAATATTTATTGAAAATGCCACAATCACCGACGTCTATACCGACGAATACTGTATCCATCGGCATTTTATAGTGAGTTGAAAAATATTTACTGGAAATGCCATAATCACCGACATCTCTATAGACAGAAATATTATGTCGGTATTTTATCGAGAGTTGAACAATATTTACTAGAAATGCCATAATCATAGTCGTGTATACCGACAGATACATTATGTCGGCATTTATAGGCATTTGGCGACAGTTCATAATTACATACAGACTTACCGACGGATGGTGCGAATTCAAAGGGCAGGTATTAATGCACCTCTGACCACGTGCACTTGCCGACAAAATAACCAACGGATTGTGAAAATTATGGAGGGTAATTAAAAAAATTAGTGTGAAATTCAAAATTTACCGATGGATTTTTGAAAAGTCACGAACGAAATAATTTAAATTATATTATTTTAATATTATGTCGGTAAATTCGTGTGTAAAACTGCGCTATCAATCCCAGCGACCGCCCCTTTAGTTCATTTTTCCTCTACTTTGTTTGAGAGTTCTCTCGTTTTTGTTTTTTTCCTCTCATTTGCTGCTAAATTTTTGTTTTTTTCCTTGTAATCTCTAGTTCAATCTTCATCAAATTATAAGGTATGTATTTCCATTTAATATGCTTAATGATTTTTTTTTTCTTTGTTTTAGTTATTGTTATGTTTGTTGTGTTTTTTGTTTTGGTGTATTTTTATAATGTAGATAAAGTCTTGAAATAAACACATTATTCAGGTAAGCATTTTTCATTCTTAAAGTCTATAGTTTTTTTTTTTTTTTTAAATTGTTCAATATATTCTATTGTTTGTATTGCCATAATAATTGAATACTTTCTTGAATTTTAATTGTTGTTGTTGAATTTACCTTGTAATTAGTAATTGGATATATATATTAATAAATTTGATTATTTTATCTCAATTTTACTCTATTATTGCATGATATGTGTTTAATTATTTCCATTGATTTTAATTGTTATTTGTATAGATGTTAGGTTATATATAAGATTTTTAACTTTGCAAGAGATAATGAGTGTGTGATAGAACTTACATGTGTTCTGAACCACGTGGCAAATTATTCATCTTGTAATTAAAAGATTTGAGATTCGGTCAGCTGTGAGTTATTGGACAATAAATATTGTTGATGTTGCCTACAAGGTTGTTCCAAATTATATGACTGTATGATATTACATTATATAAAGAGAACATTCTTAACAAAGTTTAATTAGTAGTATATATATACTTACTGAATAAAAAACTTTCAGCTCATCACAGTTAAATAGAACATAATTGTGTGTTTGTTTGAACTCTAGTTTAGACAAATATTTTCCCCTTACGCTATTTTTAGGTGTAGGTCGTCCAAGATTTGAGAATATTGACAAGTTTCCACTGTAAGACACATCACCACCATCATCATGCCGTGGAACATGATTGATTCTTATTCTAAAATGAAGTTCGAAATAGTACGAGATAAATGTTGAGATATCCTCAACAATATAGGCCTCACATATCAAAGCCTCAAAATGCGCCTTGTTCTTAACTCTTTTCTTAAGATTGAACAAGTATTTGCATTGAATTAATAAAATATTTTCAATTAAAAAAAACAAAGAAAATATTTTTATATATGAATTACATTGAAACTATAATATCTAACCATTCAAATGCATACATGCATCTATACTAGATCGGTTCTCCAACTTTTGCCTCAAATGGTAAATGTATGGGGAGATGCTCCATTGAGTCAAAAAAATGATGGAGGGAATATCATCTCAAGTTTGTATAGTGTCTCGACGATATTTGTTTCAAGCCTCTCAATGTGATCAACATTCAACTTATTGAAGCATATATATCTAACGAAAGGACTGACCTCCGTGAGTGCATCCCATATATCTTCTGGTAACAAATCACGATAAGCTAATGGAATGCGTGTTTGCATAAACATGTGGCAGTTATGACTCTTCATTCCATACAATCTGTATTCCTCTATATTAATCAACCTTGATATGTTCGAGACATGTCCATCTGGAAAAGGCAGACTCTTAAGCCATTTATAGACTAGTAGTTGTGTATTTTTCTCTAATACGAAGCTTGCTCTTGGTTTTGCAACCCGTGACCCATCACAAACCAACTTCATATTTTTACGATTACAGAACAAAGCTATATCAAATCTAGCCTTGATGTTGTCTGTTGCTACCCAATTGTTGACCCTTGTTTTTGATATATTTTAAAAAAAATCCAAAAATAGAGAAAAACAAAGAAAATCCAAAAAATATGTTTTTTTAATATATTTTCGTCATTTTAGCATTTTCAATGTTGTCTAAAAAAGAATTTAATTTTTCAAAAGATTTTCAAACGCGTTCGACTTTTCACGCGTCGTTTTTAAAATCATTGATTTTCCTCATTGAGTCGACGTTGATATTGCTCGTTTTCAAAAAAATACAAAAAAATAAGAAAAATCAAAATTTACAAAAAGAAGGAAGTTGAGGGACCAAGTTGAAAAACCCAACAACATTTTACCTATAAATACTGGTCTTCAACTCACATTCAAGGGGGGTAATTTAGACAACATCTGAAAAAAATACAAAAAACCCTAACCTAAACCCTCTCATACACAGCCACCCCCGGTTTTCTTTTTTTTTCTCCACACCTTGAGCCGCCGCCGCCGCCCCCCTCTGTCTTTCGTCCTTGACTCTCAACCTCCCCCAAACAGCAGCAAACCGAACCAACCCCTTCCACCTCTGCCTCTCTACCGCAGCTCAAGCCCTCCCCCCATTCTCCTTTACTTTTTCTCCTTTTTTTGTTTCCACCGATCGCCTCCCACCTCAGCCACGACCTCTCCCTTTCCCCAAGACAGCAGCTCCATTTTCTTTTCCAGCAACACGCCGAACACTCCCCTCTTTCGGCCATTCCTTCTTCCCAGCTCTCACCGTCGAACACGGCGCCGCCGCCTCCAACAAGCCACACACTAGACAGAAGCCAGAGCAGTTCCCCCTCACTCTCCCATCTCGCCGGTTGCATCGCCATCTTCCCCGACCCCTCCTCTCCGTCCAGCCACCGACAGCAGCAGCGACCCCAGCAGCAACCCCAGCAACGCCGTCCACAGATCGACAACCACCACCATAGACCCGACCATAGCACCGCCACCGAATACTCCTCAACCGGACCTACAACCGCCACTGTTTCCAGTACCCAGGAACCTTCCAGCACTGTTCCGGGCCTTCCCCTGCAGTTACTGTAGATTTTTGGGTTTTTATTTTGTAATTTTTGAAATGTAATATTTTTATTTAGCATTGATTTTTGTTTTTATTTGTATTGTGGATGTAAAAGAAAAGAAAGGAAAAGAAAAGAAACAAAAAATAATAAAAAGAAAGTTGTGTGTGTGTTTGTATTTTTTTTATTTATGTTATTGAATTATAAAAAAAGACAAAAAGATTTAATTGTTAATTTAAATATGGTTAAATATCTCAAGAACAAATAAAATCAAGTTGTATTTTCCACGAAAATGTGAGAACAAGTTTCTACATATATTCTGGGATTTAATAACTGATTTATTCAAGCCTTAGAATTTAATTAATATTTTAAATTTTCAAATCACATCAAAACACGAAGCAGCTTACCTTAGGTAGGGTGTGTTAGGGGTGCTAATACCTTCCCTAACCACAACCAGTCCCTTACCCGTGATCTCTGACAAGGCCAGTACATCAGGTTTTCTAGTAGCCCTCAATGAATTACTAGGTGGCGACTCTCACGAATCAAATTCAGCAAAACATAACAAACGAGAAAAATCGCCAGTCGATGCCGCGCGCGCCTGGATTTTTTGGGGTGCGACATTGTCCTTTGTCTTCCCCTTTACATCCATGATGGTGTTGAAAATGTTCTCAAACACGTTCTTTTCTATGTCTATGACTTCAAGGTTATGGCGGAGGAGATTGGTCTTCCAATAAGGAAGCTCCCAAAAAATACTTTGCTTTACCTAATTGTGGGTCAAACCAAAACGAGAAAACATTTATGTGCTTTCTGATACCTGTGATTCGGTGGCAAGAAACAATGATGATAGTAAAAAAGAAGAAGCTTTACCTCCGTTTGTTAGCGTTAATGCCTTGTTATTTTCCATACAGTATGGACATGCTAGTTTTCCATGAATACTCCAACCAAAAACCATTCCATAAGATGGAAAATCTTTGATAGTCCACACTACAAAGTTGAAAAGCCGCCCTCATAAAAAAATTATATTTCCTCGATATATCATAAGTCAAAGCTCCGAAGGACCACAACTGCGTCAACTTATCAATAAATGGTAGAAGAAAAACATCTATATTTTGGCCCAGGCTACTCGAACCGGGTATGGAAGTAGATAAAAACATGAACTCCGGCCTCATACACATCCTTGGTGGCAAGTTATAAATTGTAAGTATGACCGACCAGCAAGAATAAGGGGCAGCAAATGACCTCAATGGGTTGAATCCGTCTGTACACAATCCAAGATGCACATTTCTTGATTCAGCTGAAAAGTAAGGATGCACACTGTTAAAGTGTCTCCATGCTTCGTCATCAGAAGGATGCACTATCACTTCATCAACCGTATCATGTGATTGGTGTCATGTCACGTGCTTAGCAATCCTTGGTGATGTGAATAACCTCTGCAGTCTAGGTGTGATTAGGAAGTATCTAAGTTTTTTATATGCCACGAGAGTCTTTTCCCTGCCAGTTCTAAGCTTGTAACGAGAATGCTCACATGTGATGCACTCGGTCAGCTCACCATTTTCAAGGTAGTATAACATGCATAAGTTAGGGCACATGTTAATTTTCTGGTATCCTAAACCGAAGGGTTTCATCATGGACTCTGTAGCATAGAACTTCTCTTTCAGTTTGTTCCCTTCAGGTGAAATGCTTCTCGCCCATTCGATAATTTTGTCATAACCGGCCTCAACAAACCCGTGATCTAACTTGATGGTGAACACCTGTGCTACGGCCAATAATTTACTATGGTTCGTGCAGTCATCCCAAAATGGTTCGTTAGAATCTTTCAACAAATCAAAAAACCTTATTGCATCTGCATTAGGTTCTTGTTCTACGATTGGACATTGATTGACATTACCTTGATTCATTCTCATTGCATCCATATTCCTCTAAGAATTATTGTCACACGTCACCCGTGCGGCGTCGACTGGTGATTTTTTCGTTCTTTGTTTGCGTTTGATTCGTTGGGAGTCGCCACCTAGTATTTCGTTAAGGGCTACTAGGAAACCCGAATGTACTGGTCTAGTATTCATGGGTAAGGGACTGGTTGTGATTAGGGAAGGTATTAGCACCCCTAACGCACCTTACCTGAGGTAAGCTGCTTCGTGGCTTTGACATGTTAAAGAAGTTTTAAAATTTTGTCTTTTCATCAGATATTAGAAATACAACTTACGTATAAGTTAATAATTCTTGACCGTGAGCAAATCAAAATATTAAATTCTTCTTTATTCTTTGCAATTTTATCATAAAATAAAAAAAAACATTCATAAAACAAATGCAAACACACACATACACTTTCACTATTTTGGTTTTTTTTTCTTTTACATCCACATTACAAATTATAAAAATTCAAAATATATACAAAAATTACATTAAACAATTTTAAAATTACAAAAAAAAAAACAAAGAGCCACTAAAATAGAAACAGGAACAGTGCGGCCACAGGAACAATGCTGGAAGGCTTCTGGGGTTGCCAGAATAGTGGCGGCACGTCTTTCCCACGCACCATCGCCATTAGCAGCGCATGGGTTCACGCATTGCCGCAAGAAAGAATTTGGAAACAATAGATCAATAACGACTTCTTCTCTGTCTTCCTCAATAAGTAATGAAGTTAATTTTATTTTTATAATGTATCCATCACTTTAATTTTATTGGTCTTTATACCTATCAAATATAAACATTCAAAGGATATAAGAAACATTAGATAAAACGAATCATTATTTATTCTCCTTTTTCTCAACATTATACAATATTGAAGTTGGTTCACTAGGCTGTGAGTTATCAATATTTGTTCTTTTTTTCTCAAAAAAAGAATCAGTTCTTCTTATTTTGTTCATGGTTCAACCTAAAATCAAAACATATATCATGAGAAAAAATTGATAATTTTGGTGGCCCTGCTAAAAACAAAACATAAGAAAAATCCAAGTATAATTAAGACAAACCAATAAAATATATCTAATTAATTATATATATAAAAAAAACATCGCTATAAAAAAAATTCAAAAACACATTTGATAAAACTAGTAGATCCGAGCAAAAAAACAAAAAGAAGCAAAAATAATAGAATTATAAAAAAAACCTCATCAAATTCTTAACAAATATATATAAAAAAAAAAAAAACAAATTTTAAATTTGAGGGTTAGTGATGCTCAATTATCTTGATTTGTTTGATGAAAGAAAAATTAATTAATGGAGCTATGCTTCAATCTTTCTATTTGTGATTTATGTTCTTATTTCTATATTTTACCTTATATATTAGGGCTGCATAGAGAGAAAACGGTAAAATTCATTCAGCTAAAAAGTTATTTATAACTTTATACTTTTTCTTTCCACGTAGATAGTTTTAAAGTTAAAAGATAACAAATATATTTACTATTAAAAAGGCCCACTTATTTAAATATTACATCTTCTCGCACTTAATCACTAAGCAATAAAAAGCTAACGTACATAATTAGTCATCATATTTTTTCTTTAAAAGGGCCGGGTCCTTGCTTGCTTCCCCTTAATTCCACCCCTGGATTCAGGATTCAACATTAAAGGGCTAAAATGAAGATTTAATATTCTTACAGGGATTATTATGTACAAATATACTTGTCTAGATCCGCCCTTGTCAAGCTAGAATCTATATAGCATATAGAATTAAGTCCCTTAATTATAGCCATTGTCTTGTGCATGTGGGTAGACAAGGCAAGAGACTTCAAAAAGTCATTAATTGAACTATGAGATAGCTATAGAGCAAGACTTGATTAGTGGTGGTCATCAAGTGATTATCGGTATCAATACTCATTGCAGTCACTTTCATTACCCATACTAATTTATTTAGGAGAACTAGCTACATATCTAATAAAAATGGGCAACGGTATTACAAAAGAAATAAAACAAAAAAAAAAACAGAAAAAAAACAGATTGTACCCAAACAAGGAACAATAAGTATTTTTTTTATATAAAAAAACTTGTAATAATGTGTTTTAAGTGATTTGTTGATTAAGTTTCATCTTGGCATCTCAAAGTCATCAAATGCTTTATTAAAAACATTTTATAATTATTTGCAGTTTTTCAAGCATATAATGTTCAAGTTTATCATAGAGGAATGTGTTCTAGTTTATCTACTAAAAGAGTTCCATCTTTGTTAGAAAAAACCACAAACTAATTCAGAATACCTAAATAAACCTGATGTGTCGGAATAGCGCACAAAACACTAGTTAGGTTGTTCTAAATTTAATTTTTATTATTTTGAATTATAAATCCTCATTATATCGTAATTATATCAATAAATTCTCAGCGAAATTGATTCATATACAACACATGTCCTAGTATTTGATCAAAGCTAGATAGATCACCCAAGTAGCTAATATTTTTTTTTCTATATTTGTTCTCCATATAAAACACATTAAATATATATTAAAAACTCCTAACAAATTAGGCTGAACCCCTCTCTCTTTATATGGGTTTAATGATCCCACCTGGATCAAACTAAACAAAAATATATAGGTTATCTTGCAGAATTCGAGGGAAACAAGCTAAACATTTTCTAGCTTGCATTTTTCTATAAATGTCATGTCTTAAATTTTGATGTTAATGTCACTAAACTTGTTATTGAATCGGAGGTTCAACTTGAGATTACTACTAGTTAATTTGCCTACTTGTTGCTGCCTTTTTGAAATTATTTTATTGAATTCTATGGTAATTAAAACAAATATTCCAATAAAATCAAATGCTTTAAGTTCTTTGAAGAAAACATCTATTTCTCTGGTGACAATTTCTCTATGAGAAAAAATGTCATTTTTATTAGTATCGCTCTTTTATAAATCACACTACAAGATTTCACAGTTTTACCGACGGAAATATTCCGTCGGTGTGTGACAGAACGTTCGTCGGTAAATACCTTTTGTCGGTGATTCCACATTCCGTCGCTATATCCGTCGGTAATAAAAAAAACACATTTACCGACGGCCTGTGCGCGCCAAAAAAAAAAAAGTTTCCCGCTTGGAATATACCGACGGAATACATTCCGTCGGTGTTATGTAAATACCGACGGACTAACTCCGTCGGCAAAAGTGTCGGTGATATTTCATACCGACTGAATAAATCCGTCTGTAAATTCGTCGGTATTTTGATACCGACGGATTATTTCCGTCGGTGAGTATGTCGGTGATGGGATGGCATACCTCAGACACTGTCCAATGCCGACGGATTTATTCCGTCGGTAAATCCCTGTGTAATTTTTTTTTTTTTATTATTTAGAAAAAATAATATAAATTAATAGTAATACAAACCAATTATGCAAATAAAATTTATATTAAGCAACAAAAACTCAAAGTTAAATAATATTCATTACAAAATGAATGTGTTTTAAAAAAAAACAATTAATATAAAGGTGGAGGAGGAGGAGGAGGAGGAGGGTGGGGGTTAGGCGGCCAAAAAGGATTAGGCGCACATGTTCCGCCTTGTGTCATGTTCATGACCATTTGACGAAGCTCTTCATAGGCCGCTCTTTGTTGTTCAGACTCTGCTCTGCGTTGTTCGTCCGCCAATCTGTGTTGTTCGTTCGCCAATCTTTGCTCTTCTTTGAGTTGTGTGTACGCTTCTGATAGGTGGTCGCACCTTTGCTGCAAGGCCACAAACTCCTTAGATTGGGAGCTCGATACAGATTGGGAGCTCCCACCGGTTGAAGCAGTACCGGTCGACCGCAACTTGGCAGCGGTAGTGTTGGAGAGCCCGTAAACCCGATTTTTATCGGGTCCACCTGACGATCCAGCCTCCATCCACAAATCCGGATCGAATTCCGGATGGGTCGAAGGATCATCCCCGTATCTCTCCCTCAACCGATTATTATAGGTCTCCTGAAAAAAAAAATCATATTCAATTCAATAAACATAATAATAACTTACAAAATAAAATGGTTAAACAAACACACCACAAACTGTTGAGCACGGTTGTCAACGAACTGTTGCGTCCCCTTTTGGCGGTCATGACTCCGCACGTGCGTCTCCACAAACAGCTCCATAGGGCTCGGCTCACGTCCAAGAGACGTAGCCTATATATAATGAAAAAAATGTATTAACAACAAATTAATTGAATGATATATTTCATTTAAATTAATCTTACCATCCGTTTCGCATGTGCAGCAAACGGAACGGAGCCGCCGGTGTGCGTTGTAACCGAGCCATGAATTTGCCGATTCCGGTTGCCGGCACCGGACTGTGAGCGTCGAGTGAACCGCTCAGACGTCCCGTGCTGAAGATAGTGCGGCCATATATCTTCCGAGATGTATATTGGTTTGAAATCCCTCCAAACCGCAACATCGTTCCAGCCTTGTAACCCCTTATCCCTCGCTGTTTTTTTTGCTTCTTTCTGGGCGTCATACCAAAAATCACGCAACCTAATTCACGCACGAAAAAATTACATTTCAAAACATAAATAATTATGTAAAAAAAAGTCGTATTGTTTTCGATGTTACCTAATTGCCGCGTGATTTTCCCACACCCTCCTCACAACACTGTCATGTTCATCGTCCCAGCAGAATCGATGCTGTATATAAAAAAATAATTTTTTAAAATGTTAATAATTTATTTACAATTATAACATGAATTTATAATTAGAAATAAGCTGAAAATTATATATTAACACGAACCTCAAATCTACGAAACCATGCATTGATTTGAGGCATCCATTCAGGATGTCTGGATATCTGACTCCATTGAAACAATGGAATCTCCATCGACGCTTTAAACGCCGATGATATTAATCGGGCGGCCTCAATGTTTGTGAACCTGAAAAGAAATGAAATTAATTTGTGATTACTTCATAAATTATGTTTTAAATTTGTTTTTTTTATATAAAAAAAACTGAAACCTTAACAAACTTACATTGAAAGATCGTCCTTCCACTGTGCCTCGAACTGGCGGGTAAATTGATTCCGCTTCGAAGGCATGCCGCGTCTGCGATGTGAAACATCGCTGGAAGAGGCAGCATCGGTTGACGGCGCAGGTGGTGTAGGTGCCTCTTCTTGAGAGGCACCTAAGGAAACATCATCATCGCTGCTAGACGAACTTGATTCGACTGGACGACCAGCTCTGGTTTTCATTTTGCGCATCTAAACAATTTTATATTAATAATTGTAAAATAAAATTCAAAAGTTAAAAAAAAATCGGCAGCACCTCCCCTATACTGGATACTACCCAAATCCACAAACCTGCAAATATTAACAATAGCCACAACCAATCGAACCAATCTATACTAATTATTCCAACATATTCAACTATTAATCCTAAGATAAATTCAACGTTAACAATTACAATTCACAAATTAATCAATAATTATATTCAAAACAATAAAAAATATAACAAAAAATAAATTCAATAAATTCAACAAATTATACTTCAACAAATTAACAATTACAATTCAACAAATTCAAAAAATTCAAAAAAATTCAAAAATTCAACTTTAACTAATTCTAAGTTAAATTAACTAATAACAATTCTAACAACACAACAACAAAAAATATTCAATAAATCCAACAATTAAATTCAATTATTCAACAATTAAATTAACAAATATTCAACAAATTCAAACAATATTCAAAAAATTCAACTTTAACTAATTCTAAGTTAAATTACCTAATAACAATTCTAACAACACAACAACAAAAAATATTCAATAAATCCAACAATTAAATTCAATTATTCAACAATTAAATTAACAAATATTCAACAAATTCAAAAAATATTCAAAAAAAAAAGGAACGAAATATACATACCTTAATAATGTGTCAAATTCAAAACTTTATCTACATTGCAACAAAAAACACCAACACAACAAAAATAAAAACAACTAAAAATAAAATAAAATAAAATAAATTAGAAAAAAAACACATACCTTTTAATATAATGATGATTTACAACACCAAATCTTGCTAGAGATTAAAGGTGAAAGTGTTTAAGGATTGAGGGGGAAAAAATGAAAAATCTAGGCTGAAAAACGCAGGAGAAGAGAAGAAGCGGCGGGGAGAAGAAGAAAAAATGAGGCGAAGCGGCGGGGGTGGAACTTAGAGGTCAATTTTACCGACGGAATCCCCGACGGAATTAACATCCGTCGGTAACAGGTTACAAATCCGTCGGTAAAAGGTCAAAATTCTGTCGGTATTTTTCGAATTTCGCCCCGAATTTTTAAAAGCCCTCCAAAATTTTCGCAGTCCGTCGGTGATTCCGTCGGTAAGCTGACAAGTTCAGGGGCGCATTAATTAACGCACTTTGGGAAACGCGCGGTCCGTCGGTAATTCTGTCGGTAAAATGGGTAACCGACAAATTACCGACAGACCTATGCCGTCGGTAATACCGTCGATGGTGGTGTTATGTTTTCGAGCTTACTGTGAGATGCCGACGGATGTTATTCCGTCGGCGTTGACGTCGGTGATTGTGGCATTTTGTTGTAAATATTTTCGAACTCTCTGTGAGATACCGACGGATGGTGATCCGTCGGCATGGCCGTCGGTGATTGTGGCATTTTGTTGTAAATATTTTCGAACTCTCTGTGAGATACCGACGGACGGTGAGTCCGTCGGTATAGACGTCGGTAAGTTTGCATTATGCAGGAAAGTTTGTCTTTGTATTGCCTGTTTACCTTCCTGCAGAAACTTAACTAATAAACTGCCCATCACATAAACACAATAACCACATTGCTTAAACAGTAAATATTTTGTTTTACAAAATACATCATCAATAATCTAAATTACATGAGAAAAATGTTTTTACATAGGGCTTCATGTTCATAATTAGTCGGAATTTTCTTCTTCTTCCTCGTCAATTGAATTGTCATCATCTTCATCGCAATCTTCAATATGGATATCATCTTCTTCATCGACATTTGGTTGTCCGCTAGAGCTGAGAACAACATTCAACTCCTCTCCGTCAATATCAACAAGACTATCATCGAGAACTCGAAAATTTGAATTTTCTTCCAATTCAATCGAAGGAGCAACTCGATATGGTTCAACCAACTCACGAACTTGAAAGACTTCATCTCGCACACTTGTGTCTTCGTTCTCATCCTGAACAACCTCGACACGACCCCGTGGTTTCGTTTTTAAAACGGACAACCAATCAACTCTTGAACGATCCTTTCTAAATGAAGGGGTGTATGTGTAATAAACTTGTTGACATTGCTTTGCGAAAACAAAGACATCGTTTATGTTGCGGAGTCTAGCTTTTGAGTTGATTTCGACCAGACCATGGTGCGGATCAACTCTGATTCCTCTGTCCGTCGTGTCATACCAATAGCATTTGAATAAAAACACTTTATTCTGCTCGCTATGATATTGCAGTTCGACGACCTCTTCTAATCTACCATAGTAGTCAACTTCTAACTGGCTACTTGTGGATCCCTTAACACAAACACCGCAGTTGTATGTCTTTCTTCCTTGCCCGTATTCTTCAGTATGGAAAACATATCCATTGACAAAATACCCGTTGTAGCACTTAACTTTTCTTTCAGGGCCGAGGCTTAGTGAAGACAATGACTTGGGCGCACTCCTTCCCATTTGATAAACCTTGTAAATATATGTAATTAAATGTACATCAATACACGGTAAATGAACGAGAATCTCGTAATGACATGCATACGTTAGAATGAGTTTGTGATAGTGCTTACATGTGTTCTGAACCATGTGGCAAATTGTTCATCTTGTAATTGAAAGATCTGGGATTCGGTCAGCTGCGAGTTATTGGAGAGCAAATATTGTCGATGTTGCCTGCAAGTGATAATGAGTGTATGATATTACAATATATAATTAACAGTATATTACTGACAAAGTTTAATTACTATTACACATATATAGACTTACTGAATAAATGGTCTCAGCTCATCACAGTTAAATAGAACATAGTTGTGTGCATTTTTAGGTGTGGGTCGTCCAGTATTGGAGAATATTGACAAGTTCCCACTGGAAGGCACTTCACCGCCATCGTCATGCCGTCGAACGCGATTGATTCTTGTTCTCAGATGAGGTTCGAAATAGTACGAGATAAATGTTGATATCTCTTCAACAATATAGGCCTCAGATATCGAAGCCTCAACATGCGCCTTGTTCTTAACCCTTTTTTTTAGATTAAACAAGTACCTGCATTGAAGTACAATTCAAGTATTTTCAAATAAGAAAAACATAGAAAATACTTTAAGATATGAATTCCATTGCAACTGTAATATCTCACCGTTCGAATGGGTACATCCATCTATACTGGACCGGTCCTCCAGCTTTTGCCTCGAACGGTAGATGTATAGGGAGATGCTCCATTGAGTCAAAAAATGAAGGAGGGAATATCATCTCAAGTTTGCATAGTGTCTCGATGATATTCGTTTGAAGCATCTCAATGTGCTCAACATTCATCTTGCTGGAGCATATATCTCTGAAGAAATGACTGATCTCCGTTAGTGCATCCCATATTCCATTTGGCAACAAATCACGAAAAGCTAATGGGATGAGTGTTTGCATAAACACGTGGCAGTCATGGCTCTTCATTCCATACAATCTGCAGTCCTCTATGTTAACAAGCCTTGATATGTTCGATGCATGTCCATCCGGGAAACGCAGACTCTTAAGCCATTTGTAGACTAGCAGTTGTGCGTTTTTCTCTAACACGAAGCTTGCCCTTGGTTTTGCAACCCGTGACTCGTCATAAACCAACTCCATATTTTTACGGTTACAGTATAAAGCTATATCCAATCTAGCCTTCATGTTGTCCTTTGTCTTCCCCTTCACATCCATGACGGTGTTGAAAATATTCTCAAACACGTTCTTTTCGATGTGCATGACGTCAAGGTTATGGCGGAGAAGATTAGTCTTCCAATACGGAAGCTCCCAAAAGATACTTCGCTTTACCCAATTATGGGTCAAACCAAAACCAGGAAACTTTTGCTTACCTGATTGAAGGCCAAACACAATGTCACCGTACTCTGATACAACATGATGCAATTCTTCACCAGAAAGACGCGGGGATGCAACATCTTTTTCAACTCTACCAACAAAGAAATCTTTTCTGTTCTTTTTGAACCTGTGATTAAGTGGCAAGAAGCGACGGTGACAGTCAAAAAAAGAAGTTTTACCTCCGTTTGCTAGCGTGAATGCCTTGTTGTTTTCCATGCAGTATGGACATGCGAGTTTCCCATGCGTGCTCCAACCAGAAAGCATTCCATAAGCTGGAAAATCACTGATAGTCCACATCAAAGCCGCCCTCATAAGGAAATTTTGTTTCCTAGATATATCATAAGCCAGAGATCCGGAGGACCACAACTGCGCCAGCTCATCTATCAACGGTCGAAGACAAACATCTATATTCCGCCCCGGGCTGCTTGGACCGGGTATGACAGTAGATAGAAACATGAACTCCGGCCTCATACACATTCCCGGTGGCAAGTTATAAACTGTGAGAATGACCGGCCAACAAGAATAGGGAGCAGCAAATGACCCAAATGGGTTGAACCCGTCTGTACACAACCCAAGTCGAACATTCCTTGATTCAGCAGAAAAGTCAGGATGAACACTGTTAAAGCGTTTCCACGCTTCGCCATCAGAAGGATGCACCATCACACCATCAACGACATCGTGTGTTTGGTGCCATGTCATGTGCTCAGCAGTCCTTGGTGACATAAATAACCTCTGCAGTCTAGGTGTGATCGGGAAATATCTAAGTTTTTTATATGCCACTAGAGTCTTCCCCCTGCCAGTTCTGGGTTTGTAACGGGAATGCCCGCATGTCATGCACTTGGTCATCACAGCATTTTCAAGGTAGTATAACATGCAGAAGTTAGGGCACATGTCAATTTTCTGGTATCCTAAACCGAGGGGTTTCATCATGGACTTCGCAACATAGAAGTTCTCTTTGAGCCTGTTCCCTTCTGGTAAAATGCTTCTTGCCCAATCAATAATTTTGTCATACCCGGCCTCACTCAACCCGTGATCTGACTTGATGGTGAACACCTGTGCCACAGCCGATAATTTACTGTGGTTTGTGCAGCCATCCCATAATGGTTCGTTAGAATCTTTCAACAAATCAAAAAACCTAGCTGCCTCTACATTAGGTTCTTCTTCTACGATTGGACATTGATTGACATTATCTTGATTCATTCTCATTGCATCCATAACCATGTTTCTGTAAGGATTAGTGTTGTCATTTTCCGCTTCATGCACGTTGCTAGCACTAGAAGTTGACCCAACCACCGTTTCTCCCATTCTCCTATTACTAACAAATACCTCTCCATGTGCATACCAACACTCGTAATCCTCCACAAACCCTTTGTGTAGAAGATGCATCATTACAACATCTGGATGCAGATACTTTTTATTTTGACACTTCCTGCATGGACACCTAATACCGCCTCCAGTAAAATTTCTGGGAATAGATGTTGCGAAATTAATAAAACCCTGAACCCCGTTACAATAATCCATCCTCCGCAATCCTTGGGGTGAATCTAGATACATCCATGAACGATCATCCATGACTTCTATCGAACCTCTATAAAAAGGACCCATTAATTAAGCAAGCTCTTAATTATTTCAAAACACAACATGTAATTCGGTAATTCTACAAATTAAATTTTAACAATTTTCAAACAAATACAATCTTACAAAATCTAAAACAAACCATAACAAGTATAAAATTATACATTCATATACTACAAGTTTGTTTGAGAAATAACAATAAAACATGTACATCTACTAAAAAATAATAATACATATACTAAAAAAACAATAAAATTAACATTTAAATGTTAAAATTTTAAAAGATAGAATTACTTACAAAAAATGATAAAATCCGTCGGTAAATCAGAACACGGATGCTGTGACCACAAAACAAATACAACTTGTTGTGCTGAGATGAGAAAAATTCTTGTTTTGGGGTGAGGGGGGGCTGGTTATTTTGCAGATGGGGAGGGTTAGGATTAGGAAGAAGAGGAGAAATGGGGGAGAGAGTGTCGGCAGAGGAGCCATATATTAACTTTTGCTGATGGAATTACCGACGGACATAATACCGTCGGTGACTCCGTCGGCAAAACCGTCGGTAATTCTGACGGGCAATCGACACGTCACCGCACGGACCTGCTGTTCAAATCCATCGGTGATTCCGTCGGTATTTTTAACGGTGCACCCGTCACGTCACTGGTACAGATCTGGCATTTCAAATCCGTCGGTGATTCCGTCGGTATGTTTTGACGGTGAATAGGTCCCATCACGCGTACGGGCCCCAGTTTTTAATTCCGTCGGTGATTCCGTCGGAAATATCACCCGCCAAAACCTCCGCGCTACTGCCCGCCCTTTTTTCATTAATTCTGAATTTTCGGTCGGTAATTACCGACGGACTATTTCCGTCGGTAATTACCGACCGAATTACCGACGAATAATGTCCGTCGGTGATTTCGGCCTAAAAATACCGACAGAAAAAATTCCGTCGGTATGCCCGTTGGTATTTAGCGATTTTCTGGTAGTGTCAAAACATAAGTTAATTAAAATAAATATTAATAAAAAATTCAATGATTTAAATGAATAAGAAAAAAAACATATTCCTTTAATAAAAAATATCATTCCTTATTCATTCATTTATTTTTATGAAAAAAATACATTTTCTTTTATTATAAGCATGAATTTTTGAAATAAAAAAATCATTATTTGGATAGTTTCAACTTTGAAATAGTTGATCACCCCTTAAATAGAAGATTTGATCTTCAGAAAACATTTATTTAAATTCTAAAACAATCCTAAATTCTCTGTTTTTATTTTTTTTAGATCGTTTTGATGTGAAGATATCAAAAATAAATTTTAATTTTATTATTATTATTTTGATATATTTTCAAATAATAAAAAATATTTTAAAAATTAACCTCTATCACTGTTTTAAACACCCTTAATTAATGAGCTTAATTAAATACTGGTATGAATCAATTTTATTTGATAGCGTGAAATTTGATTATATACATGAACAAAATCTAGCTAATTATTTAGGCTATTTAATGTTATACCAAGTGAGAAATAAAGAGAAAAGGATGATTTAAAGTGAGAGGGGGTAGAGAAGGAGAAAATGTGTTATAGTGAAAAAGTTTTGAAAAATTGTGATATTCAAAACCGAACTGTGTATACCTTCCATTCATTCTTGGTTTGTTTCAAGCAGACTGGAAAAGGATAAATTTACTGCAAAGTGCTTCAAACAAGGGAAAAGATTTTGACGTGGGAATTTTATAATCTTCAAACATTGAGATGGCTACAAATCCCGTTTATTATAAAGAAAGAGAGAGAGAGAAAGCTACAGATATTTGGGCAAAGCTGGATTCTAAGGTGAAACAGATGTCCTTTAAACGGAACGGTTCCGAGTGCTGCATCTACAGGGTGCCCAAACCGCTTCGAAACGTAAATTGGAAAGCCTACGCTCCACTACTGATTTCAATAGGTCCTCTTGACCGCCAAAATATAAGACTAGAGGCCATGGAAAAGGAGAAACTGAAATATTTCAAAAAGCTTACTGAACGGGTTGGGATGGATAAGAAGAAAAATATTTCGAGCAGCATTGAGAACCAAGAAGAGCGTCTCCGAAACTGTTATTCAGGGAAATTCAAATCAATCAAGAGCCGTGATTTCGTAGAGATGATCCTGCTGGATGCTGTCTTCATCATTCAGTTTTTGTTGGAGTCAAAGGATCATGATATTAACGATCCTAAGAATTTTGAACCCAGGATGACATTTGACATCCGACAAGACTTGATGCTACTTGAAAACCAACTGCCATTCTTCATTATTCAGGAAATATATGACCAGGTCGATCCCCCTAGCCAGGATGCTACAGCCATTCCTTTTCTTGATCTTGCAAAGTATCATTTTCGAAAGTACAAGTTTTCACGGTGGCCAGAAACCAGCCCGAGTGTAAAGGGAAGCAGGCATTTCACTGATTTACTAAGGAATTTGATGTTGAATGGAGCCATTCCGCGAAGTTATAAGATTTATCCTATGAAGCTGAAATATAGTGCGGTCATGCTTCGCGAGGCTGGGGTGAAGTTTCAGGTCACCGAAGACAAATGCCCGGTCAACATAGAATTTGAGGAAGGAGTGTTGAAAATACCAGAGTTGGAAGTTGATCACAGCTTCGAACGTCTTGTACGAAATATCATGGCCTTGGAGCAGTGCTGCTACCCGTCTCAAGCTTACGTATGCAGTTACACTTGTTTCGGTGATATCTCTCAAGTGATAAATGCCCACTATGAGAGCCGCTTTAACCGTACGAAAGCAACCTTGAAACTTGTATACTTCCCCAATATTTGGAGAGGTACGGCAACTGTTGCAGCAGCTATCCTGCTGATCCTCACTTTGATACAGACTATAGCTTCCGTAAAATCGGCATTCTAGGATTTTATCTTGTTTAGCTTTATTATTCCTACGTAATGAGGAATTGGGTTTGTGTACTTCTGAACTAATAATATTTTAATGGAGTTTGCACTTCATAAGTTGTCGGAACATCAAAACATAATTCAGATTAACTATTAGAAATAAAATAAATTTGTAGTGTGATTTTGAAAATCAGGTCGAATCAAAAGGAAATTTCATTTAATCTTCCTATAATATATTGAAATCCAAAAGAATGAGGGATTTGAATATAAAAAATTAAAAAAACAATAATTCTGAAAATAATAACTTGATATGTAATTAGCTCAATTCAAGATTCTACGTATTCATTCATTTAAATTTGTTGATCATCGAAGTAAAATAAAAATTATTTTATATAAAACAAATAAATTTGATATTCCTTGAAACTAAAAGAAATCAATGAGATTATAAATAAATTAATTAGACAAAACTCTTTAATCAATTTTTATGTATCAAAATGTATGAACCAACGAATTCAATATCAAGGATTTATAAAAAAGAAACATACTCCGGCCCTAACTAGAAATAAACCTCCAGGCCAGAAAAAATATAGACAACCAAGCAGAAAATGAGCTTGGGTTGATTAGAGTTGAAAATAATTAGAAGGCTTAACCTAATAGGTTAGCCAACCCTTTCTATATATATGAGTAGGGCAATATACAATAGTAAAGGTGGAGATTACCACATAAGAATATGACTACAATATTTCCTATATAATTACATGCTATAATACGCCCCCTCAAGCTGAGGGTGGAGGATCAACCCGAAGCTTGAATCTAAAAGCAGTAAATGAAGCAGCAGGAAGTGGCTTAGTGAAAACATCGACAAGTTGATCCTGAGAGGAAATAAAACGAATCTGAATCTCCTTCTTCGCAACTCTATCTCGGACAAAATGATAATCAATCTCAATATGTTTTGTGCGAGCATGAAATATAGGGTTTGCGGACAAATACGTGGCACCAATGTTGTCACACTAGATAATAGGGGCAGAAGGAGTCGGAATCTGAAGATCCGTTAACAAGTACTGAAGCCAGATAACTTCAGCCGTGCCATCGGCTAAGGCTTTGTACTCAGCTTCCGTCGAAGAACGAGCAACAATGCGTTGCTTACTCGATTTCCACAAAATTGGCGTCTGACCAAAGAACACAAGATAACCACCTGTAGACTTTCTATCCTCAATACTACCTACCCAATCTGCATCCTGTAAAACCGTGTAAAGCAAAGGAAGAGCTGCGAGTAATATGTAAACCATGTGATGTCGTACCACGGAGATAACGCAAGATCCGTTTCATGGCAGCCCAATGGGATTCTATAGGAGCATGCATAAATTGACAGACCCGGTTAACAGCAAAGCAAATATCCGGGCGTGTGAAAGTGAGATATTGGAGAGCAACAACAAGTTGTCGAAAACGAGTAGCATCAGAAAACAATGGATCCGACATAATGGTGGCTTTGGATGCCGAAATAGGAGTATCAACTGGTTTACAGGATAACATACTAGCTCATGTGAGGATATCAAGTGTATATTTATGTTGACAAAGCATAAGTCCCAGACCAGTACACTGCACTTCAATACCCAAGAAATAATGAACATCACCCAAATCCCGAAGTTTAAATTCTAAGCTCAGTAGCTGAATGAGTCGTTGTAGCAGAGTTCCATTATTACCCGTAAGCAGAATATCATCAACATAAACCAAAAGATAACAAATATCACTACCAACCGAGAAGATAAACAATGAGGTATCCACTTTAGAAGCACGGAAACCAATGGATAATAGAAAGTCATTCAGACGAGTGTACCAAGCCCGCGGAGCCTGTTTTAACCCATAAAGAGATTTATGCAATCAACATACATGACCTGGGAGTGCGGAATCAACAAAACCTGGAGGTTGTTTCATGTAAACCTCTTCATCAAGGACTCCATTTAGAAATGCATTATGAATGTCAAGCTGATGAATTTTCCAACCACTCGAAACTGCAATGGAGAACACTAAGTGTATTGTTGCCTGTTTGATAACAGGACTAAAAGTTTCTGAGTAATCAATACCTTCTTGCTGAGTGAAGCCCCTAGCAACCAGGCGCGCCTTATACCTCTCAATGCTACCATCAGATCTGCGTTTAATTTTGTAGACCCATCGACTACCAACAACATTCATGGACGAATGAAACGGCACTAAAGTCCATGTTCTGTTTGCGCGTAAGGCCTGAATTTCCTCTCGCATAGCATTATGCCACGCCTCATATCTGTTAGCATCAGGAAAAATAAGTGGCTCATGTGAGGGAGGACAAGTTACCCGACTGAAGGAAGCAGCAGAGGTGGCTGCCGTGGTGGTGATCTGTCTTGGGCTGTCTTGGACGAAGAACCATGGGGTGTTTAGGAGCAGCACCTGTACCTGGAATATGCTGAAAAGGATAAGAGGAGAGATCAACACAAAGTTGCAGACCAGGAGGTGAAGCCGGGGAGGTACTGGGTTGTGCAGCTACCGAATCCTGCAAGTCAGAACCTGTTCCTGCACAATAATCATTGGAAAGACAAGCACGTGGTGATAGTATGGCTGTGTGGGGTGGTAAGGCAGGGTCGGCTGAATCAACGGGCAGGGGAGCAAGCTGGGGGGTTGCGGCAAGGGGCAAAGGTGGGTTGTGTGTTTTGCAGAGTTGGGAAGGAAAAGGCTGAAAACAGGAAGGGGGTTGCAGTGATGGAAGATAGGTAGGTGGAATGGGGGGAACCGGGGGTGTTGTTACTTGTTCAGACTTTTTAAAAGGAAAGACACATTCATGAAAACGAACATGACGGGAGACATAGACATGACCAGACTCTAAATCAAGACACCGATAACCAAGATGAGACGAGCTATAGCCTAAAAACACACAAGGAGAAGACCGAAAATCTAATTTATGAGCATGATATGGACATAAAAATGGAAAACAAAGACACCCAAAAGTGCATAGAAAGTTATAATCAAGAGTGCGATGAAACAGACACGCAAAAGGAGATCTATTTTGAAGAACATGAGTAGTCATGCGATTAATAAGATAGACCGATGATTCCATAGCATAGTTCCAAAAACACAATGGGGCATTACACTGGCCTAAAAGGGTTAGGCCAGTTTCGACAATATGTCTATGACGACGTTCAACGGTGCCATTTTGTTCATGAGTATGAGGACAAATTAATCGATGATGAATACCAATTGTTTGAAAAAATTTATTTAATTTACGATATTCACCACCCCAATCAATTTGAACAGATTTAATTTTAAGAGAAAATTGACGCTCAACAAGTGTCTGAAAACGTTGAAACGTGGAAAATACATCAGATTTCGTAACAAGCGGATAATACCAGATATATTTAGTGTGCGCATCAACAAAGATAACAAAATAACGAAAACCATCAGAAGAAAACATTGGAGCAGGGCCCCAAACATCACTAAAAATTAATTCAAGTGGGGTAGAAGTTTTGTGACCCGTCGGTCGTAATGACAAACGGGATGACTTGCCTAATGGACATGCTTGACATTGAGTAAAAGATCGTTTAGACGTACAAATAATTTTATTATCAGAAACTAACAAATTTAGAATGTGAGGAGTTGGATGACCTAAACGACGATGCCACAAGTCGACAGTCGCGGAAATGCAAGGAGACCAAAAAGCTTGAGGAACTGACGTAGCCGAGGACTGGGAGAGAACATAAAGACCATCATGACTCCGACCGGAAAGAAGAACTTCCTTGGTGACGAGATCCTTCACATAAAACACAGAATCGTGAAATTCAAAATAAACATGATTATCACGACAGAATTTCTGAACAGATAACAACGGTTTGGTAATGTGAGGCACACGAAGAACATTAGTTAATGTAAACAAGCGTTTGGGGGAATATAAAGTAGTATGTCCAACATGGGATATGTCAAGGGCCTTACCATCACCAACATACAAGAAACCATTACCAAGATAAGGAGCAGAATCAGTTAGAGTTGCAAGGTCAGGCGTCACATGTTGATTCGTGTCGTTGTCGGGAAACCAAGTCGTTGCAGCAGAATCATTCGCAACAACAAGGTGAGAAGAGGGCTGTTGTGTGCTGCTGCGAAACTGATAGCATTGAAGAACTGAATGGCCAAGAGTGGAACATAATTGGCAGCGGACATGTCCAGACCACTGCCCCTGATTTGGCCGGAAATCTGCAGTAGAGGTGCGCCTGTTCTGCCAGTGATTTTGCCTCCAATCTGCAGCGGAGTGACCTCTGTTTAGGGCCTGAAATCGGTTGGTGTTTGAATGCCAATTACCCCTAGAACATCCCCTGTTTCGGCTGTGATTAGTTGTCGCACCCCATAAAAATCCGGCGCGCGTCATTGGGCTGGCGATTTTTTATCGTTGTTGCGTTTGCTTGAATTTGGTTCTTTGGAGTCGCCACCTAGTATTTTGGTCACTAGGAACCCTAACTTGGTCTTTCAGAGATTCTAAGGCAAGGGACTGGTTGCGTAAAGGGAAGGTATTAGCACCCCTAGTACGCCCTACCTAAGGTAAGCTGCTTGGTGTTTGGTTTGCTCTATAATTGCTATGGTGTTGGTCTTTTCTAATCCCATCAATTTTCCTAGGTTTGATTCAAATAAAATTTATTTGGATAGAAATCCAAGGAGATTCCATGTGCTTTGAAAGCTCATTTTTCCCTTAGTATTTCAAGAGTTTGCAACTCGTAAATCGCAAGAAGTAGGGACAAAAAAATTAAAAATCTAAGGAAATTCAAAGCGCTTTTAAAAGCCTCCTTTTGCCTAAGTATTTCATACTTTCATGGCTCATAAACCGTGGAGTAAAAAATCTGAAGTTTTGAAATGTCCTCGATTATAATCAAGGCTTCTTTCAAGGATGTGTGCGGATTTATTACTCCCAATAATATTTTGGATATTCGTCCTTTAAGGATTTCTTTATCCAAACATTAGCGGTGAATAATAGATGAATTTCCCCCCCAAAATAAGATTTTTACAGTTTTTGGAATATTGGCCAATACCCTTTGGAGTTTTACAAACATGTTGTAAAATCCAGAAATGCAAGAAAATAATTTGTGTTTAAGAAATCTGCGAAAACACATTTTCAAAACTTCCAATATTTTTTTTTATATAAAAAGAACATTCAAAACATGTTAGAGTATTGGCCGTATGCATGAAAACAAAACATTTTTTTTTTAATAAACATTTTTTTTTGTTGACGAAAACCGGATATTTTAAATGCTAGATTTCTATTTTTACAAAAAAAAATACACATGCCTTACCCGGTTACTGTTCAAGTGAATTAAATTTCACTTGAACAGTAACAACATGCAAGAATGCATGCAAAAGCTGGGAATAAAAGGCTTACCTGCTAGACAACGGCTGGAGGGGAAATGGAGGGGGACGACTGGTTACTGCTCGCGAAAGACGTCCCTGCTCTCTATTCACGGTGTAGCCAGGTTTGCTGCAGTGCTGGACGTGTTGTAGACACGGTGCTGAGTGTTGAATATTAAACTCAACATCTAGATGGTCAAGGAAGGCAACCACCAGCTGCCACCGACCAGCCACCAACCGACCAACCACCAGCCGCAGCCGCCAGCCGCCTTCACACTTGAAGGTTGAATTTTCTTGTTTTGATTTTGTGTATAAATAGAGTGCCCAGCCTCTGTTATTGTGTGGAGAGAATTGAGAGAAACACTTGAAAGAGAATAGAGAGAAAGAGGGCGTGTAATTGTTAAGCTTTTATTGTGTTATTGTAAGCTTCGGTTTTGTGTAATAAAACAGTGTGTTTTATCCCCTCTGAGTGTTTCAAAGCCACCACCAGTGGTTTCTTCCACCAACAATTGGTATCAGAGCCCCGTTCATCGGAAAACAAAAGAGTTTTGGGGTATATCCGAATTTTCAAAGTTGTCCAAAACAAGTTTTGATCATTCCACAGTGTAGAGCTCATCAAGACGACCTCACTGTCGCAAGAATCAGCCTGATCGGAGACAGCGGTGAGCCACACGCGCCGCCTGAAGATTCTGCGCAGACGACCACGCGCAGCCACGCGCGCCAGAGGTTGAAGATGAGTGCCGTCCACGCGCGCCATATTCGAGTCGTGTAAGCCGCCTAAGCCGAGCGCCAGCCGAGCCGATAGCCGAGTCCAGCCGAGCCGTCCTCCGCGCCGAGCCGAGCTGCATTCCAGCCGCAGCCGAGAGAGAATATTCCCAAGAATATTCCTCGAATATTCCCGGTTCAACCGAGCGAACCGCCCACCGTACAAAATTGGTTTTTTGACCGGTTCACCCATTTTCTGACCAGATTTCTTCAAAGTCAGACCGATTCCCTACTATTTGGACCATTCCGGATCGATCTACAGTGTCCGTTTGGCCAAATTCGGCTCCCAGAAAGGTGATATAGTCATTCAAAGAGTAAAATGACTATAGAAGGTACACATACACTCATTCCAAAGCTGACCAAAGACAACTATGATAGTTGGTGCATCAGATTGAAAGCATTTCTTGGGTCGCAAGAGTGTTTGGATATTGTACAAACTGGTTATGATGAACCAGAGTCCAAAGAAAGAGAAGATGCTTTACAAGAGGCATAGAAGCAAGCCCTCAAAGTCAATAGAAAGAAAGACAACAAGGCAAAGACCATCATCTATCAAGGTCTTGATGAAGATACATTCGAGATCATAGCTTCCGCTGAAACATCACATGATATATGGGAGGCTCTCCAATAGAAATACAAAGGTGCTGACAGAATCAAGAAGATTCGTCTTCAATCTTTACGAGGTGACTTCGAACTATTGCAAATGAAGTCCTCGGAGTCTATTTCTGATTATCACACAAGGATTATGGTGATAGTCAACCAGATGAGAAGAAATGGAGAAGCCCTCGTCGATTCTCGAATTACTGAAAAAATTTTGAGATCCCTAGATCCAAAATTTGATTTTGTTGTTGTCGCAATTGAAGAGTCCAAGGAAGTGGACAAGTTGACAGTGGATGAGCTTATGAGTTCTTTGCAAGCTCATGAGCAGAAGATTGTAAAGCGAAATGGAGATAAGGCCATCGAGCATGCCTTACAAGCAAAGCTGTCCCTCAAGGACAAATATGAGCAAAGGGAGACTTCAACAAATGGCTACACCACTCAAGGAGGAAGTCAACAATCCAGAGGAAGATTCCAGCAATTCCAAGGAAGAGGTTCTTGGAATACAAGCTTTAGAGGAAGAGGTGGTAGAAACACCACCAGAGGAGGCCGAGGACAACAAGCATTCACTCCTAGAGGAAGAGGAGGCAGTTACAATAACCGTGACAAGAGAAATATCAAATGTTATAGATGCAATCAATTTGGCCACTATAGCACTGAATGCCGATGGAAAGCTCCGTTAGAGATACGTGAGCAAGCCAACTTTGCAGATAAGGATGACAAAGAAGCATCTGCATTTCTTGTCCAACAAGAACTTGGCGAGAAACAGGAAAATATATGGTATCTAGATACTGGAGCCAGCAATCACATGTGCGGCTACCGACAGTTATTTGGTGATCTAGATGAGACCAAGCAAGGTCTAGTTACTTTTGGAGATACCACAAAGGTTCCATTCAAAGGTAAAGGCAGCATCCCAGTCAAGTTGAAGAATGGCGATTCCAGCTACATCGCCAATGTCTATTATGTCCCAGCCATAAAGTAGAACCTAATCAGCTTAGGTCAACTTTTGGAGAGAGGATATAGTTTTTACTCGAAGAATTGTCATCTGACAATTACAGACAACAATGAGAGATTAATGGCCTACGTGAAAATGTCCAAGAATAGGATGTTTCCTTTGAACATCCAGTATGATGCAACAAGGTGTTTGAGTGCCATCACCAACAGTGAAGAATGGCTTTGGCACCTAAGGCTTGGACATCTAAATTTCACAAGTCTGAAGATGGTAGCAAGCAAGAAGATGGTCAAAGGTTTGCCTCACATTGATCATCCAGATGAAGTTTGTGAAAGTTGTGTCCTCAGCAAACATCACAGATCTAGTTTTGGCAAAGAAGTGAACTGGAGAGCAAAGAGGCCACTGGAGTTAGTACACACAGATGTGTGTGGCCCAATAACGCCTATGTCGACTGGACAAAATAGGTACTTCCTCACTTTTACTGATGATTTTAGTAGAAAGACGTGGATATACTTTCTGAAGAGGAAGTCAGAAGTATTCAATTGTTTTAAAAATTTTAAAGCAATTATGGAGAAGCAAACTGGTTACACGATCAGAACAGTGAGATCTGATCAAGGTGGAGAATATACAGCGAATGACTTTGAAGCCTTTTGTACACAACAAGGCATCAGACATCAGACAACGCCAGCTTATACACCACAGCTAAATGGTGTAGCTGAAAGGAAGAATCGCACGATTCTTGACATGGCCAGAAGTTTGCTCAAAGCAAAGAAGATGCCCAAGCAATACTGGGCTGAAGCTGTATCATGTGCAGTGTATCTACTGAATCGCTGCCCAACCAAAAGTTTGCAAGGTGTTACTCCAGAAGAAGCATGGAGTGGTCACAAACCAAGTGTTACTCATCTACGAGTCTTTGGTTGTGTGGCATATGCAAAGATCCCAGATGCAAGAAGGAGAAAGCTCGATGATAAGAGCGAGAAATGCATCTTTGTTGGATATGGTGAAAGAAGGATGGGATACAGGCTGTATAATCCCATCACGAAGAAGGTGATTACGAGTAGAGATGTTATCTTTGAAGAAGATAAATCTTGGGAATGGAATGGTGATCAAGAAGCAATCAAATGGATCAATCTTGATTTGATCCTTGAAGGTGAAGAAGTACCAACAGTACTTGTCGAAGAACCGATTGTGCCAGCAGCTGAACCATAAAGTCCGGCACATAGTTTCCCTGTATTCAACAGGAGGAACACACCAGGAGCATCATCATCAACACCACCAGCATCCTCATCAGAAGGACCAAGAAGGATGCGGAATCTTGAAGAGTTGTACGATACCACTCAGGTTATGGAAGATGAAACTCTGTTTTGTTTCTTTGCAGATAGTGACCCACTAAGCTTGGATGAAGCTATCACAGAAGAGAAGTGGATAGAAGCAATGGATAAAGAAATACATGCCATTAAGAAGAATGATACCTGGAAGCTGACTTATCTACCAGAAAACAAGAAAGCAATAGGTGTCAAATGGGTCTACAAGACGAAGAAGAACGCCAAAGGAGAAGTGCAAAGATACAAAGCCAGATTAGTGGCTAAAGGCTACAAACAGAGAGAAGGCATTGACTATGGAGAAGTATTTGCTCCAGTAGCCCGGCTAGAGACAATCAGACTGATGATCTCACTAGTTGCACAACATAGATGGAAGATCTATCAACTCGATGTGAAGTCAACATTTCTGAATGGCTTCCTAGAAGAAGAGATCTATGTTGAACAACCACTTGGATACATTGATGCTGAAAATGAAGGCAAAGTGTACAAGTTGAAGAAGGCTCTCTATGGTTTGAAGCAAGCTCCGCGTGCTTGGAATACCAGAATTGACAGGTATTTTCAAGATAATGGATTTGAAAAATGTCCATATGAATACGCAATGTATGTGAAGAAAGGAGCAGATGGCAGCATCTTATTTGTGTGCATGTATGTTGATGATTTGATATTCACCGGCAACAACCCTACCATGTTTAACGACTTCAAACGAAGCATGGTACAGGAGT
Organism: Populus davidiana; assembly: GCA_030145905.1. Classification (NCBI taxonomy): domain Eukaryota; kingdom Viridiplantae; phylum Streptophyta; class Magnoliopsida; order Malpighiales; family Salicaceae; genus Populus; species Populus davidiana. The sequence goes on from CM057805.1 coordinate 4,783,120, forward strand.
TTGAAATGACTGACATTGGTCTAATGTCACATTTTCTTGGCTTAGAAGTAATGCAGAAGGAAGAAGGGATTTTTGTATCCCAAAGCGGTTACGCCAAAGATATTCTTGAAAGGTTCAAGATGGAAAGCTGCAATCCGGTATCAACTCCAGTTGAGAATGAAGTGGAATTGAGGAAGAGTAAGGTTGGAAATGTTGATCCAACTTACTTCAAAAGCTTAGTAGGAAGCTTAAGGTACTTGACATGTACCAGACCGGATATACTCTACGAAGTCGGACTCGTCAGCAGATACATGGAGACACCAGACCAGTCTCATTTGAATGCAGCCAAGAGAATTCTTCGCTACATCAAAGGCACAATAAATGAAGGTATGTTTTATACCTCAAGTAAAGACTTTAATCTTGTAGGCTACTCGGATAGTGATTGGGGTAGAGATCTGGATGAAAGGAAAAGCACAACAGGGTTTGTCTTTTTCATAGGAGACACATCTTTCACATGGTCATCCAAGAAGCAATCGATTGTCACATTATCAAGCTGTGAAGCTGAGTATGTTGCTGCCAACTCAGTTGTATGCCATTCAATATGGTTAAGGAATATGCTGAAGTTTTTGGGATTTCCTCCAGAAAGTCCTACGGAGATTTATATTGACAATCGATCAGCAATCGCATTAGCAAAGAATCCGGTGTATCATGAGAGGAGCAAACACATTGATACACGTCATCACTTTATCCGGGAACATGTGAAGAATGAAGAAGTCCAACTGATATCTTGCAACACAAATGATCAAGTTGCTGACATCTTCACAAAACCATTGAAGGGAGAAGCATTCATCCGATTAAAGTTCATGCTTGGCATGACATCCCTCGATTGAGTTTAAGGGGGAGATTTGTTGAATATTAAACTCAACATCTAGATGGTCAAGGAAGGCAACCACCAGCTGCCACCGACCAGCCACCAACCGACCAGCCGCCAGCCGCCTTCACACTTGAAGGTTGAATTTTCTTGTTTTGATTTTGTGTATAAATAGAGTGCCCAGCCTCTATTATTGTGTGGAGAGAATTGAGAGAAACACTTGAAAGAGAATAGAGAGAAAGAAGGCGTGTAATTGTTAAGCTTTTATTATGTTATTGTAAGCTTCAGTTTTGTGTAATAAAACAGTGTGTTTTATCCCCTCTTAGTGTTTCAAAGCCACCAAAGCCACCACCAGTGGTTTCTTCCACCAACACTGAGGAGGATAGACTTCTGTTTTCTTGCTCTCTTTTTCTGTTTTCTTGTGAGCTACCGCTTTGGCTATTGCATATGCACGAAAACGTTGCACTGCTGGAAGAGAAGAAAACTGGAGACGGAGCCGAAGGAACGAAGGCGATGGCGAGGACATGCTGGTTGATTCCTATGTATTTCTGTTCATCCTTCCTCTCACTCGCGTTCGTCTTGTCTCTACTGAGAAGAGATGGTTACTACTGCTATGGCTGGCAGGCTCACGGTAAGAAAAGGGGAGTGAGGGCTGGTGCTTACGGGGGAGATGGTGGTCATGGTTTGGGGAAGATGGTGTGGGTGTACATGGGTTGCTGGTTTGAGTACAAACAGGGGCTGTTGAGGGAGAAGGGAAGCTTGTGTGCAGAGGGAAACTCTTGGCTGAGAAAGGGGCAGGAGCAGTGACGGCTGTTGTGGAGAGGGAGAGTTGCGCCGGCTGCCTCTTGGTTGGGAGAGAAAACCGTGAGTTTGTGTTCAGCTAAAAAGGGAAGGTCTTCTATGTGGGAGCTGAGGGAGGAGAAGAAAAATCTGCAGAAATTGGGCGAAAATGCTCGTTTTTAGCTGATTTTGAACCCGAATTTCTCCCCCCACAGATCATCAAATTCGACTCTATTTATAGGTTGTGGAAGAGGGAAATCTTGTCTATGTTGGAGAAAAATTGCAGCCCTTGATTCAGTTGGGAAGCATCTCAACCGTTGGCTCAAATTTTATGATACTTTCTTAAATTTCATCTTTGATCGATTTATGATACTTGCTTTGTAACCACTCAACCTTGTTTAAAAAGAATAATCTCATCATTTATAGAAAGAAAAGGTAGGCTCAAAGACAAACACAAAATCTGGCTGACATCATGAGCCCTGATTGTCCACTAGATAAAATAAAAGCAATGACAAAAGCAAAAACAAAAACATGCTAAGGCAAATAAAGTTGTTTTACATTTTGAAAACTACGAGAAGTTCTTGGGTCAACTCGTTCTGAAACTTCTTCTAGTGCGTGGAAAGTCAACCGTGGCAATGCTTCATCTTCCTTCCCCACTTGCGTTTCCTTGTCTTCTCCTTTGATCTCACCTTCTTCATTATTAACGATTCTTGACCAAAGTTTTCTAACCCTTTATCCCATATTACTTTTGTCATGACCAGGCAATGGATTTGAATTGATATTTGGTGTGTCTTCAAATGACACCTATCCTACATTGATGAGTTCCAACAACCTCTTCTTGAAAGCATAGCAGGTTTCAATCCCATGCCCGGGATTACCCCCATGGTACTCGCAAGTCAACTCGAGCTTGTACCAAATTAGGAATGGTGGTTGTAGTGGTAGTGTAGGGGTAGGAGCTATTTGTCCAATGCTAAGTAGTTTGGCATACATGTCCTTCAAAGGCATGGGTAATGGCGGTAGTTGTTCTGGAATGTATCTTGTGTGGGGTCTTTGGTAGTGATTTTGGTAGTTTGGCTGGTTATTTGTTCAGTTAGGTGAAAAAGATTGGTTAAAGTTTATGCGTGAGAATTGAGAGGTAGGTGCTTGTGGACTACGAAAATTTACTTTTTTGCCTTTATACCTGTCTTCCAAATTGTTAACGTCACCTTCTCTTTTTCTTCCAATAAAACCTTTCTTCTCTAAAGGCTCCGCTATGCGCCCAGCTTTAATTCCTTGTTCTATTCTTTCCGCCACACGTACAACATCATAGAAATGTTGAGATGAGCTACCCATTAAGTGCTCATAGTAAGGTGCCTTGAATGTATTGGCGAACAAAGTCACCATCTCCGTTTCTATCAAAGGGGGTTGCACATGCGTGGCCTCGTCCCTCCATCTTTGTGCAGAAGCCCTCACTGACTCTTGGCTTCTCTTTTCCATTGACATAAGGCTCGTTCGATCTGGAGCAATTTCCAAATTGAACTTGTATTGCTTTAGGAAAGCCTCCACTAAGTCCTTCCATTTCTTAATCTTGGCATTATCCAGCCTCATGTACCAACTTAACGCAGATCCCGATAGATTGTCTTGGAAAAAGTAGATCATTAACTTATCGTCATGAATCACCTCAGCCATCTTATTGCAATAAGATCGAAGGTGAGTGTTTGGGCATTCCAACCCAGTGTACCTTATAAACTCTGGTATCCTAAAATCTTTTGGTACCGTGATGTTTGGTACCAAGCATATTTCCGACGCTCGCATGGGGTCAAACCAGTCATTTCCCTCGACTGCTCTTAACCTTTCTTCCAAAGCTGATATCTTGTCCTCGTTCATAAAACCAGTGGACCTATTATCGGAGGGCCCCTCATCTGTTAAATCTACAGTGATGTGAGCTTGAGGGGGCTGAATGGGAATGGCAGGTGCAAAGTGTCGCCCCGTCACTGAATCTGCCCCCAAGTTCTGAGATACCCCCGGGACAGGAGTCGACGGTGCTCCTATAGGTGGTTGGGTAGATGTTCCCTCCCCGTTCTTGGCTCTTAAAAGTTGTTCAAGCAGATTGGTCAGCCGAGAAACTTCATTTCTCACAGATTCCAACTCGGTCTGGTAGTGTGACTCTAACTGAGCTCTTTCTTCGTTTTCCATTCTTGATCTGGACCGGGTTTGGTGGACTCTAGATGTGGGACCTATGTTTCACGATCTGCAGATGCATGCATAGATGTATGAGAAAAATGTATGATTGTGATGGATGCATGATTGTGATGTATGATTGTGAACGAAAAAAAACAACCATCCCATTATAAGCATTCTCTTGTCACATTGCTTTAATAGGAGTTCTGCCTTTCGAGTCGTTTGCTTGATCATGTTCACCAAGAGACAGATTTTGCATAAGAAGATGGGTCAACGCCCTTTTCATTAACGCTTGGATAAAAATACATTTTAGAAATAAAAGAAATACAACATGCTAATCTCTTTCCTCCATAAACTCTTTAGCCAAAGGTAAGAAAGCAAAGCCGCGGTTCTCAATCTTCCCTAGAAAGGCATCAATTTCAGCTAGGCTTCGGCGATAGCGAATGATATCTCCTCCCACATTCCGCGCATTGATTCTAATAATTCGAGCATGTGCAGCAACTTCGTCCATTTGCTCATCTGTTTTGGTTATTTTTTCTATGAGCAACATGTTGCTTTTCCGTTACTACTAGCTTTTCGTCTAAATCTTCAACTTTTCGCGTTCTTTGTCAAGCTTTATCCTCATAACTTTTATCTCATTCATCTTGGCCGCTAACTCTGCTTTAACATCCTCGAATCCTCCCCTTTCGCTTTCCAACTCCATATATTTCTTATTCAAATCATCATACTTCCTAATCCTATCCATTAGTTCGAATTGCACTTGCGCAAATTTTTCTTGGTAATATTCTGCACTTTCTTGGCAATCGCTAAAGTCCATCTCCATTGCTTCAAGTTCAGAGCAACTTTGCATCCAATCCAAACTCAACCCTTTAAGCTCCTTCTCACTTCTTTCCCTAGCAATCTTCTCCTCAACCAACTTTTAACTCGAGCTTTGTTATTTTCGCATCTCTAGACTGTATTTGCTCATATAGAAATGTTCTCCTTTTATCCTCTTCTAGCATCATTTCTTCCAACGTTGCCTTGTCCTTTCTGCTCTTGCTCAACTCTATTCTCAATCGTGGGGCACAAGTCTATGCTTCCAAAGGAAAAACATCGGTAGTCTAGATCCCAAAAAATGAACTAAGGCTCGCACAGCTGGGCTTAAAACTTCTACCTTTGCGATTTCCATCAAACGTCTGTATTTCCTAAAAAATGCATCTTTATCCACATTCTGAAAATGAGTCGTTAGCTTGTTCACCTCATTCAATATGCAATTTAGGTTCTTGATTGGTGACATCTTCTTAGCATCGCTTCTAAGGCAGTCTCCTTCAGTCAATTGTGACAGTTCAGAATTCTTTCCATATTCTACGATGGAAGATTTGATGATGGTCATTTTGTTCACAAATCCTGCAATTCAAAATGCATGGGGGTTTAGACTTGTTTTAATGCAAAAGATATATCGGAACATACACCCTAAGGATAGGTTCTAGTTCTTTTATGTGAGACATAGGGTAGGTTTACTACTAGGTCTCTAAAAGAGGGTCTCCTGCTGTTCCAGTGACCACCCTCGTAAAGGCGATATGGAGGTCCAGCAGATAGTGGGATGGCACGTGTACCAATCACAATCAGTCTAAACACTCAACAAAGAGTTGGGGTTTACACAAACTTAAACCTTGACTCAAGTCATAAGGCAAGCTGTTAGTCCCCCACTTAACCTTAAAGTTACATGTGTGTGCCCTCAAAACATAATAACAATAATAAAGTGATGCATGACCATGCCATGTACGATAGAATGTAAAGATGTATGCTAAAGCTTTTAAACAAAGCATCATAAGAAAACAAAAACCAATAACACATAGCATAAACAAACAAACAAATCAAGCTTAGTCCAAGGATCCCCAGTGGAGTCGCCATTCTGTCGCACCCCATAAAAATCCTGCGCGCGTCATCGGGCTGACGATTTTTTATCGTTGTTGTGTTTTCTTGAATTTGGTTCTTTGGAGTCGCCACCTAGTATTTTGGTCACTAGGAACCCTAACTTGGTCTTTCAGAGATTCTAAGGCAAGGGACTGGTTGCGTAAAGGGAAGGTATTAGCACCCCTAGTACGCCCTACCTAAGGTAAGCTGCTTGGTGTTTGGTTTGCTCTATAATTGCTATGGTGTTGGTGTTTTCTAATCCCATCAATTTTCCTAGGTTTGATTCAAATAAAATTTATTTGGATAGAAATCCAAGGAGATTCCATGTGCTTTGAAAGCTCATTTTTCCCTTAGTATTTCAAGAGTTTGCAACTCGTAAATCGCAAGAAGGAGGGACAAAAAAATTAAAAATCTAAGGAAATTCAAAGCGCTTTTAAAAGCCTCCTTTTGCCTTAGTATTTTATACTTTCATGGCTCGTAAACCGTGGAGTAAAAAATCTGAAGTTTTGAAATGTCCTCGATTATAATCAAGGCTTCTTTCAAGGATGTGTGCGGATTTATTACTCCCAATAATATTTTGGATATTCGTCCTTTAAGGATTTCTTTATCCAAACATTAGCGGTGAATAATAGATGAATTCCCCCCCCAAAATAAGATTTTTACAGTTTTTGGAATATTGACCAATACCCTTTGGAGTTTTACAAACATGTTGCAAAATCCAGAAATGCAAGAAAATAATTTGTGTTTAAGAAATCTATGCGAAAACACATTTTCAAAACTTCCAATATTTTTTTTTATATAAAAAGAACATTCAAAACATGTTAGAGTATTGGTCGTATGCATGAAAACAAAACATTTTTTTTTTAATAAACATTTTTTTTTGTTGACAAAAACCGGATATTTTAAATGCTAGATTTCTATTTTTACAAAAAAAAATACACATGCCTTACCTGGTTACTGTTCAAGTGAATTAAATTTCACTTGAACAGTAACAACATGCAAGAATGCATGCAAAAGCTGGGAATAAAAGGCTTACCTGCTAGACAACGGCTGGAGGGGAAATGGAGGGGGACGACTGGTTACTGCTCGCGAAAGACGTCCCTGCTCTCTATTCACGGTGGAGCCAGGTTTGCTGCAGTGCTGGACGTGTTGTAGACACCGTGCTGAGGAGGATAGACTTCTGTTTTCTTGCTCTCTTTTTCTGTTTTCTTGTGAGCTGCCGCTTTGGCTATTGCATATGCACGAAAACGTTGCACTGCTGGAAGAGAAGAAAACTGGAGACGGAGCCGAAGGGACGAAGGCGATGGCGAGGACATGCTGGTTGATTCCTATGTATTTCTGTTCATCCTTCCTCTCACTCGCGTCCGTCTTGTCTCTACTGAGAAGAGATGGTTACTGCTGCTATGGCTGGCAGGCTCACGGTAAGAAAAGGGGAGTGAGGGCTGGTGCTTACGGGGGTGATGGTGGTCATGGTTTGGGGAAGATGGTGTGGGTGTACATGGGTTGCTGGTTTGAGTACAAACAGGGGCTGTTGAGGGAGAAGGGAAGCTTGTGTGCAGAGGGAAACTCTTGGCTGAGAAAGGGGGAGGAGCAGTGACGGCTGTTGTGGAGAGGGAGAGTTGCGCCGGCTGCCTCTTGGTTGGGAGAGAAAACCGTGAGTTTGTGTTCAGCTAAAAAGGGAAGGTCTTCTGTGTGGGAGCTGAGGGAGGAGAAGAAAAATCTGCAGAAATTGGGCGAAAATGCTGGTTTTTGGCTGACTTTGAACCCGAATTTCTCCCCCCTCAGATCATCAAATCCGACTCTATTTATAGGCTGTGGAAGAGGGAAATCTTGTCTATGTTGGGGAAAAATTGCAGCCCTTGATTCAGTTGGGAAGCATCTCAACCGTTCGCTCAAAGTGTGCACCTCGAGCTGCCAAATTTGGCAGCTCAAGGCCGTGAACTGCCCGAGGTGGCTACTTTGAGCCACTCAACGGAGCCGTTTCTAACATTTTCAACCCTACCGGACCATTCTCCGGGACAAAGGGGTTGCATGTGAACATGTTGGTGCACGTGTTGTCAGATTTGGAGGCCACACGAGCCGGAAAACTCGCCTGGAAAGGAGCCACTCAGGCAGCGTTTTGAGGAAGCAAGTGAACAGTAAATTAAGGCACATTTTCCAAATTGGTCCCTGGTTTCGGATTTTCTCAATTAAGTCCATAATTGACCCTTAAACTTCAATATTTATACAATTAAGCCCCTGATTTGACCCAATAAAATCCTAAAAATTATATTTTGGCCCCAGAACTTAAATTTCTTCTAATTAAAGCCCAAATTGACTTAAAAAGCAATTTTTCTTGCAATCAAATCCCCTGTAAATCCAATTACGTCCCCTATAAAGCAATTTGGGCTTTTCTCCTCAAAATTTAAATTTTCCTTTTAAACAGGGCCCTCATCCTTCAAGAATATACTGTCCAAAATCCATCTTTGTATTTTTAACCTCCTTGACCAATTTTTCTGATTATTTTCTGAGCGCTTATGCCTTCTGTTATTTTTCTAACCTCCTTTGGCTATTTATTTTATTTATTTTTGTGGGGACCCGAAAATGGGTTACAACATTAGTCATGGCATAATAAGCAGAATTCGAAGGTGTTGGCGGCAATGGTGGCTGCTGCGGCAGAGAAGAAGAAGACAGCAGTGGTGAAGAGGATGAACCGACAGCCAAGGAGTGAAAGGAATTCTTGTGCAGAAACTCATGGGTAAGGAGATGGCTATGAAGATCAGCATACGATAGCGGTTCAGCCTTGGTTATGAGACTAGTTACCAAGTCTTTGAACTCACCGCAAAGTCCACGAAACACATAGAGATTGAAATCGTCAAGGGACATTGGGCGACCAGCAGCAGCCAATTCGTCAAATAACGATTTGGCTTGCTGCATATACATACTAACCGATGCATCACTTTGCCGAAGGTCTTGAAAGGAGCCAAGTAGTTGCATGATCCGGGAATTAGATGGAGAGGCAAGTGCCTTCTCAAGCGTGCGCCAAACACAATGTGAAGTAGAGCAATCTACTACAAGATGCAGCACATCCACGGAAAGAGAGGAGAGTAGAGCACTCAAAATAAGTTGATCTTGTTGCTTCCAACGAAGAAAAGAAGGGTTGATGGCAGAAGAAGAACCAGCCGAAGCATCAATCATATGAGATGGAGGACACGGCAAGGAGCCGTCAACAAAGTGAAAAACACCTTGACCAAGGAGATATGGCTTCATCTGCATTCTCCAATAAAGATAGTTTGTGTTCGTAAGTTTCAACGACACAACATAGTGGGTGTTTGATAGAGGAACCATTGTTGTAGATTGTGTTCCCATGAGAGGCAAAGGAACGGCAGAGTCATGAGAAGAAAAATCAGAATTCGGAGGTGTTGGAAGTTGTTCTCGGCCAGCAGCAGGAAGAGGGCTGGCCGGTGATGATGCAGCATCGGTGGAGGGAGAGATGGCAACGGAGACAGCAGGAGGAGAGTCCATGGGGGAGAAAATTAAGGCCGGCTGCAAAGAGAGAAAAGAGTTTTGATGGCCGAAGGCTCTGATACCAAGTTGAGAATAATTAGGAGGCTTGACCTAATAGGTTAGCCAACCCTTTCTATATATATGAGTAGGGCAATATACAATAGTAAAGGTGGAGATTACCACATAAGAATATGACTACAATATTTCCTATATAATTACATGCTATAATAATTAGGAAGCTAATCAATAATAAGGTGCCCTACCTAACCAAAAGCAAAATAACAGTACCAGCTCACAAATCTCGAACAATGGGTCATGCAGCATCAAAGTAGGCATTAAGGGAACCTCAGCACAAAAAAAGAACCAGCAGAGATGTAGCACACCATTCTAACATGGATGAAGCCAGCAGGGGCATCAAACATAGAGAAACCGCAGCAGAAGAGAAATAAGACTGAGAATAACAAAACAAACAGCAGCAACAACACCATCCAAACCAAAAAAAGGCCATCAGCAGTAGCAAAAAAGGATGAAACAACCCTTTGAAGATCACACCGAGAAGCAGATCCTGAGAACTCCCAAAAGACAAAGGAAACAAGCCAATCAGAGTAGGAAAGTAGCCCCCAAATTAGAGATTGAAATGGTTTTTTTCATGGAAATGCAGAACCATGAAGAACATAACCTGTAATTTTTTATAATACAAAATTGCAGGTATTATAAAAAATCCTCTTGTTTCGCTCTTCCCAAATTAAGTAAATCAGAATACCAAGTGAGACTCTTCGCAATATTTATGGTCGACATAGTAGAGACCTCAAATGGCAATATTTATGGTCGACATTTGCTTGTTTATGCGAAGCCATGATTTCGTCATCCGCCATAAGAGAGAAGTCTAGTGGCAAGCAAAAAACAGATGGTTGTGGGATTCTTCTCCAAGTTGTTAGAAAACGTGCTTATAACTGCTATTGGTGTAGTCATAAACATTGTTTAGTGGTTTTAAATATTTAAAACCTGTTCTTATTTCTTTGTTTTCAGTTATTTCTTTTGTTATCTATGATTGTGATCATGGCATAATCTTAGGACCATGATGTTAGTGGGTTGTTATTAATCAAGCTTTAAATTGTAATGCTATAGATGTTAATTGTATTCAGTTTTTCAGCTTCAAAATCTATTGCTCTCATTTTCTATTTTTTCTTAACTACAGCAATACTTTGTTTCTTCTTTCTTTATTTTAAAACAACTATAATTGGTATCAAAGCTATTTTCTTATAGGGACCTGTGTGTGAGTTTGATACATCATAGAAGTCGAAGCTAGTTTCTCATCAATTGCTCCGCCGATGTTTGATGGAGACAACTACCAGATTTGGGCAGTACACATGGAGACATACTTGGACGATTTGGATCTTTGGGAAGCAGTGGAAGAAGACTATGAAATCCCTGCACTTCCTAATAATCCCACCATGGCATAGATCAAAGCGCATAGAGAAGAAAATGAAGAAATCAAAGGCAAAAGCATGTTTGTTTGCTGCAGTCTGATCCACAATCTTTACTCGTATCATGTCTCCAAAGTCAGCAAAAGAGATATGGGATTATCTCAAGACTGAATACGAAGGAGATGAAAGGATCCAAGGGATGCAAGTGCTAAACTTGGTACGTGATTTTGAGTTGCAGAAGATGAAAAAGACTTAATCCATCAAAGAGTATTCTGACAGGTTGCTTAACATTGCTAGCCAAGTCAGACTACTTGGCTCATCTCTGCCAGAATCAAGGATTGTCCAAAAAATTCTTGTAACAATTCTTGAAAATTTTGAGGCAACAATTACATCCTTAGAAAACACTAAGGATATGTCAAAAATCACTTTGTCAAAGATGTTGAATGCATTACACGCAGAGGAGCAAATAAAGGCTAAGAGGCATGAAGATGATGTTGAGGGAGCCTTATTTGTCAAGCATAAAGGGAACAAAAACTGCAAAAAAATAAAGGTAAAAGCCAAACATGGTGAAGAAGCCAAAGGTTCAAATGGAGATTTTAAGGCCAACAACAACATGAGCAATACTAGAAACAAGAAGGGATCTTATCCTCCATGCCAGCATTGTAATAGAAAATCTCATCCACATTTTAAATGCAGGAGAAGACCAAACACCAAGTGCAACAAATGCAGCCAGATGGGGCATGAAGCTATTATTTGTAAGAGCAAAAATCACCAACATGGTGAAGAGGCACAAATTGCTTATCAAGAGGAGGATGATCAACTGTTCGTGGCTACATGTTTCTCTAGCATTGAATCAAGTGAGAGTTGGCTTATTGATAGTGGTTGTACTAACCACATGACACATGACAAGGATCTATTCAGAGAACTAAGGAGCTCAAACACGTCAAAAGTTTGAATTGGAAATGGCGAGTACATAACTGTGGAAGGAAAGGGAATAGTTGCAATTTCAACTTGTTCAGGTACAAAGTTCATTTTTGATGTGTTGTATGTTCCTGAAATTAATCAAAACTTGTTTAGCGTTGGACAACTAATTGAAAAAGGTTATAAAGTTGTGTTCGAAGATAAAAGTTGCTTGATTAAATATGCATATGGCCATCATATTTTCAAAGTAAAAATGAAAGGAAAAGGCTTTGCTCTAAATCCATTGGAGGAGGAGCAAACTGCTTTCCCAATCAAAGAAAATATCACAGAAGTTTGGCATAAAAGGCTTGGGCACTATCATCATAAGGGGTTGTTGTAGATGAAATCTAAGATGATGGCAAATGATCTTCCAGCACTTGATGATCACATTCTCAATTGCAAAGCATGTCACTCTAGAAAGCAAAGCAGGAAACCATATCCCAAAGTAACATAGACAGCAACACAGAAGCTACAATCGATTCATATAGACATTGCAGGCCCACAAAAAACGCCTTCTTTAAATGGCAGTCTCTATTATGTTGTATTCATTGATGATTTCTCCCGTATGTGTTGGATTTTCTTTTTGAAGCACAAGTCAGAGGTGGCTCAACTTTTCTAGAACTTTAAAGTCAGAGTTGAAAATGAGACTAGTGGCTATAAAATTCAAAATCTTAGATCAGATAATGGCAAGGAATATACCTCTAACTCATTCAACAGGTTTTGTGAGGAGGCAGGCATTCAACATCAATTAACCGCTCCATACACTCCATAATAAAATGAAGTTAGTGAGAGACAGAACAAATTCATTTTGGAGATGACAAGATGTATGTTGCATGAGAAGAATCTACCAAAGAAGTTCTGGGAAGAGGCAGCAAACACTGTTGTTTTTCTGCAAAACCGACTTCTAACCAGAGTTGTAAAGGATCAAACACCCTTTGAGGCATGGTATGGTTATAAACCATCTTTGAACTTCCTTAAAATATTTGGATGTTTGTGCTTCACTCTTGTTCCACATGTTGTAACCCATTTCTGGGTCCCCACATAAAAAATAATAAAATACAAAAAAATTCAAAAAAATATATTATCAAAAAATATAACAGTGAAAAAATGCCAGAGCGCCCTAAAAATGCTCAAAAATTGATTGAGGATGTTCAAAAATCAAAAATTAATTTTTGACAGTATATCATTGACTGATGAGAGCCCCGATGATAAAGAAAATTCAATTTGTGGAAGAAAAATGCAAAATCAGAAGTTTATGGACTCAATGAAATTTTATTAAAGGTTTAATTGCATTTATGAAGATTTTAATTGCAAGAAACATTGATTTTGGAGTTAATTTGGGCTTTAATTAGGAGAAATTAATTTTCTACTGTCAAATTATAATTTTTGGAAGTTAAATTGGTCAAATCAGGGGCTTAATTGCATAAATATTGAAGTTTAATGGCCAATTATGGACTTAATTGAAGAAATCCGAGACCAAGGACTAAAATGCAAAACGCGCGCAAATTGAGGGACTTTTCCTTTTAAATGAAATGGCGCGTTTTGACCAAAACGGCGCCGTTTCATTCACTATTGCAAAAAAAAAAAAAAAAAAAAAAAAAAAAAAAAACCCAAAACGGTGCCGTTTTGACGGCACTGTAGCTCTTCTTCTTCCCCTGGACGCGCGAGGCTGGGGAAGAAGAAGATTTTTTCTTCCCCTTTTCGCCTAATTTCTTTCCTGTTTTTCGCGCAATAAGACGCCCGCAATCACCCACTTGTATCCTCCTTTTGATCCTTCTGAGTTGATAGTGGAGGGCCGGCCAACAGTGGCCGCCCCACCACGACACCGCCCCCCCTGTTTTTGACTATAAAAACAGGGGAGGGGCACCGAAAAAAAAAAAAGAGAAGGGAGAAGAAAGGAGGAGATCGAGAGAAAGGAGACCGAGGGAGAGAGAGAGGGCAAAGAAGAAGAAGAAGAAGAAGAAGCCGAAGCAGCAGAGAAGAAAAAGAAAAAACAGAAGAGAGAGAGAAGGGAAACGCAGAACCACCGTGCCTCCGCCACCATCGCCTCCGCTGCCACCACCAGCACCGCCTCGACGCCACCGCAGGTAATCTCTCGCCGCCTCGTTTCCTTCTCCGTTTGCCCGCCTCCTGTTTTCGGTTGCATGCAGAACGTGAATTAATTCACGTTCTGCAGCTGAAGGAGGCTGGTTACTGTGCTTAGGCACAGTAACCAGCCCATTTGGTAATGGGCCGGGTTGGCCCAGCCCACTCATATGGGCCGGGTCCGGCCCATTTCAACCCATTTCAAATTATTTTTTTCTTTTCATAAGTTTTTTACAATTTTTCCAGCACATATATTTTATCAATTTTGCTTAATAGCGGTCTGTATTTTACATTATAAAAATATAAATCCAGTATTAAAATACCCGGTTTTTGTCCCGGGGTACTGTTCATACGGTATTGTTCACACATGCATAAAAAACAAAAATCAAAAAAATATTTGTTTCAGCATTTTATAATTTTTCCGTGTAGTTTTTATGTCATTTTGATTAATATCGGACAGTATTTTATACAAATCCGGTATTAAAATACCCGGTTTTCAGCAAAAACTTCCAAAAACAAAAAAAATTGAAAAAAGATAAAAAAATGTTTTTGTGCATACGGCCAAGTGTCTCAAAATCTAAAAAAATCATATCGTATTTTTCATATGTCAAAAAACAATATTTTAGCATGCATTTTGGCTTTAATAACCAGTTTATTAAAGTCAAGAGAACATTGGCCAAAATCTCAAAAACAACAAAATATTTTATTTTGTTTGATTTTAGTATCAGGGATTATGAATTTATACGTAAATCGTATTCCTGATATTAAAAAGATATTTTCTTTTGACGACTTTGAATAGTTAGTTTTTTACCCGATAAAGATAAGGATCTCCTTATAGAGGAGGACTTTTCTTAAAACATAAACGAACCAACAATTCAAAAACCACAACACGATTTTAGATTTTTTTCAGACATTAAAACAATGCAGCCTACCTTAGGTAGGGCGTAGTTGGGGTGCTAATACCTTCCCTTTACGCAACTAGTCTCCGTACCCGATCTCTAAAGACCAGTTAAGGTTCCTAGTAACCAGAATACTAGGTGGCGACTCCCAGTCCATATTTTTACCTGTAGAGACAAGAATTCCTTGTCTCTCCTTATTTTGCCAGGAATAAATTATTCCGATTTTTCCTTGTGGGTGGACGATCGCCGCGCCGCAGCACACGTGCGACACCACATATCAAAAGAGATAAACTAGATAAAAGAGCACTTCCAGGCATCTTCATTCGCTACAGCTCGGTTGCAAAAGCTTATAAAGTTTTCCAGCCACAAATTGGAAAGATTGTTATAAGCAGGGATGTGCACTTTATGGAGGACGAAGAGTGGAACTGGGATGATGCGAAGAAGATGAATTCAACCTCAAAAAAGCCAAAGATCATGTTTTTTGGTTCGGACACAAAGGATCAAAACATAGAAGACTAGCAGAATGTCATGATAGATGACACTCCCATCAGAGGCACAAAACTACTTTCTGATGTTTATCAAAGATGCAACATTGTTGTGTGTGAACATGCAAATTTTGAAGAAGCCAAGATGGATCAAAATTGGATTACTGCAATGAAGGAGGAGTTGTTCATGATTGAAAGGAACAAAACATGGGAGTTGGTTGATCGACCCCAAAATAGAAAGGTTATTGGAGTCAAGTGGTATATAGAACTAAGCTTAATGTTGATGGCTAAATCAATAAGCATAAGGCCAGACTCGTGGCCAAAGGATATGCTCAAATATTTGGTGTGGATTACTCAGATACCTTCACACCAGTAGCTAGACTCAACACTATTAGGCTCTTACTTGCCATTGCAGCTCAAGAGAATTGTAAGGTGTACCAGTTAGATGTCAAGTCGGCGTTCTTGAATGGTTTTTTGCAGGAGGAGATTTATGTAGAGCAACCAAAAGGCTATGTAAAAGAAGGAGAAGAACACAAAGTTTGTCTTCTTAAGAAGGTTCTCTATTGATTGAAGCAAGCTCCAAGAGCTTAGTAGAATAAAATTGATGAACATTTGCAAAACTTGGGATTTTCTAAAAGCTTCTCTGAATCAACATTGTATGTCAAGCAAAATGGCGTTAACATTCTTATCATCTCACTGTATGTGGATGATCTGCTTGTGACAGGAAACAACACAAGTCTTGTGGAGAAGTTTAAGCAAGAAATGTTGGAGTTTTTGAGATGACAGATCTCAGTTTGTTGACTTTCTTTCTTGGAATGGAAATTGTGCAGGATGAACATGAAGTTTTTATCTGTCAGAAGAAATACGCCAAGGAGATTCTGAAAAAGTTTAAACTTGAAGAATGCAAAGAAATGAGCACTCTTATGAGCCAAAAGGAAAAGCTTTGTAAAGATGATGGAACATATAAGATTGATTCGGCACATTTCAGAAGTCTAATTGGTTGCTTAATGTACCTCACAACAACTCGGCCTGACATTTTGAATGTTGTAAGTATCTTGTCTCAGTTTATGCATTGTGCAAGTGAATTGCATCTCAAGGTTGCAAAGAGGGTGATTAGATATGTCAAAGGCACATGCAATTTTGGCATTAAATTCACGAGGAGCAAAGAGTTCAAGCTGGTTGGTTTCTTAGATAGTGATTGGGGAGGTTCCATTGATGATTTAAGGAGCACTTTAGGTTACTGTTTCACACTTGGTTCTAGTGTTTTTTCATGGTGCTCGAAAAAACAAGAAACTATAGCTCAATCCACTGCTGAAGCAGAGTTTGTTGCTGCAACAACTACTGTTAATCCAGCTTTATGGCTAAGAAAAATTTTAATTGATCTTAACTTACAGCAGAAGGAAAGCAAGGAGATTCTTGTTGACAACTGTCATAACCCATTTTTAGGCCCCCACACAAAAAAGAAGAAAATACAAATAAATAAATAAAATAATATATGTTAAACAAAAATATTAGAATAGTGAGAAAAGGATGCCAAAATGCCCTAAAAATGGTCAAAAATTAGTTAAGGAGGTTCAAAGTTACAAACATTAAAATTTAATAGTATTTTGTTGACTAGTGAGAGCCCTATTAACAAAGAAAATTCAATTTGGGAAAGAAAAGTAAAAAATTCAATTTGGTTTAATTGACTTTATGGAGAGTTTGATTGCAAGAAAAAATGATTTTGGGGTCAATTTGGGCTTCAATTGGAAGAAATTAAAGTTCTGGGGTCAAAATATAATTTTTAAGAGTTAATTTGGTCAAATTAGGGGCTTAATTGCATAAATATTAAAGTTTAATGGCCAATTAGGAACTTAATTGAAGAAATCTGAAACCAATGACCAAACTGGAAAAGGCGCATAAATAGAGGGGCTGTAATTAAAACCGAATCAGGGGCCAAATTGAAGAAATTAGAAGTTTATTGCTCAATTGAGGGTCAAATTGCACTAATTCAAGATCAAGGACCAAAGTTAAAAAAGCAGCCAACTTCAGGGCCGCTGTTTGATTTTTGGCAGGGATGCAATTGCATTGTTTTTTAAATCAAAGTTGCAATTGAGGACTTGATTGAAAAAATCACAAATTGAGGACCAATGTGAACTCTGACACGTTTTTGCCGCCTTTTTATTTTAAATGAAACGACGCATTTTGTCCAAAACGGCGCCATTTCATGCACTGTTCACGAAAAAAAAGGAAAAACACAAAACGGTGTTGTTTTCAAGGCACTGTGGGTCTTCTTCTTCCCCTAAACGCGCAGAGCAGGGGAATAAGAAGATTTTTCTTCCTTTGTCACCAACTCCCACACTCTCTTAGACCTCAAAAAGACATTGACCTAACCAATGGCCTACCACCCTCTAGTTGGCACCCCCCGTCTACCCTGCCCTGTCCCTTGACCGGATAGAGCTAGGGCATTTTCACTGCCCTTCTCTACCTATAAATACAGAAGCAGAGAAGAGGCATAAATGGACGAAAAAAGAAGAAGAGAGAAACAGAATGAGAGAGAGAGAGAGAGAGAGAGAGAGAACACAACAAAAGGGAGAAGGAAGAGAGAAGAGAAGAGAAGAGAAAGAAGAGAAGCGAGGAGAAGAAAAAGAAAAAAAAACAGAGAAAGAAGGGGAAGAAAACCGCCGGCCACCGTGCCTCCACCGCCAGCAGCACCGCCTCGATGCCACCATAGGTAACCTCCCGCTGCCCCATCTCTTTCTCCTTTTGCTCAGCCGCTATCTGCATTTTCATGCAGAACATGATTTAATTCACGTTCTGCAGCAAATGGAGCGTTGGTTACTGTGCTTAGACACAGTAACCTGCCCATTTGGTTTTGGGTTGGGTCTGGCCCAGCCCATTGATATGGGTCGGGTCTGGCCCATTCAAAAAACATTGTTCAATGAAAAAAAAAGGAGACCCAAACGATGTCATTTTGAATGGCACCGTGGGTCTTGTTCTTCCCCTGGATGTGCAAGGCAGGGGAAGAAGAAGATTTCCCCCCCCTATTTTCATCGATTTTTATCCTCTCCCTCTCTCCCCTAAACATCAAAAAGATGTCGACCATAACCCCACTTGCATAAACTCTAACCCGTGGCCTACCACGGGGCAGTGAAAAACAGAGGGGATGTGCCCCTTTAGCGGTTTTTGGGGCGACTGCACAGTGGTAGCCCCTACCTCTCTCTCCCTTGTTTTTCGCCTATAAATATAAGGGAGACAAGGACAGAGAGAGAGGGCACAAGAGAGGGTGGAAGACCGGAAAAAAAAGAAGAGAAGAAGCAGAGAATAGAACAAAAAGCCAAGAGAGAGAAAGAAAAGAAAAAAATAGAGGAAGAAGAGAAGGAAAACAAAGAAAAAAACAAAAAGGAATAGAGAGAAAGAAGAGAGGAGCAAAATAGGGATAGAGAGGAGAGAACTAAGAGAGGAAAAAGAAAAAAAATAGGGGAAGAAACGGTGAGAATCGTCATCGTTGGCACCTCCAATGCCGCCAGCAGCTATGTCCTGCCACCTCCAACGCCGCCAGCAACAACGTGAGCCACCGTAGGTCAGCCTTCTTCCCTCTCCTCCTCCACCTCCTTCTTCTTCTTCTGCGTCTTTTTCTCTATTATTCACGTTGCATGTGAACAATGGAGAGGTGATTAGTACTTAAAAGTGCATGTTTATCAAGGGGTTATATCATTATTTTGCACTTAAAGTATCAATAACTCCTTAACTAAAGCATGTTTTATAATAACAAGTCTAATACTATAAAATACCCTAATATATGGTAAATGTTCATCTTAAATTCAGGCATATCACATAAATCAAAGGATTGATTGATGAATTCAACTACTGAAATTTTGAAGATAAAGAAGGGTGAAGCTTAGAAAGGAGAAGTCTGAATCTGTCCTGCAGCCCAACACTGTTCAGTGTTCCGCCCATATATCGAGTTCTAGATATGAAAATGATCTGAAATGTTTACAGAGATTTGATAAGACATAGGCCTAAAACTTTCATTTGGACATCAAGATCTAAGAAGGCCGTTTTCAAGTCCAAATTATAGCAACAACAGAGAAGTCCGAATTTGTCCTGCATCCCAACACTGTTCAGCCCATATCTTGAGTTCTAGAAGTCCAAATGACCTCATCGTTTTTTTCCTGGAAAGATAAGATAGTTTCCTAGAACTTTCATTTGGACATCTGGACCCCGTTCTGATGCTAGCATTTTTGTTTTATTAAGACAAGAAGATAAGGATTTTCACCTAGTCAAAAGATGGCTACCCACTCAACAATTAGTCATCAAATCAATAATTCCGAATTTTGGCCTATAAAAGGAGGCATTTGCCATGTAATTTGGGGCTTGGTTGTTCAGACAAAGTTCATGCTCTTTATTTCTCTCTTTATATTTTTTGTAATTCTTAAGTTTTGCTTTCATTAATTTCTTGTTTATGCTTTTCATTTCCTTTCCTTTCCTTAGTTAACTTGTATTTTATTTATGTTCTTGTTTTATTTATTTATTTTTTTCTTCTTCATTATGTTTAGCTAAGTTTATTATGTCAAGGTGAAAAGGTTACACTAATGGTGTAAGAACAAGTATGGTGTAAACTCAATATGGACCTTAATGTTTAATATTAACATGTCTTATCTTTTTATCTTACTAATTCTTAATACCTTGCTTGTTAAATGGTTAATCTAAATTTGTGTTGTATAATACTTGGTACAACAAATGCTTGGCACTCTCATAACCCAACCGTATGGTATTACCTACACCTGGGGCTATGAAAGGTACTTGATTTGTTGTTAACATCAGTTAACATCATGAATTCTTGACAATATTTAAAAGTTTGGTGTTATGTAAATAAGATAATTAATATGATCATGTTAATAATTTATAATGAGCTATTAATGACAAATCATCCGACTGGAACCTCCTTCGTGTGTGGTTTCCAAATTGAGTAATAAGAGTTTATACTATACTTGTTTGAAAGACCATTGGTGGATCTTCTAACCTTGACATTTGTCTTTATCATTGTTTAATCCTTACATATTAATCTTCCATCTCAAAGTTCTCATTAATTTCTTCCTCCTCGTCTTTTTATTGTTATTATTATTATTATTACTAATAATAATAATATTATTATTATTAGTATTATTATTATTATTAGTATTATTATTATTATTTACATTCTTGTTATATTTTATGTACGTTAAGTATGCTCTGTGTTTGATCAAGGATCCTGATATTGTTGATCTTGCCTTGTTCATTCACATCAGAAATATGTTTATATTATATAATATATCTCTTTGATCTTTTCATAAACTCAGTATATAGGCTAGAAACCTGTGACCCGATCTTTTAGATCATTCTCAGGTATAACAACGACACGTATTGAGTATTATTATTACTATTATTATTACTATTATTATTATTATTATTATTGTTGTTGTTGTTGTTATTTTTGTTATTATTATTGTTGTTGTTGTCTTGTTATTTTTGTTATTATTATTGTTGTTGTTGTCTTGTTATTTATAATTTATACAATTAACCTCTCTGTGGTTCGACCCTGATCTTGCCGGGTTATTTATTACTTCGACACTCCTACACTTGGGAGAAGACATCAATCTTTTGGTCGTGTCAAGTTTTTGGCGCCGTTGCCGGGGAGGTAAATTCTTGTACAAATTTTAGTATTTCTTTTCACTTTTCTTGTATCTAACTTTGTTTCTTTTGTGTTGTTTCTTTTTCTTTTGTTTTCTTCTTCCTTTTATTCTCTTTCTACACGTGCATGAGTGTCTGGTCACGTACATTAAGTGGTAGACTTTCTTGGGTGTCCTCATCATTTTCAGAAAATATGGCCGAAGAAGATAACCAGTCACTTCATAATGAGAATAATGAGAATAACCGTGTTAGGACACTTAGAGACCACATGAATCCCACAAGAACAAGTGCACCCTCATGCATAGTTTTCCCTCCTGATGCATCTCATTTTAATTTTAAGCCAGGCATTATTCAACTTTTACCTTCTTTTCATGGCTTAGATCTAGAAAATCCATACTTGCATTTGAGAGAATTTGAAGAAGTTTGTAACACCTATAATGACTTAAATTGTAGCATGAATACCATTAGATTAAAGCTTTTTCCTTTTTCATTAAAAGATAAAGCTAAAACATGGCTACAAAATCTTAGGTCAGGATCCATTCGTGCTTGGGATGAAATGCAACAACAATTTTTAAAAAAGTTTTTTCCATCTCACAGAACCAACTCTTTCAAAAGACAAATCACTACTTTCACTCAAAAACCAAGTGAAACATTTTACCAATGTTGGGATAGGTATCGAGACTTGCTTAATACTTGCCCTCATCATGGTTTTGAAACATGGAGATTGGTTTCACAATTTTATGAAGGATTAACACCTAAAGATAGGCAAATGGTTGAATTGATGTGCAATGGAACTTTTGAAGATAAAGACCCTAATGAAGCAATGGAGTACCTAGACTTGCTAGCTGAAAATACTCAAAATTGGGACATTAAGGGCACTTATGAGGCACCAAGTAAAACCCAACCTCATACATCTAATAGAGGTATGTATAACCTTAGGGAAGATCATGACCTCCAAGCCAAGTTTACATCTTTAGCTAGAAAAGTCGAGGCACTAGAATTGAAAAAGAGTGGTCAATTAAAATCTGTTCAAGACATTGTGTGTCAAATCTGTGAAACAAATGAACATGCAACCAATAACTGTCCAACTTTGCCTTCTTTCAAGGAATGTCTCCATGAACAAGCCCATGCCTTAAACAATTTCCAAAGGCCTAATCATAACCCATACTCGCAAACATACAATCCTGGTTGGAGAAATCACCCAAATTTCAGTTGGAAGAGTGATAACAATAATGCACAAACTTCACAGCCACCGTTTCAAGCACACCATAATTTCCAAAATTCTCATGGATACGCACCTCCTTATGCTCCACCTCCTAGAAGAAATCTTGAGGAAACATTGCATGCATTCATTGAAAAGCAAGAGACAATCAACACTCAACTTACTCAAAGCATGACAAATTTTAAAGATGCTCTTGCAAAATTCACATCTGCTCTTAGTTTTCAAGAGAAAGGTAAGTTTCCATCTCAACCACAGCAAAATCCAAAGAGGCAATACAATGCAAATGCAAGTAGTTCCGAAAGCCAACACATGGATCAAGTCAAATCAGTCATCACTCTTCGCAGTGGTAAGGTTATTGAAAAACCCACTCTTGAACCTTGTGAGAAAGATGATGAGTCAATCTCTGAGGGTAAGGAAGGGGTTGAATTTGAACATAGTGAAGAAAAGACTGATTCTCCGCCAACACTTCCATTTCCTCATGCCATGACCCAACAAAGGAAAGTCAATCATAATTCTGAAATCCTTGAAATTTTCAAACAGGTAAGGATCAATATAACTTTGTTGGATGCTATTAAACAAGTACCTTCCTATGCTAAATTTTTGAAAGATCTATGCACTGTGAAGAGAAAACTGAATGTGAAAAAGAAAGCCTTTTTAGCCGAACAAGTAAGTGTTATTCTTCAGAATAATAATGCTTTGAAATATAAAGACCCTGGTTGTCCTACCATTTCTTGCTTTATTGGAGAACATAAAATTGAAAGAGCTTTACTTGATCTTGGAGCTAGTGTGAATTTACTTCCATATTCGGTTTTTCAAAGTCTCAATCTAGGTGAGATAAAACCAACTTCTGTAACTCTTTTACTTGCTGATAGATCTGTAAAAGTGCCTAGAGGAATAGTTGAGGATGTGTTAGTACAAGTTGATAAATTTATTTACCCTGTAGATTTTATTATCTTGGATACACAACCTGTTGAAGCATGTAATTCAATTCCTGTTATTTTAGGACGTCCATTTCTTGCAACTTCTAATGCATTGATTAATTGTAGGAATGGACTGATGAAACTATCATTTGGAAACATGACATTGGAGATGAATATTTTTAACATTTGCAAGCAACCTGGAGATGATAATGATTTACAGGAAGTGGACTTTATTGAAAAATTAGTTCATGATCAATTTCAAACCACTTCCAGTGAAACTGAGATTGATGAACCTGACGAGTTGCAAATGGTTTATTTTCAGGAAGAAGCAAAGGCATGTAATTGGAGACCACAAATTGAAGAATTGCCATCACGATCAATTGAGTTTATACCTTCAAGTGTTCAACCACCAAAACTTGATTTGAAGCTGTTACTAGTTAATCTCAAATACTCATTTTTGGGAGAAAATGAAACTTTTCCGGTAATAATCTCTTCCAAACTTAATGCACATCAAGAAGGTAAGTTATTAAAAACTCTGAAAATGCACAAAAATGCATTAGGATGGACCATAGCTGACATAAAAGGAATTAGTCCTTTGATTTGCACACACAGGATTTATTTGGAGGAAAATGCTAAACCATCTAGAGAAATGCAATGAAGACTTAATCCTAATATGAAAGAAGTAGTGAAAAATGAAGTCATTAAGCTTCTAGATAATGGAATCATTTATTCTATTTCTGACAGCAAATGGGTAAGTCCTACCCAAGTTGTACCCAAAAAGTCTGGAGTCACTGTGATAACAAATGAGAAAAATGAGTTAATTTCAACTCGGACTATTACTGGTTGGCGCATGTGCATTGACTATAGGAAACTTAATTCAATGACTAGAAAAGATCACTTCCCTTTACCTTTCATGGATCAAATCCTCGAAAGAGTTGCAGGTCATGAATTTTATTGTTTCCTAGATGGCTATTCAGGTTACAATCAAATTGAAATTGCATTGGAAGATCAAGAGAAGACTACTTTCACATGTCTATTTGGTACTTTTGCATATCAAAGAATGCCTTTTGGGTTATGTAATGCACCAGCTACGTTTCAAAGATGCATGCTTAGCATATTCAGTGATATGGTTGAACGTTTTCTTGAGATTTTTATGGATGATTTTTCTATTTTTGGTGATTCATTTGATGATTGCTTAACTAACTTGGAAAAGGTTTTGAACAGGTGTGAAGAGAAGAATCTTGTACTGAATTGGGAAAAATGTCACTTTATGGTAACAAACAGCATTGTACTTGGTCACATTGTTTCATCGACAGGAATTGAGGTTGACAAATCTAAAATCGAGTTAATTGCCAACTTACCAACACCAAAATCTGTTAAAGATGTTAGATCATTCTTAGGACATGCTGGTTTTTACAGAAGGTTCATCAAAGATTTTAGTGTAATATCTAAACCATTGTGTAACCTTCTATCAAAGGAAACTGTTTTTGAATGGACTGAACAATGTGAAAAAGCCTTTGTTAAACTTAAAAGCTTGCTTACTTCTGCTCCTGTCATTCAACCTCCTGATTGGTCATTACCATTTGAAATAATGTGTGACGCTAGTGATTATGCCGTGGGTGTTGTCTTGGGACAAAGAAAAGATAAGAAACCTTAT
Source organism: Populus davidiana (assembly GCA_030145905.1). Classification (NCBI taxonomy): domain Eukaryota; kingdom Viridiplantae; phylum Streptophyta; class Magnoliopsida; order Malpighiales; family Salicaceae; genus Populus; species Populus davidiana. The sequence continues at coordinate 4,807,599 of CM057805.1, forward strand.
GTGATTTCCTATACAAGTAAAACTTTAAATAGTGCTCAAATGAATTACACTACCACTAAAAAAGAATTACTTGCAGTAGTATTTGCATGTGATAAATTCAGGTCTTACCTTGTTGGCTCACCTGTTGTTGTTTTTAGTGATCATGCAACATTGAAATATCTTCTCTCTAAGAAAGATTCTAAGGCTAGATTGGTACGGTGGATTTTGTTACTTCAAGAATTTGATATCACAATCAAAGACAAGAAAGGCACCGAAAATGTTGTCGCAGATCATTTGTCAAGATTGACAACCGATTCGAGATCTGACATCACACCAATCGATGACTACTTTCCTGATGAATCTTTATTTTCTATCTCTATGATGCCTTGGTTTGCTAATATTGTTAATTTTCTTGTTTCAGGACAATTGCCAGCTCATTGGAGTACCCAAGACAAAAGAAAGTTGTTGAACGAAGTGAAGAACTTTTATTGGGATGACCCTTATTTATTCAAATATTGTCCTGATCAAATATTTCAAAGATGCATTCCTGACAATGAGGTAAGTAGTGTCATTAAATTTTTTCATTATGAGGCATGTGGGGGTCATTTCTCATCAAGAAAGACAACTGCAAAAATCTTACAAAGTGGATTTTACTGGCCCACCATGTTCAAAGACTCACATGCATTCTGCAAGACTTGTGAAAATTGTCAAAAGTTGGGATCTATTTCAAAACGTCACATGATGCCTTTAAATCCTATTCTTGTCATTGAGATCTTTGATTGTTGGGGTATAGATTTTATGGGTCCATTTCCTCCATCATTTGGTTTCTTGTATATATTGGTCGCAGTAGATTATGTTTCAAAATGGATAGAGGCAATTCCAAGTAGAACCAATGATCACAAAACAATGATAAAATTTTTGAAAGAAAACATTTTAAGTCGATTCGGAATCCCTCGAGCCATGATAAGTGATGGTGGAACACATTTCTGCAACAAGCCATTTGAATCTTTAATGAAGAAATACGGAATCACACACAAAGTTGCCACCCCTTATGACCCTCAAACGAGTGGACAGGTAGAACTTGCTAATAGGAAGATCAAACAGATCTTGGAGAAAACAGTAAACCCTAATCGGAAAGACTGGTCTTTAAGACTTAATGATACACTTTGGGCTTATCGAACTGCATATAAAACATCATTAGGTATGTCACCTTATAGACTAGTCTATGGAAAACCTTGTCACTTGCCTGTGGAAATTGAACATAAAGCTTATTGGGCTATTAAAGCTTTCAATTCAAACAATGATGATGCTAGTCAGCTGCGAAAATTGCAAATAAATGAGCTTGAGAAAATAAGAAATGATGTATATGACAATTCAAGAATTCATAAAGCAAGAATCAAAGAGTTTCATGACAAGAAAATACTGAGAAAAACATTCAATGTTGGTCAAAAAGTCTTGCTTTATAATTCTCGACTCCATTTATTTCCTGGAAAACTAAGATCAAGATGGAGTGGTCCTTTTATTGTGAAACATGTGTATCCATATAGGGCCTGTGATATCGAAAATCCAAAGAATGGTAATGTTTTCAAGGTAAATGGCCACCGTTTAAAAGTTTATTTTGACAATTTTTTAGTTGAAAATGACTCTATTGAATTGGGTGATCCTGTATATAAAGATTGATTCTTTTTCTCACATTGTTTTTGTGTGACTTTGGTTTTGCTAGTCTCTCACCCCGATCAAATGGCGGATAACGGTACTCCGTGACTTTTAAGTCGGTTCTTTCAGTTTCCCATGATAACTGATATCTGTGTATATATTTGTGTAATTCTTTGCTCTTTCTCCTTTCTTTCAATCTCTCCCCCAATTCTCAGTTGAAAATGGACACCACTCTTGAAAAATTGAAAAAATATTTTCCCGCTCTGCCTCAGAATGCGATTACAAAAATTTACCGTGCTAGATGTGCAAGATTGAGGTTGTTAATGAACGATGGAATTCCTAAAGATATTCGCTGGCTGATTGAAGCAAAGATCCGATTATCAGGTGAGTCCTCCAATTCTTTCATTTCATACATGCTTGGAACAGGTAAAAGCACTTTGCGAAGAAACGTCGTGCAAAACGACTGAAAGTCTGTCACCGATGTGCTAGATGGACTTGTAATGCGACATGTCGTTCTTTAGGAATGGTATCTGTAAACCGTGAAGATAAAATACAATTCATTAAGGATGGCTTGAGTAAAGGGTCTTTAGACAATTTTCTATTGACTCTTGAGACGCACCCTAGTGGAGATGTGCATCGTGCAATTTATGATTTATGGCCCCAATTCCATAAAGAACATGCTCGACTTAGTCTTGGGAATCTGACTAAAAAAGACCCTGTTTGCCAGTTTTTAAGAAAACTGGATGGGAAGCCTATCCCCGACCCATAGAGGGCGTTTAAGCCGTTCTTGGATGTAAAACCAAGGGAAGATGTAAGCCATAATCACAACTACCTGTACATACATATGCTTTTTCAAAATAAATAATTAATAATGAGAGAGAGAGAGTGTGTGTGTGTGTGAGACTACAGCTGGCCTACATATAGGTGGTATGATTGCATTTTCAATTTCTCATCTATAAATTCTTCTCTTCCTTCCCTTCATTTCTACTCAACCCATACATTCATCAAATACAGACGTGTGTAGAAATGGCAGGTTCCTCAAGTAATCACATAAACAAAATTTGTGTTTTTGGTGGATCCAGTCCCGGGAAAGAAAAAGAGTTTTTAGAATCAGCAAATCATCTTGGTCAGGTACTAGCTGAGCGAAAGATTCATTTAGTGTATGGAGGAGGCAGCCTTGGGTTAATGGGGGGAGTGTCAATAGCTGCATCTTTAGGAGGTAGTCAAGTTTTGGGGGTTGTCCCCAAAGCTTTAGCACAAGGGGACATCATTGGAAAAACAATTGGAGAGGAATTACAAGTCCCCACAATGTCTGATCGACTGAATGCCATGTTTAACCATGTTGATGCCTTCATTGCCTTACCAGGAGGTCTTGGGACATTGGAAGAGATCTTTCATATTTCTTCTTGGGCCGAACTGCACATTCACCATAAACCCATAGGTTTGTTAAATGTTAATGGTTTTTATGATAAGTTGTTGTCTTTTCTTGATCATGCTGTGGAACAGGAGTTTCTAACATCTTCAGCACGACAAATCATAATCTCTGCTGCTACTGCTGAATAATTGATTGACCAACTACAATCTTTCATCCCTGTAATTAATCCCTCCATGAGTCGCATAAATTGGTCAACTAAGGAAAGCCGTAAAAAGATTAGATTGGATTCGAGCCTTTGTTTGTAAAAACTTTGTGTCTTTTGGTTTTATTATTGTGTTTTGTTGTTTCTTATATTTGTGTAAGTGTGTTTCAGGTTTGTCAGTGTTCGCTATTTCAAGTGATGTCTTCTATACTCTATCTTTCTACCTTAAGACATTGAGGACAATGTCTCATTTTGGTTGGGGGGAAAGGGTAGTACTTAAAAAAAAAAAAAACTGTGTTTTCTATTTCATAAACTATTTGCAAAACTGTTGTTACTAGGATGGCAGAGTAAAAGGAGTTCTTTTGTTAAAGTGACTCTTGAGACGCATCCTAGTAAACATTCTTAACAAGGTCTATCATAATACTTCTTGAAATATCTAAGTTTACAAACTCTCATATTGTTAACACTTGATTCTGCTCATATGCTCATTTAACAAGTATTCTTAAATCTTCATTTTCACACACACACACTTTAATATATGATTATGGGTTGCACATTGGATTATTACATTATTTATGTTCTTTTGTTAAAGGTAACAAGTAAGGGAAAGGGATAGTACATAATTTGCATAAAACAAAACAAAAAAAACACAAAATTTTTTATTTTTTTTTTACAATAATGATTGTTGTAACCCATTTCCGGGTCCCCAAATAAATGAAATAAAATAAATAACCAAAGGAGGTTAGAAAAATAATAGGAGGCAGAAGCGCTCGGCAAATGGTCAGAAAAATCGGTCAAGGAGGTTAAAAATACAAAGATTGGATTTTTGACAGTATATTCTTGAAGGATGAGAGCCCTGTTGAGAAGGAAATTTGAATTTTGAGGAGAAAAGCCCAAGTTTGGATGTTTATGGACTTAATTGGTTTTTTAATTGATTTTATAGAGGATTTGATTGCAAGGAACATTGATTTTTAAGTCAATTTGGGCTTTAATTAGAAGAAATTTAAGTTATGGGGCCAAAATATATTTTTTAGGATTTTATTGGGTCAAATCAAGGGCTTAATTGCATAAATATTGAAGTTTAATGGCCAATTAGGGATTTAATTGAGAAAATCCGAAACCAGGGATCAATTTGGAAAAGGTGCGTAAATAGAGGGGCTGTTTGGGATTGATCGGGGTCAAATTGAAAGAAATTGAAAACTAGAGGATTAATGTCGCCTGTTACTGTTCACTTTCTTCCTCAAAAAGCTGCCTGAGTGGCTGCTTTCCAGGTGCATTTTCCGGCTCGTGTGGCCTCCAAATCCGACCAAACTTGCACCAAAATGTCCACATGAAACCCCTTTATCCCGTAGAATGGTCCGGTAGGGTCGGAAAAGTTAGAAACAGCTCCGTTGAGTGGCTCAAAGTGGCCACCTCAGGCACTTCACAGCCTTGAGCTGCCAAATTTGGCAGCCCGAGGTGCACAGTTTGAGCCAACAGTTGAGATGCTTCCCAACTGAATCAAGGGCTGCAATTTTTCCCCAACGTAGAAACGATTGCCCTCTTCCACAGCATATAAATAGAGTCGGATTTCATGATCTGGGGGAGGATAAATTCGGGTCCAAAGTCAGCCAAAAACCAGCATTTTCGCCCAATTTCTGCAGATTTTTCTTCTCTTCTTTCTTCCTCTGCAACAGGAACCCGACGCCGTCTTCCTCCAACTCCACAGCTGCAACCACCGGCTGAACCACCTCATCACAGCAGTCACAACCCCTTCGGCCAAGTGAGCCCCTCTTCCTTTCCTCCTCCTTCCTCTTCCTTTCCTCCTTTTCTTCTTCTTCTTCCTCCTTACCTACTGTTCACTGCATGAACAGTAGGCGTGAAATATAATTCACGTCCTACTGTTCACGCAGGACGTGAATTATATATATATATGTGTGTGTGTGTGTGTGTGTATTATAATATTATATAAAAAAAAAAATTCCAAAATCATTTTAAAAAATGTTTATTAAAGAAAAAAAATGTTTTGTTTTCATGCATACGGCCTAGTCTCTCCAATATATATATATATAATTATTATAACATCATATTTTCACACAACAAAGAAATTTTTCAAAACAATATATGTATTAGCATGCATTTTGGCTTTAATAACCAGTTTATTTAAGCCATGAGAACTAGGCCAATATTTCAAAATTTCTAAAAAATCTTTTTGTTTTCTTTTTAGTATTTGGGATTACGAATTTATACGTAAAACGTATTCCTAAATATTATTAATAAAGTTTTGGTAAAGACGTTAGAACGGTTAGGATTATACCCGATAAGATAAAGACCTTCTTATTGAGGAGGATTTTTCTTGAACCATAGACAGACCAACAACTAGGAAAACATGAAAATATCTTAGATTTTATCAGACAATAAAACAATGCAGCTTACCTTAGGTAGGGCGTATTTGGGGTGCTAATACCTTCCCTTTACGCAACCAGTCCCCGTACCCGATCTTTGAGACCAGTTAGGGTTCCTAGTGACCAAAATACTAGGTGGCGACTCCCATTCCATTTTCTACCAATAAAAGACAATATTTTTTCTATCCCTATAGATATATATAGATTTACATGGTAGATTAAGAAAATGGAAACAAACACTATATAAAAATTTTCACCGCGACGCCGCACACGTGCGACAGAATAGCGACTCCACTGGGGACCCTTGGACTAAGTTTGATTTTTTTGTTTGTTTATGCTATGTGTTATTGGTTTTTGTTTTCTTACGATGCTTTGTTTAAAAGCTTTAGCATACATCTTTACATTCTATAGTACATGGCATGGTCATGCATCACTTTATTATTGTTATTATATTTTGAGGGCACACACATGTAACTTTAAGGTTAAGTGGGGGACTAGCAGCTTGCCTTATGACTTGAGTCAAGGTTTAAGTTTGTGTAAACCCCAACTCTTTGCTGAGTTTTTAGACTGATTGTGATTGGTACACGTGCCATCCCACTATCTGCTGAACCTCCATATCGCCTTTACGAGGGTGGTCACTGGAACAACAAGATACCCTCTTTTAGAGACCTAGTAGTAAACCTACCCTATGTCTCACGTAAAAGAACTAGAACCTATCCTTAAGGTGTATGTTCTGATATATCCTTTGCATCAAAACAAGACTAAACCCCCAATGAAACATGCATTTTTTCAATCATGCATCCATCACAATCATACATTTTTCTCATACATCTATGCATGCATCTCCAGATCGTGAAACATAGGTCCCACATCCAGAGTCCACCAAACCCGGTCCAGATCAAGAATGGAAAACAAAGAAAGAGCTCAGTTAGAGTCACACTACCAGACCGAGTTGGAATCCGTTAAAAATGAAGTTTCTCGACTGACCAATCTGCTTGAGCAACTTTTAAGAGCCAAGAACGGGGAGGGAACATCTACCCAACCACCTATAGGAGCACCGTCGGCTCCTGTCCCGGGGGTATCTCAGAACTTGGGGGCAGATTCAGTGATGGGGCAGCACTTTGCACCTGCCATTCCCATTCAGCCCCCTCAAGCTCACATCACTGTAGATTTAACAGCTGAGGGGCCCTCCGATAATAGGTCCACTGGTTTTATGAACGATGACAAGATATCAGCTTTGGAAGAAAGGTTAATAGCAGTCGAGGGAAATGACTGGTTTGACCCCATGCGAGCGTCGGAAATATGCTTGGTACCAAACATCACGGTACCAAAAGATTTTAGGATACCAGAGTTTATAAGGTACACTGGGTTGGAATGCCCAAACACTCACCTTCGATCTTATTGCAATAAGATGGCTGAGGTGATTCATGATGATAAGTTACTGATCTACTTTTTCCAAGACAGTCTATCGGGGTCGGCGCTAAGTTGGTACATGAGGCTGGATAATGCCAAGATCAAGAAGTGGAAGGATTTAGTTGAGGCTTTCCTTAAGCAATACAAGTTCAATTTGGAAATTGCTCCAGATCGAACAAGCCTTATGTCAATGGAGAAGAGAAGCCAAGAATCAGTAAGGGCTTATGCGCAAAGATGGAGGGACGAGGCCACGCATGTGCAACTCCCTTTGATAGAAACGGAGATGGTGACTTTGTTCGCCAACACATTCAAGGCACCCTACTATGAGCATTTAATGGGTAGCTCAGCTCAGCATTTCTATGATGTTGTACGCATAGTGGAAAGAATAGAGCAAGGGATTAAAGCTGGACGCATAATTGAGCCATTGGAGACAAAGGGTTTTATTGGAAGAAAAATGAAAGGTCTCGTTAACAACTTCGAAGATGGGTCCAATGACAAGATAACGGATTCATATAACCCACAAATACCTACCTCTCATGTGGCCCATATAAACTTTAACAAACCTTTTTCCCCTAATCGAGCAAATAGTCAGTCAAACACCCAAAACAACTACCAAAGACCAAACACAAGATACATTTCAGAACAACTACCGCCATTACCCATGCCTTTGAAGGACATGTATGCCAAACTATTGAGCATTGGACAAATAGCTCCTATCCCTCCATTACCACTACAACCACCATTCCCCATCTGGTATAAGCCCGAGTTGACTTGCGAGTACCATGCTGGTATTCCCGGGCATTGTCTTGAAAAGTGCTACGCTTTCAAGAACATGTTGTTGAAGCTCATCAAGATAGGATGGGTGTCATTTGAAGACACACCCAATATCAATTCAAATCCATTGCCTGGTCATGACAAAAGTAATAGGGAATAAAAGGTTGGAAAACCTTGGTCAAGAATCGTCAATAATGAAGAAGGTGAGATGAAGCACAAGTGGGGAAGGAAGATGAAGCATTGCGCCGGTCGACTTTCCACACACTAGAAGTTTCAGAACGGGTTGACCCAAGAACTTCTCGTAGTTTTCAAAATGTAAAACAACTTTTTTTGCCTTAGCATGTTTTTGTCATTGCTTTTGTTTTCTCTAGTTGGGCAATCACGGCTCATGATGTCAGCTAGATTTTGTGTTTGTCTTTGAGCCTACCTTTTTTTTAAATAAACGATGAGATTATGTTTTTTTTTTGTTTTTTTTTTTTTTTTTTTTTAAGCTAACCCTAAAGTACAACCCTACCTCTGATAGCATAATGAATTGCATGGATAAATGATTAAGTGGTCACTTTATAATCATCTGTAATTCTCTTTTAAAGAATAGAGTTTATCAACCATAACAATGTGCATTTTGAAATGAAAAAAAAAATCATTATCTAAGTTTATCACTAGCTGAATGAATTTTTTCTCTATATAAAAACCCAGACTAGGATCACACCCCTACACTGGGGGCAAGACGATATGTTTTATGAAAAGTTTTACGTGTTTAAAATTGGATGGAAGCCTATAGATTTGAAAACCAAGCTAAAGCATTTGACAAAAGCATGACAAAGAGGCAAATACAAGTCATACATTTTGAGAAAAGGACTACTTGAAGAAAGTCAAAGACTTCTTCTCCAAGAATATGATAGGCAACACGAGAGATGAATCCAGCATACGACTTCAAAAGAAAGTTCATGTTAAGAGGAGTCTCATGAACTAGAAGAAGAGGATGAGGCCTATGTTTCAAAACCAGGTACGAATGCATGCATTGCATCTAATCATAAATCATTGCATATATGTTTTTTGGATCGTTCCAGGAGGAGATTTTAGCGCATTCCAACAAGATTGTGGACGAAGAAAGAATCATTGAGTTGAGTCTAGAACAACAAGAAGAGAAGATAATATTTTTCAAATCCTGCCAGCAGGAAGAACGACATCGATAACAATCGGTAAAAGGGAATCGTCAGATGGGATTCCAAGTTGTTTGGTTAAAAGAGATCACTAGAAGGGATCTCGTATTTCGATGAAGGTCGCCAGAAGGGACTTTATATTTTAGCTTTGAATAAAAGGAATCGCCAGATGGGATTCCAAGTTGTTTGAGATCGCCAGAAGGGATCTCGTGTTTCACTATTTGGGGGTCGCCAGATGGGACCTCGTATTTCATGTTGAATAAAAGGAATCGCCAGATGGGATTCCAAGTTGTTTGAGATCGCCAGAAGGGATCTCGTGTTTCACTATTTGGGGGTCGCCAGATGGGACCTCATATTTCATGTTAAATAAAAGGAATCACCAGATAGGATTCCAAGTTGTTTGAGATCGCCAGAAGGGATCTCGTGTTTCACTATTTGGAGGTCGCCAGATGGGACCTCATATTTCATGTTGGTTAAAAGGAATCGCCAGATGGGATTCCAAGTTGTTTGAGATCGCCAGAAGGGATCTCGTATTTCGATGAAGGTCGCTAGAAGGGACCTCATATTTCAGCTTTGAATAAAAGGAATTGCCCGATGGGATTCCAAGTTATTTGAGATCGCCAAAAGGGATCTCGTACTTCGACATTCATCAAGGAAGGGACCTCGTATTGAAACTATTTCTTAGAAAAGCATGGAGTTTACTAAGAATTCTTCCCCTTGGGTAGGTCACCCATACAATGAGACCATTATTTTTCTTGGGTAGGTCACCCATACAATGAGACCATTATCTTGGGTAGGTCACCCATACAATGAGACCATTATTTTTCTTGGGTAGGTCACCCATACAATGAGACCATTATTTTTCTGGGTAGGTCACCCATACAATGAGACCATTATTTTCTTGGGTAGGTCACCCATACAATGAGACCATTATTTTCTTGGGTAGGTCACCCATACAATGAGACCATTATTTTTCTGGGTAGGTCACCCATACAATGAGACCATTCTTCATCTTTTTTACCTGGGTAGGTCACCCATAATAATGAGGCCATTCTTCCCCCTAGGTAGGTCACCCATAATAATGAGGCCATTTTTTCCCATTCAGGTAGGTCACCCATCATAATGAGACCACACACGCGTTTTTGTATTTGGTTATGGGTAAAGGAATCGCCAGATGAGATTCCAAGTTGATTGAGATCGCCAGAAAGGATCTCGCATTTCAATATTGGTCAAAGGAGGTCGCCAGAAGGGACTTCATATTTTAGCCTTGGTTAAGAAGAATCGCCAGATGGGATTCCAAGTTTTTGGGGTTAAAGGAGATCGCTAGAAGGGATCTCGAGATGACTAAATTTTTATTATAGTTTTTGGGTTGAGGAGGATTGCTGTAAAGACAAAGTTTCAGAGCAATCGAGCTCCGACCAGATCAGTTTTGGGAGCTCAGTTTTGGTTTATCTTTATAAAACTTACTGCGCAGAACCTCTGCTCCGTAAGCTTTATAAAGAGGGGGCATCTGTTGTAACCCATTTTTGGGTCCCCAAATAAATGAAATAAAATAAATAGCCAAAGGAGGTTAGAAAAATAATAGGAGGCAGAAGCGCTCGGCAAATGGTCAGAAAAATCGGTCAAGGAGGTTAAAAATACAAAGATTGGATTTTTGACAGTATATTCTTGAAGGATGAGAGCCATGTTGAGAAGGAAATTTGAATTTTGAGGAGAAAAGCCCAAGTTTGGATGTTTATGGACTTAATTGGTTTTTTAATTGATTTTATAGAGGATTTGATTGCAAGGAACATTGATTTTTAAGTCAATTTGGGCTTTAATTAGAAGAAATTTAAGTTATGGGGCCAAAATATATTTTTTAGGATTTTATTGGGTCAAATCAGGGGCTTAATTGCATAAATATTGAAGTTTAATGGCCAATTAGGGACTTAATTGAGAAAATCCGAAACCAGGGATCAATTTGGAAAAGGTGCGTAAATAGAGGGGCTGTTTGGGATTGATCCGGGGTCAAATTGAAAGAAATTGAAAACTAGAGGACTAATGTCGCCTGTTACTGTTCACTTTCTTCCTCAAAAAGCTGCCTGAGTGGCTGCTTTCCAGGTGCATTTTCCGGCTCGTGTGGCCTCCAAATCCGACCAAACTTGCACCAAAATGTCCACATGAAACCCCTTTATCCCGTAGAATGGTCCGGTAGGGTCGGAAAAGTTAGAAACGGCTCCGTTGAGTGGCTCAAAGTGGCCACCTCGGGCACTTCACAGCCTTGAGCTGCCAAATTTGGCAGCCCGAGGTGCACACTTTGAGCCAACAGTTGAGATGCTTCCCAACTGAATCAAGGGCTGCAATTTTTCCCCAACGAGAAAAGATTGCCCTCTTCCACAGCCTATAAATAGAGTCGGATTTCATGATCTGGGGGAGGATAAATTCGGGTCCAAAGTCAGCCAAAAACCAGCATTTTCGCCCAATTTCTGCAGACTTTTCTTCTCTTCTTTCTTCCTCTGCAACAGGAACCCGACGCCGTCTTCCTCCAACTCCACAGCTGCAACCACCGGCTGAACCACCTCATCACAGCAGTCACAACCCCTTCGGCCAAGTGAGCCCCTCTTCCTTTCCTCCTCCTTCCTCTTCCTTTTCTTCTTCTTCTTCCTCCTTACCTACTGTTCACTACATGAACAGTAGGCGTGAAATATAATTCATGTTCTACTGTTCACGCAGGACGTGAATTATATATATATATGTGTGTGTGTGTGTGTGTATTATAATATTATAAAAATAAAAAAAAAATTCTAAAATCATTTTAAAAAATGTTTATTAAAGAAAAAAAATGTTTTGTTTTCATGCATACGGCCTAGTCTCTCCAATATATATATATATAATTATTATAACATCATATGTTCACACAACAAAGAAATTTTTCAAAACAATATATGTATTAGCATGCATTTTGGCTTTAATAACCAGTTTATTTAAGCCATGAGAACTAGGCCAATATTTCAAAATTTCTAAAAAATCTTTTTGTTTTCTTTTTAGTATTTGGGATTACGAATTTATACGTAAAACGGTTAGGATTATACCCGATAAGATAAAGACCTTCTTATTGAGGAGGATTTTTCTTGAACCATAGACAGACCAACAACTAGGAAAACATGAAAATATCTTAGATTTTATCAGACAATAAAACAATGCAGCTTACCTTAGGTAGGGCGTATTTGGGGTGCTAATACCTTCCCTTTACGCAACCAGTCCCCGTACCCGATCTTTGAGACCAGTTAGGGTTCCTAGTGACCAAAATACTAGGTGGCGACTTTCATTCCATTTTCTACCAATAAAAGACAATATTTTTTTGTATCCCTATAGATATATATAGATTTACATGGTAGATTAAGAAAATGGAAACAAACACTATATAAAAATTTTCGCCGCAACACCGCACACGTGCGACAATGATGAATAAAAACGTAGATAAGTTTGGTTTTGTAGCCTCCCTAACCTAAGCTATTAAGCCCGAAGGGGTGTTTTAACACTTAATACCCTAAAGTCAACTGACTTGGGAGCTATTGGCCCAAAGCTTGTTACATGGGTTAAGGAGAAAAGCTTAACGGAATCAAACATTGCACTATCTATGTATCAGTATCTGCAACCCGAGTTGCTAAGCTCGTAGAGGTGTCTCAACACCTAATGCCCTAAGACCAACTGGTCTGGGAGTCATTAGCCTAAAGCTCGTTACATGGGTTAAAGATGCATTGTGTTTTAAGTTGTATGTGTAAATATAAAAAAAAAAAAAGAGAAAAAAAAAAAGAAGAAAAAATAATCTCAACCCAAGGAAGTTAACCTTAAACATTAGAACATAATATTATTTTCTTCCAACAATAGCCCCATCATATATGTTTTCATACATTGAGCACATAAAAAGAAGGTTTATTAATATCTTGTTTAAGAAATATGAAGCAGAAATGAGAGTTTGTTTATCTGGATAGATTAATGGAAGTTTAATGATGAATGCCTTGCTTTATGGAATTTGCAAATTGTTTTTCTATTTTAACACTTTGATTACTGGGGACTAGTAATAAGCTGGTTGGGGTGTGTGATTAGTACTTAAAAGTGCATGTTTATCAAGGGTTTATATCATCATTTTGCACTTAAAGTATCAATAACTCCTTAACTAAAGCATGTTTTATAATAACAAGTCTAATACTATAAAATACCCTAATATATAGTAAATGTTCATCTTAAATTCAGGCATATCACATAAATCAAAGGATTGATTGATGAATTCAACTACTGAAATTTTAAAGATAAAGAAGGGTGAAGCTTAGAAAGGAGAAGTTTGAATCTGTCCTGCAGCCCAACACTGTTCAGTGTTCAGCCCATATATCGAGTTCTAGATATGCAAATGATCTGAAATTTTTACAAAGATTTGATAAGACATAGGCCTACAACTTTCATTGGACATCAAGATCTAAGAAGGCCGTTTTTAAGTCCAAATTATAGCAACAACAGAGAAGTCTGAATCTGTCCTACAGCCCAACACTGTTCAGTGTTCAGCCCATATCTTGAGTTCTAGAAGTCCAAATGACCTTATCTTTTTTTTTCCTGGAAAGCTAAGAGAGTTTCCTAGAACTTTCATTTGTACATCTGAACCCCGTTCTGATGCTAGCATTGTTTTTTTATTAAGACAAGAAGATAAGGATTTTCACCTAGTCAAAAGATGGCTACCCACTCAACAATTAGTCATCAAATCAATAATTCCGAATTTTGGCCTATAAAAGGAGGCATTTGCCATGTAATTTGGGGCTTGGTTGTTCAGATCAAGTTCATGCTCTTTATTTCTCTCTTTATATTTTTTGTAATTCTTAAGTTTTGCTTTCATTAATTTCTTGTGTATGCTTTTCATTTCATTTCCTTTCCTTAGTTAACTTGTATTTTATTTATGTTCTTGTTTTATTTATTTATGTTTTTCTTCTTCATTATTTTTAGCTAAGTTTATTATGTCAAGGTGAAAAGGTTACACTAATGGTGTAAGAACAAGTATGGTGTAAACTCAATATGGACCTTAATGTTTAATATTAACATGTCTTATCTTTTTATCTTACTAATTCTTAATACCTTGCTTGTTAAATGGTTAATCTAAATTTGTGTTGTATAATACTTGGTACAACAAATGCTTGGCACTCTCATAACCCAACCGTATGGTATTACCTACACCTGGGGCTATGAAAGGTACTTGATTTGTTGTTAACATCAGTTAACATCATGAATTCCTGACAATATTTAAAAGTTTGGTGTTATGTAAATAAGATAATTAATATGATCATGTTAATAATTTATAATGAGCTATTAATGACAAATCATCCGACTGGAACCTCCTTCGTGTGTGGTTTCCAAATTGAGTAATAAGAGTTTATACTATACTTGTTTGAAATACCATTGGTGGATCCTCTAACCTTGACATTTGTCTTTATCATTGTTTAATCCTTACATTAATCTTCCATCTCAAAGTTCTCATTAATTTCTTCCTCCTTGTCTTTTTATTGTTATTATTATTATTATTACTAATATTATTATTATTATTAGTATTATTATTATTAGTGTTATTGTTATTATTATTATTATTACTAATATTATTATTATTATTAGTATTATTATTATTAGTAGTATTATTATTATTATTTACATTCTTGTTATATTTTATGTACGTTAAGTATGCTCTGTGTTTGATCAAGGATCCTGATATTGTTGATCTTGCCTTGTTCATTCGCATCAGAAATCTGTTTATATTATATAATATATCTCTTTGATCTTTTCATAAACTCAGTATATAGGCTGGAAACCTGTGACCCGATCTTTTAGATCATTCTCAGGTATAACAACGCCACGTATTGAGTATTATTATTAGTATTATTATTATTAGTATTAGTATTATTATTATTATTATTATTACTACTACTACTACTACTACTACTATTATTATTATTATTATTATTATTCTTGTTGTTGTTGTTGTTGTCTTGTTATTTATAATTTATACAATTAACCTCTCTATGGTTCGACCCCGATCTTGCCGGGTTATTTATTACTTCGACACTCCTACACTTGGGAGAAGACATCAATCTTTTGGTCGTGTTAAGAGGCCCACTGTATAATGGGTTAGCAGTGCCAGCCTAGCCCTAAATGGTTGGATCGAGTCCGACCCAATTCAAAAAAAAAATTCCTTTTTGAAAATTGTAATTTTTTCTGTATTTTTCTACTAAATTTTGCTTAGTATTTGGTTGGTATTTTTATACCGAAAAAATACAAATCTTGTATTCAAATACCTGGTTTTCATATATATATATATATATATGTGTGTGTGTGTGTGTGTGTGTGTGTGTGTGTGTGTGTGTTTTAGCATGCAATTTGGCTTTAATAACCAGTTTATTAAAGTCAGGAGAATTTGGTCAATATTTCAAAAATTTCAAAACAAATATTTTGTGTTGTTTGAATATCAGGGATAACGAATTTATACGTAAAACATATCATACGTAAAACATATTTATGATATTAAAAAGGTATTTCTTTTGATGACATAGAACAATTAGATTTTTACCTAATAAGATAATGATCTCCTTACAGAGGACTTTTCTTAAACTATAGACCAACCGATAATTAGAAACCACAACAAGACCTTAGATTTTATGAAACAATGCAGCTTACCTTAGGTATGGCATATATAGAGTGCTAATACCTTCTTTTTATGCAACCAGTCTTCATACTAGATCTCGGAGACCAGTTAGGGTTCATAGTGACCAGAATACTAGGTGGCGACTCCCATTCAAATTTTCCACTGATAAAAGACAAGAATTTCTTATCTCTCCACATTTGCCAGATAGACCTATACACTTACCAGAGTGGTGGACGATCATTGTGATACCGCACACATGCGACACACTTGTTACTCAAGTTGCTCCCATAAATTATGTTAGGTTGTCAGATTCTACTCCTATTAATACCCTAAGCAAATGTTTCCCTTAAAGTAGCTGAGAGCAGCCTTTGACATAGGTTAGGTAAAGATGTTGTCTACTTGATTACTAGTGGATATGTGTTTAGTAATGAGAAGTCCAAGTACACCTTGTTCACGTATAAAATGATAGTTCAACTCAATGTGTTTGTTGTGAGTATGAAACACTGGATTAAACATTATATACATAGCATAATGATTAGAATATAAGTCAGCCATGTAAGCTCAGCTACTATGTTGACCATGACTATATTTTGCTTTAGTGCTTGGTTCATATATGGTATGTTGTTTCTTTGCACAATAAGAGATGAGATTGCTTCCAAAGAATATGCAATATCCAGTGGTAGGAAAGCCTGCCCAATTTGTATATGAGAAAGCATAAAGATCAAGTGTGTTGTGTGAAGTAAAATATAGACCAATGTTAATGGTGCCTTAAACATATCTTAAAATGCAATGACCTATTTTTAAATGTATAATAGTTAGAGCATGCATGAATTGAGAGATAAAGTTAACCCTATATGAAATTTCTCTTTGTGTTAGTGTTAGGTATTGTAAGTCACCAAGTCTAAAAAAAGATATGGATCTTTTAGTAAAGTGTCATTTGCTAAGGTCTTAGTCTTCGCTTTAAATGGAGTGCTCATGCTCATTCAAGGATGGTAAGTGCATAATGTGATTGTGAAAGGCCTTCAGATGCGTGGGTGATCTCAATCCCAAGAAAGTGATGAGCTAGTCCAAGATCTATCATTGCAAGTTATGAACTCAAAAGTTGAATGAAGTTTGTAATTAGAGTAACAGAAGACACTGTAAGAAGTATATCTTCGATATAAAAAAGGATTAGTGTATCAAAATTAAAGTGAAAAATAAATAGAGATAAGTCTGCAAGACTATAAAAAAAAACTATATTTAAAAAGAAATGCACTAAACCGATCAAACCAAGCATGAGGTGCTTGTTAATTTGAGATCATAAAAAGTGTTTTGGAGCTTGCAAACATGTGATGGATATTAAGGATCTGCAATTCCTGGAAGTTATTCCATAAGTATATCTCCTAAAATTAATCCATGTAGAAAATCATTTTTTATGTCAAGTTGTGTATTGACCATTTTTGAACTGGTGCTATAGTTATAACCATGCAGATAGTTCCAGGTTTGATAACTGAAGAGAAGTTCTTGGTATAGTCAAATCCTGGTGATACCTATTCTCTACCACTAAATCTTTGAGACAATTTAGTGATCCATGGGTTTGGGTTTTAATTTGAGAACTCATTTAGAGCCAATGACATGCATGGTAGTAGTGCGAGGAACAATTTTTCAAGTTTGATTTTTGTGAAGAGCCTCAGGATTCTTTTCTGTGGCAACCTTCCAGTCAGGGTGATCTAAAGAAGACGAATGTTGTGATGTTCAAATGGAATCATTGCTGAAATTTTGAGGGAGGTTAAAACATATTTTGGATTGGGCTTAACAATCCCTCTTTGCGATCTTGTAACCATGGTATATGGAAGAGGTACCTGTGCAGATTGAACAAGTTGTCTGATTGATTCCATTGAATTAGACACTGAAAGAGGTGAGTATTTCTCTTACATTTCAAGCTCAGTTTCTGGTGGTACTAGATAGAAATCAATCATGGGTTCAATTCTATCATGTTGTCAGTTTTAGTTTTGTCATGCTGTCGGTTTATTTCAGGATCATTTCCAGGTTCTGCTACCTACAATTAAGGCATGGGTTCAGTCCTAACATGATGAGCTTCATTTTGACTTAGAGTATTGTGAGGAAAAGAACCTGCAGTATCATATGAATTAAGAGCAAGTGTTGGAGCAGCAGATAAAGAGCTCAAGCATGGTGGAGTGACTGTTGTGGGATGTATTCCTGCAATGGAATTAGAGTTAGTATGAAGCAACTATGAATCAAATATGTTAATAACATGTAGTGATGTAGGAAACGTGGTGTTGCAATTATGATTTTTTTTTATAGGGAAAGAATGATTCATCAAAGACCACATGAAGAGAAATAACATTTGTTTTAGCTGGAAGCATGAAAACATTTGTATCCTTTTTTGTTTATCATTGTTACCGTTTATTTCTAACTTAAATTCAATCTAATTACTCATAATTTTTTATATCCTAATTTGTATGTTGATTATTTTGTTTTTTATAATTAACCCTAAATAAGATAATTTAGAGACTAAAGAACAACAACTTCTCATCGAAATAAGCATTGAGGTCTAATAAGGGTTTGTTTGTGAGTTTGATTGCTTTTCAAAGTGTTTTTCGTGCTGAAATGCATTAAAATAATTCTTTTTATTTTTAAAAAAATATATTTAAAATCAGCGTATCAAAACGATTCAAAACATACACAAAAAATTATTTTTTAATAAAAAAATTGAACTTTTTTAAAAACCCGGTACAGTCGCGTTTCCAAAGTATTACTAAAAAAACAAAGCTAGGACTTGAAACCATTTTCAAATTTAAACCTACGCTAGTTACCTAATTATAAATTTGGTCCTTACCTCTAAAACGATCCCGACAACCTATTAAAAATAAAAATAAATTCAAAATCAAGAAAAACAACCCCATAAATAGAACTAAATTAGTCTCATATCCTAGATCTAACTAAGACATCCATGAAATTAAACAATAAATTAAAGTGCAAATTATGAGTAAATAACATGCAACACAAGCTGCTAGACATGTAGCTAGAAACAAAAATAGCCGGCTAACATTCATATGGTCCCTGCCCTTTTACTTCATGCCTTATCTTGATTTATATGCACACAAAAACAGCTAGTTAAAACTAGTTTAATCATTGATCAAATTCATGAAGGGCTTTTTATAAGACAATTATTATTATTATTATTATTATTAGATAAAAGACATGAATAATGTGTGGAAACATTTTTTATGATAAAAATATCCTTAAGTTTTATTAATTATCATTAATGTATTGAAAGGATTTTATTGGTAACTATTAAATATATTATATTAACTTAAAAGGCATTTTAGAAAATCAATATAAAAATTAGTTGAAATACCCACAATAGGAGGGTATTGAAGTAAAACCATTAAATTAGTTGAATTGAATTCTAATTTATCTTGGGAATTTGCACAAATAACGAATTTGAACCTTGATTATTTTATTTTTTTTATAATAGTAAAGGTTTATGTTATTAAGTGTTAAGAATTAAAATTACATGGGAATGAAGTCCAAAGATGATTTTTAAAATTAATCCCTATCAACCTACTGACCCACCGACAACAAAATATGAACCTTGCGATTGCAAAGTTAATCCCTATTAACTACTGCTAACTGTTCATGAGCTTCATTAGATTCTTTCATCCCAATAGGAACAGAGAAAAGACCTAACACTTCTCTGGTGTTAATGTTTTCCAACAAAATACTTCATATGATAAAAATCCTTAAGTTCTACTAATCATTACATGTATTGAAAAAATTAAAATTTTAATTATTAAATATATTATCTTTCCTTCAAAAATTATACATGTCAAATTAAAAAGACTTAACTTCATAATATAAGAATATATTTTTTTGTATATGATAGTGCAAAATATATGCCAATACTAAGATATAAAAATATTAATTGAATTACGCAAATAAATTTTGATATAAAATTGGTAAAAGCTCTAATGATATGTGCTTTAGGTGTACAAATTCTCTAATTAAGAGTCATATATGAATATTATAACCTTCTATACTTGATCTTGAACTTATTTTGTTTTGAAGGGATATAATATTTTTATATGAGCTTGAAAGTTCTAACATGTGAGATTTTATTTGTTTTGATTTCATTTGATAAGAACTTTGATTCTATCCTTTCTTGATAGACTTTAACTTCTATTTGAAAGGACTTCCAATTATTTGTATTTGATTTTTTAATTATAGGTTCTCTTACTATTTATAAACATGTGTAATGTAATGTATCTTAAAGGTTCTTCACTTAAAAAACATTTTAGAAAATCAATATAAAAATGAGTTGAAATACCCGTAATAGGAATAGGAGGGTATTAAAGTAAAACCATTAAATTAGTTGAATTGAATTCTAATTTATCTTGGGAATTTGCACAAATTACGAATTTGAACCTTGAATTTTTTTTATTGTTTTGTATAATAGTAGAAGTTATGTTATTAAGTGTTAAGAATTAAAATTACATGGGCATGAAGTCCAAAGATGATTTTTAAAATTAATTAATCCCTATCAACCTACTGACCCACCGACAACAAAATTTGAACCTTGCGCGCGATTGCAAGTTAATCCGCGCGATTGCAAAGTTAATCCCTATTAACTACTGCTAACAGTTCATGAGCTTCATTAGATTCTTTCATCCCAATAGGAACAGAGAAAAGACCCAACACTGCTCTGGTGTTGATTTTTTCCAACAAAATACTTAAACTTTCAGAGGGACCAGTCATTTCCATAGACTGGCTAGGGGATGATAGAAGTCTACACATGATTTGATGGAATACACCCCATTTTCCAAATCAATTTTTCGACAACTTCACTTGATAATTCCACTTCAGAAACCTTATCAAATACAGAGAGTTCAGAGAGAGAGAGAGAGAGAGAGGAGCTGCAACCTATAGGAAAGAGGCTCGCTGCTTGGGACCGTATCTATACAGAGAGTGTTCACTGATCTCCCTCAGGCCAGCACTATCTAAAAAAGAAAATCAAGAAGAAAAGAAAAGAGAGAAGAAAAATAGTGAAGTGAAAAAAAAAAGGAAAACAGAAGAAAAAGACGAAGAAAGGAAATTGACGAATTTCCATCCGATTGTTTATGCTCGTGTTTTTTTAGCAAACTTCTCCGGTTGTTCAAGTAAGCAAATTTTTATTTATTTGTTTGTTCTTTTATTTCTTTGTTGTTAATTCTTTTGAGAAACAAAAGAATTTTTGAAGACAATTGCACTTTAGCTGATGTTCTATTTCGCAAATTCCGAGTTGTGTTTTACATGGTGTTGCATTTCCATGAACAGAACCATTTCCTTACCATTGTTGGCTGATATTGATCTCTGGTTGGTCGTTCCTCTGCTGGATTTAGTGGTTTCTGATGGCTGACTTATGCCATGTGCCTTGTGTTCTGGTTGATGCTGCATGCCATGCTGTGCTATATATGTTGCTCACTCCTGCTCGCATCGCTGTATAGTGATGGGCATAAATGGATGTATGCTGCATGCCATGCTGTGCTATATTTATATTTATCAATAATAATAATATTGTTATTATAACCATAATAACAATATTAATAGCAATAAATGAATAATACCATTAATATTTTAATAGCAATAAATGAATAATACCATGAAAAAATATTGAGAACCGCGACATTTAAATAATTAGCACTCCACGCGCAGCAGACGACACAATTCTGACAAAATAATTACTCGCTTGGAAAAAATCTATAGTTAACGAGTCAGAAGAAGACAAGTAGAGAAGGAGAAAATGTGTTATAGTGAAAGAGGGAGATGAAAGTTGAGTGTTGGATCGAGAACAATAACCAGGAGTTAGCCGAAACAAATACTAGAATATACAATAATAAACAAATCCAGCCCTAGCTGATCCTTTTCCAGGTGAAGGAATCGATGGATTTGGGTCATCAACCTAATTTCTATTAATATTAATTATATTAATAAATAAGAAAAAAAATAGAAGTTAATAAATTATATTTAGGCAATGAATAAAGAACATGGTTTTTTATTATTTAATATGATTATAGTGACACCAGTTATTTAGAACATGATTATTTATTTTCTTCTTTCTGTTATTTCTTTTCCAACACTATTTTTTTTATAGTAATTAAAGGGAAATATTAATAAGATTTAGTCAAATAGCAAACTAATTAAAAGAAAAAACTTACTGTTTTTTCCAACACCAGAGCAGGCCGACCAACATTATATTTTATAAAAAGCCAACTACATAAGTTTGTCTCTCCTTTCAAACCATTATTTATTAACTTCCTCTCTCTTTTTATTACACCTAATATTGGTCCCACCAACATGGATCATCCATTTTCTTTTCTATTACATCAATTTAAGATTTACTGTATCCCATTACCCAAATTCTACACACTTAAACCAATCATTAACATTTGGTTAAAACCATGAATTTAATTATATAAATATTAAAGTTTGAAAGTACAAGAGTGCCTAGAAAGTGATCAAAGATTGGTTAAAAAAGTTAAAAAATATAAAAATTAAAATTTAATAGTATATTTTTTTATTGATGACAACTTTATTGACAAAGAAAATTCAATTTGAGGAAGAAAAGTATAAAATTAGATGTTTATGGACTCAATTAGATTTTGTTGAAAGATTAATTGAGTTTATGAAGGGTTTGATTGCAAGATAAATTATTTTTTAAGTCAATTTAGGCTTTATTTGAAAGGAATTAAAATTTGGGGATCGAATTCTAATTTTCAAGAGTTAATTTAGTCAAATCAGGAGCTTAATTGTATAAATATTAAAGTTTGAAGGCCAATTAAAGACTTGATTAAAAAAATCCAAAATCAATGACCGAACCAGAAAAAGTGTATAAATATAGGGGTTGGAATTGACTGATTCAAGGATTAAATTGAAAAAATTTAAAGTTTATTGATCAATTGAGTGTTAACATGCATAAATTTGACAAGGATGCAATTGAATTGATTTTTTAGAATCAATTGAGGACTAGATTAAACAAATAAAAAATTAAAAACTGGTTTGAAAATAAATATTTTAGCGTCATTTTCTTTAAATGAAACACTGGGTTTTGTATAGAACAATACTGTTTTATACACTGTTTATTAAAAAAAAAAAAAAAAAAAACCTTAACACCATGTATCTTTTTTTTCCCCGGAAGCGCAACTACAGGGAAAGAAGATTTTTCTTCCCCTCCCCTCCGTTACACCGTCTCTCCCTTTCTCTTCCTCTCACTTGTCCAAAAACCTTAACATAACCCACACCTCCTCATGGCCTACCACCATAATAAAAGAGGCAGGGGAGACAAGCCCTACGAGGGGCTGCATAAAAGCTGCCCTAACCACATGACTGGACAGAGATAGGTACTCTCTACCACTGTAAATACCCCCTCACAGGTGGTGACACGGGAACGAAAAAAATATAGAGGACAGTCAAGTGGATCCCATTTTCTTTAAAGAGAAAAAACGTGATAGTCAAGTTTATTATATTGTATCAATTACTTAGTCAAGTACATATATATTTATTTATTGTCATTACCAATAGGAAAAACATATTGCATCAATTGAAGAAAAAAAGTTGCAAAAGTTTTTTTATAAACAAAATTGTTCATTTACTTGTAATTATATATAAAAGCATAAACTATGGTTTGAAATATTTGATTTGATAAAAATACCCATAAGTTTAACAAACAATTAAATATATTGAAAGGAGCTTATTAGTAATTATTAAAAATATTGTCTTATTTTAAAAACTTCTAGGTACCTAGTGTAAAAAGACTTAACTTTCCATAAGAAAAATATTTTTTTAAAAAAATATGAATATATAAAATATATGTCAATACTAATATCTAAAAATATTATCTCTAATTAAAAAAAGAATAAAATAGTTGACCCTTTAACATTGTATTATTCTAGGATTGGTCTTTGTGATTTATTTTTATGAATGTATATGGGGACCTTGTGGTGTTGGTGGGATATTTCGTTACTCAATTGATGCTTATTTTGACAAAATTAAATTAAATTTCATTAATTTAAAAAACTTAGGGATTTTAGGATTGAAATTGAAGATTAAACAAATATACAGTCTCTTTTATTTGATAATATCAGAAATTAATTTACACAGTCAATAGATGATTTTTCGATCACCTTTTTTTGAAGATGATTTTTTCATTGATTTTTTCTTGGATTTGAATTGATAGTTTGTTTTGGTTGTCTAAATATGAGGTTTTTAAAATGTCAAGAAAAAATCAAGGCACTCAATTGATACTCGGTTTAACAAAATAAAATAAAATTATTGGTGTAATTAAATGTTAAAGGAAAAAAATTCAATGTGAAAAAATTATGGTGGGCTAGGGTATTCAAGTTATGCAAATTGGCTGGTGTATGTGTCACACACGCCAGTGTATAGAGGCTAGGAATCGTGTTCTAACAGCATGTGCGGCTGTGTAACTCCTCGAGCCTTTTAATGCAATTTCAACCTTTGATTTAAAAAATTATGTGTAAAGTAGAATGAATTTTTTTAATATTTAAATAGAATTTACCTTCCATCTTGTATTAATCAAGTTTTTCTGATAAGAAAACAACAAGATCAACTCATTCTCAATGCGCTCCTCTCCTCTCTTTCCATGGATGCCTTCCATCTTGTGGCTGATTGTTCGACTAGTACTAGTGTTTGAAGCACACTAGAACACACGCTTTCTTTACCATCCAACTCTTGGATTATGCAATTACATGGCTCTCTTCAAGATCTTTGTCAAGGTGATGGTATTGTAACCATTTATTTTTAGAAAGCTAAGGGATATTTGACGATTAGTAGTAGTTGACAGACCTATCTTCCTTACTAGTTTCAATTTATATGTTTTTCGAGGCCTTTGTAGTGAATTTTGTGAATTGGTTACAAGTCTTTCAACCAAGGCTAAGCCTTTTCCCTACTTTGAGTTGTATAGTCACCTGTTTACCCATGAGTTTTTACATAAAATCTCTCTTTAATCCATTTCTACTATTGCACTGTTGTTGCTTACCCCTACGCAACCTCCTTCTACTTTTGCTGCTGAGCATGGTTTTTTTTTTTTGTTTTTAATGGCAGTGGTTCCTCTCATAATCAGGGTAGAGGAAGACATGGTGGCTAGAGGAATACTTGCAGCTCCTTCAACTAGTCCAGTGGTCAGAACTACCATGCCAATAATGGTGGTTCTTGGCAGCATAATCGTGGCTATGGGAGCAATTAGCAACAACAATCTAACCAAACATCTTCACCCAATCAGTGGCCTTATACATGATAAGTTCGGTGTTAGTTATACAAAATTTTTGGTTACTCAGCGCAACAATGTTCATAGCTAGTGACCCATGAAAATCAAGCCTTGACCAACTTCTCTTTTAATGATGCTTTAGTAGCAAACTTTTTCACTTGGTTTCTTGACATTGATGCAAATGAGTATGTTACTCCAGACATTGCAAGTATGACAAATACAAAACCCTATTTTGGTAATGATCAATTTTGTGTTGGTGATGGTAATGGACTTGTCATATTTAATACAACTTATCTTACCTTACATACTCCAAAACAAGCCTTTACTTTGTCTAACATCTTACATGTTCCGCAAATTAAATAACAACTCTTATTTGTTCAACAATTTTGTCGTGAAAATTGTGTTTTTTTTTTAATTTCACTCTATTTTTTATGTTAATGATCTCATAACCGAGGAAGTTCTTCTTTTTGGTTAGAATAAAGATGGCCTTTATGTCCTCTTAGAGTCTTCTACCATGTTTATACCTGAAGCCTTTTGGTCTGCTAGCTTGTCTACTTCAGCTAATGTTTGGCATCATCGACTTGGTCACTCATGCTCACATGTTTTAAGTCTCTTAGCATCAAATAAAAAGGTCGTTTGTAATTTTTGTCATTTAAATTTTCAATGCCAAGCATGTCTATTAGGAAAATCATCACGAGTGTCATTGAGACCAACAAGTTATAAAACATATGCTCCTATTGAGCTAAGTTTTAGTGATGTTTGGGTTCATGCCCCTATTTTATCTTTTGATGGTTTTCGGTATTTTTTTCATTTTTGTAGATGTGCATACAAAATTTATTTCGTTTTATCCTATTGTTGTTAAATCTCATGTATTCAATGTGTTTCACCAATTTCAAGTTTTTGTTGAACGATAATTTCTCACAAAATTAAATCTGTTCAAACTGATTGGATATCGTAAATTAAATTCCTTTTTCAAAACAATTGGTATTCATCATTACTTAATATGTTCACATACACATAAACAAAATGGCATTGCTGAGCATTGTTATTGCCATAATGTTATCACTATAAGGTACCTTTAAAATTTTGGAGTTATGCTTTTGAAACTTTGGTGTATCTCATTAATCATATGCCAACACCTATCTTTCATAATAAATCTCATTTTGAATGTTTGTTTCATCAACCATATGATTATACCTTTCAAACTAATTGGATGTCGTAAATTAAATTCCCTTTTCAAAACCATTGGTATTCGTCATCGCTATATTGTTGAAACTAGTCTTACTCTTCTTGGTTACTGTAAGGAACCTTTAAAATTTTAGAGTTATGCTTTTGAAACTTTGTGTATCTCATTAATCATATGTCAACACCTAGCTTGCATAACAAATCTCATTTTGAATGTTTGTTTCATTAACCACATGATTATACCTTTCAACATACTTTCAAGTGTCTTTGTTTTCCTTTCCTTTGTCCTTATAATGCTCATAAGTAAGACTATTGTTCTACTCAACATGTGTTTTTAGGCTATAGTTTATCTCATCTAAGCTATCGTTGTCTTGAATTTTCCTCTAATTGTATCTACATCTCTTATCATGTTCGTTTTCATGAATAATATTTTCCTTTTCTTGAGTCTGACCGATCTCTACCTCTACTCACTCTGCATCTACACCTTCACTCACTTATAACCTTCCTTCCTTTACTACTTTCAAGTGCCTTTGTTTTCCTTTCCTTTGTTCTTATAATGCTCATAAGTTAAACTAATGTTCTACTCAATATGTGTTTTTAGGCTATAGTTTATCTCATATAGGCTATCGTTGTCTTGAATTTTCCTCTAATCATATTTACATCTCTCGTCATGTCCGTTTTCATGAATAGTATTTTCCTTTTCTTGAGTCTGATTGAGTCTCTACCTCTACTCACTTTGCTTCTACACCTTCACTTACTTATAACCTTCATTCCCTTACTACCTTCTCTATCATAATCTATTTATGGGTTATTCCCTAAATTTATGTTTTTTTCTAAAACAAAATAAAGACTGACATTTTGACAAAAGCAAACTGGTAAGATTTTAAATACAAAAAAATTAAGTTGCAATTTTGGATGAAATCGGTAGCCTAATTGTACCCCATTTACCTAAAACTAAAGAGACAATGCAAATTTAAGGTTAAATTAAATCATTATTGGATGACTCTGTATAAAAATTAAGCCCATGGACAAAATTAGATTTTTAATAGGTCAATTTGATTTAATCATGGACTAAATTAAAGTTTAATTATGTTTAAGAATTAATCTGGGTTCAATTGAAAGATTTAATTCAGTGCAATGACTTAATTATACTTTAAATAGGTCCAATTAATTTTATTGGAGGCTTAATTGGTGAAAACTTAAGTTTGGGAGCCTAATTTGAGGTTAATTGAGAAGATTTGAATTTTAGGAGACTAAGTTTAGTTTTTACCAAGTCAATTGATTAAAATCAAGAGTAAAATTTCAAGAAAATCAAAGTTTTGGTGTCAATTAAGGGTTAAATTGAAGAAATTCATAGTCAATGATCATTTTGAAAAAGACACTGAAATTGAAGTTCCTCAGGGGATACATTGAACAAATTTGAAAGTTTGAAGCCAATCAGGGGTGTAATTTAGAGAAATCAGAAATTGATGGACTAAAATGTACTTTGCCAAAACAACACCCACTACAAGATTTCACAGTTTTACCGACGGACATATTCCGTCGGTGTGACAGAACGTTCGTCGGTAAAGTATTTACCGACTATATTACCGACGGAATACTCCCGTCGGAATACCTTTTGTCGGTGATTCCACATTCCGTCGCTATATCGGTCGGTAATAAAAAAAAACGTTTACCGACGGTTTTACCGACGGCCCATGCGCGCCAAAAAAAAAAAGTTTCCCGCTGGGAATATACCGACGGAATATATTCCGTTATATTCCGTCGGTGTTATATCAATACCGACGGACTACCTCCGTCGGCAAAAGTGTCGGTGATATTTCATACCGACTGAATAAATCCGTCTGTAAATTCGTCGGTATTTTAATACCGACGGATTATTGCCGTCGGTGAGTATGTCGGTGATGGGATGGCATACCTCAGACACTGTTTAATGCCGACGGATTTATTCCGTCGGTAAATCCCTGTGTAATTTTTTTTTTAATTATTTAGAAAAAATAATATAAATTAATAGTAATACAAACCAATTATGTAAATAAAATTTATATTAAGCAACAAAAACTCAAAGTTAAATAATATTCATTACAAAATGAATGTGTTTAAAAAAAAAACAATTAATATAAAGGTGGAGGAGGAGGAGGAGGAGGAGGGTGGGGGTTAGGCGGCCAAAAAGGATTAGGCGCACATGTTCCGCCTTGTGTCATGTTCATGACCATTTGACGAAGCTCTTCATAGGCCGCTCTTTGTTGTTCAGACTCTGCTCTGCGTTGTTCGTCCGCCAATCTGTGTTGTTCGTTCGCCAATCTTTGCTCTTCTTTGAGTTGTGTGTACGCCTCTGATAGGTGGTCGCACCTTTGCTGCAAGGCCACAAACTCCTTAGATTGGGAGCTCGATACAGATTGGGAGCTCCCACCGGTTGAAGCAGTACCGGTCGACCGCAACTTGGCAGCGGTAGTGTTGGAGAGCCCGTAAACCCGATTTTTATCGGGTCCACCTGACGATCCAGCCTCCATCCACAAATCCGGATCGAATTCCGGATGGGTCGAAGGATCATCCCCGTATCTCTCCCTCAACCGATTATTATAGGTCTCCTGAAAAAAAAAAATCATATTCAATTCAATAAACATAATAATAACTTATAAAATAAAATGGTTGAACAAACACACCACAAACTGTTGAGCACGGTTGTCAACGAACTGTTGCGTCCCCTTTTGGCGGTCATGACTCCGCACGTGCGTCTCCACAAACAGCTCCATAGGGCTCGGCTCACGTCCAAGAGACGTAGCCTATATATAATGAAAAAAATTTATTAACAACAAATTAATTGAACGATATATTTCATTTAAATTAATCTTACCATCCGTTTCGCATGTGTAGCAAACGAAACGGAGCCGCCGGTGTGCGTTGTAACCGAGCCATGAATTTGCCGATTCCGGTTGCCTGCACCGGACTGTGAGCTTCGAGTGAACCGCTCAGACGTCACGTGCTGAAGATAGTGCGGCCATATATCTTCCGGGATGTATATTGGTTTGAAATCCCTCCAAACCGCAACATCGTTCCAGCCTTGTAACCCCTTATCCCTCGCTGTTTTTTTTGCTTTTTTCTGGGTGTCATACCAAAAATCACGCAACCTAATTCACGCACGAAAAAATAACATTTCAAAACATAAATAATTATGTAAAAAAAAGTCGTATTGTTTTCGATGTTACCTAATTGCCGCGTGATTTTCCCACACCCTCCTCACAACACTGTCATGTTCATCGTCCCAGCAGAATCGATGTTGTATATAAAAAAATAATTTTTTAAAATGTTAATAATTTATTTACAATTATAACTTGAATTTATTAGAAATAAGCTGAAAATTATATATTAACACGAACCTCAAATCTATGAAACCATGCATCGAATTGAGGCATCCATTCAGGATGTCTGGATATTTGACTCCATTGAAACAATGGAATCTCCATCGACGCTTTAAACGCCGATGATATTACTCGGGCGGCCTCAATGTTTGTGAACCTGAAAAGAAATGAAATTAATTTGTGATTACTTCATAAATTACGTTTTAAAATTGTTTTTTTTTATATAAAAAAAAACTAAAACCTTAACAAACTTACATTGAAAGATCGTCCTTCCACTATGCCTCGAACTGGTGGGTAAATTCATTCCGCTTCGAAGGCATGCCGCGTCTGCGATGTGAAACATCGCTGGAAGAGGCAGCATCGGTTGACAGCGCAGGTGGTGTAGGTGCCTCTTCTTGAGAGGCACCTAAGGAAACATCATCATCGCTGCTAGACGAACTTGATTCGACTGGACGACCAGCTCTGGTTTTCATTTTGCGCATCTAAACAATTTTATATTAATAATTGTAAAATAAAATTCAAAAGTTAAAAAAAATTCGGCAGCACCTCCCCTATACTGGATACTACCCAAATCCACAAACTTGCAAATATTAACAATAGCCACAACCAATCGAACCAATCTATACTAACTATTAATCCTAAGATAAATTCAACGTTAACAATTACAATCCACAAATTAATCAATAATTATATTCAAAACAATAAAAAATATAACAAAAAATAAATTCAATAAATTCAACAAATTATACTTCAACAAATTAACAATTACAATTCAACATTAACAATTATAATTCAACAAATTCAAAAAATTCAAAAAATATTCAAATATTCAACTTTAACTAATTCTAAGTTAAATTAACTAATAACAATTCTAACAACACAACAACAAAAAATATTCAATAAATTCAACAATTAAATTCAATTATTCAACAATTAAATTAACAAATATTCAACAAATTCAAAAAATTCAAAAAATATTCAAATATTCAACTTTAACTAATTCTAAGTTAAATTAACTAATAACAATTCTAACAACACAACAACAAAAAATATTCAATAAATTCAACAATTAAATTCAATTATTCAACAATTAAATTAACAAATATTCAAAAAATTCAAAAAATATTCAAATATTCAACTTTAACTAATTCTAAGTTAAATTAACTAATAACAATTCTAACAACACAACAACAAAAAATATTCAATAGATTCAACAATTAAATTCAATTATTCAACAATTAAATTAACAAATATTCAACAAATTAAAAAAATTCAAAAAAAATTCAAAAAATTCAACTTTAACTAATTCTAAGTTAAATTAACTAATAACAATTCTAACAACACAACAACAAAAAATATTCAATAAATTCAACAATTAAATTCAATTATTCAACAATTAAATTAACAAATATTCAACAAATTCAAAAAATTCAAAAACAATTCAAAAAATTCAACTTTAACTAATTCTAAGTTAAATTAACTAATAACAATTCTAACAACACAACAACAAAAAATATTCAATAAATTCAACAATTAAATTCAATTATTCAACAATTAAATTAACAAAGATTCAACAAATTCAAAAAATATTCAAAAAATTAAAAAAAAAGGAACGAAATATACATACCTTAATAATGTGTCAAATTCAAAACTTTATCTACATTGCAACAAAAAACACCAACACAACAAAAATAAAAACAACTAAAAATAAAATAAAATAAAATAAATTAGAAAAAAAACACATACCTTTTGATATAATGAAGATTTACAACACCAAATCTTGCTAGAGATTAAAGGTGAAAGTGTTTAAGGATTGAGGGGGAAAAAAATGAAAAATCTAAGGTGAAAAACGGAGTAGAAGCGAAGAAGCGGCGGGGAGAAGAAGAAAAAATGAGGCGAAGCGGCGGGGCTGGAACTTATAGGTCAATTTTACCGACGGCATCACCGACGGACTTAACATCCGTCGGTATTTTTCGAATTTCGCCCCGAATTTTTAAAAGCCCTCCAAAATTTTCGCAGTCCGTCGGTGATTCCGTCGGTAATCTGACAAGTTCAGAGGCGCATTAATTAACGCACTTTGGAAAACGCGCGGTCCGTTATGGTGGTGTTATGTTTTCGAGCTTACTGTGAGATGCCGACGGACTATATTCCGTCGGTAATCCCGTCGATGGTGGTGGATGTTTTTCGAGCTTACTGTGAGATGCCGACGGAATATGTTCCGTCGGTAATACCGTCGATGGTGGTGGATGTTTTTCGAGCTCACTGTGATATGCCGACGGATTTCATTCTGTCGGTATAGTTGTCGGTGAAGCCGTCGGTAATTTCGTCGGTGTTGGTGGCATTTCGCGTAAATATTTACGAACTCTCTGTGAGATACCGACGGATGGCGATCCGTCGGTATTGACGTCGGTGATTGTGGCATTATGCAGGAAAGGTTGTCTTTGTATTGCCTGTTTACCTTCCTGCAATAACTTAACTGATAAACTGTCTATCACATAAAACAATAACCACATTGCTTAAACAATAAATATTTTGTTTTACAAAATACATCATCAATAATCTAAATTACATGAGACAAATGTTTTTACATAGGGCTTCATTTTTATAATTAGTCGGAATTTTCTTCTTCTTCCTCATCAATTGAATTGTCATCATCTTCATCGCAATCTTCAATATGGATATCATCTTCTTCATCGACATTTGGTTGTCCGCTAGAGCTGAGAACAACATTCAACTCCTCTCCGTCAATATCAACAAGACTATCATCGAGAACTCGAAAATTTGAATTTTCTTCCAATTCAATCGAAGGAGCAATTCGATATGGTTCAACCAACTCACGAACTTGAAAGACTTCATCTCGCACACTTGTGTCTTCGTTCTCATCCTGAACAACCTCGACACGACCCCGTGGTTTCGTTTTTAAAACGGACAACCAATCAACTCTTGAACGATCCTTTCTAAATGAAGGGGTGTATGTGTAATAAACTTGTTGACATTGCTTTGCGAAAACAAAGACATTTAAATGTTAAAATTTTAAAAGATAGAATTACTTACAAAAAATGATAAAATCCATCGGTAAATCAGAACACGGATGCTGTGACCACAAAACAAATACAACTTGTTGTGCTGAGATGAGAAAGATTTTGTTTTGGGGCGAGGGGGGGCTGGTTATTTTGCAGATGGGGAGGGTTAGGATTAGGAAGAAGAAGGAGAAATGGGGGAGGAGAGTGTCGGCAGAGGGGCCATATATTCACTTTTACCGACGGACTTACCGACGGGTTTTATTCCGTCGGTGAATCCGTCGGCGAAACCGTCGGTAATTATGACGGGCAATCGACACGTCACCGCACGGACCTGCTATTCAAATCCCTCGGTGATTCCGTCGGTAGTTTTAATGGTGCACCCGTCACGTCACCGGTACGGATCTGGCATTTCAAATCCGTCGGTGATTCCGTCGGTATTTTTTGTTGGTGAATAGGTCCCATCACGCGTACGGGCCCCAGTTTTTAATTCCGTCGGTGCTTCTGTCGGAAAAATCACCCGCCAAAACCTCCGCGCCACTGCCCGCCCTTTTTTCATTGATTCTGAATTTTCGGTCGGTAATTCGATCGGTAATTACCGACGGACATATTCCGTCGGTAATTACCGAAGAATATTTTCCGTCAGTGATTTCGGCCGAGAAATACTGACAGAAAAAATTCCGTCGGTATGTCCGTTGGTATTTAGCGATTTTCTGGTAGTGACCATTTTAGGGTTGACTGTTCATCTTCTTCTCCAATGACATCCTTCCCGAGTTGTTTTATGCTTCATCTATCCACTAAATTGGACAAAACTAATATAAAAATGATCACCTGACACCTTACTACACATTAATTAATGTGATCCGTTCTGACTGATTGACACCATAATGGCTATGGCACCACCCTAAAGTAGCCAACCCGACTAACCCTTTTCCTGCAACAATTCTGACAACCTATGATCACTGTTATTTAAACCTGGATCGGCTTGGCGGGTCGACCCGGGACCTGGTTGACTTAGTGGCTAGACCGGTCTGAGTTTGTTACAAGACCGGCTGGTGCAACAACCGAGCAAAACCTGGTCGACCCGGCGAGTCAAATCATGACCCGGGCAAACCCGGATAAGACCTGTTTTTTTTTTTTTTTTCAAATGTGGGTTTTCTCCTATACCCCTCTTTTTTCATATTTTTTTAGTTGGTTATTAACACTTTTTAAAGTTCATTATATAAATATTAGAAAAATATTTTATTTTTTCAATGTGGGATTTGAAACCCTTTAGTATATATACTCTATGTTCCCAAGAAAAATATTATTTTTTCAATGTGGGATTTGAAGCCCTTTAATATATATACTCTATATTCCCAAGGAAAAAAATTATTTTTTCAATGTGGAATTTGAAGCCATTTCGTATATATACTCTATGTTCACAAGAAAAAATTTATGGTTTTTCAATGTGGGATTTGAAACCCTTTAGTATATGTACTCTATGTTCCCAAGAAAAAAGTTATTTTTTCAATGTGAGATTTAAAGCCCTTTCGTATATATACTCTATGTTCACAAGAAAAAAAGTTATGTTTTTTTAATGTGAGATAAAAAATTTTTTGGTTTAAATACTTCAACTTAAAAGAATAACATAATATCTTTTCAACAGGTGACGATGAAAACAATACGATAATTATTTTTTATTTTAAATATTAAAATTTCATTTGTCATTAACTCATAAAATATTTTTGTATCATGTAGGTTGCGTGATTTTTGGTATGAGGCACAAAAAAGGCTAAGAAATATACCAGAGAAAATGTTATGCTAGATTAGAATGATTTGACGATTTGGAAAGATTTCAGGCCACCATACATCCTGCAGGATACATGTGTGGAATATATTTAGCATGTGACATCCGAGTGTTTCACATGACGCTCATAGTCCAGTGCGGGGGAACCACTGTCAGCAAATTCACGACTTGTTTACCACACATACCTGCGGCTCCGTTCCTTTCATTTCGCATGCAAAGTGGATGGTAAGATTAATTTTAATCACATCTATCTTTAATTAATTTTTTGTTATTTATAAATATATTTAACTTGCAACATTTTTTTTTCTTACAGGCTACGACTTTTGGCCATGAGTCGAGCTTAATGGAGCTTTTTGTGGAGACACACATGCGGAGTGAAGACCGCCAAAAAGAGGTTCAACAGTTCGTTGACAATTGAGTTCAATATTTTGTGGTATGTTCGTTCAAACATTTTGTTTTGAGAGTTATTATTTTCTTGAATTGAATTTGATGCTTTTAGTTTTTATTTCCAGAAGACATATAACAGCCGGTTGAGGGAGATATACGGGATGGAGGCAAGATCGTCTGGTGTACAAACTCCATAGCCGAGAACTTTTGGGCAGCCTATAGTGCCTTAACTATTGGTATCGAGCACCCAGTCTCAGAAGTTCGTGGCCTTGCAACAACATACAACTCATCTCATCAAAAAATATGAGCAACCCTAAACAAATTATGAACAACTCCACCAAATGCTCATGGACATGAGATCATAGATGGATGGTACGTGTGTGCCTCTCTTTTGGCTTTATGATCCTGAAAACAACCAACCTCCTCCTCCTCCTCCTCCACCACCGTCATTGTGCTAGTTTAATTTTTATTTGAACATATAAATTTATAATGATTATTTGGATTTTATATTATTCAAGTTTTTTTTTACATATTTCAATTTTATACAATTTTATTTTTTTCAATTATTTTATTTTTTTGTTTAAAAGATTTTTTAAAAAATTATTTTTTATTATTACAGATGAATATATTGATGGACACAATCTGTCAGTATATTCTAGTGGCTAGGGAAACAATTTACTTCATATGCCACTACAACACTGTTTCATCACTGACAGAATAATTCCATCGGTATTTTATAGAGGTTTTGAATAAAATTACAATAAATGTCATTGCCAATCACCGACAGAATAATTCCATTGGTGTATTAAAGCATGTAATTTTTTTATGGCATGCAGATTTCTTATGTAAAAACATCAGTTTTTTTTACCAACAAAAATGACATTACTAATGAACGATTTCCTTCTATAAATCTGTCGGTAAATATTTTGCCAACGGATTGTTAGTGTAAGTATACCGACAAAAACTTTCATCGATAAAATTGTTAATTCTAGTAGTGGATCTTGGAAGTAGGGGTTAGTGTGTCAACAAGTTTACACGATGACATTCCAGCACGACACAGGATATGAAGAACATACTTGTGTATAATAATGTCAAAAATATTTTTTAGAAGTATTTCTAAATAAAAACATTGGTGTATTAAAGCAGGTAATTTTTTTATGGCATGCAGATTTCTTATGTAAAAACATCAGTTTTTTTTACCAACAAAAATGACATTACTAATGAACGATTTCCTTCTATAAATCTGTCGGTAAATATTTTGCCAACGGATTGTTAGTGTAAGTATACCGACAAAAACTTTCATCGATAAAATTGTTAATTCTAGTAGTGGATCTTGGAAGTAGGGGTTAGTGTGTCAACAAGTTTACACGATGACATTCCAGCACGACACAGGATATGAAGAACATACTTGTGTATAATAATGTCAAAAATATTTTTTAGAAGTATTTCTAAATAAAAACATTGGTGTATTAAAGCAGGTAATTTTTTTATGGCATGCAGATTTCTTATGTAAAAACATCAGTTTTTTTTACCAACAAAAATGACATTACTAATGAACGATTTCCTTCTATAAATCTGTCGGTAAATATTTTGCCAACGGATTGTTAGTGTAAGTATACCGACAAAAACTTTCATCGATAAAATTATTAATTCTAGTAGTGGATCTTGGAAGTAGGGGTTAGTGTGTCAACAAGTTTACACGATGACATTCCAGCACGACACAGGATATGAAGAACATACTTGTGTATAATAATGTCAAAAATATTTTTTAGAAGTATTTCTAAATAAAAAGCACTTAAAAAATCAACTGCTATGACTGTACCAAACACACTATTAATCATTTGAGGAAAAAAAAATCTCTTTCCTTATCTCATATATATATATATATATATATATATCTATTTAAACCTTGTTCTCCACCCACATAAACCCACAATGCTTACAAATACTTTGTGCTTAACCAGGGACTACATGTACTACTGCCTTGCTTTCTTTCTCTCCAGCTTTCTTGTATTCAAACTTGTATTCCAACGTACCCGCAACTTACCACCAAGTCCTTCGGTTTTCCGACCATAGGCCATCTCCACCTTGTCACGAAGCCACCAATGCATAATCTGTGAGGCCACGTTTAGTAACTATAAAAAATAATTTCATGTGCTCTTAACATTTTTTTGATAAAAAAATGTTTGATTCAATTTATTGGCACAATTGTTCAATTTTCTTGCCCAAAGACGAAGTCTATTGCTTGTTCTTGCACGAAAAATCGTGTTTGACTTCAACATTTACTTAACTTGTATGTTTTAATGCCCCGTAACACCCTCCCACTCTCCATTTTATTTCTTAATAAATTAAAAATAATTACTCTAGTTGTTATAAGAGTTTGAAATCCTGTCATTGCTCCTAAAAAAAAAAAAATTTAGAAAGGCTTAGGGTGATGATCCTGATCATCGACCAAGAACCTGTCATTTGAAACCAGCCGATGACAAAGACACGAGAAACAAAAGATTAAAAAGAAAAAGCAATATTATACCCTAACTTTTTTTTCCGAAATTGTATGGTCTCTGGCTAATTAAGATTTGAGCGTGGGCATTTTGGGTTGAGGAGGGGAACCTACAGGCTACAGGATTTCACTCGGAGGGAGTTCAAGGACTCGGAAAGATAAAATGGCCTAACAGGGAATTGCATGTGTTGACAAACAGCGTTACCCATCTGACCGGTAGGTTATTTCCAAGAAATTAACAGCTCAGTCCGGCAAGCTATGGCCCGGAACACATGGTCAGTAAGCTTCTTTCTTAGTGTTCAATCTATGACGATCCATAGGATGCCAATTACCGTGATCAGTGGGAACAGTTATGCTGCTCAAAAGTCCTGAACTCGGGGTTATAGCTGGTGGGTGAATGTGAAGTGTCTTTGATGCAGCTGGCAAGTCCAAATGCCCACTTGGTAGAAGAGTCCGATACGTCATTGATGAGTCCCTTCGTTCGTATCCTCCATCACTACTTTTGCTGCCTCATGCTCCTTCTGAATACTGTATCGTCGGTGGATACAAGATACCACGAGGCATGATTGTGATGGTCAGTGTATGGGCCCGTACATAGGATCCCAAGTCGTGGGAAGGGTCCGAGAGCTTCAAGCTAGAGAAATATGTCTAAGATTAGTAAGGATAATTTTTTTAAAAAAAAAATTGTTATTGATAATAAAAAATCATAACCATCCTTTAAAGATTTTAAATAAAAATAAATTAGAATATATATCCATCTAGTTCCATCATTGATTAATACAAATAAAAGTTAGCAGGTCTAGGTGAGTGTGGTACAACTAGAGCTTGTAAAGATAGAAAAAATATCTATTTGGAAGTGTGGTGAAGTTTATGTTATAAAGTGTTTTTTACTAAGAAATATATTAAAATAATATTTTTTTATTTTTTAAATTTATATTTTAACATCAGCATATCTAAATAGTTAAAAATAGTAAACAAAAAAATATTTCTAAAGAAAAAACACTCAAATCTTGAGCAAATGATGTTTTTAACCCACAGATAAAAGGATTCTTTGCAATCAACTTTAAATCCTAGATATTGCTTATCAGGGAAAAAAACACACTCCAATAATTACTTTGTGACTGGTAGCTTGGACTGATGGATATGGTGATTGTTGGGTTGGAGCATAGTTATTAAACCTGGTCTAGGGGTTGACCCGGCCAAGGAGTCAGGTTCTAGGTTTCATGGGTCAACCCAAAAAAATAAAAATAAAAATTAAAGTTTTAATATTTTATATGAAAAAATTAAGAAAAAAATCCATATAAATATAGGCTATATATATTGTAAATAACAAATTTTAAAAGAATATTTTAAAAAGTTTTTTATCCCACATTAAAAAGATATTATGTTAAGCTTTTAAGTTAAAGTATTTAAACAAAAAAAGTATTTTATCCCACATTGAAAAAACATAACTTTTTTCTTGGAAACATAGAGTATATATACTAATGGGTTTTTTTGGATAATCATCGAGAGTATATTAAAAAGGCCATAAAGCCAATAGCCAAAGTGAAATACAAGGATATGAAAAAAGAAAAAAGAAAAAAAAAATAGACTTGGGAAAAAAAGGAGAAAAAAATAAATAAATAATTGATCTACTACAGCTAACAACAAAGAGATTACCTAAGATTTCTTATTACACCACAATTTAATGCCATCAGAAGATCTTAAGAGGCCATTTCTTGTATAAGTGAAGTTTGAATTCAAAGTATGCAACCAAATAGTAATCCGATGAAGGATGGTGGAGAAACAATCAAACAAGCTTATAGTTCCCTCCTCAAAAATAATTTTGTTCCTCAACAACCAAATACCCCAAGTAGTACTACTGAAAATTAGTCTCCAAGCTGATCTTTGGAATTTGCCTTGCACCATTCCAAGCCACTATAGAAGCAGCGAGTTAAGTGTGTTAGGTAAACAACATTGGATACCCCACCAATCCAAAACTTTCATCCAAACACTCCTAAGAAAGTTACAGTGTATAAAAAGGTGTTCTGAGGTTTCCAAATCTGAGCTGCAAAAGACACATGAAGCTTGTATGGCAGACAAAACATTCTGGTGATGGAGAAAAGCTCTTGTACTAACTTTGTCCTGGACTGCCAACCAGAGAAACACCTGAACTTTCGGATGAGCACCTTTAATCCAAGCATTGGCTTCAAAAAATCTATCATTCGTAGAGGAGGTATTATCAATTAGGGTGTAACATGACTTAATTAAGAAGCTTCCATCAGAATTACATGGCCATATGAGTTTGTCATCTTTTCCTTGCCAAATTATCATTGGCTCCAGCATTGAGAGCAAATGATGATATTGTTGCTCTTCATAAGATAAGAGGTTCCTGGCCAAACCAAATTCCATTACCAATGATCATTCACCCATTGACCCATCTCATTAACCAAACCATTATGAATAATAGAAATTTGGTAAAGCCTAGGGAAAATGTTATGCAAAGCATTTGATCCTATCCACACGTCAGACCAAAAGAGAATGGAGGATCCATCTCCCATCATGAATTTAATGGTTTCACGCAATACTAATGGGTTTCAAATCCCATATTGAAAAAATATAATTTTTTTCTTAGGAACATAAAGTATATATACTAATGGGTTTCAAATCTCACATTGAAAAAACATAGTTTTTTTCTTGTGAACATAGAGCATATATACTAATGGGTTTCAAATCCCACATTGAAAAAAAATAATTTTTTTCTTGGGAACATAGAGTATATATACTAATGTTATCCTTTTAAGTTGAAGTATTTAAATCAAAAGGTTTTTTATCCCACATTGAAAAAACATAATTTTTTTTTTGTGGGAACATAGAGTATATATATTGATAGATTTCAAATCTCACATTTGAAAAAAAAAAAAAAAAAGGTCTCACCCGGGTCGCTCGGGTCACGGGTTGACTTGTCGGGTCGACCAGGTTTGGCCGAGTCGTTGCACCGGCCGGTCTTTTGACAAACCCGGACCAGTCTAGTCCCCGAGTCGATCCATTGGGATGGTCCGGGTTTTATAACTATGGGTTGGAGCGGTTGATATAGGTGGAACAGTGCTCATGTTGGTGTTGAAACCATAATGTAAATGATTTTGAATACCATCATAAATACAAACAACACTTAAGATGTCGGAGTGTATCTTTTCCCTTGTTGGTGCGATGAATTCATGAAATGTGAAGAAGCAAAGCATGACTCTTCACAATTTTATTAGTGCCACAACGAATTTTTCTCTCTTCAACCTCTTTCATCTCTCGAACCTGATGGGCTCAAAAGAAAAAAAAATAAAATTTTGGATTAAAAGTGATTTTTTTAAAATCAAAGGGACTATAAATATATCAATTAAAAAATAGAAAGAGTGAAGTTAACTTTTCACATCAAATTTGATAATGCCACTTAATTTTCCTGTCTTTTCACTTGGGTGCTCAATCCTCCAATCTTGCCCGTCCTCGATAAACTAACAAGAAAGCTAAAACTCATGGTGATAAATAAATATACAAATAAACATTGCAATCTGTATAATTATCTTTGATCATTTTCTCTTTTGCTTTTGTTTCGGTGCGGGGCAGTTTTTTTTCCCATGACATAAATGTTTTTTTGAGAATTGAGTGGGGTTGTCATAACCCAATTATGGGTTATTCCCTAAAAATCAATTTGTTTTTCAAAATAAAAATAAAAAAATAAAATAAGGCTGGCAACGTGGAGAAAGTAGGCCGGGGAATCAAGATGCAATTTTTTGGAGGAAATTCAATGCCTAATTGTACCCAATTATGCCCAAATATGGAGAGAGAGAAAAAAAGAATGCAAATTTAAGGTCAAACTAATTGATTATTGGATGAATTTGCATAAAAATTAAGTCCAATGACATAATTAAATTTTTAATGGGCCAATTTGATTTAATCATGGGCCAAATTAAATTTTAATTATGTTTAAGAATTAATTTGGATCCAATTGAAGGATTTAATTAAGTGCAAGGACTTAATTGTACTTTAAATGGGTCAAATTAATTTTATTAGGGGCTTAATTGGTGAAAAATTAAGTTTGGGAGTTTAATTTGGACTTAATTGAGAAGATCCGAATTTTAAGAGACCAAATTTAATTTTTACCAAGTTAATTAGAGGCCTAATTGCATTAAATAAAAAAGGTTTAGGGTCAATTATGGCTCAATTGAAAGAGAGGACTAAAATGAACTTTGACCAAAAATCACTGTTCATTACCTTCTTAATTTTTTTCTGAAAAAGCTGGTCTGGTTGACTACTTTGCAGCTTCATTTAATGTATCTAACGTCCACCGAATTTGACAAATCTTATACGAAAATGATCCTCTGCACTTTTTGTATAACCCCATGTGATTATTTTGGGCTAAATGACAATATATTAGCACTGGTGACAGCCTAAATAGGCCTACTCAATAAGCTTTTGTCTGCAGATTTTCAACTCATGATACCTATTTTGAGCCAATGGTTGGGATCCTTCCCAACTGAATCAAGGGCTAAAATTTTTACTCAATGTAGAAAAGATTTCCCTCTTCCACCGCATATAAATAGAGGTGGATTTCATGGCCTGAAGGAGAAGAAAATCGGGTCCAAAGTAAGCCAAAAAACCATCCTTTCTGGTTCCTACACTGTCCTCTCTCTTCGTTTTCTCTCCACCGTGGCTTTTAGCCACCACCACCACCATCACTGGTCTTCCCACCATCAGCTCCACCACATAAACCTTTCTCCTGCACCAAAAGATGTTTAGCAGCTGTAGAGCAGACACCGCGTCTCTCTCCTCCTTCTCCCCGCTGCAGACCTTCTTCTTCTTTCTTCCTCCGTCGTCGACATCTCTTCCTCCAGCTCCGCCTTGATCAACCAGCATCACCACGTGTTTCCAAAACCACCGGCCAGCTACCACTGCGTTTGTAATAAGCCACCGTGAACGTCTCTCTCCCCTCTGCAGATTTCTTCCTTTTCTTCCTCTTCTAGCTACAGTCGCTTCAGCCAACTCAGGCAGCTAACTCCACCGCCGGCTTCAGGTCGTCCTTCCCCACCAGCCAGCCATCACCGCCATGCCAGGTGGTCTGCCACCCTTCCCCTGGTTCTTCGTCTTCCCCATGGAAGTTCCACTGTTTTGAACAGTGGAACGTGAATTATAATTCACGTCCACTGTTCATGCAGTGCACTATATATATATTTTTTTTAAATCCAAAATTTTTGAAAACAATCATTTAAAAAATATATGATTTTCTCACATAGTTTTTAACTAATTTTGCATAATATCGGGTTGTATATTTACATTGTAAAATACAAATCCGGTATTAAAATACCCGGTTTTTTTTTGAAATATTTCAAAAAAAAAGTTCATAACATTTTCAAAAAGAAAAAATATTTTGTTGCATACGGCTAAATTCTAAAATTTTCCAAGCATATTTTTCATTAAAAAAAACAAAAATTTCATTTTTTCATGATTTTTTTAATCCAGAAATGAATATCGTAACCAGTTTATGATTATCCATTAAGATTTGGCCAAAATATCAACAATCTTTTTCAAATCTTTTTTTTTATGGTCTAGATGTAGACTTTAATATTTATGGGGTGTAAAATTACACAATAA
This sequence comes from Populus davidiana, assembly GCA_030145905.1. NCBI lineage: Eukaryota > Viridiplantae > Streptophyta > Magnoliopsida > Malpighiales > Salicaceae > Populus > Populus davidiana. Next base: position 4,850,333 of record CM057805.1, read on the forward strand.
AGTACACCCTCAGGTATTAAAGATACAAGGTGTAAATAAATGCGATGCTAGTATTGAGACTTTAGAACGGTTAGGATTTAACCCAATGAGGTATAGACTTTCTCATTAAAAGAGATCTACCTTAAGCCTTAGAAAAGACCAACGAATAGAAACTCGACCTAGAAAAACAATCAAACAACAATGCAGCTTACCTTAAGTAGGGTGCACTGGGGGTGATGCGTCTTCCCCTTGTACAACCAGTCCCTTACTCAGACCCTCGCAGACCATAGGTTCCTAGTGACCATAATACTAGGTGGCGACTCCTAAACATTAATCATAATTTCATCTAAAAACCTTCCCAACACACAACACCTCACATCAGGAGGCATAACAGAGAGCCTCCGCCGTCGCCAAACGACGTCGCCCACCCTCGCAACAGGATGACGACTCCACTGGGGATCACCTTATCTGGCTGGACTAAGCTTTGCTTGTTTGATTGTTTGCCTTTTTGTTGGTCTTTAATTTTAGCTCATATTTTTACTGCTTTAGCATGCATTTTGCAAATAAAACCCGATTCTAGGTTAAGTGGGGAGTAGCGGTCTGCCTCATGACTTTCAGAAGGGTTCAGATTCGTGAAACATCCAACTATGAGCTGAGTGTTTACTTGGTAATGGCGGTCGTACTGTGCCCCAACCATTTCTTATAAACCCCTATACTGCCTTCACGCAAGGTGGTCACTAGGCAGTTCATAGACCTTTTCGAGACCAGGTAGAAAGCATTCCCATCATGTTATGACATAGAACCTTCATTTAAGCATGAACTCCCTGCATATTCATTCTCCATGTGTTTGCATCCTTGTACATGCATTTGCATCCACATGCATCCATCCATTGTAAATAACATACATACTTGCATCAGGCTGAAATATAGGTCCCCAAAGAGCCTATAACACCTAACTCCGAGCAAGAAACATGGAAGATGAAGAGTGTGCCCACTGTGACGCCCATTTCCAAGAAGAGTTAGAGTCTCTGAAAGCAAGCGTGGCTCGCCTCACTATCTTACTCGAGTAAATACTTTGAAATGCCTCTAGTGTAGGTCCTTCCAACCAGCGTGCTATTTTTGTTCAGCCTCCAAAAACAGCTCGGCCTAAAGAAATAATGAGTGAGCATGGTCAAGAACCTCCACACAATCCAGCATTTGTACACTCAATTCCATCAGCACCAGCCCCTGCAGTCTTAGATCCATTTGCTAATGAGTCCCATAAGACTAAGTTTTCTAATGGCATTGATAAAGATAAGATGGCGGCGTTGGAAGCTCAGATTAGAGCCATTGAAGGGGTAGACTTGTACGATCCAGTACGGGCATCAGAAATGTGTCTGGTCCCAAATGTGGTTGTCCCGAAAAACTTCCATGTTCCTGAATTCATCAAATATACCGGAACGCGGAACGTAATGACTCATCTCAAATCTTACTGCAATAAGATGGCAGAAGTAGTACATGATGAAAAACTACTAATGCATTTTTTCCAAGATAGCTGAAGTGGGGCGGCATTAAGCTGGTACATGAGATTGGACAACACAAAGATCCAAAAATAGAAAGACTTGGTGGATGCTTTTGTCAAGTAATACAAGTACAATATGGACATTGCTCCTCATAGAACCAGTCTATCCAATCTAGAGAAAAGGGACAAGGAAAGCATAAGGGAATATGCTCAAAGGTGGAGAGACCTAGCTGCTCAAGTACATCCTCCGCTCCTAGATAAAGAGATGATCACTTTGTTTGCCAACACGCTCAAAGACCCATACTACGAGCATGTGATGGGTAGTTCGACCCAACAATTTACTAATGTTGTGGCAATAGCTGAACGCATAGAACAAGGAATAAAGAGTGGTAGAATCTCTGCGCCTGTGGAGAAAAGGGGATTCGAAGGTAAAAAGAAAGAGGTTGGCCATGTTGAGGGTAGGAAGAACCCATTCCAAAACTATCACACTTCACCCCAAATAGCCAACATCAATTTTAACTCTTCTTTTCCTACCAGGAAACCTGAGCCTCAAACAAAAAATCAAAGAGTCCAAGAAGAGCTACCTTCATTACCGCTGCCCTTAAATGAGATGTACCAAAAGCTACTGAACATTGGACATGTAGCTCCCGAACCTCTCACGCGTCTACAACCACCTTATCCCAATTGGTACAAGTCTGACCTCACTTGCGAATACCATGCTGGCGCCGCAGGACACAACATTCATACTTGCAGTGCCTTCAAGAAGAGGCTCATGCATTTGATTAAAGCTGGATGGATAACCTTTGAAGGAACTCCAAACGTGAGTTCAAACCCCTACCCAATCATGCTTTAAGTAGTGGATCGGTGAATACACTAGAGGTGGAATGCTTCGAAAACCTCAAAGCACTGATGGCAAGTGCAGGGTGTGAGGAAGGCAGTGTGCACTCTCGAGGATAGAGGAAAAAGTTCTGCTATAGAATGGGAAGATGGAGCCTACCCAATTATTGCCTTTTCCTTGATCATGTTTGTTTTAACCCGTTTTAGTCTTGTTTGCAATTTGGCTCATAATGCCACAAGACTTTCATTGTCAAATGAGTCTTTCTTGTTAATAAGATTATGTGTTTTTCTGTGTTCATTATGTGCCTTTATTTTTATTGCAAAAAACACATCGAGCACACCCTTCACTCACAAAACCACTAATTCTTTGGTGTTTTCTTTTCCCCCTCAAAGAAAAAAAAATGACCCCATGTTTTCACAAGGATTTTTGGGAAATCAAAGTTTTAATACATAAACAAAAATCAAATTGATGTTTGTTCTAATAAACAGGTTCTAAAAAATTTAAGTGATATCCCAACACTTAAAAAACCTGAAAGACAACCCAAACACCGTGAAATAACTTCAAAGCTGAGTTTTGATTGCATGAATAATGAGAAACCATTTTTCATATTCACATGTGAGAAAGAAAAGCTTGCCGATTTTAAATGAATGCATTTGAAATGAAGAAAGGCCATCTTTGACCATCCTTTCACAAATTCTAAAAAATTCCTTTTGCAGTCCCCTTTTGAGCCAAATGTTTTTTTTTAGAGATAATCCTGGCTAGGATCACACCCTACACTGGGGGGGCAAGTGCAAAAAAATTCTTAATGACTAAAAGTACCCAAAAAACCCTAGGGGCATGAAAAAGTCCTCGACGATAAAAGTGCCCAAACAATATTGGGGGGCATGAAAGAAAATCTCCAATGATCAGACAGAAGTGCCCAAACAAGCTATGGAATGATCAGAAGTGCCCAAACAAGCTAAGGGGCATAAAAGAATTCCAAAAAGATTTGAGCGTGCCACAAAAATCACAAATATAATGATGCTCAAAATCACAAGAAAAAGCCAAACATTGGGGGGCACCGTGGACCATTTTGAAAATTAATTCCAAGGTCCGGAAATTCATGAAAAGAAGAAAAGAGTTTGGGATATAAGCACTAGTGACCCTTAGTCTTGAAGTCCCTTAAACACTTGTTTAGCCTAAATATCCTTTTTGTTCATAGCCTAGAGCCAAAGCCCTTTTTTATCAAAGGCAGTCAATCTGGATTGATAGACTTTGTTTTCCCATGTAAAACAAGTCATTATTCATGCAAGCAAAATGAATGTTTTGAAAACTGGTTCTTTGAAACCCTCAGATTGGATCTTGAACCCATTTTGACCAATCAAACATCACTTCACATCACCAAAAAGCAAAACAAATTTTTTTTCAACACTTATGCAAACCTGTCCATAAGAATCGCTTGAATTTTTCAGAACAAGTTTGTTTTGAACAAACATCAAAATGATTCTTCGGAATAGCTTTGAAATTCCAAAAATTCTTCATGAAAAAAACTCCTTGTAAACAACCAAATCTTCTTCCACATAACCTCATCCCCAAGAAAAAAACCCATATTGAACACTTGGAGACATGATCAAACTGGGGAGCAATCCACATAGGCTTGGCTCCATGATTCCTTTTCTAAGAAAACATGAGATATAGTGCATAACCGGTAATCCTTCAAATAAAGGTTGGTGGAAAAACGAGTATGTCGATCCCTCCTAGAGGTCAAGATCATAAGATATGACTTGAGTAAGCAAGAGTGGAAAGAGCCATCAAAGCTTATTATCAGAGACTCAAACTTTGGGAAAAAGAAAACTCCATGAAGAAAAGGGGACCTATATTTCTCAGGTAAGTATACATGCATATTGATCATGATGCATTACTTTCATCCCTGATGGATTGGTGTCTCATCGTCACCTCTTTTGAGCAGGCTGTTGAGCCCTCATCATATAGATAATGTGCTTCTAGCCCTATCTTCCTTCCCTTTCGAGTGTGCCTTAGAGCCCTCTACCACCTTTTGGGTAGTGTGTTTTCTACCCCTACCTCCTTTCGAGTGCGCCTTAGAGCCCTCGACCACCTTAGGTAGTGCGTTTTCCAACCATACCTCTTTTTTAGTGCGCCTTGAAGCCCTCACCTCTCAACCACTTTAGGTAGTGCATTTTCCAACCATATCTCTTTTTTAGTGCGCCTTCGAGCCCTCACCTCATGGGTAGTGTGTTTTCTAACTCTACCTCCTTTCGAGTGCGCCTTAGAGCCCTCAACCACTTTAGGTAGTGCGTTTTCCAACCCTACCTCTTTTTTAGTGCGCTTTCCAACCCTCACCTCATTGGTAGTGCATTTTCTAACCCTGCCTCCTTTCAAGTGCGCCTTTGAAGGTAGTGTGTTTTCTAACCGTGCCTCCTTTCAAGTGCGCTTTTCAGCCCTCGTTCCCCTTCGAGTCCTATCTCTTTTTGAACGCTCCTTTAAGCTCCCATCTCTTGAATAGTGCGCCTTCGAGCCCTATCATATCGTCTTTTCAAGACATTTCACCCGGGTAGGTCACCCATCATAATTAGACCTCTTTGAAAACTCTTTTCATCTTCCATTTGGGCCGGTTGCCCATTACAATGAAACCATTTTGAGAAATCCTTTAATTTCTCACCACCTTTAAAATCTTCTATTATGGGTCGGTCGCCCATTACAACAAGACCACTTTGAAAAATCTATGCATTTTTCAACAATTTGAAAAATCTCTGCATTTTTTCACCTGGGCAGGTCGCCCATTACAACAAGACCACTTTGAAAAATCTTTGTATTTTTCAAAACTTTCACTAAGGAAGGTCACCCATTACAACAAGACCACTCTGAAAAATCTCTGCATTTTTCACCACTTTGAAAAATCTCTGCATTTTTCACCTGGGCAGGTCGCCCATTACAACAGACCACTTTGAAAAATCTTTGTATTTTTCAAAACTTTCACCTGAGCAGGTCGCCCATTACAACAAGACCACTTTGAAAAATCTTTGCATTTTTCAACATTTTGAAAAATCTTTGTATTTTTCACCTGGGTAGGTCATCCATTACAATGAGACCACCTCAAAAACTTTTTTCAATTTTCTCTAGGTAGGTCACCCATGACAATTCAACCACTTTAAAATCTTTGAATTTTCGAAAGATAAATCTTCCAGTTTTCACTTTGAGTGCGCTTTCTAGCCCTCATAAGGATTTATATTCCATCATCTCTCATTCTTCTTTTTCTTCTTTACAACGCTTACTATCTAAAGTTTCTTACGAAACTCGAACTAGAAAAACAATCAAACAACAATGCAGCTTACCTTAGGTAGGGTGCACTGGGGGTGATGCGTCTTCCCCTTACACAACCAGTCCCTTACTCAGATCCTCGCAGACCATAGGTTCTTAGTGACCATAATACTAGGTGGCGACTCCTAAACATTAATCATAATTTCATCTAAAAACCTTCCCAACACACAACACCTCACATCAGGAGGCACAACAGAGAGCCTCCGTCGTCGCCAGACGACGTCGCCCGCGCCCCGCAACAGGGGTTATTTTCCCATGACATAAACTTTGTAGGTTGGACAGATGAATAGAGTGATTGTTGGGTTGGAGTGGTTGATAGAGATGGAACAAAGCTTGTTTAGGTCATTTTTTTATATATTAATATAGGTGTTTGGGTTAACTTGTGTGTACCTCAACTAATTCTACAAGTTCTGAAGTTAACGACTATGTAAGCTTACAATAGTTTTGAGATTTGTGGGACTCAAACTAATGACCTATAAAAAGCAAACCCGGTGTTATTTGTTATTACTAGAACTGAGGATTAAAGGGATCTCAGTTTAGCTTAACCACACACAGACTTTGGTTCTGGTTAAAGGGGATCGGCGAAGGGATCTCAGTTTAGCCTAACTGCAAAGGATTTTGGTTTTGGTTGAAGGGGATCGGCGAAGGGATCTCAGTTCAGCCCAACCATAAAGATTTTGGCTCTGGTTAAAGGGGATCGGCGAAGGGATCTCAGTTTAGCCTATCCACGAAGAGACTTTGGTTATGGTTAAAGGGGATCGGCGAAGGGATCTCAGTTTAACCTAACTGCAAAGGATTTTGGTTCTGCTTGAAGGGGATCGACGAAGGGGTCTTAGTTCAGCCCAACCACACAAATTTTAGTTATGGTTGAAGGGGATCGACGAACGGATCTCAGTTCAGCTTAACCACACAGATTTTGGTTCTAGTTAAAGGGGATCAAAGAAGGGATCTCAGTTTAGCTTAACCACACACAGGCTTTGGTTCTGGTTAAAGGGGATCGACGAAGGGATCTCAGTTTAGCTTAACTGCAAAGGATTTTGGTTCTGGTTAAAGGGGATCGGCGAAGGGATCTCAGTTTATCCTAACCACACATAGAACTTTGGGTTCTGGTAAAAGGGGATCGGCGAAGGGATCTCAGTTTAGCCTAGCTACGAAGAGATTTTGGTTCTGGTTAAAGGGGATCGGCAAAGAGATCTCAGTTTAGCCTAGCCATAAAGAGATTTTGGTTCCGGTTAAAGGGGATCAGCGAAGGGATCTCAGTTTAGCTCAACCACACAGATTTTGGTTCTGGTTAAAGGGGATCGGCGAAGAGATCTCAGTTTAGCTTAACCACATAAAGTATCTTGGTTCTGGTTAGAGGGGATCAGCAAAGGGATCTCAATTTAGCCTAACCACGTAGAATTTAGCTTTGGTTAAAGGGAATCGCTAGATGGGACTTCAGGTTGACTGAGCTACACACCGATTTTTGTTCTTGTTAGATCGCCAGATGGGATCTCAGGTAAACCTAATCAAATGGGCAGGTTGCCCGTGAAAATAAACCACTTTGAGTATGTGTGGGCATGTTGCCCGTGAAAATAGACCAGTGTGAGTGTGTGGGTCGATCGCCCTTGAAAATAGACCACTTTAAGTATGTGTGGGCAGGTCGCCCATGAAAATAGACCAGTGTGAGTGTGTGGGCCGATCGCCCCTGAAAATAGACCACTTTGAGTATGTGTGGGTAGGTCGCCTGTGAAAATAGATTAGTGTGAGTGTGTGGGCCAGTCGCCCTTGTAAATAGACCACTTTGAGTACGTGAGGGCAGGTCGCCCGTGAAAATTGACCAGTGTGAGTGTGTGGGCCGGTCGCCTTTGAAAATAGATCACTTTGAGTATGTGTGTGCAGATCGCCCCTGAAAATAGACCACTTTGAGTATGTGTGGGCTGGTGACCCCTGAAAATAGACCATTTTTCTTCAAAAGGGGCAGGTCGCCCAAGATAATGAAATCATTTTCCTTTTGTTTTCTTTACAAAGCTTACTATGCAAAATATTGAGGAATTTTGCTTCATAAGCAGTGTAAAGAGGGGGCATCTGTTGTTACCCTCTAGAATTATTTTTTTCATTATATGGCGGAAGCTTCATACCCTCCCCCACCCGAACTATCCCACTGCCAGCCTTTTCTCCAACCACCACCATCCTCTCACTTCCTTCCTTGATAGCCGGCCATTTCCCCAGCCAAGAAAAACCTCACCCTCTCTCTCTCAGCCAACAAGCTTCCGCTCTCCCTTTCTCTTTGACAGAACATCAAGCCAGCCATCACCCTTCTCCCCTCAGCTGCGGTCTCCCTCAGCTCTTTCCTCTCTGTCAACCGGCCAGCCCGCCAAGATCGGTCTTTACCGACAGATCCCACCACAGCGCACCGATCTCCCAACCAAGGTAACGGTGGATGACACCATCGGTGTAGAAATGAAGTAGGAGGAGGGAAGTCGCCGATCCTCCACACGTCTGGTCCGTCGGCGGCGCGTGTAGAATCTGTTCTCCTCTCGGCCACCGTGAACATCCACCTCTAGTGTTCCCTCTCTCCAGATCTCGCCAACCACCACCAGCTGCACAAGCGTGACAAAGACCCAGTCGCCACCGCTGAACGCCTGAAACAGAGAAGGAGAGGAGACGAAAAGAAAGAGAGCTGCATGGAGAGAGGCAGATCTAAAATCAGTGAAACAAAATCAAAATCAACTGCCTTGTTTGTGTTTTTTTTGTGTTTGCAGGTGACGTTGTTTCCCACCACCAGCAAGGAAGCGAAGAGGGGAGAAGGTTGTTACAGACCCCCTATTTCCGGGATGTTTCACGGCGAGTGGGGCTGACGCGCCGCCACTATTGAGACCTTGCCTAACACTGTTTCGATGGTGCAGAAGGTGTTCCCTGTAAATTCCAGATTGTTTAGGGGCTGTTATTGTAATTTTTGTTTATTTGTTTTGAATTTGTATTTTGTATTGTGGATGTAAAAAAAACAGAGAAAAAGAAAAGAAAAGAAAAGGAAAAAGAAAAAATACAGTAAAGAAATGTGTGCGTGTTTGTATATTTTTTTTATGTATGTTATTGAATTAAAATGTAAAAAAAATGAATTTAATATTTTAATTTATATGCACAAATATCTAAAGGACAGATAAAATCATGTTGAATTTTCCATGAAAATGTAGAACATGTATCTACATATATTTTGGGAACTAAGAACTTATTTATCAAAGCCTTAGAATTGGGCTAAAATTTTATTTTTAAAATCACATCAAGTCCACGAAGCTTGAAAGTGAATGTGTGGCGTGTATTTTGTTTATGAATGTTTTTTTTTATGATAAAATTGCAAGAATAAAGAACTATTTAATATTCTGATTTGCTCACGAATAAAGAATTATGAACTTACATGTAAGTTGTATTTTCTAAAATTCAATGAATGAACAAAATTTTTAAAACTTCTTTAACACATCAAGTCCACGAAGCAGCTTACCTCAGGTAGGGTGCGTTAGGGGTGCTAATACCTTTCCTAACCACAACCAGTACCTTACCCGTGAATCTCTAACAAGACCAGCACCCAGGTTTCCTAGTAGCCCTCAATTAAATACTAGGTGGCGACTCCCAACGAACCAATCAAAGCAAAACGAAAAACGAAAAATCGCCAATCCCGATGTCGGGCGGATTTTATGAGTGCGACAATACTTATGGAGCAAAGATTAGTTAAGTGCTTTGCGTATGAAGTTTGTAAAGACAAACAAAATGCTCTTCCGAAACTGATCTTCTCAAAACTTTTAACTTTGTTTATCTAAAACTCGGTTGATCTTCTCAATCCCATCTAGCGATTCCATTTAACCAAAACCTAAAAAAATATGTTTGTGGCTCGGTCAACCTAAGATCCCATTTGGCAATCTCTTTTAAACAGAATCAAAGTCTGTGTGTAGCTTAGTTAACCTAAAATCCCATCTGACAATTCCCTTTAACCAAAGCTAAAATTTATGTGTGGTTCGGTCAACTCGAGATCTCATCTAGCGATTACCTTTAACTAGAACCAAAGTCTGTGTGTAGTTCAGTCAACCTGAAATTCCATTTGGTGATTCCTTTTAACCAAAGCTAAAATCTATGTGAGGCTCGGGCAATCTAAGATTCCATCTAGCGATCTCTTTTAACTAGAACCAAAATTTATATGTAGCTCGGTCAACCTAAAATTCCATATGGTGATTTCCTTTAACCAAAACTAAAATCTGTGTGTGGTTAGGTTAACCCGAGATCCTATGTACCAATGCCTTTTAACCAACCAAAGTCTATGTGTAGCTTGGTTAAGCTGAAATCCCATCTAGCAATTCACTTTAACCAAAGATAAAATCTCTGTGTGGTTGAGTTAACTCAAGATCCCATCTAGCGATCCCTTTTAACTAGAACCGAAGTTTGTTCTTCCTGATGGTAGGGTTTGAACTTTCTTTTTTCTTTTGAGAATTTCTTAATGGTAGGTTTCTTCTCACTTCTTTTCTTGAAAATAAGATTGATCAAGTTCTTCACTTGATGATTTTTTTTTATCATTACAAGATTGACATTTATCCTTTCTGATTGTAAGGTTGACATTTATCCTTCATGATGATTGAATTTAACTAGATTCCCTGATGATATTGTTGAAAACTTGGTGCTTCTTGATTGCAAAGTTGACCTGATAATTCTCAATCACATGGTTTGAAAACTCGGTGCTTCTTGATTGCAGCGTTGATCTTTTCATTTCTTTGAGAAATTCCTAATGGTAGGGTTTATCTCATCCTTTTTTATGGAAGGCTTTTCTTATTCTTCTTAATGACAGGGTTTGAACTTTTTTTTTCTTTGAGAACTTTCTAATAGTAAGGTTCTTCTCACTTTTCTTGTTGATTGTCTTCTTGATTGCAAGGTTTAAAATTAGGATTCTTGATGGCAGTGTTGAGAACTTGGTGTTTCCTGATTGCAGGGTTGACTTGGTAATTTCTGATTTAGGGGTTTGAAAATTTGGTGTTTCTTGATTGCAAGGTTGACCTAAAGATTCCTCCTACTGACATGGTTAATCTTCTCATTTCTTTAAAAATTTTCTAATGATAGGGTTTATCTCATCTTCTTCTCATTCCAGAGTTAAAACTATGATTTTTTGCTATTTTCAAATCAATGATTCTTTGTCCACTTAGATTCATTACAATCTTGCTGGATTTTTAAGGATTTTTTCTGTAACAGTTCAAAAATATTTGCAATGCTTTGAGGTTGGATGACATGTATGCATCCTTACCTGCTCTTTAATGCGTTATCGTTATAGGGTGCCTTTGTTTGTTATCCAAAGCCTTCTTTGTTCTTCTGATTCACTGGCTCATTTACGTGCTAACCCTCCACTCAAATGTAAGTGTAGTGCCCATCGTGGGTTGCCTGCGATTATTATTGCTCTCGCTGTTTATCAAGCTTGACAATGCCTCCAAGTATGGTGTTGCTTGATTTATTATAAAGGAGCTTAACAAATCATTCATCTCTTGGATTTTCTCAAGAACTGTTCTATGATTTGTTGTGTGCATTGTGCCAACACCCATCAAGAGTTTTTATAGTGTCAACCTCGTCCTAGATTGTCAATCAGCCACGAACTTGCCTCCAATTGAAACATATGATCCTTCAAGTATATGTTATCATTAACCTTCATGGAAACTTCAAGTAGTCCAGACATGCATCTCATAACTTGCAGTAAAAGGCTAATGATTGTATGCTCAGTGTTCTTCTCAATGGATTTGTCTTAGCTCTTCTAATCAAATTGTCCTTGAAATCCCAACAAACTCTAATCTTCCTCTCTATTTTTTGCATGACAACAATGTTGGATACCCATTATACATATTTAATTACTTCTAGAAAGCCAGCATTCCACTACTTTTCAATTTCTACCTTGACTTTGATCAAGATGTCTAGGTGGCCTCTCCTCAACTTCTATTTGTTATAGGAAGACCTTATTATTTATAATCCTTCAAAAACCTTCTTTTCTTTAAGTTACTCCAATGTTAGAGGGTTTTGGAGGAAAACCTTATTATTTTATAAGTATGCTTTTAATTATTTGTCAAAATGTTCTTAATAAAGGAGTTAAATCCTAAACTAACATAAATTCATAAATTCAATTAGTGCAAAACATTATCACTCCCTCAAAAAAAAAATGAATGATTAAGTATTTTACCTTCCATTTTCTTTCCCTTGTTTTTTTCAAATATCCAAACAATGAGAAGAAAAGGTTACTTATCATACTGGAAGAAAAACGTGCAAAAAATTGCAACCGATAAAGACAAGAAACTTTTTTGATATTGATAAGAAAATTACATTACATCTGTTATTGTACGAAAAGCGTACAGTAAAATCTTTCATAATGCAATCCAAAAATTTAGATGTCTCGGACCAGTACAGCATATGACAATTAAGTATTGTCTAAGACTTATCGTAAGAAATAAAGAAGGATTTCTTACGTGGTTGCAAACAAAATTTATTACATATTGAATTGTTCATTGAATGGAATATATTCCCTGTTCGCATATAGTACGTGTGAGTTTTTCTAAGATTTATCGCCAGGAAAAAAGATTTCTTACGTGTTACTAGATGATAAAACTTGAGTGGTACATTTATTATTGATATAAAGAGACTAGCAAGAGTGTTAAATATAGTGATAGAGGTAACACAATTTGGATTAATTTTATATTAAAAACGATAAGAAAAACTTAGATTATTATGGTAATAAGAGAATTTTACAAGGCGTTTGAGTGTCTTTTGTCAATTTGATAAAATGATGAATGGAAAAAATTCCATATGAAACCTTGACTCGTAAGGGAAGTGAGAGTGTTTTCCAAGGTGTTTTCGAAAGAAGAAAGATTTCTTCAAAGGTAGAATATAGGCTTTAGAAATATAGTACTCCATATAATTTGTATATATTAGCTGTGAAATTTTCTATTTCAATATATTTTCTTGATAATGGTAGAAAAATCTATCATACTGGAATAAAAACGTGCAATAATGCAATACAATAAGGACAAGAAACTTTGTTTGCTGACCCCATACATTGAAGTATTCATTGAATGGAATAAAACGTGCAATTCGCATATAGGCTTGTATTTATCATTATTCTAGATGTACGTGGTCCAAAAAGACAAACTGTTCCTGCATGTGAAGGAAGGATAAATCATTGTATGAAAAATTACTCCACAAGCTTTATTTTCCAGCATGTAAATCATTATACTTTTAAGTTCGGTAATGCTCCAGTCATGCTAGCGCCACACTCTTAGATCCTGTTTGTTTTTTTGTTTAAAAAATAATTTTTTTTACTTTAAATTAATATTTTTTTGGTATTTTGAAATCATTTTGATGCGTTTATGTCAAAAATAATTTTTAAATGCAAAATCTATCAAAAATGATTTACTTTAATTTCCCTTAAATCCTTGATTCTTGAACTTAGGGTTCTTATGGGAATTTGGGGAAATTAGGAGGGAAAGGAAAAATGATGAATTTGAAGTGAAATAGCATGAAAACAAGTTGATATAACAAGTAAATGACAAAAAAATTGGGGAGAGAAAAGGAAGATGACATTCGGCCAAATGAAGGAAAAGTGGAGGAATGGGTTTTGATGTTAATGTTTAGAAAACTATGTTTAATCATGATATTTGAAATATGTAAGAAAAACTAAATGAAGAAATAACATTAAAGTTGAGAAAAATAAGTAAATTCAATTTAAAAGAGAATTGAACTAGTTAAAAAGAAAGCATAAAGACAAGATGTTTAGATTGTGTTTGAACATAGTTCTTACATATGTTTAGATAAAATAAATAATATGATGAGAAGGCATAAATAGTAGATAAAATAAATAATATGATGACATTAATTATTAAGTTGTTAATGTCTAGAAAATTATTAAGTTGTTATAATTATGAGATTCTTATTGCATCGAAGTATTATTCTTAAATGTTTTTGGTCAATTCTCTATTAGGACTGAACATTAATTAAGGTCATTAAAATTGATACATATTATTTTATTTTCTTTATAAAAGAAAGCAATTGTTCTTATAAACTTGGATATGAGTGATATCTGGACCTAGTATGTAAGGTGCTTGTCTGATGACATGTATATTGAACTGATCCGCATGAAAATTTCACATTGAGAGACCACTAGTGTATATGAAAAGGCTTACGAGACAGTTTTATATGTAATCCTTAGACTTTAGATCACTAAGTTATCTTATATAAAAAAATGTTATGTTTTGATCCTAAATATATGTTGTTCTAATCAAAGGTAACAAACGAGCAAATGTTAGGTATAACATGAATTATATGAAGATATTTGAGTGATCAAGAGAGGATTCATCACCCTAAGAAAGGTTAAGTCAAACCACTTATAACATTCCTAATATTTAGAGGATCATGACACATTGTTAGACAATGTACTTGATCTTTAAATATACATCAATTAATTATTGAATAGAAGATAAATTAAATTGTTTAATTTATTTAATTGTCTTTAATTTAGGATTATGATTTATACCTGGACCAATATATTAGGAACCTAATAGGTCATTCACAATAAGAATCATTGGTTAGAAATTAAATTGGGATAATTAATCAAGTGTGACTTGATTGTAAATAAGTTTTAGAAGTTGAGGACCAGAATGTAATTTACATAGGTAATTACAATTCTAGACCTAGAAAAATCAAGTAGAGACTTGATTGAATACATTTCTAAAATTATCCTAAAATAATATATGTGATATTATTCAAGGGAAAAGTGATATTTTCTATACATATAGTTATTATGTTTTCTCTATAAATAGAATGTTATGCCTAATATTTTTTATGTGGAGAAACATTATGTAAATTATAGCAAAAATAGAGCTACCACTCAAAGGCATATCAATCCCTCTCTTATAAAAAAAAGGTTTAGGAGATTTCTCACTAGTGGTTCACGTGAATTACTATTAGAGGTCGGAGACTTGAATGACTTGTGATTTATGTCAACTCAACTTTGAAGAAGATGATCACACCTTAAATAGAAGATTTAATCTTCAACAAATCTTTGTTCAAATCCTAAAACAACCCTAGATTGTCTAACGGGATCTTAGGACTCTTGATTTTTTAAAATTTATCATTTTTGCTGCATGTATATGTTTTGAGAAACTCAACAACAAAACTTTAAAGACAAAGGATTAATCTTGAACAATAATAAATTTTTAGCAAAATCAAAATCTAAATACTTTAATAAGTAAACACTTCACACTCACTTAGTTTAGAGAAAAATATGGCAGAGGAAGAGAACAAAGCAGTAGAGGATGGTGGTGAATTAATTCTTTTCTTATTGGTATATAAAATAAAGCGTAAGCACACACATTACAACTTGTGCAGGATGTAACTATATATATAAGAAAAAGACTAACTATTGAATTTCCATAGTTGTATTTGTTTCTATAGTTACAAGATTTCTTGATTATGGTGGCTGATTAATTTTGATAAATCAGAGAGTCGTCGCCCTGTATATTCACCTTTTTTTTCTTATGTTTAAAAAACGTTACAGAGTAGTTCTTTTATATAGAAACCTTTTCCTAAGATAACTATATAGATAAGTAACATTAATCCCATATATATCGGGATACATATAATTATGGAATACTGAAAGATAATTCCTCATATTTGATTCTACAGCTCACGCTACCATTAACTCCTAACCTGTACAGCTCACACTAACAGATTTGTCTCTGATTTGCATTCATCAATAGTTTCCATGTATGGTGGGTTGCCATTCTGGAGTGTAGTATGATATGAATCACACGTGGAGTACATGTTGAATTACACCTGGAACTACATGTGAAGTGGACCAAGTCAGGAGGATTATTTCAGTAATTGTGAGTAAGGTGTCTGTTGCACTAGAATCGGTCAACTAAATAAAAGGCTGTTAGTGGGTGCTCCATGTCTTCAGTAGCTATTCTGTTAGGAGCCAATCTGTTAGGATTTCCTGTTTTATTGCTATTTTCGTGCTTTGTCAGTTGTAATGTTGCTGGCCTATTTAGGCAGCAAAGAAGAGGAATAAGATTATCAATAAAGCATTTAAACATTCTTTCCACTCTGTTATTCTTCTTCTTCTTGTCTTACCAAATTAATTCTATTAGTGGTATCAGAGCTTTTGTTTCGATTCATGCATACACGTTCGAAATCAAATGCAGAATTCCGAACTGAAGTCACCGACATCTTAACCCGTCACGAGTCCAGCTTTGATGAGACAAAACAAGACGTCAATGCGATGAAACACGACTGAATGAAATAAAACAAAATTTTTCCCAGGTTACTTCAACATTACAGGGTGTCATGGCTGAACTACAAGCCTTTCGACTTAGCCGCCAAGATACTTCCAGAGACAGGGAATACAATTTCTTTGAAAGAGGAGAGACGTTTGGCAGCAGTCCTACCACCATCACACGGCCAGGTTTCGAACGATATCCGAATGCTTTTGACAGAATTCAGAATCAGGCACCTGACAGAATTCACCATCAAACTCAACTCAAATTGAATTTTCCGATATATCGTGGTGATGAAGATCCTACCGGGTGGATTTTTAAGGCGGAACAATATTTCGAGTTCAAAGGAATCGAACTCACGCAACAAGTGCAATTGGCGTCATTCCATCTTGAAAAGCTTGCCTTACAATGGTATCGCTAGTTCACAAGGGATTGAGGTCCGATGAATTGGGCGGAATTCACCAAAGTTATTCTTAAATGCTTTGGACCTTCAGACTACGATGATCCGTCAGAACTTTGTCTAGGCTCAAGCAAACTACCAGCGTTATAGCCTACCAAGAAGTCTTCGAGCGACTCTCATATAAGGTGGACGAGCTGCCTGAGAATTTTTTAATCGGTTCTTTTATTGCAGGTTTAAAGGATGACATCCGGATAGATGTACGGGTCAAACAACCAAAGACTCTCTTATAAACCATCAGTGTAGCCCATCTCATTGAAGAAAGGAATCTGTTGCAGTGGAAGCCAAGCTTCAATTTTCGTTCGGCAATGCCAAACTACAATCATAGGGCATAACCAACAACAACAGTGGGTCTTCTGGGACCACCTCCAATATAACCTGCCACCCAACCAACCGGAAACAAGTTTCAAGGTCCTATTCGGCGCATCACTAGTCAGGAAGCCAAGGAGAGACGAGAGAAGGGGTTGTGTTTCTATTGTGATGACAAATTCGCTCCTGGACACCGGTGCATCAGGCCACAATTGTTCATGATGGAAGACATACTCTTTGAAGATTGTCCAGCCGATGTGGACATGGAAATTGAGAATAATCCGTGACAAGGTGTTTCGGGTAACTGTTGGAAACAAAGAAATCATTGTGTACCGGGCGGTGTATGGGGCTTCTACTCACTATGCAGGGGTTGCCGATTCGAGCTGATTTTTATGTGTTGCCCGTGGCTGCATGTCAAGCCGTTTTGGGAGTGCAATGGCTGGAAACATTGGGTTCGATTGAGACAGATTACAAACAACTTAGCATGTCTTTCTGTCATGCAGATTACAAACAATAAGGAGTTGATGTACCACTCAGGCCCCAGATTTTTTCTTCATATGATGTCAACAACAGCCTCGCTGGAACCACCCTCGCACATTCCAGCTGACCTGCAGCGGTTGTTAACAGAGTTCGATCATTTGTTCAAGGAGCCATCCGGGTTGCCGCCAGTACGAAGTCATGATCATCATATTTCTTTACTTCCAAATCAGCCACCAGTCAGCACGCGGCCCTACCGGTAGCCCCATTATCAGAAAAATGAGATAGAAAAATTGGTGAGTGAATTCCTTGAATCCGGCATCATCCATCCTAGCAGGAGCCCATTTTTGTCACCAGTTCTGTTGATAAAAAAATCTGATGGCTCATGGCGGTTTTGCGTGGATTATCGTGCTCTCAACGACATCACAATTAAAGATAAGTTTCCAATTCCAGTTATTGATGAGTTATTGGATGAATTGCAAGGTGCAAAATATTTTCGAAGTTGGATTTAAGGTCTGGCTATCATCAAATAAGGGTTTGTGACGACGACATCTCAAAAACTGCCTTCCGCACTCATGACGGTCATTATGAGTTCCTTGTGATGCCTTTCGGTTTGACTAACACTCCCGCAACATTCCAGAACTTAATGAATGACATTTTTTGACCTCACTTACGGAGGTTTGTCTTGGTTTTTTTTTATGATATTCTGGTGTACAGCAAGTCTTGGGACGAGCATTTACATCATCTTAAAGTGGTCGTCCAACTTCTGACCACTCATCAGTTATTTGTCAAAGCATCCAAGTGCCAATTTGGGGTTTTAATGGTTGACTACTTAGGCTAAAGAATTTCATGGGAGGGGGTTGCGGTAGACCCCAATAAGATCAATTCAGTCCAACAATGGCCTGTGCCGACTTCAGCAAAAGGGGTTCGCAGATTCCTCGGTTTGGCAGGATACTACAGGAAATTCGTCCGTGATTTTGGTTCAATTGTTGCACCTCTGACACAGCTCTTATCCAAGGATGGGTTTCGGTGGACAACTAAAACTCAAGAAGCATTTTTGAAATTGAAGACAACGCTTGTTACTCCTCCGGTTTTGCGTCTTCCATATTTTGAGCAGCCCTTTGTTGTTGAATGTGATGCAAGCGGGACAGGTCTGGGAGCTATACTGTCACAAAATGATCAACCAATTGCGTTTTTTAGTGAAGCCTTGAAGGGGTCGGCAAGGGCACTCTCAACTTACGATAAGGAAATGTTGGCAGTGGTGAAAGTTGTGCGCAAGTGGCGACCGTATTTGTTGGGCAAGCCGTTCGTCATCAAAACCGATCACCAAAGTTTAAAATACTTACTGGAGCAACGTATTTCTACTCCTTCTCAAGCTAGATGGCTGCCCAAACTTATGGGATATGACTACACAATACTGTACAAACGTGGCAGAGATAATCAAGGTCCGGATGCTCTCTCGTGTCACCTTGCTTCAGTTTCAGGCCCTCACATTATCCTCTGCAGACTGGTGGTCTTCCTTGCAACAAGAGGTACTTTTTAATCCTTATTATGCCACCTTGAGTACGAAGGGTTCCTCCAATTGTCTTCTCAGAGATGGCGTTTGGATGGAAAATGGTAAAGTCCACTTGAGCCCAAACTCCTCCTTACTACCTTCAGTATTAGCAGACGCACACTCCTCGCCGGCTGGAGGACATTTTGGCTATCTTAAAACCATTAACCGGGTCAGCTCAAGTTTTATATGGCCAGGGTTACGCACAGCTGTGAAGGAATTCATCCGAAATTGCATGGTCTGCCAACGTTGCAAGTATGACACTCTTAAGCCAGCAGGGTTGCTACAACCCCTTGCTATTCCGGATCGTATTTGGTCTGACATTTCTATGGATTTCATCGACGGACTACCATCCTCCCAAGGCCACGATACGATTATGGTGGTAGTCGATCGATTATCAAAATATGCTCATTTTGTGCCTCTCAAGCATCCTTACACGACATTATCGGTTGCCAAGGCCTTCGTTTCTAACATTGTGCGGTTACATGGTATGCCTCTCTCAATTGTCCGTGATCGTGATAAAGTCTTTCTCAGCAATTTCTGGCGGTCCCTTTTTCAGTAGCATGGCACTGCTCTTTGTTACAGCTCCAGCTATCATCCTCAGTCGGATGGCCAGACCGAGGTAATCAATCGTATCCTTGAGCAGTATCTTCGCTGCTACACATATGATAATCCTAAAAAATGGTTGGAGTGGCTGCCGTGGGCTAAGTACAATTACAATACATCAGTCCATTCATCAACAAAAATGTCTCCTTTCGAAGCTGTATATGGTGTTTCCCCGCCTTCTATGATTTCTTATATACCAGGTACTGCCAAGGTTCAGGTCGTGGATGATATGTTGCGTTCAAGGGATGACATTCTTCGTGATCTTCGAAGGAATTTGGTTGCTGCCCAAGTTCAGATGAAGTGTCAGGCTGATCGTCACAAACGAGAGGTTTCCTTTGAGGTAGGAGACTATGTTTATTTACGTCTCCAGCCGTATCGTCAAACATCTGTTGCGTTCCGGAGTTCGTTGAAATTGTCTCCTCGATTCTTTGGTCCCTTCAAAATTATGGCCAAGGTAGGGACTGTGGCATATCGGTTGGACTTGCCCGCGGGCGCACAAATTCACCACGTGTTCCATGTGAGTTTACTAAGGAAACATTTTGGTCCGCTCGAATTACCTATCGTGTCATTACCTCCTGTTTCGGCTGATGTCCAAATTTTACCAGAACCTGAAGTTATTTTGGATCGAAGGGTGGTTCAGAAAGGCAAGTATAGACCCAAAACTGAAGTATTGGTTCAATGGAAAGGTGCTGGCCGTGAAGATGCAACATGGGAGAACTTATGGCGACTTTCCAAATCATATCCAGATTTCGACCTTGAGGACAAGGTCGCTCCAAGGGAGGGGGAATGATATGAATCACACGTGGAGTACATGTTGAATTACACCTGGAGCTACATGTGAAGTGGACCAAGTCAGGAGGATTATTTCAGTAATTGTGAGTAAGGTGTCTGTTGCACTAGAATCGGTCAACTAAATAAAAGGCTGTTAGTGGGTGCTCCATGTCTTCAGTAGCTATTCTGTTAGGAGCCAATCTGTTAGGATTTCCTGTTTTATTGCTATTTTCGTGCTTTGTCAGTTGTAATGTTGCAAAGAAGAGGAATAAGATTATCAATAAAGCATTTAAACATTCTTTCCACTCTGTTATTCTTCTTCTTCTTGTCTTACCAAATTAATTCTATCATAGTAGCCATTGGAGTAAGATTTCTTGATTATGGAGGTTGATTTGTTTCTAATTTGCATCCAGCTATAGTTTCTGGAGTATAGTAGCCATTGGTGGAGTATTTCTTGGGTTGCCATTCTGGAGTGTAGTAGCCGTTGGAGTATTTTCCCTACAATCTTGGATGCCAGCGTGACATGAGTTGATCAAGATGTGGTCAAGGGATGCTGTGATGCTGCTGCTGCTCCTGTGGTGTTGCTGGTGCAGAGTTTTGATTTATGATGCTGCATAGAGATAAAGGAGATGGGATAGTGTTGTTTGCTGGTGCTGCTGTATTGCTAATAAGTTTAACTCCAATATTTAGTATATACTTATGCATTTTAGGATTTTGTTTTGATTTCTATTGCAAGATTACCTTGATTATATAAAACTACTTGCGTATAAACTAAATTATAGCTTACAAACAACATATTTACGCTGTTTTGGATTTGGTTTAAGCTCGGCATATCCGTAAAGTTTACCTTTTCCCTGTAAGGGTGCAGGGTGTATGTAGTTCCATTTTATTTGATTTTTATATATAAAATAACTAAACTAGATCCGGTCTGGTTTTTTAATAGAACTTAAGCAATTGAATAGGAAAAACCAGTTTTTTAAGTGAATCGAATTACTGTTATGAAATACTTGACAATTGATGGAAATGATTCAGATCAATTTTTTAAAGGGCGATTGGAAACTTTGTCGGCAGGTGAGTGTGAACGCAGCTAAACTTCCAGTCCTACATGCTGTCTTATCTTTGTAGAGAAAACTAGAAACGTGGCCCGCGCTACACCGCGGGTCAATTTATTTTACATAAAAAATATTAAAAAAAATTAAAATATAAGAATATTATGTCTTTTTCCAAAATTATATCTAAAAGCATTGGGTCTGTCTCTACGTCTGATCCAAAAATTATATTTATAATATTAATAATAATATTAAACTTGCATGACCTAAGTTTAAGTGCGTTTGGTTGCAATATCAAACTCGAAGCCTTGGATATGAGCCTGACTGCTTATAAAAGTATGATAATTAAAAAGGAAAAAATTTAATATTACAGAATGAAATTTCAAAAAAGGATTAATTGAATAGAAAAATAAAATAAAGCAAAGCATTATTCCGATTAATAGTGCTTTGCAAGGAGGGGCACATTAAAATCTCCTCATGAGATAACAATAATCCAATGAACAATAAACAAAACAAATCATAAAGTTTAATTCTTAATCAAATCAATATTAAAAGATGAAATTGAAAGAAAAAAAACTACTTAAAGAAAAGAAAAAAATATATGAATCAACTGGTTTAACCCGTCAAACCAGTTTAGCCCGTTAAACCTGAGATTTATGTCATGAAATTGAAAAAAAAAAGTTTGATGCCTTTTAGTTATAGTTAATTACAATATTTAAAGATGAAATTGGAAGAAAAAAACCAATGAAGAAAAACAAAATCTGAATCAACTGGGTTAACCCACCAAATCGGGTCCTGGGATTCATGTTATGAGAGTGTGATAACTAAATAAAAAACAATTAACATTAATGAACTAAATTAAACAAAAAAAGATTAATTAAAAAGAAAAAAAACAAAGGAAAAAAAATCTGAATTAATTGGGTTAACCCGTCAAACCATGTTAACTTGTCAAACATGGAATCCGTGTCATGAAAGTTTGATAACTAAATAGAAAAAACTTAATATTAACAAATTAAATTTAAAAAAAAATAAAAAGAAAAAAAAAAGCAGAAATAAAACAAAAATACTAAACAAAAGAAAAAGATTAATTTAAAAGAAAAAAACAAAGAAAAAAAAGCCTACATGAAAAACAAAACTAATAAAGAAATAGGAAAGAAAATCTGAATTAATTGGGTTAACCCGTCAAATCAGGTTAACTTGTCAAACATGGAATCCGTGTCATGAAAGTTTGATAATTAAATAGAAAAAAAACTTAATATTAAAAAATTAAATTTAAAAAAAAAATTAAAAAGAAAAAAAAAAGCAAAAAGCAGAAATATAACAAAAATACTAAACAAAAAAAATTAATTTAAAAGAAAAAAAAGCCTACATGAAGAAAAAAACTAATGAAGAAATATAAAGAAAAAAAATTGAATTAACCGAGTTAACCCTTCAAACCAGGTTAATCAGACAAACCTGGGATTCATGTCATGAAAGTTTGATAACTGAATAGGAAAAAAACAATTACTGGTTAACCCAAAATTAGCCAAGTTAACCGTCAAACTCGGGATCCGTGTCATGAAAGTTTAATAAAGAAATAGACAAATTTAACATTAACAAACTAAATTAAACGAAAAAAATAATTAAAAAGAAAAACCAGAAAAAAATAATCCGGGTTAACCCGTCAGATCTGGGATTCGTGTCATGAAAGTTTGATAACTGATTAGGAAAAAAAACATTAAGGGTTAACCCAGAATTAGCTAAGTTAACCCATCAAACCCAAAATCCGTGTCATAAAAGTTTTATAACTAAATACAAAAAAAATTAACATTAACAAAATAAATTAATTAAAAAGAAAAACAAAAAAAAATCTAGGTTAACCCGTTAAACCCGGAATGCGTGTTATAAAAGTTTGAGAAATGAATAGAAAAAAATTTAACATTAACAAAAAAAATTTTTTAAAATATAATTTTAAAAAACAAAGAAAAAAATGAAGAAAAAAACAACTTAAAAAAATAAAACAAAGCAAAAAGCAAAAAAGAAGAAGAAGAAGAAGAAGAAAAAACAGCTCAGCTTTTACAATTGTTTACTGTACGAGGGAGGAATATAATTATAAGATTATCAAACGTTGTTTTCATTTTGGGGGCTAAAATGAAGATTTAATATTTTTACAGGGATTATTATGTACAAATATACTTGATCTCTTAGAAATCATTTTAAAGTTAAGGTACTTTCCTAGATCCACCCTTGTCAAGCTAGAATCTAGATAGCATATAGAATTAAGTCCCTTAATTATAGCCATTGTCATATGCATTTAGGTATATAGACAAGGCGAGAGACTTAGGGGGAGAGAGAGAGAGAGAGAGGAGAGGCTCGCTGCTTGGGACCCTATATACAGACACAGTCCTCTGATCTCCGTCCTCAGGTCAGCACTAACTTGTTCTGTTCTTTGAAATGTTTAGTTTTGGATTTGGTTTAAGCTCTGCAGACATGAGGTAGTTCCATTTTTTATTATTATTATTATTTTAAAGTTGGTTTGCTTAATTATGTTTTAGTTTTCCAGCATATATAAAACTTTTGTAATAAATTTTGTTGTTGAAGTCATTGAACCTGCTGTGAAATGATCAGAGGTTCGACTTTAGATTTCTATGGGTATTAAGATAGCTCTGCGCAAGACTTGCTTAGTGGTGGTCAACAAGTAATTATTGAATCGGAGGTTCAACTTGAGATTACTACTAGTTAATTTGCCTAAGTGTTGCTGCCTTTTTGAAATTATTTTATTGAATTCTATGGTAATTAAAACAAATATTCTAATAAAATCAAATGTTTTAAGTTCTTTGAAGAAAAAATCTATTTCTCTGGTGAGAATTTCTCTTTCAATTCATGCATTTTTTTTATAGAAAAAATGTCAGTTTTATTAGTATCGTTCTTTTATAAATCAAAACATAAGTTAATTAAAATAAATATTCATAATAACTTCAATTATTTAAATCAATGAGAAAAAAATGTATTCCTTTAATAAAAACTTTCATTCCTTATTCATTCATTTCTTTTTTGTTATGAGAAATACACAATTTGTTTTATTATAAGCATGATTTTTTGAAATAAAAAATATCATAATATGAAAAGCAAGACTTAATAAAGAAAACATAAAAACATCTTGCTTTCAAAATATCTATGTGACTGTATATATATAAAAAAAAGAATAAATAATTTGAAA
Organism: Populus davidiana; assembly: GCA_030145905.1. Lineage (NCBI taxonomy): Eukaryota > Viridiplantae > Streptophyta > Magnoliopsida > Malpighiales > Salicaceae > Populus > Populus davidiana. The sequence continues at coordinate 4,874,654 of CM057805.1, forward strand.
AAACTATAATACAAATTTAAACATATAAATTTATAGAAATTACAACTCCGCAATAGCATTGATAAAAATTAAAATAGACCCGTTAAACAAACTATTAATTATTTCACCACAACACATGTAATTCAGTGATTCAACAAAGTTTCAACAATTTACAAACAAATATAATTTTACAAAATTTAAAACAAATATCAAGTTAGCTTTTAGTTAATCCATTTTAATTATATATAAAAAAAAAACTTAATTTATAAGAGAGATAAATATAATAGATATTAGGAGTGAGCATAGTTCAATAAATCCTAAATTATCCAAACCAATAGGGTATAAAATTTTGATAATTTAGTTTACCAGAATTACTCGACTTGTTTGATTGATTATGAAGATTCTGAGAAAAAAAAAACGAATAAGAAATCACAAAAATTCAGAAAATGACAATTTTCTATTCAAATTACCTAGATGCTAACCCTTGGTAGATTTTAAAAGGTGAGGTAATGTGTTAAGATGAGAGGGATGGATGGAGGAGTGAAATAGAGTGTAGGAGACAGAGGAAAAGAGAATTGGTTGGAATTAAAAGAGATTGAGTAGAGCAGAAGAGGTGGATATGAAGAAAAAATGTATGTTTAAGTGATAAAAAGAGAAAAGAATGAGTTACATATATTGAGGGGGATATATAGAGAAGAAGAAAATGAGTTAGAGGAAGAGAGGTAGAAAAAGAAGAAGAAAAAAGTGTTATTGGTGAAAGATATAGAGTCGTCAAACAGGACATGAAAGTTGAGTTATATGTAGAATATAAAGATTATTGATAGATTGTAAATGAGAAAAATAAAATAAAAATGTATGGGCAACAATGGAGCCATAAGGAGTCCTTTAAAATGTAAAGACATCTCTGGTTTAAATTCTATATTTTGTATTTTTAACTCACATGCAAGTGATGACGAGTTTTCCTCAATGATTTGGTTCTTGGGAGTAGTTGTTCACCAATTGATGGCGTCCAAAAGTTTGTGCGCAATATAAAAAAAAAATTAAAATTTTGATGTAAATTTAAATAAAAAAGATGTAACTTGAAATTTTAAAATTTAAAATTTTTGTGATTGGTGCTACTAAATTCAGGAACATAAAATTTCATGAACAAAAAAGTGCCTTAATTTTGTGAAATAACACAGAAATTACTATATTAGTACATATATCTCAAAAAAAAAAATCAAAATTGAGCTATATATATATACCCCTTCCATTCATTCTTGGTTTGTTTCACCGAACCTGCAGACTGGAAATGAATAACGAATTTGAAGAAGCAAGAGCATCAAATGGGGAAGATTATTTTATGACGACTGGAGATTTTGTGACATGGCTTAACAGTATGGTGGATTCGTGCACACCTCAACAGGACCTGTCTGAGTGCTGTATCTACGAGGTGCCCAATTTGCTTAGAAACGTAAAACCGGAAGCCTACACTCCACAACTGATTTCAATAGGTCCTCTTCACCACAGCAATGCCAAACTACAGATCATGAAGACGAAGAAATTGATATGTTTTAGAGAGTTTAAAGGGAATACGATGACTGACGAGAGAATTATAAATCTTGTGAACATCATTCAGAATAAAGAAAAGAATATCCGACAATGTTATTCAAAGAACTTCAACGAAATTGGGAGCTGGAAATTCATAGAGATGATCCTGCTGGATGCCGTCTTCATTATTGAGTTTTTAAAGGAGTCAAATGCCGTCTTCATTAAGAATTTTGAGCCTTGGATGATGTCCGACATAGAAGAAGACTTGAAGCTACTTGAAAACCAACTACCTTTCTTCATTATTGAGGAAATATATGACGAGGTCAATCGCGCTCGCGAAGAGTTACAAAGCATTTCTTTTCTTCGTCTTGCTACCTCACATTTTGGAAAGTATGCGTCTCCAGAAGACCCGAGAGTAGAGGGAAGCAGGCACTTCACTGATTTACTAAGGAATTTAATGCTGAATGGAGTCATTGAGAGAAGTTTTACTCTTGATAATATCAAGCTGAAATATAGCGCCGTCATGCTTCGCAAGGCAGGAGTGAGGTTTCGGGTCGCCAGAAAGAAATGCTTGCTTAACATAAGATTTGAGACAGGAGTGTTGGAAATACCACGCTTGGAAGTTGATTACAGCTTCGAACGTCTTGTACGAAATATCATGGCCTTGGAGCAGTGCTACAAACCGTTTAAAGCTTACATATGCAGTTACATTAAGTTTCTGGACCATCTTATCAACAGTGCAGAAGACGTGGATTTGCTAGTTGAAAAGGGAATCATTCTCCACTGGCTAGGTGACGATGCCGCACTTTCAAATATGTTCAACAAGCTTAACGAAAATATTGGCGAAACTTACACTTGTTATGATGATATCTGTCGTAAGATGAATGGCCACTATGAGAACCACTGGAACCGTTTGAAGGCAACCTTGGAACTTGTATATTTCCCCAATATTTGGAGAGGTACGGGAACTGTTGCAGCAGCTATCCTCCTGATCCTCACTTTGATACAGACTATCACTTCCGTAAAATCGGTATTCTAGGATTTTATCTTGTTTAGTTTCATTATTCGTACGTGATGATGGGCTGGACTGTTATTGTTTAGATTTCCGTTTCATTTTGGGTTTGTGTAGTTCTGAACTAATAACATCGTATCAAATTCTTGTTGTATTGTCCTAAAATTGAGTTTGTACTTGTTTCCTCTAGAAATTCTCCTCTTTTAAGATCATCTTCAGATTAAACGAACCTGAATAATTAATGCATGATCTCGGTTTCAATATCCCCATCAATGTTATTAAACTTGCGAGTTTACTTGTAAAATTATATAATTTTATGAGTTAACTTATATGTTAAATTGAATTAAAAACTTGAAAATAAACAAACTCGATGAAACTCAATAAACTCTGATGAGTTTACGAATTTAACAAAAGTTACAATTTATAAACTATACTGAGTCTGAGTCCCTCCCGAGTCCCCACTCCCCTTTCCCCTTTCTCTTTTGCCGTAACAACAACACAACTTCCAGTCTTCCACGCTCTGTTAATCTCTCTCTCAAGAGCAACACCCAAAAAGTAGTCTTAGCTTTAGGTGGTTTTTCCAAGCTTGGCTTTGCTAGGCAAGCTTTCCCCGTTGTACCATTCGCGTTCTGTGAGGAGCCAATTCTTATTATTTAGATTCCAAATGAGAGAGAGAGAGAGAGAGAGAGAGAGAAGAAATGAAGAAGAGGATATTTTTATAAGAAAAATGCTGAAAACAGTTAGGAGGCCTTACGTTTTGCTTTCCTTTTATACCAAGGCCACTTGGCCTTCAATTTGTGTGGTTTTATTAAAAAAAAATATATATTAATTATGATGATGTAATTTAATTCTTTAAATGTCATCTCAAAATTCGGTGTACTAATTTTTTTTCATTTTGGCTAACATATAATTAATTTTTATTAAATTCATACCTAACCAGTTATTTCTCATTTAACTAAGAATTTTTTATTTTAAAACTAAGAATTTATTATTTTAAAAGGTAGTGGATAGCAACGGTACTTTTCCATGTCTCTAATATAAATAGGGGATAGAGGGACCGTTTAGAGACATGGAAACTGAGCAAAGTCTTCAATCCACTACCTTCTTGTGCTATCTTCTATTTTTCATATTTTCTGCTCATGAACAATTACATGTTCAAATTTATTAAATCTGTCAGGTTTTATACAATCAATTTTCCTCCTGTTTAATACCTAAGCTTTTTAAAAAAAAATCTTTTTAATGCATGGTATTAAACCTTAAAATATCTATAATAAGTGTTAGGTTTAATAAAATGTTCTTACTAAACATAGAAATGGATGTATCTAAATGCCTAAATGCATATCTGAAGGATGAGACTTGGCTTTGACATATGAGATTTGGGCATATAAATTTTAATAGCTTGAAAATGATGGCACAAAAGGAGATGTTGAAGGATCTATCATCCATTATACACCCAAATCAGTTGTGTGAAGGATGTTTAGTGGGTAAGTAATTTTATAAGAGTTTTCCGAATGAGTTTACAAGAAGAGCAAGTCAAACCCTGCAAGAAATACATATCGATATTTGTTGTCCCTTCAAACTATAATAAAATTTCAGCAAAGTCTCCTCTATACCGGGAGATTCCACATTATTTACTAGAACTTGTTCTCAATTCAACAATCAACAAACGCAACTTAAACATCATCCAATCATCATGGACATTCTTGTATCAATGGAACTAAAATAACATTCAATCCCATATTCCAACACTTCCATCATTGTAATTTATTTATCATATAAATTTATAAACAAATATACAGATTATCATAAAAACATCAGAAGTTAATTACATACATTCATAATTTTGTCATAACAAAGAGTTATAAATCATAAAAGTTGATTAACATATTCTAATTTAAATAGTTTAGTAGGAAAAAAAAGATTCGCATTTCTTACATGCCAAGTAGATATTACAAAAGAAATATAGATTACATAATCATTAATTTTAACAAAATAAGATCCTATATATTTATCAATTTGCTCAGAGGGGAAGTACCTTTAATTTAATTCAACATAAATATGGCAAAGTTACTTAATAAACAAAACAAACAGCCTTAAATTTTGCTTTCATTGTAACTATATTATTTCATTGTCAATTATTTCTTTTACAAACCCATTAATCTTAATTAATTCAATACAAATTATAGTCACCCTCAACCCTGAGTTACCGACCCATTTTTTGGGTCTTTGCTCACTCATTTGGGAATTTATTTTCATCCTCCATATCTAGGAGATAATCCATCATCGAGCAATTAAGTCTCTCTACCCATTTTTTGGATGCTAGTTTCCTCACTAGTTAATTAGTTCCTCCACCCATTACCGGATATTAGTTTCATTTCTAAGAAACTATCTCCCATGCTTATTACTGAGCACGAGTCCTCTTATCGGGAAGTTAGTTTCTTCGCTCATTATCGAGCACTAGTTCCATTACCAGGAAGCTAGTTCCTTTGCTTATTAGTGAGCACTGTCCCATTACCGGAAAGCTAACTCTTTATCTTCAATTTATCCACATGAATTAAAATTCTACATTGATAATTGATTTACTTTTAAAAACTTGATAAATAAAAGAATTTAAGTGTTAAACACCAACCTACTGTTAAAGCTCTTGGCATGTCCCTCTGCTGCTGCACAACTCTTAAGACCTCCTCTGTACCAACAGGTATACATCATTATATTTCATTTCACTCTTACTACCTTAACAATTTAGTTCTAATATTACAACAACTCTTAAACAAAAATACATGTTAGCCAACCCCGATCAATCTATCTTGACCATTTAAAACACATTTTCTTATTATAATTGTAACTAAAGTTATAAAAATCCAGTTTTGGGCATGACTTGTTTCTTTTGAAAGCTAAGATTTGAAATTGTCCATTACAATTTTCAGCTTGACCTCCACTCAGATTTTGATCTATATTTGGATTTTTAGAGTTCCAAATTAAGCAATGTTAGTCCCGCTGGAAAACTAACACCTCAGGTTATAACTCCTATGAAGAAAAGTATCTCAAATTTTATCATTTTCATGCCTAATCTCCTTTATACTTTAAAAGACAAGGCTGTCCAGTTTTCCTTTCTATGGCTTTATAATAAACCGAATATTCTTATTCAATTTCTCACCATTCAAAACAATCCTTACCATGTTATTTACATTATAACATCATTAAATACAACTTTATAAAACTTATCAACCCAGCTCACATTTATTTAAAATAATCAAAACTATTTCAAGAAAAAACATGCTTATGGTAGAAATCCATACCAATTTTACATTCCACAATATTAGCATAGTCATATATACTTCCAATTCATCACAAATATTTATCATAATTCACACTAACAATAGTAGTATAATGCGATAAAAATGCATATTTTCTATTAATTTACCCCTTACACGCAAAATCAACCAATCACAATGATTCTCATCTCTAAGTTCTACGACCATTCTCAAGGTCTCGATTCATAATGACATTAACCCCATCTTTTCATTTAATTCTTAATTTTTTCCCCATAATTTTCTAATTAATTTCTCCTATTATCATTTCATTTCTTTTTTTTTCCTTGACATTAAGTTTTAATTCCCACAATTTTAATTTAACTCATTTTATTTTTAGGTTAAAATTTTTAATATTTCATGAAGAATTTAGTCGAGAGTTTACATTAAAGTTGAACAAAGCCTTGTATGGATTGAAGCAAGCCCCTCGGGATGGCTATTTTTTAAAGAATAGACTTGTTAAATGCCCATATAAATATGCTATCTATGTAAAGATAAAAAAGAGTAGTGATACTCTTATTGTATGTTTGTATGTAGATGACTTGATCTTTACAAGAAATAATCCAAAGATGTTTGGAGACTTTAAGCAAGCAATGATCAAGGAGTTTGAGATGACAGATATCGGGCTCATGTCCTATTACTTAGGGATTGAGATCAAACGAGAAGATGTATTTTTTATGAATCAAGAGAATTTTGCAAGGGATTTTCTCAAGTTCAAGATGGAGGATTGTGAAAAAAAATGAATATTTCAGTTGAGTGTGGAGTAAAGATGTCAAAACATAATGAAAGAAAGAAAATAAACTCTATAATATTTAAGAACTTAGTTAGGAGTTTGAGATAGTTGACATGCACTCGTTAAAATATTCTTTTTGGAGTAAAACTTGTGAGTTATGAAGTCACCTAGTATAATACACTTCAAAGCTTTGAAGTGAATTCTTCGGTATATCAAAGATACCGTTGATTTTGGCTTATTCTATAGTTATTCTAATAGCTTTGAACTTGTAGTTTATAGTATTAGTAATTGGGCTAGAATATGGATGATAGAAAGAACACTACGAGTTTTGTTTTCTACATAGGAGACACAACATTTACATGGAGTTCAAAGAAGTAATCTATAATCACTTTGTTAACATGTGAAATTGAATATATAATTACTACATCATGTGTTTGTCATTTCATATAGCTAAAGAGATTATTGAAGGAGTTATAAATGCCACAAGAGAAGCCTATTAAAATTTATATGGACAACTCATTAGTCATTGCATTAGCAAGAACTCTAGTATTTCATGAAAGCATATTGATAGAAGATTTCATTATCTATGAGATTACATTGCAAACAAGAAAGTTAAAATCAAGAATGTGAAGACACAAAACCAAGTCGTGGATATATTCACAAAGTCACTCAAATATGGTGTTTTTATCAAGATAAGATATGTGTTGGGAGTTATGAAGAAATCAAGTTTAAGGGGTGTTGAAAATAAATCAGATTTTGGTTCTGAAAAACAGAGGAACCAGTTGTCATAACCCAATTTTGGGTTATTCCTCAAATTTCACTTTTTTTAAAACATAAAAATAAAAAAATAGAATAAGGGCTGGCACTGTGGAGAAAGCCGATAAAAAAAGACTGCAAAAATAGGCAAAAATCGAAGGTCAAATTAAAAGCATATTCGAAGGTCAAATTAAATGATTATTGGATGAATTTGCATAAGAATTAAGTCCAATGACATAATTAAATTTTTAATGGGCCAATTTGATTTAATCATGGGCCAAATTAAATTTTAATTATGTTTAAGAATTAATTTGGGTCCAATTGAAGGATTTAATTAAGTGCAAGGACTTAATTATACTTTAAATGGGTCAAATTAATTTTATTTGGGGCTTAATTGGTGAAAAATTAAGTTTGGGAACCTAATTTGGACTTAATTGAAAAGATTGAAATTTTAAGACCAAATTTAATTTTTACTAAGTGAATTGATTGAAAAAAATTGAGGGACCAATTTTGAGACCCGAAAAAATGTCTTGCCTATAAATAGGAGCCTACAAAAATCAGTAAAAGGGGGGGTTTATTTTGTAATTTTGAAAGGAAAGTGAGAACCCTAAAAATCTAAACTTTTCTTCTTCCCTATAAAAAGCAGCCGCCAGGAAGAGCCCCCATTTTGGGGAAATTTTTTCTCTGCACACAGCCCCGGTGATTTTGAGTTTTCAGACCCGGCTGTTTCAACACCGGCCCCCCTCCATTTTTGATCTTCTTCCCGACCAAAACCAAACACACAGCCCCCCTGGTTTTGATTTTTTTTAGTCAGCTGCGAGAGAAGCCTTCCTCCCTCACGGATCCAAAACCAGCCGGACTCTGCACCTTCTTTCCCCGGTTGGAAACTTTCTACCCGGAGGCTCAACAGCACCATTCTTTTTTCCCCACAGAGAAGCCAAGACAGCCCTCTCCCCGTGTCTTCCTCTCGGCCAAAAAGCCAAAATCGGCTGAACCCCACACATCCATCTCCTTTTCCCGTTACAACAGCCATCACTTTTTCTTCATCCTCGCAAAAAAGGGGACCAGTCAACGGCGCCTTCTCTTCCAGCAACAGTCCTTCTTCCTCCAGCGGCGCCAACAGATCTTCCCTCTTCAATCGGTGGCATATCCACGGTCTCCTTCGGCCAGCAGGTTTTTCCTTCCTCAGCCGCCGTGCACATCGGCCAGTAGCAGTCCTTCTTCCTCCAGCGGTGCCCACAGTTGCTCCCCACGCCTCTAGCAGCGAAGCCCCTCTGGTTCGGGTCCTCTTCCTTGCCGGAGATTTGAAATGGAGAAGAAAGAGAAGCCCAAACAACCGGATCTGTGGGATGCAGATATGAAAAAATCGAGAAGAAAAGGGGACAGCTTGCTGTTGTGTTTTGTTCTTTTTGCAGGTGACAGTGGTTATCATTACCGGTGCAGGGAGACGAAGCTGAGCAGATCCACCCCGTCTCCTGTTTCTGCTTGCGGCGGCGCGTGACCCGCGCGCCGCCAGTGACGGTGGTGCGTGAGGTTCACGCGCCGCCACTTGTCAAAGTGACCCAGAAGGCTTTCCTGCAATTCTGTGTTTTGGGGGGGCCTTTTCTGTAATTTCGAAACTGTTAAGGCCTTGTTTGGGTAAATTTTGAATTTTTGCTATTTTGTAATATGTAAATGTGGGTGTATAAAAAAGGGACATAATAAAAAGAGATGTGTGTGTGTGTTTGTATTTTTATTTATTATATTGAATTATAAAAATAAATAAAAAAACAAAAAAAGAATCAATTGTTTATTTTAACGCACAAATTCTAAGGATTGATAAAATCATGTTGTATTTTCCATGAACATGTAAGAACATGTTTCTACATATATTCTGGGAATTAATAACTGGTGTATCGAAGCTTTAGAAGTGAGCTAAAATTTTATTTTAAAAATTACCTCAAGCTCACGAAGCTTGAATGTGGTGTATGTATTTGTTTGTGAATTTTTTTATGATAAGATGGCAAAGAATAAAGAAGGATTTAATATTTTGATTGGATCACGGTGTAGAAATACAAACTTGTACGGAAGTTGTATTTTTAAAATTCGATGAAAAGATAATTTTTAAAACTTCTTTAACATATCAAGTCCACGAAGCAGCTTACCTTAAGTAGGGTGCGTTAGGGGTGCTAATACCTTCCCTAACCACAATCAGTCCCTTACCCGCAAATCTCTGACCATGACCAGTAAATCAGGGTTTCCTAGTAACCTCAATTAAATACTAGGTGGCGACTTCCAACGAACCAATTCAAGCAGCAATGCCACAACGAGACATGAATCGCCAGCCGATGCCGCGCGCGCGGGAGTTTTCGACGTGCGACACCAGTCCATAGGTTAGAATAAGTTCAAACAGTCGACTATTTCAATCAGCAAAATACAATTTTTATTCAGATTATCATTTTTTTTATATTAGTTTAATTCTTTGATGGTTTATGATTTTATGCCTATAAAAAGGCTTGTAATTTAACATTAGGAAGCAACATAAAAAAGTGAGAATAATTAAGAAAGTTTAGAGAGAAACACTTAATAAAAATATACATTCCTCTCAATCTCTTTTGACTTTGCATTACTATTTTGATCTTATACCACACATGTTCTTCCAACAAAAATCTAACATTTAATTTGAACAATTTAAAATTATGATATGTTTACTTGACAAATCACCCCATGTTGGTATGTCTACACAATTCCAATCCAGGATGCAAGAATTGGTTTTGTCAAGTAAAACATTGTATAAACTAAATGATATTTAGCTTCTTTTTTTTAATATTATTAAATTAAGTAATAACTTTACTATGTTCTGCTAGACGTAGTTTATCGGCTTTACATTATGATACCTACTCTCTCTACGTTGCTTTTCAGTTGAGTCTGCGTGGTGGCCAAAAGGAGTGACCCTGTGTCGTGCAGTCGGTGTTCAACAAAGCATAAGGCTGGTGGGGGGTATGTGTGAATAGTGAAGCAGTAGATATGGCAGTGAAGGAGATGATGCTAAGTGAGAAAGCAGAGGAAACGCGGAGGAGAGCAAATAGTTTTGGGGATATGGCAAGGAAAGATGTTGAAGATGGAGGCTCATCTTGTAGAGTTTTAGAGATAATGAAAACCACAGCACACGTGCTTATGGTGTAGAATGTTGCATTATATAGAAAACTATTACAACCTAATAATAATGAGTATTGAATACAATCTGATAATAATAACAGTATCAGCTCTATAAGGAAAGCTATTTAAGATTCTATATACACAGCTAATCAGCTCCTTATAACGTCTTGATTTCCATAGATTGATCCTTGATGCTGGGAGTGATTTTCTCATTGATTGCTGCCTTGATTATCTCTAGAGTGTAATGTGCTATTATCACCAACATCCCCCCTCAAGTCAAGCGTAGTTGGCAACACACGAAGCTTGGATCGAAACAACAGAAATAGAGATTTGGATGGACTTTTGGTGAAAATGTTTGTTATTTGCAAAGTGGATGGCACGTGTTTAACTATCAATATACCATTGCAGACTAATTCTTTAACAAAATGAACATCAATATCAATGTGTCTAGACCTTCGTTAAGCTACTGGATTCCTAGTCATGAAACTAGCACTGGTGTTGTCACAGAGTAAAGTCAGATGTGCTGGTAGTTGAATACATAAATCATGAAGAATGTTTAGCAACCATTTAACCTCAGCTGCAGTGAGTGTCAATACTCTATATTCTGATTCTGCTGAAGATCTAGAAACTATGGTCTGCTTTTTAGAGGTCTGTGAAATCAAATTGTCACCCATAAAAATTGCATACCCTGATGTGGAGCGACTGGTTTCTGGACAACCATCCCAATCAGCATATGAAAAAGCCGAGATATTGAGATGACTTGATGAACTGATGCTGAGACCGAAATGAAGAGTGCCTTTAACATATCTGAGAATTCATTTGACGGCCTGAAAATGTGATTCTCGTGGTGCATGCATGAATTGGCTTACTAAATTTACTGCATGTGTAATGTTCGGTCTGGTGATGGTGAGATATTGCAGCGAACCAACAAGAGATCGATAGATTGTTGGTGAATGAAATAGAGGACCATCAGAAGTTAAATGATGAGAAACAATCATCGGTGTTGCTATTGGCTTCGAATCATGAAGTTCAGCCCTGATGAGAATATCTCTTGCATACTTCACTTGCCTTAGGAACAATCCCTGTGGAAATTGAGTAACTTTTAAATCCAAAAAATAATGTAGATTGCCAAGGTCCTTCATAGAAAACTCTTGCTGGAGCTTGTGAATGAAAGTGTCAATGAGAGATACATTGCTTCTAGTGAGGACAATATCATCTACGTATAGCAGCAAATAAATGATACCATTATCTGCTGAATGAATAAATAAATTGTAATCTGCTTTGCTGCAAGTGAAACCAATTATGAGTAAGAAATTGCTAAAGCGATGAAATCAAGCTCTCGGTGCCTATTTCAAACCATAGATGGCTTTTTTTAGGTGACAAATATGGTGTAGATGAGAAGTGTCAATATAACCGGGTGGTTATTCCATAAAAACCTCTTCCTGAAGAAGACCATGAAGGAAGGCATTCTTAACGTCAAGTTGACGTATGTTCCAGCCACGAGTTACTGCAATAAAAAGGACAATGCGGACTGTAGAAGCTCTAACAACCAGACTAAATATGTCGTGGAAATCAATTCCATAGAGTTAAGTATAGCCTTGAGCAACTAGGCGTGCTTTGAACCTATCAATGGAGCCATCAGAATGATATTTAATTCGAAAAATCCATTTGGATCCAACCACATTGCTAGCAGGTGGTCTAGGAACCAGTTCCCATATTTGGTTACGAGTGAGAGCACGAATTTCATTGTCCATGACAGCTAGCCATTCGGGTGATTTAGCAGCACTTTTGAATCCTTTTAGTTCCTTCATAGCTAATAGCGATGATAATAAAAGAGAGGTTTGACAAACATAATTATAATGTTTGGATTTGGAGATACCAGCCTTTCCACGAGTTATCATGGGATGAGAGCTCTAATTTGAAAAAGAATGTTGAGTCGGTGCAATCGGTATATCTGAAATTGGCTCAATTATTAAAGTAGACATAACAGGTAATTCTGAAACTCTCTCAGCTATTACAGGAGACACAAGAGGCAGCAAAATTGGTGGACTCTAAGACAACTCCAAGGCACATGATTTACATGGTATAGATGGAGTAATTGATGGTAAGGATTGAGAACCTGCAGAAGAATGAGTGCTAGACAAAGGAGAAGTTGAGGAACTGGGATCATGAAAAAAGATATAATCTGACAATGTAGGAGAAGGTAGCATATGAGATGAAGATGATGGAAAGATTGTTTCATCAAACCAAGCATGTCGAGTGATAAATACTCGATGTGATTTAGGATCTAAGCATCGAAATCCTTTATAAGATGAATTGTAACCAAGAAAAATACATGGAAGACTTCTGGGTTCAAATTTATGTTTAGTATAATCTCTTAAGTATGGAAAACATAAGCAGCCAAAAATATGAAATAATTCATAGGTAGGAGACTTCCCATACAAAATTTCAAATGGAGAAACTCCATTCAAGACAGGTGTGGGCAAGCGATTAATTGTAAAAACTATTGTATTGAAGGCTTAAACCCAAAGATTAAGAGGAACATTTGCATGAAAGAGCATTGTAATGCCTGTTTTAGTGATATGTCGATGTTTTCTCTCAGCTCTATCATTTTGAGAGGGTGTATAGGGACAAGAACGTTGATGATGGATACCACATTTGTCTAAGTGAGACTGAAAAATGTTACTTGTGAATTCTCCTCCCCTATCACTCTTGAATGTTTTTATCTTTGCTGAGAATTGATTTTCAACAAGTGTTTGAAACTTGATAAAGGTGTGATAAAAATCAGTTTTGTTCTTTAATGAATAGAACCAAGTGAAGCGAGAGTTATCATTGATAAAAATAGCATAATATCAATAGCTAGAGATTGAGTTTATTGGTGTTGGTCCCCATAAGTCACAATGTATTAATCCTAAAACTGTTGGAGAACGACTATCACTTAAAGGAAAAGATAGTTTATGGCTTTTAGCTTTTTGGCAACTAATACACAAGGATGGATTTGGCAGTATAGAGATAAGAGATAAGAAAACAAAAAAAACCTTTCTTATTAAGCATTGAAATTGTTTGAGAGGATACATGGCTTAAACGGGCATGCCAAATGTCAAAGGAATTGCATAAATTATGCTTGTTGATGATAGCAGAGAAAACATGGTGTCCACGCTTCAGTACATAAAGCCCATCTACACGATCACCGCTTGCCACCACCTTTTGAGTTTGAAGATTTTGTATGATAAATTTATTGTCAATAAAAAGAATAGCAAGAGGAAAATCATTGGTTAATTTACTAACAGAAAGCAAATTTTTGGTTAAGTTTGGCATAACAAAGACATCTTTTAATTGAAGAGTTGGAGTGGGAGAGCTGGAACCCATGTGTGTAACGGATAGGGAAGATCCATTTTATCAAGCTAAGACACGTCAGGAGTCATATGTGCAGATGCTCCTGTATCAGTATACCAATCTGCTGTGCCATTACTGATAGTGCAGGTTGCAAGTGCTTCAGCAAGGTTTGCATCAGATTTTGTGTATCTGATCTTGCAGTTTGTGGCATAATGACCTTCTTCTCAACATATCTGACATCGAGGAGGCCTCCTATACTGCTGCTTCCCACGATTTCCTCCCTTTAAGTAGCCTCCTTTATACCTCTTCTGATTATTATATGGCCTTGCATGTCGGTTGGAAGATGCAGAGGAATGAACCATATAAGCAGAGGGGCCACCTGCAGTATAATCAATAGACTTGGAGAAAAGATCAAAGCTTTATGCTTTAGGAACAATATCTTTGAAACTTGGAATGGGAGCTAAAGAGAGTTGAGTGGTGGAGAAACTTGAGAACTCGTGGCCTAGACCACGCAAATACCAGTGTACTTTGTTAGTGTCTTCAACTAGACATCCCATGGCTGATGATTGATCACAATGAGCCTTGAATACTCTAGAGTACTCAGAGATACTGTGAGAGCCATGATTCATGAGATGCAGCTCATCTTTTATTTGAAGTTCACGAGCCTTAGATTTATGACTGAAGGCAGTCTCAAGAGCATTCTAGATGTCTCTTGATGTTGTAAATCCAATGGTAACAGAAAGTGCTTCTTCTGTGAGAGAAGAAAGAAGAAGACTCATGACTAGCTGATCATTTTGTTTCCAAAGATTGTAGGTTGTGGAATCAGTGGTAGCGGAAGGCATAAGGGTTGAGCCATCAATATATCCATAATATTTTTGACATTGCAGCAGGGGAACTACCTGACTGCGCCAAAGAAGAAAATTTGTTGATGATAGCTTCACTGTTACCATGTGAACCATAGTATTGAAGGAGAGTATGGAAAAAAATTTCTGAGGCCATAAGATCAAGCGGAGATTAATCCTATAGAGGCTCTGATACCATGTAGAGTTTTAGAAATAATGAAAACCACAGCACACGTACTTATGGTATCGAATGTTATATTATATAAAAAAACTATTACAGGCTAATAATAATGATAGTATCGAATACAATCTGATAATAATAATAGTATTAGCTTTATAATGAAAGCTATTTAAGATTCTATATACATAACTAATCAGCTCCATATAACGTCTTGATTTCCATGGATTGATCCTTGATGTTGGGAGTGATTTTCTCGTTGATTGCTGCCTTGATTATCTCCAAAGTGTAATGTGCTATTATCACCCAGACATCTTACGATGATTATAGTTCGGTGGATTTTACGGGTGATATGGGGAGACGATCTGTAATTCACCCATCTGTTCATAAAATGTCTCATCCACCAAGAATACTATCCTGAACAGATTGAATCACGGCGTGCTGAGCATCGGCGGACTCTATGCTCCTCCGCTGTAAAGTACATAATATGTGCTCAGAGAATGATGATCTTGCTGTAAACTGAGCATCGGCGGAGTTTTTGCATTCATTTTACTCTTTCCCGCCCCTTATCTTGGAGTTTTTGCTCTTTTTGTAAATTATTTCCTAGCTCAAAAAGGATTCTACTTGCTTGAAAATATATAATACTAATCAAATCAATTTAGAACTCAGAACTCCTCAAGTCAGAGACCAAGTTCTTCGAGGTTGAGTTGTTGTCTCCAAGGCTATTTCTGTCACATATAAAGCCTCCTAAATCTTGACTCTTCTTCTCCTTTTCCTTATAGGAAACTCTCTTTGTCCAGTTGCCACAAGAACACTGCCTCTGTTTTCCAACTTATAGAAAATGGAGTTCGATGGTGGTTTTATCTTGTAAATAATTATGATTTGTGAGTTCTTTTATTCTAATTGACTTATAGTTTTTAAATAGATTAGCAAATGTTTCGGAGTTAAAAATAATTTTATTGAGATTTTTACAATGTTTTCAAAATATTTTTAGATAAAAATATATTAAAACTTAGTACTTTAAGATACGAAAACTTTGATAACGAAAAATATTATTATAGTATACTTCAAACATAATTTTCAAAACTAACCTAGAATCTTATTGAAAAAAAGGGTATTAGACATTGGTTCATAAGTTAACTCATGGGTTATTAAATTATTTTTATTAAAACAACATTATTTTTTTTAAAAAAAAAAAATCTTGATATTAATGCAGTCATGTCTATATTAGGCATGACCAGATCAATCCATTCAGGTTAATATCTTTTTATAATTCAACTTAAAACTCAAACTTGATCGAACTCTCAAATATAAATTTCTCGAATTAACTCGTTAAGATAAACTATATTTAACAAATGTATTTTTAAAACATCTTATGAAAATAAAAGATACAAACTAAGTTCATTGAGTACTTGCTTGAGATTGTGATAATAATTGCTTTTTAAAATGTTTGTTATTTTAAAATATATTAAAAAAAATATATATTTTTAATATCAGCATATCAAAATAATTTAAATATATTAAAAACTTAATTAAAAAATTAAATTTTAAGCAAACAGTATTTTGATCACAATATCAAACACATTCTAATCTCAAAATATGTTCAGCAAATTAAAAATGTGTTTAGACCAGTTCATTATTGTTTTATAAAATTTTAATTTTGTTAATTTTAAATTAATTTTTTATAAATGTAAGCATTTTCTGTTGGTTATTGAGTGTTTTTAATTAATATTGATTGGTGATTTAAGGGTTTTTCTTTGTCGGGTTTTGGAGGGTGTATTTTGTGAAATTCATGTTCAAGAACCTTACTTTTCACTCTTGAAAGGTGTTGTTTTTGTTTCTTTGATATGTGGTTTTTCCATGTTTTTTAGTTTTCATTTTTTAATATATTATCTGCTGTTTATGTGGTTCAAGACATTTTCTTTTGTAACCTGGGGTTGTGCGTGTAGATGGAAGCAAAACAGTCGAAGGAAGGTGTGCTACTGGTGATTACATAATGTAGATGGTTTGCCATATGCTTCCAGTACATCATCATGAATATTTGCAAGTTTATGATTGTGCAACCTTTGAAGAACTCTCTGCAAGAAAGTGGATGAATGTCTTTGTTTTCTTATATATATTTGTAGCTTATATTCAGTTTGTTTTGCTATAGAATTGGGCTGGGAGATGTGATACTCGTAAACAAAACTATGGTGAGTTGAGCCCGCATTGTCGAGATATATTCATTCATTTATATTTTCATTCTGGGCTAAATACCTTTATCTGTTTCCTGAATGTTCACAGATATGCTTCATTTTTGAAGATGTTGCAAGCTGAGAGTCTCGAGAAAGTCCTTCCTGGAGTTAAAACTGTTGAAGAAGGTAAACCTAGTTCTGTGTTGATGTTTATTCTTTGCTGTCGAAATGATGCTCTCAGTTGAGACATAGCGAGGATGACTTGCTAGAATAAGCTGTCATACCTCGTAACTGCCTATAATGCTGGGAAAATCCAAGATTTTAGTTTGACTAGTTAGGGATAAGTAGTAGGGTTTCTGTTATTTGTGCATAACAGTTACTGGGTTGTATTTGTGCAAGAATCTTTTCATTACACTCTTTGCTCCAAGAAATCATTTTAAATCTGTATTGTTTGAAATGAGAGACTTGTTGAAAAAATGGTTACTGGTGATTGCGTTCTTGAATTTATAAGTTCTGAATTGTATAACAGGGCAAACCGGGTGTCAAGATTTATAGGAAATTATATGCAGAAGAAAAGGAAGTGTCTAATGATGTCCTGGCAATCTGTGTTTCAAAACTGGCTGCCCAGCCATACCTTTCTCTGGCTAGCATACTGTTTGTGAGTTCTTCCTGACCCTTTTGATTCCTATGTTTCATGTGTGGGACTTAAGTTTAATTTTATATTGGAGATCTTTGGGATACAGATGTGACATAATATTTATCATGTGGATCATGTTTTGAAATAGTCATACCTGTAAAATGGCTTTTAGAGTTAAAAGTTCTGGTTATTTTGGTGTCTCTACTGCAGGGATTGAGTTATGGAGGTGTTCAAAGTCAACTGGGTACTGCAGGTACTGATTGAACAGTTTCTAATGCCCTACCTATTCCAAGATCGACACTTCTCTCATCCTTCATTTTTCCATATAATCTGAATGTAAGATCATGGTACATAATGAATTGTTTCATGCCGTAAGCTATCTCAAGAGATTTTTTTTTAGCTTTTTCTGGGCCTTATGATAAGAAATTGGGTTGCATTGAATTGATCTGTTCAAAATTTGGATTCAATAGAAAGTCATAGTAGAGAAAGCTCATAGCAGAATTTACTTATCTATTAAAATGCAGACAATGAATATTCTAGGGAGAGCAATCATCTACCTTGATTTTTCTTAATATCTGATATGTTAATCTATTTATCTTGTTCCAATTTAGTCATCCGTGAGATAATTATTTTGTACAAAGGGAACAATTTCTTGCTTGCTGGACTTAATATTCATGTTGCCTTTAGACCCCTCAAGTAGTGGCAACCAAGGTTGATTTTCAGCATTCTTTGTGGGTCCATTTCCTACCGTTTTTATCCTTTTTGTCAAACTGTCAAGGAAGCAGCTGTCTTCTCAGTTCATTATATGTTTGAGCAGGTTTATGCATGCCAATTGTAGAATTGTTTCAAGCTTGATTTTCTAAATATATTGTGGTTCATGATTCTAAGGTTTTTTATTTATTATCTTGAGATCAAAGGCAGTGCCTTGGCGAAGCATGCTGAAAGCAGCAGCGATAGATTTCAGTCCACTAACCGCTTGGGGTGTTCTTGGTGGAAGTGGTTAGTACCTTTTAGGATTTCAGTCCTTGAACTAGATTTCTTTCTTCCTTATTCTGTATGGAAGTTATCTTACAACTAACCGCTTTGCAAGACTTGTCATTCATTTCTAGATTTGTCAGTGACACAAACATCGCCCACTTACACTCAACAACCACTATCACATAGATATTCACTTTCCAATTCCATTTGCAGCTATGGTTCAATATTATAGTGGTAATCTTAGTGCTATAGCTAGGATGTTGTGTTTTAAATAAAAGCCAAAGCATAAGTTTCTCTCGAGGAAATGAAGATGAAACTCTTTGATATGCATTTGAAAACTCTTTCTGCAAATTATAAGGTCAAAGGTTCAAACTTTTTCCAACAACCAAACATTCATAAAACTCTTACTAAATGCGTCACTTATTATAAGAAAATGGATGTGTGTTGCAAGTTACATGGTTGCGCAGGGCTATGGTCCTTTGTTAAGGAATTGAGTTTCTCATGACCAAAAAGAACACATGGACTTTTCTTTTGTTGGCCTTACCATTGCATGCTTTTGGTGACTATCTAATATATTATAATCACTTTTATCTTACTAAATTCTACCAAAAAATAGGCTTGCAATGGATGTCATAAATCGCATAATAGCTGCTTCTTGCTGGCAAAACATTCATGCTGTTCCACAACACGGGGCTGTCTTTGGGATAAGGGTAGTTGATGGTTATGGAGCAGCACGTTGATCTAAGGATGGAACGAAGGTATATTTATGCTATTGTAATGATCCTTGTAACTTCATGTATACTTGCATTGATGGATAACGTGCTAGGAAACAGAAAAACACGTACAGATGAATAAGGTTGGCTTAGGCTTAAAACATGCTAAATTTTCAAGAAAAACATGAAAGTTATGCTAATTGAAGCCTCCTTTTTCTTGTGGATAAAAGAACAAATTCCAAAAATCTGGAGAAGACATCCAAAAGAGAAGAATAAGAGAGAGAGCACCAAAGGCAATGTATAAGGGCACCTAAATCCCATTAAGACCCTATTCTATTCTATACTGTTCTCTGTACAATATCTTGGTACGCTGCTGAGTACTCCTAATCTGAGTGCATATAACGATGGATTCCTCATGAAATCGACAGATTGGTGAATCCAATCAGCTATCAGAGTAGCTTATTGTGAGATTTGCTGGTTTGTACAAGAGAGTGGAATTAACAAGTGACTTTTAGTGTTCTTAAATTGACTACTCAAAAGTGCCCATATATTATTGAAAAGCATTTTCCATCGGATTATATTATTTGAGCTGAAAATTAAAAGAAGACATTCACAGAAATCAGTTGCTATAAGTCCCTCCACTCACTGACATGCAGGAAGGCAGGCAGTTCCACACATCATTCCAAAAGTTGGTATCATTAATGACCTAATTTTTAAACAAATAATAAAAATTAAATGTAGTTCGGAGTTAAAACAACAAAATTTAAAGTTTGGGGCTGTAATTATAAAATTTGAGAGTTAATTCAAAATTAAAAGTTAAAGATTTAATTAAGGGTCAAATTGAACAATCCAAAAATTAAAGAATGTTTTGTAAATAGTGTTATAATTTAGGGATTTAATTGAAATTAATCCAAAAGGGCAAAATTAAAGGAATTTATTAAGGACCAAATTGAATAATCCAGGAATTAAGGACTGTTTTGTAAACAGTGTTATAATTTAGGGATTTAATTGAAATTAATCCAAAAGGGGCAAAATTAAAAGAAATTTTTAATTGCTTAGGGGTCCAATTGCTGAATTTCCAAAATTCAGGGGTCAAATTGAAAACTCCTGTTTTTCAGCCAAAACAGCACCGTTGCCAAGGAACAGCCGTGCGTCTTCTCCATCCCGATTCAACAGGGGAGCTTCCGATTCAGCAAGGGAGCTGATAATCTACAACAAATCTGATCTTGGACCACGTCTCTTGCCCATGATCTCGTTCGTGAATTCCATAACACAGTCCTGCAAAGGCAGGACTGGTGGAAGGGCTAGCTTCTCTATAAAAGGGAGAAGAAAACCCAGAACAAAAGGAGGAAAAACCGAAAAGCAGAGCACAGACAGAGCATAAATACATAGTGAAAAAGGGCACAAATTGACAGAGAGAAGGAGAAAAGGGAGGGGCAACACTGAGAAGAGTCAGCCTTGTTATTGTCCTCATCCCTGCAGAAGAAGAACCCGAAAATCAACCCAAAAAAACAGAGCAAGAACAGAGGCAGAACTGGAGCCAAAACAAAAGAAAAAAACCCAAAGAAAGAAATAATACACAGAGAAGGAGAGGAGAGAAAACCATTCTGTAAAAAACAAAAAGAAGAGAGAATCGGCATACCCATTACAAAAAGAAGGGAAGCGAACAAAAAAGAGGCAGGAACACCGAGAACAGAACACATACAGAACGGAGAAAACGAAAAAAAAACAGGGGAGAACGAATGGACAGGCAGAAGCAGAGAGGAGACGAACGAACAGGAGGAGGAAGGAGAGAATAGACAAATATTATACAGGGCGTGAACGAACAGAAACAAACCAAAAAAATAAAAAAGAGAAGAGAACAGCCAGCCACCACGCCATCGCCATCGTCTTCATTCCTGTGCGTCCAGGTAAGCTTCTCGCTCCCTTTCATTTTTAGTTACATAAGTACAGTGAGAAGGTAATTTTAATTACCTTCCACTGTGCACAGCATGCGTGAATCCTCAGCCAGCCGGGCCACTGGCTTGGGCCAGTGGCCGGGCCGGGCTGGTTGGCCCTAGAGCAGCCATATGGGCTGAGCTGGGCCCAGCCCCCAAAAAAATACCCAGACCAGCCCAAAATATATATAAAACAAAAACAGAAAAATAAAAAGGTAGAAAAAAATAAAAAAAAAAATAATTTAAATTTATTGGTTTATTTACTGATGCCAGAGTCGGAAATAAAAATACTGGTTTAAATTTACATTATTTTTATTCATTGTATTTTATTTTATTTAGCTAGAAAAATAAAAAATATGTGCATGCGTAAAAATAAATTTATTTTTATTTATTTATTCACTGGAGCTAGAGTCGGGAATAAAAAAAATATTAATCTAATTTATTTTATAGATACGTGATATTTACCAACGCCAGAGTTGGAATTATCCGTAGTTGAATATTCACTGGCGTCAGATACAGGAATATTGCAAGGAAACCATCAGAACATAAACCAATAAATATTTAGCAATTTAAGACAAAACAAGCAATGCAGTCTGCCTCAGGCAGAACGTTAAAGAGGTGATAATATCTTTCCTTTTACGTAACCAGTCTTGTACCATAGAATCTCTGTTGACCAGTTATGGTTCCTAGTGACCATAATACTAGGTGACGACTCTTTAAACAAGACCATTTCTCATTAAATATTAGAATGTCAGAAATCCGTTCTTTTCAAAAATCTAATAATTTTTTAAAGCCGCCGCGATATCGGGTGCGACAATGACCATTCCCAACTAACACACAGACTTCTTGCTTAGCAATATCCTGAAGTCTCTCATCCTTGGCACAAGCATTGAGAATCTCATGCCATATGCTGTCCCTTGCATTAGCACTTTCTAAAGGGCAAATTTAAAGCTGCTTTTTTATTATGGATGCTGGAGATAACATCTTTCCATAGTCCTGTGTATCGAAGTTTCCATACCTTCAAGGCAGGAGACTTAGAGAGAGAGAGAGGAGCTGCAATCTATAAGAAAGAGGCTCGCTGCTTGGGACCATATCTCTACAGAGAGTGCCCACTGATCTCCCTCAGGTCAGCACTATCTCGTTTTGTTCTTTGAAAATTTACGAACGATGTTTTGGATTTGTTTTAAGCTCTTCAGACATTAGATGGTTTAATATATGTATAAGCATTCTATCCATGAAGTTTACCTTTTCGCTATAAAGGTGCATGGTGTGTCTAGTTCCATTTTTGGTTTTCATTTTTTTAAGAAGAACGCTAAACTAGGTCCGGTCTGGTTTTTTAATACAATTTAAGCAATTGAATAGGAATCGATGGATTTGGGTCATCAACCTAATCTATATTAATATTAATTATATTAATAAATAAGAAAAAAAATAAAATTTAATAAAGTATATTTAGGAAATGAATAAAGAACATGGTTTTTTATTATTTAACATGATTATAGTGATACAGGTTCTTTAGAACATGATTAAATATTTTCTTCTTTCTGTTATTTATTTTCCAACATTTTTTTATATAGTAATTGAAAAAGAATATTAATAAAATTTAGTCAAATAGCAAACTAACTAAAATAAAAAAACTTACTGTTTTTTCCAACACCAGAACAGGCCCACCAACATTATACTTTATAAAAGAGCCAGCTACATAAGTTCGTATTTTATTGCACCTTTAATATTTCAATACTTAACATTTAATTACTTACCACTTAATCGATGTTTTTAACTTCAAACTACACACAACCTTATGGCACTAATTTGTTGTGATAAATAAATTAATAGCCTTTGTGTGATGCAATTTGGTAGATTGAACCGCATCGTCCATAAAAAGAAATTGGATAACGTAACTTATTAGTTGGTTAGGAGGATTTCATGCATGGTTTTAACATATGTTCCTTCAAGATCATGACTTTTTTTATATATAATGGTTGGATAAATTTATTGAAACGTGATCTAAAAATCATTTTAACTTAATAGTTTAAGTTATTATGTGAGGTCTCAAGATATAATTTATATTATTTTTTAATATTAACTATTTTTTTAAAATAATCATCAAGAATATATTGAAAATATCATAACACTAATAGTCAAAATAAAATACAAGAACATTACAAAAAAAAAGAAGAAAAAATAAACAAACTTAATAAAAATAATTGATCTGCTACAATAAAAACAAATAGCATACTTAAGATTTCTTATCACACCACAATTAAAACAAGGTTTGTGATAATTAAAAGGCTAATTTAATAAGATAGCCACCTCTACTATTTATATGATTATGACAGTACATGTGTTACGGTGTAGCATACTGCACACAATATGATTATGACAATACATTAATAATACAATAATTTTTATTTTAACACATATTTTATAATGCACGCCCTCAAGCTGAAGGTGAGCTATCCATATGTTATCCATATGAAGCTTGAAATGTAAAAGAGCAAAGGTAGAGTGAGAGAGTGGCTTAGTAAGAACATCTACTAATTAATCTCTGGAGAAGATGAAGCGAATTAAAATTTTTTTTTTAGTCATTCGATCACGAACAAAATAATAATCAACCTCAACATGTTTTGTTCGAGCACGAAAAATAAAATTAGTAGACATATAAATAGCACCCAATTATTGCAGCAGATAGATTGTAGAAATAGAACTAGGGAAAAAACACAAAAAACTCAGACTTTTCTTCTCCTTTTCCTTATAGAAAACTCTCTTTGTCCCGTTGGCACAAGAACACTGCCTCTGTTTTCCAACTTATAGTTGCTGAAATTCATTGTCCCACAAAGACTCCCTGCACAGACCTAGCAGCTGCCGATTCTTGGTTGTTGTTCCTTTGCTGCTGATTTGAGGTCTACATGGGTTCTCATTACCATAAGAACATTTGCTTGCTCTGTTATTTATTGATTATTTCATACGCCTTTGAAATTTAATTATGAAGGTTTGTAATTTTAACATTACCCAAAAAAATTGTACCGCTCCTTATAAAATACTATTTATTAGAATAGTATTTTTTTCTCTCGATCTTATACTAAGATAAGTGCTCACTAATGCCAATCTTGATGAAAGAGCTTTGCTTTGCACTGAGCCGTGTAAAAAGATGATTTATTAGTGATTGTGTTTTATAATTTTTATTAATTTACTTTTTATAAGGTTATCCAAGTTTTATGACCTATACTACGAGTTTGACAGATCGACTCGATTGAGTCGAGTTTTTGTTTTTTTTTCTTATTATGTTTTTTTTAAATTCATCCATCAACTTTGGGATGATTGGGAATTAAGTTTCGTTATTTGTTTTAATTTGCTTTATGTAAGATTATCCACATTTAATGACTCAGGTCACAGGTTAAGCTTATTAACTCAGGTTTACTCGAGTCACTTTTTATATTCTTTTAATCAAATCTTATTTCGATTTTATCTTTCAATACTGGGTTGATTAAAAATTAAACTTCATAATTTATTTTAATTTGCTTTATATTGAGTTATCTCGGTTTCATGACCCAAGTTGACTCGAGTCAAGTTTTTTTGTTCTTTTTTTAAATGATTTTTTAATTTTATTATTCAACACTAAGTTTATTAGAAATTGAGTGTTATTATTTGTTTTGATTTATTTTTTATAGGATTACTATGGTCAATTGATCTAGCAAGTGGACTGACAAGCTAACTTAGATTAATCTGAATCAATAAACCTATCTTAGTATTTATAAAAACAATTTTGATCTTGAATATTTATTATGAGGTAAACTATATTTTTACTAGTTATTTGGATTGTCTTTTAACCTTCAAGTGGAATGGATCACGTCAAAGTAATCCTTATATGGTTTAATTTAATTTTTTTTATAAGAAAAAAAACTAGCAATGCCTAAATATTTGTTTCATGCGATTAAAAAAAAAATGATCTGGCAGGCTAAAAATCTAGTTACACCTAATATTGGTCCCACCAAAATACATGTTTTAAATTAAGTTAATTTTAATTTAAAATTTATGAAATCCCATTACATAAATTTTACATACTTACTCCTATCATTAATACTTAACTCGATCTTTTTTTTGCGCCCTCGATACTTCGTCATTTAATTTAGAATTCTTAACTCACGACTTTATAATGCTAATTTGTTCTGATAAATAAATTAATAGCCTTCAAGTAATGCATCTAGAAGATGAAAATTAATAGATTGAGCTGAATCATCGACCCAAATAACACAACTTAATAGTTAATTAGGAGGATTTTATGCAGTTTTAAATTATGTTCCTTCTTGATCATGACAATTCATCGAGAAGGAAAATGGCAGGATTAAAAAATTTGAAAATTAAATATTTTGTATGCTAACAAATTATATAAAAATTTTCACATAAATTGATCTGTTAAATGATAATTACTGAAGCGATATATTGAGTGTACATGCGTTCCAAAAATATTAAATGATTGATTAAGAGTAATTACAATAGTTCACTCATGAAATTTTCGTATGATTTTCATATAGCATTGCTCTAAAAAATTTACATGGACAATTATAGACAGTTGTATGGAAATAAAAATGTCTTAATTTTGTGAAATAAGATAGAAATTACTATATTAGTTAGGTAAAATATATCTTAAAATTGCCTTGGTATTACTCTCTCCATATTTACATACACCTTCCATTCATTCTTGGTTTGTTTCCCCGAACGTGCAGATCACTGGAAAACGAGAAGCTTACTGCAAGAACTTCGTACTTGAAAAACAATGAGCACGCAAGTGGATCAGATAATGGAAGACGATAGGGAAAGTGTTCCAAACAAAGGAAAAGATATAGCAACTACCTCATGTGTTTCAAACATCAAACCCAACACTGGGATGACTGAAGATATTTTGGCACAGCTGCAAAATAAGATGGGATCGTTGACCTCTCATCAGGACGGGGCTGAGTGTTGTATCTACAGGGTGCCCAATTCGTTTAGAGAGGTAAGACCGGAAGCCTACACTCCACAACTTATTTCAATAGGTCCTCTTCACCGCGGCAATGAAAGACTAAAGGACATGGAACAGCAAAAATTGAGATATTTCAAAGAGTTTGCTAAACGGGATGGGATGGGTAAGAAGAAAATCGAGGATCTTTTGATCATCATTCAGAGTGAAGAAGCGCGTATCCGAGCCAGTTATTCAGAGAACTTCAGCGAAATTACAAGCAGTGATTTCATAGAGATGATCCTGTTGGATTCACTCTTCATCATTGAGTTTTTTAAGGATTCAAATGATGCTGGAAATGCGGGAACGTCCCACAATGGACATTCTAAAAGTGTTAAGCCGTGGATGATATTTGACATACGAGAAGACTTGATGCTACTTGAAAACCAACTACCTTTCTTCATTATTAAGGAAATATATGATACCATCTATCGCGAAGAGGCAACAAGGGATGAAAAATCGCCTATTCTTTTTCTTAAACTTGCTACCTTTTATTTTGGAAAGTATACGTTTTCACAAGGGATGAAATACACCGAATGGTTTGTAGAGGGAAGCAGGCATTTCACTGATTTACTAAGGAATTTTATGTTGAATGAAGCCATTCCGCGAAGTTATAGTTTTGATCGTATCAAGCTGAAATATAATGCCGTCATGCTTCGCGAGGCAGGGGTGAAGTTTCAGGTAACCGAAGACAAATGTTTGTTCAACATAGCATTTAAGGAAGGAGTGTTGAAAATACCACGCTTGGAAGTTGATTACTGCTTCGAACGTGTTGTACGAAATATCATGGCCTTGGAGCAGTGCTGCTACCCGTTTGAAGCTTACGTATGCTGTTACATTAAGTTTATGGACCATCTTATTGACAGTGCAGAAGACGTGGGTTTGCTAGCTGAAAATGGAATTATTCTCAACTCGCTAGGTGACGATGCCGCAGTTTCAAAAATGATTAATAAGCTTTGCGAAACAATCACCGACACTTATACGTGTTATGATGATATCTGCAAAGAGATGAATGTCCACTATGAGAACCGCTGGAACCATAGAAAGGCAACCTTGAAACTTGTATATTTCCCCAATGTTTGGAGAGGTACGGCAACTGTTGCAGCAACTATCCTCCTGATCCTCACTTTGATACAGACTATCACTTCCGTAAAATCGGTATTCTAGGATTTTATCTCGTTTAGTTTCATTATTCCTACGTATGATTGATGTGATTGTTATTGTTAATTTCCTTTGAAGATTGTTTTTAAACTCTGGGCATGTGTATTTCTGAACTAATAATGTTGTTGCAAATTCTTGTTGTATTGTCCTAAAATTGAGTTTGTACTTGTTTCCTCCCAAAATTCTCTTCTTAATTTTAAGATCATCAATTCCAGCTTAAATGAAGCTGAAGAGTTAGTGCATGATCTCAATTTCAATATACCCAGCTTACCTAACAACGAATTTGACAAAAACCTGAAAATCAAAGAAATGAACAACGACAGATAAGAGGCAGGAAGTGATCACAGGAGGAAGAAGACCAAATCTTTATTGTCTCACGGCGGGCCTCTATTCTACATATATCCTCACCTCGTGCCAATAAATTTGCATACTGATCATAGAAAGTAGAAAAAAGAAAATAGTCCAAACCTTTCTTCCTCTTCTTGTCTTCATATCTTCATCACATAATCCAGTAGTTTCACTTGTAACTCAACCATTTAAGTCTGTTATATGAGATCTTCCTTCGGGCACAAGGCTATATACGGGCAGTGCAGTTAACGAGCAACATGTTCTTCCCTTTCCTTTCATGGCTCATGGCCACAGGATGCTATTGGACATGGCCAAGCTATTTGATTCTCGAGGCCCAAAGACTACCAAAGCCACTAACCCTCTTAATGTGCTTCTTCTCTGCATAACAGTCCACAGATAAAAATAAATAAAAAAAGTTTTGAAATACTTGAAACTCGTTAGTTAATATGTTTTGTAGGGAATTGATTGATAATATATATCATTAATTTTATTTATATAAATATATTTAATTTATTAATAAAATTTTATTTATTTTTAATATTTATTAGTTATTTTATTAATAAATCTAATATTTAATTAATGAATCTAGAGTAAAGATAAAATTTTTTGGATAAAAATATTTTGCAAAAGAAATTATAAAGTTGTTATAATTATAGGATTCTTATTACATCAAATAATTATTTCTAAATGTTCTTGGTCAATACTTTATTAAGACTGCATATTAATTAGAGTTGTTGAGATTCATACATATTATGTTTTTTTTTTTTTATGAAATAAAGCAATTATTCTCATAAACTGAGATATGAGAGTTACATAGAACAAATATGTAGGTATTTGTCGAATAACTTGCATACTGAACTGACTCACATGAAAAATTCATATGTAGATATCATTTATATCCATGAAAAAGCTCATGTGATAGTTGTTTAAGTGATCTTTAGACTTAAAATCACTGAATTATTTTATATAAAAAGTGTTATGTTTTGATCATGTTATTTGTTGTCTTAATCAAAGGTAACAAATAAATAAATATTAGGTATAACTTTTCATGGCTTTCCATAGGCACTACTGCAAGCAGCACCTCCCCAACAAAGACAATCCCTCATGCTATTGGCTGGTAACGGCAACCAACGCTGCCGCTAATACAAGTACAAGACAAGAAGAAACGAGAGGGGCAGCATTATGATTCTGCCTATAGTGCCCTTTAAGGGGTTTTTGGGATATAATTATTACTATACCCTTGCCACTTATATTTAATTACATAAGGATTTAGAGGTTTAATTTATGAATTTACCCTTATAATTTATTACTTATTACAATTTGATTTTTTGGATAGAATTATGATTCTTTATCTTTATATATAAAAATTTTGATTTTATATTTTAAAATTAAAACTCTAGATTAAATTAATTATATAATTAATATTTCTAATAGGATTAGGATTGAATAAAAATGTTTCATTAAAAAAATTTATATTTTATAATATTCTAATAGGATTAGGATTTAATTAATTTTTTCAGTTAAAAAAATATTTTTTCTAAAATAAAATGAGATTTATTAAGTCATAAAATTTTATTTATTTGATCCTAAAATAGTTTAGGATGTTAATAAGAATTTTAATATGATTAAATTTCTTATTAGATTTTTTAAAAATATATATTTTTAAAAGACATTCTTTATTAAATAAAATTTATTATATTTTTGGAAATTATCAAATTTAATTTAATTAAATATTTCTAAATGTTAGAAATATTATTTAAAAAATTACATATAAAGCCAATAATTAGAATCGAAGCATGCAATAATAAATAGACATTAAAGACCAATGTGATTGTGTTTTTATGATTGAATGGGTATAATAATAAATAGCACTTGTGTCTCCTGTTTTTTCTCTATTATTATTTTGGGTTGTAAATTTTTTTTTTTTCATATAATTCCCTTTGAATGTACCTCGAGGTTTCCTATACAATTATGTAAATGTTATATAATTTAGAAATATAATAATTTATATTAGAAAATCTATTTTTTAATCTAAGAAGAAAGAACAACGAAAAAAGATAAAATCATGGTGCTCACAAAAAACTTATTAAGATTTGCAATAATTACCTAGATTTTAACCATCTAATTCCTTTTAATGCCCAAAGAAAATTTGTTTAGATATATATTCATAACCATACAAATAGAATGGCATTTTAGGGGTTTATATTTATATATAATTGTTATGTATAAATTTGTTTTCCATTACAAACATCTTTTTATCTGTTTGTGTATGGGATACTTTATTATGGATCCTTAAAACAATACTTTTATATGGGTCACTCTATCTTGGACCTACCAACAATATATCAAATAATAGTAACTAACATATAAAAAAATAACACATTAGTTTTTTAATGTTTTTTTTTTCCTAGGGGAACCCCATAATCTCCTTTTATATGAGCACGTCATATTTTGCAATCACCTTTTTAAGTCATAGTTATTGAAAAGCATATAGCAACTAACAATGAATTGTTGGGATATGATACCCACTAACACACAAATAGAAGCAAATGACAAGAAGGTTTGTTATAATTTAAAACAGACTTAAAAACTAAAAACATTATAACTACGATACATTCAAATACTTTATTTTTTGTTGATCTAAAACTCAATTTCCCAAAAGGTTATTACAATTATATACACACACACACACTAGATAAGGAAATAATATAAAGTAGGAAAATAAAAATAAAAATAAATTAACTAATAATATATATACACACACACACATATATATATAAACCTCCTACATAAACTTGCTATAAATATCATAATTGTTCTCCACACCAGCTTCACCACCCCCACCCTCTCAGTCACTATCATCACCACTTTACTGCAACTATCCTGTTTTTTATAGTGTTACTTGTCATTTGAACATTTTATATATTTTACGTAAAAATACAGAGAAGCAGGCACTTCACTGATTTACTAAGGAATTTATTGCTAAAGGAAGTCATTGAGAGAAGTTTTACTTTCCATAATATCAAGCTGAAATATAGCGCCGTCATGCTTCGCGAGGCAGGAGTGAGGTTTCGGGTCGCCAAAGAGAAATGCTTGCCTAACATAAGATTTGTGAAAGGAGTGTTGGAAATGCCACGCTTGGAAGTTGATTACAGCTTCGAACGTTTTGTACGAAATATCATGGCCCTGGAGCAGTGCTACAAACCGTTTGAAGCTTACATATGTAAATCTTATCAACAGTGCAGAAGACGTGGATTTGCTAGTCGGAAAGGGAATCATTCTCCACCGGCTGGGTGACGATGCCGCACTTTCAAGTATGATTAACAAGCTTAACGAAAATATTGGCGAAACTTCCACTTGTTATGAACTTATGATGATATCTGTCGTAAGATGAATGACCACTATGAGGACCGCTGGAACCATATGAAGGCAAACTTGGGACTTGTATATTTCCCCAATATTTGGAGAGGTACGGGAACTGTTGCAGCAGCTATCCTCATGATCCTCACGTTGATACAGACTATCACTTCCGTAAAATCGGTATTCTAGGATTTTATCTTGTTTAGTTTCATTATTCCTACGTAATGATGGGCTGGATTGTTACTGTTTAGATTGCCGTTTCATTTTGGGTTTGTGTAGTTCTGAACTAATAACATCGTATCAAATTCTTGTTGTATTGTCCTAAAATTGAGTTTGTACTTTTTTGCTCTCAAAATTCTCTTCTTTTAAGATCATCTTCACATTAAACGAAGCTGAATAATTAATGCATGATCTCGATTTCAATATCCCCAGTTCACCAACAATGAATTTATCAGGTTTTATACATTGTTGATCACTTTTTCTCTTGTTTAATACCTGGGTATTTTTATTTTTTTTTAACATTAGATATTAACCTTAAAACGTCTAGAATATGTGTCGTGTTTAATGGCAAAATTTATTTCTGTTTCACGGTTTAAAATGGCAGAGTTTAATTCTAGCAGCAACGGTTTTCCATATCTCTTACATAAATAGGGGATAGAGGGACTGTTTAGAGACATAGAAATTGAGCAAAGTCTTCTATCCACTACCTTCTTATACTCTCTCTCTTCTTTTTTTTTTAGTAATTGTCACGGGATGACATCGAACGACGCTAAAATGTTTTCTGAGAGGTATTATTGAAAAGAAAAAGGTTTTGGATTTTGTTGTAATCTATTTTTGGGTCCCTACACAAGAAAAGAGAAAATACAAAAAATAAAAAAAAATAAAAAATAAAAAAACAAAAAAAATTATAGTTAAATGAATAATTAATATATCAAAAAAAT
The DNA here is from genome assembly GCA_030145905.1 of Populus davidiana. Taxonomy (NCBI): domain Eukaryota; kingdom Viridiplantae; phylum Streptophyta; class Magnoliopsida; order Malpighiales; family Salicaceae; genus Populus; species Populus davidiana. The sequence goes on from CM057805.1 coordinate 4,906,717, forward strand.
AAATATATCAGTGAAAAGAGGATGTTAGAGCGCCCAAACAATGGTAAAAAAAATTGGTTTAGGAGGTCCAAAATACAAATATTGAAATTTGACAGTATATCATTGACCGGCGAGAGCCCTGTTGATTAAAAAACTTTTATTTGAGGAAGAAACGTATAAAATCAAATGTTGATAGACTTAATTAAATTTTATTAAAGGTTTAATTGAATTTATGGAGGGTTGATTGCAGAAAAAAAATGTTTTTAATTCAATTTGGGTTTTAATTGGAAGGAATTAAAGTTCTGGGGTCAAATTATAATTTTGGAGAGTTGATTTGGTCAAATCAGGGGCTTAATTACATAAATATTGAAGTTTATGGCCAATTAGGGACTTGATTGAAGAAATCCGAGACCAAGAACCAAAACACGTGCAAATTGAAGGATTGACTTGTAATCAGGCACTTTGGTGCCAATTTTCATTTCAATGAAACCACGCATTTTAAGCAAAACAACGCCGTTTCATGCGTTTTAAGGAAAAATTGAGATGAAATCGTGCCGTTTTGAGGCGAAACTGTTTCTTCTTCTTCTTCCCTGGACTTGCAGTAGGGGAAGAGAAGCTTTTTTGTTTTCTTCCCCTTGTTTCTTCCTCGCTCCCCATATGCCCTGTTAAAACCAAAACCAGACGCCACCCGCACCTCCTCATGATGAGAAGACAAAGAAGTCGTGCCCCGCAAGCGACGCCTCCATTGGCCACCTCGACCGACGCCGCAGCAGTGCAGGAGACGTGCGCCCCATGCATGGGCAGCGATGGGACGGGGCAGGGTCAACCCTGCTCCCCCTGCCCCTATAAATAGTGACATGAAAGGAAGAAGAAGGAGGGGGAGAAAACGGCAGAAAACAAGGGGGGGGGGAGAGGAGAAAAAAAGGAGGGAGACCGAGGGAGAGAGAGATCGACAGTTTCTTGGATGAAGAAAGGAGAGACCGAAAGAGAGAAACATTAGGGTTTTCAAGAGAGAAAGGGGAAGAGAAGAGGAGAGAAAGAGAAGATACCTGGGGGACAAAATATAATTTCAATTACATTGAAAAATGATTCAAATTAGAAAGTATTGACTTTAGTCCCATATAACTTGACAGATCAAGAATTTAAAAATAAAATAATGAGCATAGTCTAACTCAATTTTTTTTAAATGAGGATTACTGTGTTCTTTTTTTTTTTTAAAGATATTCACATTAAAATTATTCAAATAAACTTTATTTTATTCAAGCTTCCTTCTATGATTCTTATAAGTTCTTGTCTATGAAACAAATATTTTGTAGAGAAAAATGCCAAAACAAAAAAGGAAGCACATTAATAAGATAAAGACATTTTAATTAAAGAGATCCTTTTTTTAATTGTATTTCAAGTCGTCCAGATTTTTTTTATTTTTATTCTAATAAATTTTGTTTTTTATTGAATTAAGAACCCATATAAAAATTGTTGAAAAAAAATATATGAATAAGAAATAGATATATGAAATTATACAAGAAAAATATTTTGTTTCGATAGAATTTAAATTATTACTTTTTTTATAAAAACAATTTTATTATTGTATAATTAAATAAAATAATTTTAAAGAGCCACACATAATACAAGATTAAATATCTTAATATATATTTATCTCTTAACTTCTCGACTCAATTAGTGTTAATAATTTATTTATTATTTATTGATATATATGATTCTTGGTTTATTTTATTAAAAAAGTGATCATATACATTCAAAAAGAAAAGAAAAGTGAAATATAACCTATATGCGTGTGAAAAAAGTTGTCTTGATTCTTCTTATCAAACTCATACATTCTCAAAAACAAAAGAAAAAAAGTGTTCATATACTTTCAAAAAGAAAAGAAAAGAAAAGGAAAGGAAAGAACAGAGAAGTGAATTATGCTAAGATCCTAACAAGCTAGGGATAAAGTGTATAACAAGTTATTCTTAATTAGTTAGCTTCTGGCGGTCTGCATGCAATCCCTAACATACCAAGTTATAAGAGGATTAAGTACATGTAAACTAGGTTAATGACAACATTTAAAAGGGTTTTTTTTCTTTTTTTTGTTAGAAAAAAAACTCTTAATCCCGCACGTGGAGAGTGTGACTGTTTGATCATTTAGAAAAAACAATTACTATAAAATTGCTTTTTAATATATCTATCTAACTTACAAAATGCATATTGTATGTCTCAAAATTCTTTTTCTCAACGCCATAAAAATACTATATCATATGTGATGTGATATATATATATATATATATTTTGTGAAAAGCAGATCATGAGAGTTGACAAGGTAAGGTTGTCTTTATTCTTCTTATTAAACTCATACAGTTTTAAAAAAGAAAAAGAAAAAAGTGGTCATATACATTCAAAAAGAAAAGAAAAGTGAAATATAAACCCAAATGCGTGTGAACTAAGGTTGTCTTGATTCTTCTTATCAAACTCATACATTCACAAAAATAGAAGAAAACAAAATGGTCATATATTTTCAGAAAGAAAAAGAAAAGAAAGAAAAGAGAAGTTGAATTATGCTAGTGTCATGCTAAGACCCACCATTGATGGGAAACATACACAATAAGAACAATAATTCAAAAGTTGCTTTTTATAAATAACTTGGGATAATAATAACAATAAGTTAAAATAATCTTAAGTTAAAAATATGATTGATGAAAATGATTTGAATCAATTTTTTGAAGAAGAGAAGCAGTATAAGAAGAATCTACAAATTAAAAGTAAAAAAAAAAAAAACCTTAAATCAATTTACGAAATTCATACAAAACAGAATCTAATACACAATCCTCTTTATTATTGTGATTTTCAATTACCAGTCCTTGCATATATATTTGGCGCAACCATTTGGCTTGGTAAGAGCGAGCGAGAGAGAGAGAGAGAGAGAGAGGCAGCAATATATAGGAAAAGAGGCTCGCTGCTTGGGAACATATATATAGAGATACAGTCGTCTGATCTCCCTCAGGTCAGCATTAACTTGTTTTGTTCTCTGAAATGTCTAGTTTTTTGAGATTTTATGTTTTGGAATTGTTTTAAGCTCTGCAGACATTACGTGCATGTTTCAATATATGTATAAGCATTCCAAGCTGACTTCATCTTTCTTTCTTTCTTTCTTTCTTTCTTTGAGATAGTGCCAACATCATTTTCAATTCAATAACGAAACACAAATATCAAGTTAGCTTTTAGTTAATCCATTTTAATAATAAAAAAAAAAAAACACTTAATTTATCCAAACCAATAGGGTATAAAATTTAGATAATTTAGTTTACCAGAATTACTCGACTTGTTTGATTGATTATAAAGATTCGGAGTAGAAAAAAACGAATAAGAAATCAAAAAAATTCAGAAAATGACAATTTTCTATTCAAATTACTGGGATTCATGTTAGGTCATCCAGACTCAAATTCCATTCGTAAAAGACTTGTGCAGTTTTTTTCATGGATTATTATCTAGCAATTTAGAATTTCTATTTTTAAAAAATAGCGTCGGGCCAACTCTTTGGTTTGCAACTTACTTATCTTATTATTATTATTTTTTCAAATTTATCTTCTTCTCTTTTTTTTTTCAAGTAGAAGTCCAAGATTTGTAGAACAAATGTAGTAAAAGTTCAAGATTTGGACAAATGGATGCCCAGAATTTGAACATCCTTGAAGTTTGCTAACCTTCACAAATTTCTTTTTTGTTTTCTTGGGTAACGGAGCAACCTCAAAATTTGTTGTTCTCAATAGAGGAATCTGCATATTTTTTTTAAAAAAGAAAAAAGAATGCATTGATAAAATGATAATTTATAAGAGAGATAAAATATAATAGATGCTAACCTTGGTAGATTTTAAAAGGTGAGGTAATGTGTTAAGATGAGAGGGATGGAGGGAGGAGTGAAATAGAGTGTAGGAGACAGAGGAAAAGAGAATTAGTTGGAATTTAGAAGAGATTGATGTAGAGCAGAAGAGATGGATATGAAGAAAAAATGTATGTTTAAGTGATAAAAAGAGAGAAAAGAATGAATTTCATTGAGGGGGATATACAGAGAAGAAGAAAATGAGTTAGAGGAAGAGAGGTAGAAAAAAGAAGAAAAAAAAAAAGTGTTATTGGTGAAAGATATAGAGTCGTAAAAAAGGGCATGAAAGTTTGAGTTATATGTAGAATAGAGAGATTATTGATAGATTGTACATGAGAAAAAAAATTAAAAAAGTGTTATTGGTGCTACTAAATTCAGGAACATAAAATGTCATGAATAAAAAAGTTCCTAATTTTGTGAAATAACACAGAAATTACTATATTAGTACATATATCTCAAAAAAAATTCAAAATTGAACTATATATACCCCCCTTCCATTCATTCTTGGTTTGTTTCACTGAACCTGCAGACAGGAAATAGTTAAACTCAGTACTGCATGTGCTTCAAGAATGAATACCAAATTTGAACGAGCATCAAATGAGGAAGATTCTGACATGCCTAGAAATATTGTGACACGGCTTAACAGTATGGTGGATTTTTGCACACCTCAACAGGTCCTGTCTGAGTGCTGTATCTACAAGGTGCCCAATTTGCTTAGAAACGTAAAACCGGAAGCCTACACTCCACAACTGATTTCAATAGGTCCTGTTCACCACGGCGATGCCAAACTAGAGATCATGAAGAGGGAGAAATTGATATGTTTTAGAGAGTTTAAAGAGAATAAGTTGAGTGACGAAAGAATTATGGATCTTGTGAAAATCATTCGGAATAAAGAAAAGAATATCCGACAATATTATTCAAAGAACTTCAACGAAATTGGGAGCACGGATTTCATAGAGATGATCCTGCTGGATGCCGTCTTCATTATTGAGTTTATAAAGGAGTCATATGATGCTGATGGTCCTAAGAATTTTGAGCCTTGGATGATGTCTGACATAAAAGAAGACTTGAAGCTACTTGAAAACCAACTACCTTTCTTCATTATTGAGGAAATATATGACGAGGTCAATCGCGCTCGCCAAGAGTTACCAAGCATTCCTTTACTTCGTCTTGCTACCTTTCATTTTGGAAAGTATGCGTTTCCAGAAGTGGTAAACACCGACCCCAAAGTAGAGGGAAGCAGGCACTTCACTGATTTACTAAGGAATTTAATGTTGGATGGAGTCACTGAGAGAAGTTTTACTTTCCATACTATCAAGCTGAAATATAGCGCCGCAATGCTTCGCAAGGCTGGAGTGAGGTTTCGGGTCGCCAAAGAGAAATGCATGCTTAACATAAGATTTGAGAAAGGGGTGTTGGAAATTCCACGCTTGGAAGTTGATTACAGCTCCGAACGATTTGTAAGAAATATCATGGCCTTGGAGCAGTGCTACAAACCGTTTGAAGCTTACATATGCAATTACATTAAGTTTCTGGACAATCTTATCAACAGTGCAGAAGACGTGGATTTGCTAGTCGAAAAGGGAATCATTCTCCACTGGCTAGGTGACGATGCCGCACTTTCAAGTATGATTAACAAGCTTAACGAAAATATTGGCGAAACTTCCACTTGTTATGATGATATCTGTCGTAAGATGAATGACCACTATGAGGACCGCTGGAACCATATGAAGGCAAACTTGGGACTTGTATATTTCCCCAATATTTGGAGAGGTACGGGAACTGTTGCAGCAGCTATCCTCCTGATCCTCACTTTGATACAGACCATCACTTCCGTAAAATCGGTATTCTAGGATTTGATCTTGTTTAGTTTCATTATTCCTACGTAATGATGGGCCGGATTGTTATTGTTTAGATTGCCGTTTCATTTTGGGTTTGTGTAGTTCTGAACTAATAACATCGTATCAAATTCTTGTTGTATTGTCCTAAAATTGAGTTTGTACTTGTTTCCTTTCAAAATTCTCTTCTTTTAAGATCATCTTCAGATTAAACGAAGCTGAATAATTAATGCATGATCTCGATTTCAATATCCCCAGTTCACCAACAATGAATTTATCAGGTTTTATACACTGTTGATCACTTTTTGTGTGAGACAGTTTGTAAATACCTTGATTAATTTTATAGATTTTAAAATTAAGAATAATATAAACTTTCAATAATAACTCAGACTTATAATTATTAAAAAATAAACTCAAAATTAAGGTTTCTGACTGGGCAAGCAGAATGTTGTCCCCAATTCTCCTTCCCTCAACAAATGCCGTTTGCTGCTTACATCCGCGGTGGGGCAGGACTGGCTTGATCATATTGGCAATGATCTTGGATACGTGTTCAGTTAAGTTATTCCTATTTCCTAATATTATACCCAGGAATTTTTTATTTTAAAAGGAAGTGGATAGCAGCAACGGTACTTTTCCATGTCTCTTATATAAATACGGGATAGAGGGACCGTTTACAGACATCGAAACTGAGCAAAGTCTTCAATCCACTACCTTCTTGTACTTGTACTATCTTCTATTTTTCATCTTTTCTGCTCATGAACAATTACATGTCCATATTTATTAAATCTGTAAGGTTTTATACAATCCATTTTCCTCCTGTTTAATACTTGAACTTTTTTTAAAAAAATTTTTAATGTAAGGTATTAAACCTTAAAATGTCTATAATAAATGTTAGGTTTAATATAATATTCTAGCTAAACATAAAGACGGATGTATCTTAATGTCTAAATGCATGTGTGAATGATGAGACTTGGCTTTGACATGTAAGATTTGAACATGTAAATTTTGATAGCTTAAAGATGATGGTATAAAAAAAAATGTTGAAGGGTCTACAATCCATTATACACTTAAATCAGTTGTGTAAAAGATATTTAGTGGGTAAGCAATTTCATAAGAGTTTTCTGAATTAGTTTAAATCAAGAGCAAGTCAACCCCTACAATAAATATATGTTGATGTTTGTGGTCCCATCAAACTATACTAAAATTTCAGCAAAGTCTCCTTTATACCAGGAGATTCCACACAAGAATTTGTTCTTAATTCAACAATCATCAAACACAACTTAAACATCATCTAATCATCTTGGACATTTTTCTATCAATGGAATTAAAATAACATTCAATCCTATAGTCGAACACTTCCTTTATTGTAATTTATTTATCATATAAATTTATAAACAAATATGCTTAAGAACATTAGGAGTTAATTACATACATTCATAATTTTATCATAACAAAGAGTTATAAATCATAAAAGTTGATTAACATGTTCTAATTTAAATAGTGTAGTAAGGAAAAAAAATTATCCTTTCTTGCATGCCAATTAGATATTACAAAAGAAATATAGATTACATAATCATTAATTTTAATAAAATAAGATCCTATATATTTATCAATTTTCTCAAAGCTGGGAAGTACTTTTAATTTAATTCAACATAAATATGGAAAAGTTACTTAATAAACAAAACAAACAGCCTTAAATTTTACTTTCATTGCAACTATATATTATTTCATTGTCAATTATTTCTTTTACAAACTAATTAATCTTAATTAATTCAATATGAATTATAATCACCCTCAACCCTGAGTTACCGACCCAGTTTTGGATATTCGCTCACTTATTTGGGTATTTATTTTCATCCTTCATATCTAAAAGATAATCCATCGTCAGGCAATTAAGTCTCTTTGCCCATTTTTTGGGTGCTAGTTTCCTCACTAGTTTTGGGGATATGGAAAGGAAAGCTGTTGAAGATGGAGGCTCATCTTACGATGATTCTAGTCCGGTGGATTTTATGAGTGATATAGGTCTGTTCTTAAAATGTCTCGTCCACCAAGAATACTATCCTGAATGGCAAATGGAAATGGTAGCAGTCTTGATGCTCTCTTCCTGAACAGATTGAATCACGGCGTGCTGATCATCGGCGGACTCTGTACTCCTCCGCTGTAAAATACATAATATGTGCTCAGAGAATGATGATCTTCCTCCTTATCTAGACATATGAAATCTCGGAGTTTTTGCATTCATTTTACTCTTCCCTTATCTTGGAGTTTCTGCTCTTTTTGTAAATTATTTCCTAGCTCAAAAGGGATTCTACTTGCTTGAAAATAATACTAATCAAATCGATTTAGAACTCAGAACTCCTCAAGTCAGAGACCAAGTTCTTCGAGGTTGAGTTGTTGTCTCCAAGGCTATTTCTGTCACATATAAAGTCTCTTAAATCTCGACTCTTCTTCTCCTTTTCCTTATAGGAAACTCTCTGTCCAGTTGCCACAAGACACTGCCTCTGTTTTCCAACTTACAGAAAATGGAGTTCGATGGTGGTTTTATCTTGTAAATAATAATTATTTGTGTGTTTTTATTCTAATTGACTTATAGTTTTTAAATAGATTAGAAGATGTTTCGGAGTTAAAAATAAATTTATTGACTTAGTATTTTAAGATACAAAAACTTTGATAATAAAAAATATTATTATAGTATACTTTAGACATAATTTTCAAACCAGAACTAGAATCTTACTGGAAAAAAAGTACTGGACATTGATTCTAAGTTAACTCATGGATTATTAAATTATTTTTATTAAAATAACATCAATTTATTTTTTAAAAAACTATTTTTGATATTAATCTAGTCATATCTATATCAAGCATGACCAAATCAATCCATTCAGGTTAATATCTTTTTTATAATTCAATTTAAAATTCAAATCAAACTTTCAAATATAAGTTTATCGGATTAACTCGATAAGATAAGTTATATTTAACAAATGTATTTTTAAAACATCCAATGCAAATAAAAGATATAAATTAAGTTCATTGAGTGCTTGCTTGGAATTGAGGTGATAATTGCTTTTTAAAATGTTTTTTACTTAAAAATATATTAAAAAAATTTAAAAATTTATTTTTAATATCAATATATCAAAATAATTTAAAAATACTAAAATCTTAATTAAAAAATTAAATTTTAAACCAACAGTATGTTGATCACAATATCAAATATATTCTAATCTCAAAATATGTTCAGCAAATTAAAAATGTGTTTAGTAGTAATTCACTATTGTTTTATAAAATTTTAATTTTTTATTTTAAATTAATATTTTTTAATTTTTTATATGCTAAAATCAAAAATAAATTTTAAAAATATATTATTTTAATATATTTTAAAATAAAAAAAAATATTTTAAAAAATAATAACCCAAAATTAATTTGATTGCAGTTTCAATGGAAATGAAAACGAGGCAAAAATGTCACGTGCATCACACATGACAGAAAGGCCAGTTTATGTGACAGAGAAAATGGAGAGAGATTGCGAGACAGCATAGGAGACCTGCTAAAATTCACTCTTGAATCCCACGTTAACCAAACGCTAGAATTCAATCTGGGACTCTCCAAAGAGTTCTGCATTAGAAGAAGACCCAAATGACATGTCATGTCATGTAACTGTCCAGCAACGGGTAATGAAAAACCGTATTAAAAAGTTTTCTGTGTTTTGTTTTTCAATTATTTGATTAAAGATTTGATTTTTATGCATAAATAGTTGAATGGACTGCAGATTATTTTGATGGGGTCGCCCAATATCCTTTGTATAAGCGTTTAGCTTTGTATCATTCTGTAAAGTGTGGTGCTTTATGGAGAACTCATGTGAAGATGATGTTTTGTGATGAAGATAGTAACTTGAAGTAGAAATAAGAGAATTGGAATCAGTTGATTAAAGAAAAGGGACTTGAATTGATAAATGTAAGCATTTTCTGTTGGTTATTGAGTGTTTTTAATTAATATTGGTTGGTGATTTACGGGTTTTTCTTTGTCGGGTTTTGGAGGGTGTATTTTGTGAAATTCATGTTCAAGAACCTTACTTTTCACTCTTGAAAGGTGTTGTTTTTGTTTCTTTGATATGTGGTTTTTCCATCTTTTTTAGTTTTCATTTTTTTAATATATTATCTGCTGTTTATGTGGTTCAAGACATTTTCTTTTGTAACCTGGGGTTGTGTGTGTAGATGGGAGCAAAACAGTCGAAGGAAGGTGAGAGTCTCGAGAAAGTCCTTCCTGGAGTTAAAACTGTTGAAGTAGGTAAACCTAGTTCTGTGTTGATGTTTATGCGTTGCTGTCGAAATGATGTTCTCAGTTGAGACATAGCGAGGATGACTTGCTAGAATAAGCTGTCATACCTCGTAACCACCTATAATGCTGGGAAAATCCAAGATTTTAGTTTGGCTAGTTAGGGATAAGGAGTAGGGTTTCTGTTATTTGTTCATAACCGTTACTGGGTTGTAAACTTCTAAATATTTCGGTTTGCATTTGTGCAAGAATATTTACATTACACTCCTTGCTCCCAGAAATCATTTAAAACCTGTATTGTTTGAAATGAGAGACTTGTTGAAAAAATTGTTACTGGTGATTGCGTTCTTGAATTTATAAGGTCTGAATTGTATAACAGGGCAAACCAGGTGTCAAGATTTATAGGAAATTATATGCAGAAGAAAAGGAAGTGTCTAATGGTGTCCTGGCAATCTGTGTTTCAAAACTGGCTGCCCAGCCATACCTTTCTCTGGGATTGCGGTGATGTTGGTTGGACCTGAAGGTGCTGGTGATGGGGTTTGAGCGACAGTCGTGGAGCTGTAGAGGAAGAACATCAAGATAGGAACGAATGGGGAGAGGAGTTGCTTTCTCATCGTTACAGGCTACGTAAGATTCTTGCAAGTGACCTAGCTCGCTTGCTGTTTGCTAATTGTGAAGAGGAAGAGTTTGAGTGGCGGAGGAGGGGGGAGGTGAGGGGAGTATATATTGGGGAGGAGCTATGTCTAGTGGTTGTTATAGTTAGGTGAAAGAGTACAAATTTAAAGGTGAGGGGAGAACCTCAAAGCTGATCCTACTGGTAAGGTAGGAAAATCCAGAGATATTGCTTTGCAAGGCAGGAAATACAATAAGAAATGATGCAATGGTTGTTGCTTGTGGTAAGGGACAACTTTGAGAAGCAACCTTCGAGCTCAAGGTTTCAGCGGTCAATAATAGCAGTAGTTAAGGTTGTTAATGACCATGACAGCAATGTTGTGGAGGGGCCAATGCATGCTTGCCTTCACTGTGGACATTTCAAAAGCACTTCTCTGCGCAGCTTTCAGATTAATTTAGCGTGCGTTTGTCTAATTGTCGATGAAATTTAAACGGTTCTACCATATCCTGACCCTTTTGATTCCTATGTTTCATGTGTGGGACTTAAGTTTAATTTAATAATGGAGATCTTTGGGATACAGATGTGACATAATATTTATCATGTGGATCATGTTTTGAAATAGTCATACCTGTAAAATGGCTTTTAGAGTTAACGTTCTGGTTATTTTGGTGTCTCTACTGCAGGGGTTGAGTTATGGAGGTGTTCAAAGTCAACTGGGTACTGCAGGTACTGATTGAACAGTTTCTAATGCCCTACCTATTCCAAGATCAACACTTCTCTCATCCTTCATTTTTCCATATAATCTGAATGTAAGATCATGGTACATAATGAATTGTTTCATGCCGTAAGCTATCTCAAGAGATTTTTTTTTAGCCTTTTCTGAGCCCTATGATAAGAAATTGGGTTGCATTGAATTGATCTGTTCAAAATTTGGATTCAATAGAAAGTCATAGTAGAGAAAGCTCATAGCAGAATTTACTTATCTATTAAAATGCAAACAATGACTATTCTAGGGAGAGCAATCATCTACCTTGTTTTTTCTAAATATCTGATATGTTAATCTATTTATCTTGTTCCAATTTAGTCATCTGTGAGAGAATTATTTTGTACAAAGGGAATAATTTCTTGCTTGCTGGACTTAATATTCATGTTGCCTTTAGACCCCTCAAGTAGTGGCAACCAAGTTTGATTTTCAGCATTCTTTGTGGGTACATTTCCTACCTTTTTTTTCCTTTTTGTCAAACTGTCAAGGAAGCAGCTGTCTTCTCAGTTCATTATATGTTTGAGCAGGTTTATGCATGCCAATTGTAGAATTGTTTCAAGCTTTATTTTGTAAATATATTGTGGTTCATGATTCTGAGGTTTTTTATTTATTGGCTTGAGATCAAAGGCAGTGCCTTGGCAAAACATGCAGAAAGGAGCAGCGATGGATTTCAGTCCACTAACCGCTTGGGGCGTTCTTGGTGGAAGTGGTGAGTACCTTTTAGGATTTCAGTCCTTGAACTAGATTTCTTACTTCATTATTCTGTATGGAAGTTATCTTACAACTAACCGCTTTGCAAGACTTGTCATTCATTTCTAGATTTGTCAGTGACACAAACATCGCCCACTCACACTCCACAGCCACTGTTATGTAGATATTCACTTTCCAATTCCATTTGCAGTACTATGGTTCAATATTATAGTGGTAATCTTAGTGCTATAGCTAGGATGTTGTGTTTTAAATAAAAGCCAAAGCATAAGTTTCTCTTGAGGAAATGAAGATGAAACCTCTTTGATATGCATTTGAAAACTCTTTCTGCAAATTATAAGGTCAAAGGTTCAAACTTTTTCCAACAACCAAACATCCATAAAACTCTTGCTAAATGCGTCACTTATTATAAGAAAATGGATGTGTCTTGCAAGTTACATGGTTGTGCAGGGCTATGGTCCTTTGTTAAGGAATTGAGTTTCTCGTGACCAAAAAGAACACATGGACTTTTCTTTTGTTGGCCTTACCATTGCATGCTTGGTGACTATCTAATATATTATCATCACTTTTATCTTACTAAATTCTACAAAAAAATAGGCTTGCAATGTATATCATAAATTGCTTAATAGCTGCTTCTTGCTGGCAAAACATTCATGCTGTTCCACAACACGGGGCTGTCTTTGGGATAAGGGTAGTTGATGGTTATGGAGCAGCATGTTGATCTAAGGATGGAATGAAGGTATATTTATGCTATTGTAGTGATCCTTGTAACTTCATGTATACTTGCATTGATGGATAACGTGCTAGGAAACAGAAAAACATGTACAGATGTATAAGGGTTGGCTTAGGCTTAAAACATGCTAAATTTTCAAGAAAAACATGAAAGTTATGCTAATTGAGGCCTCCTTTTTCTTGTGGATAAAAGAACAAATTCCAAAAATCTGGAGAAGACATCCAAAGGCAATGTATAAGAGCACCTAAATCCCATTAAGACCCTATTCTATTCTATACTGTTCTCTGTACAATATCTTGGTACGCTGCTGAGTACTCCTAATCTGAGTGAATATAATGATGGATTCCTCATGAAATCGACAGATTGGTGAGTCCAAGCAGCTATCAGAGTAGCTTATTGTGAGATTTGCTGGTTTGTACAAGAGAGTGGAATTAACAAGTGACTTTTAGTGTTCTTAAATTGACTACTCAAAAGTGCCCCTATATTATTGAAAAGCATTTTCCATCGGAGTATATTATTTGAGCTGAAAATTAAAAGAAGACATTCATAGAAATCAGTTGCTATAAGTCCCTCCACTCACTGACAAACAGTAAGGTAGGCAGTTCCACCATCTAGATTTTGTGGCACAGCCCTCCATTCCCAACTCTCTCGCAACCGGTTTACTGGTGCTAATGGTAGTTTTAGGAAAGCATGCATATAACTGTTTCTTTTAGTGCTAAAACCTATTATTGGATTGTAAATTTTGTCCTAAAAAACGCGTCCTGTAACAATGCAAATTCTGTTGGCTTTTTGCTGACACTGAACCTGACCCTGTTATCAATGCCCAAGTTTCAACTCACCCATTGTTTTTGTTCATTTCAGTTCATTTCACTCAAAGAAATGGAAGCATTAGTTTGCTTGAGGGGGCATTTTGACTGGCATCCTTGAACTATATACTGTCTCATAGAATGCCTCAGCCCTACCCCCTCGCTTTCCTTTTGTGTCATTTCAGTTAATAGGATTTCTTGAACTACTCATGGAAGATGGTCACTTAAAGGGATTGAAGCATAGTTTGTGTGAGGGGGCATTCCTAGTGGTGTCCTTGATCTGTAAAATTGTCATCATGATAGCAACTTGAATACAAAGTTTTCAAAGAAATGATATCTTAATAGCAGTGCTCCGTTCCATCTTATGATACTGACTGGGACTTTAGAGATCATTGATCTTTATTGATGTTCAATCTCTGCTTGATTTAAAACTTTAATAGAAAGTATTTCTGAGCTTGGATGGTCAGGGGCAATAATCGTTATGGCACTAACATTGGTTTGGTGGTGTCTATGCACATCTTGATGTATCTTATGGGAAAGATACCATAGGTTTGCAATCATTCCTTAAGTGGCTGTCACTCGGTAACATGTCCTGCCTCGTACTCACTTGTTCTTTGTTTATGTGACAGATGTATTTACATTAAGGACGAGAAGCAACCTATATAGAGTGTGACATGTCACAGTACAGGTTATCCAGGCAACCTGGAAGAATTTTTGAAAATTTTGATTGAAGATGGCACCAAGATTGCATCAATATTATCTCAAGGCAGTAGCAGATCAAGGGCTGATCGCAGTCGGCAAGCACTTGTGCATATTACAACTGTTAAATGAACCATCCTTGTCAACCCCTCCCTCCATTAACATTTAGCGTATGTAATTATCTTGGGGACAGTTGATGTTAACATTTTTAAGGATTCTCAAAAGCATGCAACATACACCGGCTAAGGACAATTTATGTTTTCCCCTCACTTCGTTACTTCTCTCTAATTATCTGAACGGTCGTGCAGTTTGGATTTATTGCTTTAGTACTGTTGATACTTGAAGTTCTTCTATTGTCATTCTATTAACCCCATATGTCTCCTGGTCTAGCATGAATGTCACTCAGTTTCTCATAAACACCGTTGGTGTCATGGTTCCATCAATTTCCTTTAGAATAAGGTTGATGTGGTTAAATCTCTTTGTGTTTGTAAGTGGTGTTCGTCCTCTTGTTTAAACTTAAATGCGTAGTTGCTACAAGATTTCTAAAAGATACAGAATGATGAGAGCTGCAATGAGAAGATTGCAAACACAAATACTAGGGTTTCATTGATCTGACACTGATGTTACCTGTTTTGCACTCCTCTTTTAGGTGCTTTAGGTAGTCCATCGTCGGTCAGTCTCTCCCTGGTCATGTCGATGTTGAAGCAAATTACAGTTTACTTTTAGCAGCACTATCTCCAAATTGATCTGCTCTATCGTTTAGTTTCTGCAGATAAAAACAATTCAGAAAAAGAACTGGTTGCTTTATCATAAAACTTTTGATATTGTCCAGAGAACTTTCTGCATTTGCAGATGATAAATAACTGAACAGCTTTCGGCGATGCTTTTGTAGTTACCTCTTTGCACGTTAAGTTCCTTTTCTTCTTTTTCAGTGGGAAGGCTAGAAATGCTGCAAGAGCTGTGGAAATCTGATGCTTGTCAAGATAGAATCAGCTGGTAGGGCTTTGTGGTGGCAGACCAGATCATCTTCTTCCCAGTTATGTCATTGTGCACTGTTATTATAACCTTTAATCGCTTGTTTTTCTTTTGATTCAAGCGGGGGGCTTGATGAGTCTTAGACAATACAATGGGATGGCTATCTCCTACGATCCCATATCTCCTCTCCGAGGTGGCTTTTTATTTCGGTTTGTTTTTTAATTGTATTATCATAATCTTAAACAAATATCTTAATATAAAATTTTTAATATAAAACTTTTTATTATCTTAATCTTAAACATACATTTTAATATAAAAATTTTAAAAGATACAGAATAATCGGAAGATCCAAGTTTCTGCCCTCATTGATGCATGTTCTACACGAGTCTCAAACATGATCGATTACGTATTTTTTTTTTTTAAATAGCTTGAATGGATAAGTTTTTTCTTCTTGTTGTTGAAAACTCATAACGAATTAATAGCAATTACACTACAAAAATCACAAGAATAGATACTTTGCAGGCATCATTACAGTTAAGTTTTGATCTCGGTAGATTATCAATACATGACATGTATGATCATCAAGACGAAGAAAACAAGCTAAAACTACATGATAAAATTGAAATTGATGAATTAATTGATGCATGTAACATCCTCCTACCAAAACTCTACTTTTCCTACTTTATAAATTATTAGAACATGCCCCCTGTTGGCTCATTAATTTTCTCATCTGCCATCATAATCACTATAATTTTATTTTTATTAATGTTTGTGTTTGAGACAGTTTAAGTATATTTTGATTAATTTCAAAAATAATAAAATTAATAATTATATAAATCTCTGATTATTATATTAGTAATTAAAAGGTTTGAATTTGAAATTACAGAAAAAACAAATCTTTTAATCATAAATTTTTACTATTGAATTACCTACTAAACAATTAAAACCATAATTATTATTATTATTATAAGCGATAATGGTGATGGTCGTCCTCTTCGTCGTCATCTGTATAGATGTTGTTCCTTGAGAATCAAAATCCAAGAAGATAATTAAATAGTAATGAACGTAAGCAAAACACTAAACTCCCATCAGCACTTTAATATCCTTGGAGGAGGAGATTAATGCCTGTATGTTTGAGCTCATATGAGATTGAACTTTATAAAGGTTCCCTCGTACGTTTGAGGTCAGCTTTTGACTTGGACTTCTTTCTTATTTTTTTTCACTGTTATTTTTTTCCCCTTCTTTTTTGTTGTCTAAAGAAAGATAGTGTTTTTTTCCCTCACTTTTTTTCCTTTTTTTTTCTGTCAGACAAAGGGGGATACAAATTGTTAGACATGTAGAGTTGATCTTTGTGGATAAGTCAGTCAATCAATCTGAAAGTTTATTTAGCAGTGTAATTATTATTATTTTTTAAATAATTTTTTGGTTAAAATATATATTAATTATATTTTTTTATTTTTTAAAAATTATTTTTAATATCAGCATATCAAAATAATTTAAAAACACTAAAAATATATTAATTTAAAATTAATAAAAAATCAATTTTTTAAAAAAATATTTTTAAAATACAAAAATATAAATAGATCTATACCTTTACAATCATCTACTAATCTCACAATCATGAAATCTACTGCTTGAATCAATGAAAAATATTTACCAAAAATATAAAATTTACTGCGGCACTAGAGAGAGTGGAATGTGTATTGCCTCGCCCTTCATCAAATTAGCTAAGAAGAAGACTAAACTCGGGGTAAAATGGTTTTTTTCATGTAATTTATTTATTATTTTTGTTTTAAATAGAGGTACAAGGGTTTTTTTTTTATTCTTTAGAAAAGTAAAATACTTCAGTTGTCCTTCAAAAAAAAAATCATTATAACGTGAAGCGTTATCTAGTGGCCTTTTTTAACAAACTCAGGTCTAATAACTATACTCCAACCCTCAAAATAGAAGTGTAGTTTTTATTTTACATAAAGTTCTTTGCAAATTGAACTTTTATGTAAGCTATGAAAAACCCACTTGCAGACAATGTGGGCTAGAATATCGTGGACCACATGAATGGAATCATCATAAAATTAAATCATATATTTTTTTAAGAAAAATAATAATAATAATAATAATAATAATAATAATAATAAAAAGACTTGAGGCAAAGACATGCACAGTTTCTCCAATGATTGGATGGAGAAACAGCAGCCTCACCGCTGTCCTCTTGTTTAATCATTTGTATGGAATGATATGCTTTTAATTAGATACCATTTAATTTTGGTTTTATATATGCACCATTAAAACAAAGTCATTAATTAAATGTTTTTTTTTAAATTTAAATTCTCCAAAAAACAAAATCAAGTTAAACTAGTCTCGTAGCATTCAAGGTATATGAAGATACCACCTAAGCTCAGATTAACAAAAATGGATAAAGACAATTTATATTGATTTTATGTTAGTTTATGTATTTTTTAAAATGTTTTTAAAATTATTTTTTATCTAAAAATATATTAATTTAATGATTTTAGTTATTATTTAATATTTTTTTAATATTTTTTTAATTTTAAAAAAACTCATTACACCACATTACTCAACATACACCGACTTGAATTCGAAAATTTCCTTATTCCAAGCGTCCATATTATTGACATGTCAAACATGATTTATTAACATTTGTTCATAAAAAAAATTTAACTTGTATAATTTTTTTATAAATATAATTTTTTACTATTGTAAAATAAAGGAGAACATGATTTATTTCATTTATTATATTTTATGCTGAGTTTTCATGTCAGTCATCTCTCTCTATCTCTCTTTTGCTATGTTTCTTTCTTTTTGCTTTATTTCATGCCTTTTTTTTCTTACGTACAGTGATGCAAAAATGTAATTGACAGCTTTAAAAAAACTTCATCAAACTTTAATGGGGTTTGCAAGCTTTAACCTATAGTCGGGTCTAATTTATTTTTGAAGTCTCTGCTACCTAACAATATTCCTGTGTGCTGACATGAACTTGCCTCTTTAATTAATTACTAATATGATTGATTATAAATAATATTCCACGAGCTTGGGTCATGGTCTATCACATGAATTTCAACAAAGCTGAGAAGGATTGAATTGACATAAAACATTAAGAATTAAGAGAAGACTGTGAAAGAAACATTTTCATGTACTTGAATGTCTTTTTTGACTTGGGAAAATTAATGTTTAATTAATGTCTTAAAAAAAGTGGAAGATGCGCATGGTTGCTTAATGAATATTATAAGACAAGCTATGCTTAAATTTTTTAATACAAATCGTGAAAGCAGTTTTTAATGAATTTCTTTTAAATGTGTTAGTCTGATTAGTATGATGTAGAGAATATATCTTTAATATAGCTTTAAAATAAATATAATATTAGTGATTATTTTTTTTAGTACTTTTTAAAAATATATTTATCTTAAAAAATATTAAATTAATTGTTTTTAGTATATTTTGATCATTTTAATGTGCTAATTTTAAAAATAAATAAATAAATATTTTAATATATTTTCAAGTAAAAAAATATTTTTGTAAAGCATTATGCACTCTTAGAAAGTAATATAAATCATATCTTGGGATCTCATTTAATAGTTTAAGTTTTTAGATGAAATAATATCAGAACTTTATTTACCAAGCGATCATGATTTCAAATATTATTATCTCTATTCTATTTGTTAAAAATTAAGTATAAGATAACGTGAATCACATCCATAAATTAAAAAACCCAAATGATATTATATTATATGTTAATTACCTTAAATAAAGACATTTTAATAGCTGTCATTAGTCATTCATTGGCAAAATCAAGAGTAGTTAGTTTAGTCTTCTAATTAATATACTAATAAAAGTTGGAGCTCTACAAGTATATATGACCTAATTCTACAATAATACATAATTGATGATAATTGATTTGAGATTGTGGGTCTAAGAATCGTAGTGCTCAAGTTCAAGCTCCTCAATTCCTAAGCCAATAATTAAGAAAAGGTAGTTGCATCCATGTGAAATTAATGGGAATTAACATTTTTTTTCTTTTATATATATATTGCGTCATGCTGAGCATGAATATTCATCATCAATATATAGTAATCACAATAATTATGTTAATGACTCACAGTAATGATATATATAATTGGCAAGAGGTGCAAAAAGTTTTTGGCAAATGAAAGACTTTTGAGTATCGGTTGATTTAATTAGTTAAAATCAAGTCGCATTAAAGTCACAACTATTTAGTCTATTTTTAAAGTGCTACTATGCTTTTATCATAATCTTCTTGTTTGTGCTAACTGAAAAAAATTATTCTTTGTTATTTTCCCTTTAACACTACTCAGTCGCTATTGAACAGTTATGAGGATTAAATCCATGCATAGGGATGTTTTATTTCTGAGAATAAATGTCTTATTCCTTGCCAAAACCATGCATGAGATGATACTGACCTAATTAATATTTTCCCGGCATTTAAAGTGTTTGCTGCCCTTATTAGTAATTAGTTTTTTTTTCCATTGATTAGCATTTCAAAATAGAAAATTCAAATTAAAAAAAAAAAGATATAAATGTATTCTGCAGTGGGAATGTTGTTTCCAAATGATACTTCAGCAAGCTTGTTGTGAAGATCATGATTTTACAGATTGTGTTCTGCTTTCTCTATGGTGCTTTCTTTATGTTGTTGTTGGGTTGCCTTTTGAATCCCTAGTAGTTTCGTTGAGTTTTGCTGCTGTGAGAGTTTCTAAGGTTTCCTGTTTTGCTAACATGGTTCTAACTTCTGTCTAGTTTCAACTACTGTCATAGATAATTGTATTTGTTCTAATTTTGTATGCTAACTTTCTATCTCCTTGCCTAATGGTTTTTTTTATTCTTATTGTATCTGTCTCTTTTATCCCTACGCTAGATTTTTAGGTTAAAAATACTAATATGGCTTTATGCTAAGCTTAACTATTACTATTATGGTGGCACGCTAGACTAGCAAAATAGATTATTGGAATAAGGGGATTGCTTGTTCGGTTGGTATTGTTAAATAATATTTATATAGTTTTATTTATTAAGGGTAGAATACTATTTTCAGTTTAATTTATATATATTTTATTTGTATTTAGATTAAGCCTATAAACTTATAATATATAAATTATTCAGAATTTTAGTTTTTTTTATGTTTGATCTTAATTATTAAGTGTCCTCTTGATCAAAATATAAAGCTGTACCTGGCCAAAAGTTTCTGGTAAATTTTTTGTCTATTTTCTTGTAGGGTATTGCTATGATTTTTCCACCACAAAACATCTTTATGATTTCTGAAAAGTTCTTAAGTTTTCATCAGGAGATCGCATCCTTCGAAGGTAAATAGTAGAATAGTTTGATGTTCTTGACAATATTATATTAAACTCATGTAATGTTTCTTGTACTCTACCCATAGGCCATGAACAAAACAATATAATTGTGTGTTCAGATACTAAGGAACAAAAAAATTAACCTTAATTTCTAATGATAACATAGAGGTTGCATAGGTAAACCATGCACCTGGTAATCACCATAGAGTTTAGCTTAAAACAAATTAAAATACATATAAGAATATTTCAAATATAATACACAAGAAATTATTCACATTAACAAAATAGGGATGACTATGACCCCCCACCCCAAGATATAATTATACTATGGATATCTATATCAATATAGCTTTGTACTTGGCCATGTCTGAACTCAAATGAAATTTGAGTTTAGCAAAGGTTCTGCCTCTAGAGTCGTCAAGGGGGGCCTCGCCGATCACCCATGGACATAACTCTCTTCAGTCCAAAAGACACACTGACACACTTCTTTCCTTCCCACCTGCAAAGCAATGATCAAGTAGCAGCTATAGACATGCAAAGCAATAGCAGCAGCAACAACAATAATCAGCCTCAAACTAGCCATACATCAACAAGCCGGTCTTCGGACTCCGGTGAGGCCTGTGGAGGAGGAAACAAGTGGGCATCAAAGCTTCTTAGTGAGTGTGCAAGAGCAATCTCAGAGAAGGACTCTAGCAAGATCCACCACCTTCTATGGATGCTAAATGAGCTTGCCTCTCCTTATGGAGATTGTGATCAGAAATTGGCATCTTATTTCTTGCAAGCTCTATTCTGTAAGGCTACCGAGTCTGGTCAACGGTGTTTCAAAACCCTAACAACAGTAGCTGAAAAGAGCCACTCCTTCGATTCAGCTAGGAAATTGATACTAAAATTCCAAGAGGTAAGCCCGTGGACTACTTTCGGTCATGTAGCTTCAAATGGTGCAATTTTGGAGGCCTTAGATGGGGAAAGCAAACTTCACATAATTGATATCAGCAATACCCTTTGCACACAGTGGCCTACTTTGCTAGAAGCTTTAGCCACAAGAAATGATGAGACGCCGCGATTAAAGCTCACCGTTGTGGTAACTGCTAGCATTGTAAGATCAGTCATGAAAGAAATAGGCCAAAGAATGGAGAAGTTTGCTAGGTTAATGGGAGTGCCCTTCGAGTTTAAAGTAATTAGTGTGCTAAATCATGTAGGAGAGCTCACAAAGGAAGGCCTGGGTGTTCAAGAAGATGAAGCAGTCGCGATTAATTGCATTGGGGCATTGAGAAGAGTTGAAGTAGATGAAAGAAGTTCTGTAATCCAGCTGTTCCGATCACTCAACCCTCGAGTTGTGACAATTGTTGAGGAAGAAGCTGATTTTACCAGCTCGAGATATGACTTCGTCAAGTGCTTTGAAGAGTGCCTGAGGTATTACACACTATATTTTGAGATGCTAGAGGAGAGCTTTGTCCCGACTAGCAATGAGAGATTGATGTTGGAGAGGGAATGTTCAAGGAACATAGTTAGGGTTTTGGCTTGTGATGAAGAAACTGGAGGAGGAGAGTGTGAAAGAAGAGAGCGGGGTGTCCAGTGGTCGGAAAGGCTAAGGGAAGCGTTTTCCCCCGTTGGATTCAGTGATGATGTTGTCGATGATGTCAAGGCATTGCTTAAGAGATACAAAGCTGGGTGGGCACTCGTGCTCCCTCAAGGAGATCATGAGTCAGGAGTTTACTTAACATGGAAAGAGGAACCTGTAGTATGGGCTTGTGCATGGAAACCCTAGAACACCATCTCCATGCTCAGATTCAAGGCAATTTATTCACAAGATGGGAACGGCGAGCCATGAACACATATTGATAATTAATTATAGAGTACTACTACTTTCACTTTTCATTTCTTCTTCTTATTCATGCATATTTGTATCTTATGCACTCCAACTTTTCTTTTCTTATGTTATATGCTTGGGAGTTTGTGTTGCTTTTCAACAACTCTAGATAATTGTATTTGTTTGAAGGTGTTTGCACTTGTGCCTCTTTTTTGCAGTTCCATGGCATCCCTTTCCCTTTTGGCTTGCCTCCTCAATATCTTTCTCTGCATCCCATAGTGGGCAATTTGTAAGAAACATTAGCAATTCATCCATGTATTCATAGAAAGTGGTGATTTAATCGCATCCATCGTATGATCATCAAGTTAATTTCTATCCATCCAAGAATATATAGCAGTTCCTATAAGAAAAAAAAAAAGAATTTTCTGTAGTCCCTTCCTTTATGTCCTAATGTATATTGACGAATCCTGAGTGGATTGTTGGTATAATTAAATTAGCTCATAACAGGTAAGCTCAAATATGCATGGGAAGAGTTTGGTGTGTAAATTATGTATTATTGCTGTCCTTGTTTTCATCTTCCTGCAATTCCCATGGCAACACAAGAAACAAATTATGTAGAAGATCCTTCTTCAGTTCTTATTTGAATATTTAATGTCTACCAAAACCTAGCTCGGTGGTGATGCATATGCCTGACTCATTAAAAATTAATTTGGGAATTCATTGTTGATTGCGGGCGGCCTGCAAGAGCACCCATTTTTTAATGCCTAAGCCCCTCATCTATATATGGATTTGATTTTTTTTAATGAAAAGATAAATGTTTGATTGTTTTGTATTTTATTTTTATAAAACAATGCTCGAATCCAAGATCTCCTGAAGTGTTCGTGGGAGCTTTTGTTTTTTAAATTGTTTTTTATTTTAAAAAATCAAAATAATATTTTTATATATTTTTTTTTATAGTTTGACATAATAACATCAAAAATTAAAAAAAAATATATAAAAAAAAATATTAAAACACTTTACACAATATTACTAAACACACATAGTCTAATGGAAAAGGATGGTCCCTTGTTAAATAGCTTTAAGATCCAACAAACCTTCTGATGAACCAAAGAAAGTAAGCTACAAGTCAAATCGGTTTTAAGTATGTTAATTGAGGTATAAGATTAAACACCTAAATGAATATTATTATTTTATCTATTTTTTGCACATTAGGGTTAAACATCATTAATGTGATTTATAAGTTTTAAATAAATGACATCATGATAACGAATCCAATTACCCTATAGTTTATTGGGTCCAAAAAAGATTAAACTAATAGAACTTATCTGCATGGTGGCAATGAGCATATCCCTACATCACCAATTTGGAGAGTAGCTAGGAGATGACATTTTCAATGATGCATAAATATAC
This sequence comes from Populus davidiana, assembly GCA_030145905.1. Taxonomy (NCBI): domain Eukaryota; kingdom Viridiplantae; phylum Streptophyta; class Magnoliopsida; order Malpighiales; family Salicaceae; genus Populus; species Populus davidiana. The sequence continues at coordinate 4,930,515 of CM057805.1, forward strand.
TTAATTTATTAAATTATTTGTCCCAAAATCAACATAAGAATCTTCTCTTCCCTGTGATCATATTTGATGCTTTGTGGCTACCATGATTGCCATTTGATATTTAGAAACTTTCTTACCCAACTCAGGTTATTTTATTGGCAAGTAGATGACAGGTGCTTGTCTTGCTAATGAGAATTAGCCCAGAAATACTATACTAATAAGAGATTTCACCAGCTATGCAAAGGACGGCAGTGTGTGGCCGCAGTCTCTTGAACATCTAAATTAGGTCAATTTTTTTTAATTTCATGTCACTCTTAACCTAATCTATTGCTTGGATTTTCGATATGCATATCATAAAAACAATTTCTTATCATTTAATGCAAAAGGGTAAGACGGGGGTTCTGTTTTTTTCAGAGAACCTGTTTTCCTTTGTTATTTTCTGTATGATGAGTCACAAAAATGAAGAGCAACTGTGCTATTGGAAAAGTGATAAAAGAGAGGACATATTTGTGAGGAAATATATGCATAAATTGACATAAAGGAAGGGAAAAGGGACCAGGAAGAGACCTTGGTGGCAAACAGATGAGAACCAAGCAGATCCCATGTTTGCTTTCATGTCTAGTGATTTGAATAGCATATTTGCCTTTAAATTGCCATACTTTTGTGTACAAACTTTAGGCCAACATTATATAGTGGAAAACAACTTTTCTTGATTTAGATAGCTAGGAACTCTGCCATTTTTCACCTACAACTACTTGATCTCTTCAAGAACCCATTCACACAAATACACTTGCCGTCAAACACGCTTGGACACATAATAAGAACTTCTTTAAATAATTTGCTTACTACAGTGTTATTGACCTGACTTGATCGATGGATAAGTTCGGTAACTCGTCGATTTGACTCGATACCTTATCTAAATTGACTCTCAAATTAAAGTTAATTCAGTATGACACGGTCAACTTGCAATAAAATCAAATTAGATAAAATATAGTTGATTTTTTTAAAATAAAAACACAAAATGATATGTTTTTACTTTGAAAAATATCTTGAAATCACACCGAATCGAGTTTAACTCATTTAAGTTTGTAACTCAGAACTTAAACCAGTCATAGGAAGGAATAGGTTTGATAGCTTTGGTTTACTGATCTTGCGTGTTGGTTCTCCTAGCTGGATGCTTGGGTTAGAATCTTTGTCATGGAAAAGATTTAATTAAAACAATAAGTATATATATCCCCATGCGAATTAACCTTGAGTTTCCTGAGTTTTGATATGGACATAGATTCAGTATGGGAACTCGATAGGTATTTTGTATAGGATCAAATGCGTGCGATGATCTCTGTTGAGGAATGGGAATTGCCTAATGTAACAAAATTCACTATACAAAATTAATAAATATAAATAAAAATACCAACAATTTTTTTTTTTGATATACTATAATAATATTTACCGATCTAATTTTTTCATTAATAACCATTGAAAAGAATATATTGTTGGTATATATTAAAAAAATTACAGAGAAAATAAAAAAAAAATAAACAATATTATAACGTGTAAATTTTTATTAATATAATTACCGATAATACAATTCATCCATAAATATACCAATAAAAAAATCTATTAATATATACCAATAACATTACAAAGAGTATTATAGTAAAATTTAAAAAGATCGTATTACAGAGAAATGGGAATTGCCTAATGCAACAATATATAATCAAATCCATATGAGATATTGTATGTTTTAATAACGTGATCTTAGGGGTTTTTTCATAAGAAAGAATATATTATACATTTTTGAGATTTTGCAGATCCGATTGTGGGATTGTGGTAGGCTTTTGACACCACTCCTATTTCCCTTGAGCGGCTTAATTAGCTATATACCTAATGTCATGAAATCACATTATCTCATGACTTTGTCTCATGAGTTTGAAATTTTAACTATAATCACTTTGTCGTGGTTAGATTTTATGATAAAATAATAGAAATGTGTTTAGTTAAAAATATAAAAATAAAAAATAAATGTGTCTTTGAAATAATTTTTTTAAGGTGAGTTTCTATACTTTAAAAAAAATAAAAATATATTTATGTTCTTTTTATTTTTATTTTTTTTATTTCAAAATAATAATGTGATGTTATTTTATTAATACCACTTATATGTCAAAGAAAAAGCAGCACTGATGGAATCATTCCCTCTCACTTAGTTGATATATAGGGTGAGACTTTTTCATGTCTAGGTAAAGTAGATTACAATTATAGCTCATGTGTGCTATTTCATTTTTGAAACTCTTGATTTATTCTTTCCAAGGAATGTCTCCCTGTCGTGGATACAATGTCGTTTGAACGCTTGGATATTGAAGTTTGAGTACGACTAATTACCCTGTTAAAATAAAAATTTTGAAAAACTTAATGGAGTTTTTAATATATATATGATTTAGTTGGGGTCAGGGTCGAGTTTGGGTTCAGGTAAGGTTTCGGGTCAAGCAGGACAATATCCATACCCTATCCCAACCTGACTTTTCTACTTTGGGTATTACCCGAACGGACAAAAACAATTCCTACCTATTAGGTTTGAGTCGGGTTGATATCCAACGTGTTGAATAACTATCTCAATCCAAGAGCTTAAGTTGTTATATAAGATCACAAAAATAGTTTTTATATTACTTTTTAACACACATCTTTTGAGCTTGAAACTTGCATAGACTCACACTACCTTATGCTTAAATTTTATCAAATAGAATTGTGGTAGTGAGATTAATTTAAACTCGTAATTGCTTGGTCATAAAGGCTCCAATACCATATCAAAAAACATTCTCAACCTAAAATCTTAAGCTATTAGTTGAGATCTCGAGAATAATTTTTGTATTACTCTCTAACACAACAAGTATAGATAAAATTGACATCCTTACTTATCTCATGTCCATATACATTTTTATATCAGCATATTAAAATTATTAGGAAACACTAAAAAATTAATTATTTTGATATTCTTTCAAGCTAGATATATTTTTAAAACACATCCAAATACAATTCTAAACACAAAATCAGATAGAAAAGTTGGTAAATGAATTTACTTTCTATGTCATCATTTAAGGTTTAAATTTAAAAGAAACTTCAAAAGTGCTTTATATATATTCTAATGATTTTTCTGAAACTCTAGAAATATATGAATGATTTGTCTAAAACTCAAGAAATATACTCTTAATACTAACTATTTAACTCGTGCTTTGCCACGGATTAGATAAAAGATTGAAGAAAAAAATGATGTTCAGCCGACAAAAACGCATTTTAAAGAAGGGAAAAAACAATGTTGAACGATGAAAATAAGTAAAATAATAATAATAATAATAATAATAATAATGTCAACCCATATTAACATATTAAACCCGTGACCCGATTCATTTAAACTAAAAGCAATAAACTTTGAAAGCCTTGAAGTCCAGTTTTCAAATAATTGAATGTTGAAAAAAATGAAACATACAAAACAAATTTTAAAAAAATAGTAATTATAAGTTAAAAAAAAAAAAAAAAACCTTAGGCTGCTCAGGCTAACCCGCCTAACCTACAGGTCAAGTTATGAGATTAGGATAATCCAATAAAAAGTAAAATAAAGAAAATAACAAAGCTTAATTTTTTAAAAAAACCAATGTTGAATCATGAGATAGAAAAGATTAAAAAATAGTAATTATAAGCCAAAAAAAAGCTTGAGCTCACTTGGGTCAACTTGTCAAACTCATGGGTCAGGTTTCAAGATCGGGATAACCCTAAAGCAAAAGAAAAATGAAGAAAATCACAAAACCTAATTTTTTTAAAAAAAAAACAAATATTGAATTATAATACGGAACAAAATAAGTAAAAACAATGATGATAACCCTTGTTGTCTTGTAAAACCCATTCCCCTAGCTATTTGAATGGAAGTACGAGATATATAAAAACCACAAAGATTAGTTCTCAATAAATTAGATATTAAAAGATGAAAAGAAAAAAAACAATACACAAGGAATTAATTATCAAAAGGAAAAGAAGGTGTGAACCACCTAAGTTAATTCGTCAAACCCACAGGTCAAATCAAGAGAAAATGATAATTTTATAAAATAAAAAATAAAAAATAAACCATGAAGCCTATTTAAAAAAACAACCAACATCAAGTAATGAGACAAAAAAAAAAGTTTGAATAACGTATGGGAACCCAAGTCAGCTTATAAAACACGTGACCAAGACCATTTGATTGGAGACACTAAATCCAAAAAAACCACAATTCTCAAGTTTTAAAAAATCAATTGATAAAGGGTGAAATTGAAAAAAAAAACATTCACAAAATTGTTTTTAAAAAATAAAAATTAAAAAAATGAGGATCAAATTTAAAAGAAAATAAATGTGGATATTTTTGAATTGAATGGATAAATTAAAAATAAAAATAAATTCCAAAAAACAATTAAAAGGAAAAACCACTAGAAAAATGAGGATAAAATCTAAAAAAAATAAAAATCTTGATTGAAGGATAAGATTGAAATCAATTGAAAGTTTACAAAAAAAAATAGGTAAGAAAAAATGAATGAAAAAAAAGAACCATGACCAAATTTGAAAAATTAAAATATGAAAATTCTAGATTGAAGGGTGCAATTGAAAACATTTTAAAAAAAAACTTACAAAAAAGCCAAGAATAAAAATTAACAATCGAAATAATAAGGACCAATACGCAGATATATACAATCAATGGGACTGCTCTAAAATTTTAAATGCCAGGCATGAATCACGAGAGAGGGGAAAGAAAAGAGAAAGGAAAAAAAAAAGTTTTTATGGTGACAATTTATCTATCAAAAAGCAACATGCTAGAAAAAAAAAATTAGTTGTCATGTAAAGGTGCACGAGCCGCCAAAGCGTGGCAACCTCTTCCACGCACATGATAGCTTCTATTTTTTTATTTTTAAATCATTTTAAAAACCAATTTTACTCTTAACTAGCTTATAACTAAAAAAAAAGATCATGTGGAAACACAAAACCAATTGCCCCTAAACCAAGCCTAAATAAATTATAAAATAAGGTTGGTTTCATGATTTTGCTGTGCTAAGAATAATGAAAATATGAAAATGCTTCCAAATCAAGGCTTAATTAATTGTGGCATAAAGGGTAAGTAAGTAATTAAACTGTGCAAAAAAACATGAAACTAAATAACAAAAAACCTAGCAACCAAATATATGAATGTTTTCTTTTAAGGATAGTTAAAGTTTTTCACTGTTAAAAAAAATGAAAATATGTATGTAGTTTGTAACCTCACTAAAAAAAGATAATGATAAATAAATTATATGAAAAAGACTATTTTACCCCTAAACTTAATCTTTTGACCTGATTTGAGGAAGGTTAAAAATATTATTTTATTATTACAATTCACCATAAATTCTCTTTTATGCTATAGTAAATATTCCACATCATATATATTTTTTTATAAATGTGAAAATTCACTTAAAATGTATCGATTATTGAATCCATCAAAATAAAAAGGTTGTAAGTGTGAATGCGTGTCCAATCTTTTTTCTAATCTAGCCCCCGCACGGACCACTGCCCATCTCTTGTCAAAAGAGATGTTTTCAAAGTTTTTCTTTCACAATCATTCACCAAATTAATCAGAGGCAAATTGAAAGTGAAGGTTAGAAGCCGACATGCATCTATATTTCATGGATAAAGAGGAAAATATATTGCAACTATTGGCCCCTACATTTCTATCACTTCACATATATTCATATTCATATATATCATGGATATATAGGAAAAAATATTGCAATTATTTGCCCCTAGATTTCTATCACTTCACAATATTCACATTCATTCACAATAAGCAAAGTTATTAAACATGGTTTACCCCTTAATCTTTATCAAGGCTCGGGTTATAGATTAGATAAATTGATACAGATTAACTCGAGTCCATTAAAACAATGTTACTTTAATTTTTAAAATTTTTAAAACAAAAATTTTAAAATCAAACTAGATTTTGATAAGGTTAACAAGATTAACTCTGAGTTGGTTTTATTATAAAACTTGAGTTGAGTTAAGATTCGAATCTTAAATCAACCTATCAGTTAAGTTTAATAATTATGATTGTAGGTTACTTTTTAAAAACTTTAAATTATTCTAAAAGTAATTAAAACGCATATATTATCAAAAGAGACATATACATAGTAACAAATTATAATTTTATACATGTACATTTGATTAGACAAGTATACCATACAACCAAAACAAGAGAAAAATGACACAAATAATCCTATCCTACCTTTGATCATCTTAACTATATAAAAGAAGCTAATAATATATTAATATATAGATAAAGTGAAAGCTAATAATATTATAAGAATTTCAAAATGTTTGACAAAAAAAACATGCTTATGAACAACTCGGGGATTCATGTTAAGTTTTAGTAAAGGATTAAAAATCTAAGATTTTTTTGTCAAATATCAATTATTATTTTTACAATATTTGTGTGATTTCATGATATCTCTATTATTCATCATCAAATCCGGTCAATGGCGCATTTTTCCTTTTCACTCTTGTTTTCTGATGGATTGTGTCCCTATCTCCTCAATTATTCATGATTACATTCTATCTTTTAATTTCTTTCTTTTTTCTTTTTTTTTAAGTTCATATATTATATTTGAAGAAAAGTTATATATAAATTCTCTCCTTTTTTTAATTCCATGGTAAGTTTTTATTAGTCTTGGTTTTCTAATTCAATTTTTTTATTATTTCTTAGACAATGATATTATCAATCAATATTTATATTTTTAATACGTATAATATGATTTAACAAAATTAAAAACTGCATGGATATAGATTAGGGCACAAAAGCCCATCCTCCCCTTAATCTCTATCTGGTCGGGTAAAATTAAGATATTTGGAGCGGATCAGAACCGGTTTCCTTCGGATCCGTACTCAACACCTCGTAAAGTTTTTTATTATTCAGTTTGGGCCTACAATTCAACTACTTAAAGCCTTTGGGTCAGACGTCAGAGGCCTAGTAAGTTAGAAGCCCGAAAGTATAACCACTGGCGTAATAAAATCAACTATACAGGGCCAAAACAGTCCACAGACACAATAAATTTTCTAGGGTTTAAAAGCAAGTGATAATTGTAACTCACCATATATATATATATATATTTATATCTCTCCACCTTAACAGAGCTAGGGTTTGGGGAGTGCTGAGACGTCAGCAAAGACGAAGAGCTCTCAGAGACTCTGAAAAACTCAAAATGGTAATACCCTTTTAACCTCTCTCCATATCTCTTGCGTTTTTTTGCTCGGTTATTGTAAAGTTCATGTTTCTTGGTTGTTAGACAGAAGGATGGGTTCATCTGTGTTTTTATTTTTAAGGATGCTGTGTTTTAAATGGTCATGTTTCTTCTTGCTATCTGTGTTTTTAATGGTAAAACTTTGAAAGATTGAAACTTGGGTTAGGAATATGAGTAAGTTTTGGACCTTTTTAATCATTTTGTTTAGGCTTGTTTGTTGGGTTCTTGATTTTTACAAGTGTGAGGGATGAAACCAAGAAAAATTAAAGTTGTAGTTGGATCTGAAGAGAAGGAAGTTGGTGACTAGTTAATGTGAATAGTAGCTTTATGTGTGGAAAAGAAAGTTATATTACTTGGTATGTATTATGGAATTTTTTCATTTTTGTACTCTTAGCTTTGTCTATCGTCAGGTAGGTTTTAAAGCAGATTTTTCTCTGTGATTATTGAGGGTAGTTTCGTATGCTATATTTTTAATGTTTTACTGAGGGAACTAAAACTGGTGGGAACTGGGGTGGAACTGAGAAGACAATGTAGTCTAAGGTACAATTTCTTGAAAGCCAGGGTGGTTACTAATTAGATGGTGAGTGGAAGTTGTCTGTTTTAGGTGAGCCTGGAAATGGAGATAGAAAAACAGGGTGTAGTCTTGAGGTAATTTGAGTACATTTGTTGCCTTGTTATTTTTGTTTCCATGAATGGTTTTGTGGTCCTGTTATTTCTTATAAAAAGGAAGAATTGCTCCTAAGCCATAGACAGACCTCTTCTCTCATTTAAAACTGATACCTTTTGTGTAATTGTGATTTAGTTTTTTCATCTGCTTAATCTCGAGTGATCACTGAATAGAGCTTGAAATCCGTATGTATCGGTTGGTGATTTTGTCCATTCTTCTACATTGAAAGATATTTGAGTGATTTCTTCTGGTTTTTGTGAATGGTTGCAAGAGTGTTGGATGTACTTAATCTAGTGTTGTCAATCATGTCACTCGACGATATTTGATTTGATACACCTTTTTTTTTTGTGATGTATTCAATCATTCTGTCCTTGTTTGCTGTCCTTGATACACAGCCTAAGCAGATCCACGAGATCAAGGATTTCCTTCTTACTGCCAGAAGGAAAGATGCACGCTCTGTGAAGATCAAGAGGAGCAGAGATGTGGTCAAGTTCAAAGTTCGCTGCTCAAAGTACCTCTACACTCTTTGTGTCTTTGACCCTGAGAAGGCAGACAAGTTGAAACAATCTCTTCCTCCAGGTCAGTTATCAAAAAATCTTCCTTAAGAAGTTATTGTTCACAGTGATTCATAGTTCCATTCTTCTCCTAGTATTATGACTATGAAATACACAGCCTAAAATCTGTAGATAGAATAACCAAAAAGAAAGAACGTGAAGAGATAGTCCTAAAAAAAACTAGGCATGTATGCATCTGCGTCTATTATTATCTCAAGATAGCCAGTTACTTTTATTGTTGTTTCTTCCATTTGTTGATGATAGTTTATCTGTTTCTCTAATGCCATCATGTTATTTTCTGCCACTGCAGGTTTGAGTGTTCAAGATCTGTGAAAGATAGCAGTCTGGTCCAAACTTGTCGGCTGATTTCTAGGAGAGATATGAACAAGAATTTTCCTATTTCGTGTTCTATTTTCATGGTTAAAATACTTAGTATTGGATTTTGGCTTGGTACTTCATTATGATAAAGTTTCTGTGGATCATTTGGTAGTTAATGTCACTCTGAGATTTTTCTAAACGTTTGTAGTTTTTTCTTTCAATTTTGTTCAATCACCAGTTCCATGTTTCAAGTGCTTCACATAGCATAATCTGGGGTGATACTTTTCGGAGGGTATGTCAATTTCGGGTAATAACTTGCTATTATACCAAACTCTAAACGGCGTGGCCAAAACTTTAATATCGAAAACAAAAATTCATTTTGATTCTAAATTTATTTTTTAGCGTGTCATTGTATATTTTTTTACTTTTAAAGAGCTAATCATCTATAGCATTTTTATGTTTTTGAAACAGTGTTTTATAGTATTTCTGCAACCTTGCAATATATTTTTAATTTACATCAGCTTCTTGATTTTTTTGCTTTTTTTTTTTTTCATGTATTGATATAAATTGTTCTTAATTAATTTAATTATATACATGCATATATTTTTTAATTTACACTTAATATTTTTATATAAATAAAAAAAGTGAAAAATCCTACAAATTAAATTTTGTTATTCAAAAAGAAAAATACAACCCATGATAAAGCACATGTTAAATAGCTAGTATTAACACTTATTTCAAGTATCATTTTTGTGTGCAAAGACCAATTTCAGATGGCAACACTGATTTCGAGTTATTGCATGGCTTGTACATGCGATTTTTGGGTAATAACTTGCGTGGAGGCACAGCTTTCAGGGGAAAACTTGCCGATTTCAGGGGAAAACTTTTCAATTTCGGGAAACAGTTTGCCGATTTCGGGTAAAAACTTGCGATGTTTGGGTCATAACTTGTCACGACTTGGCAAGTGAACACCCAGTTCGGGTAATTACTTTTCAAGTATGGGCAATAACCAAGCATTTTCGGGTAATAACTCGGCTTGGAAACACCAACTTTCGGTACAAACAAGCACTAAACTCTATTAACACTTTGGGGTTGCATGGTAACGCCAATTTCGGGTGATAGCTTCATGTGCAAAAACTAACATCGATTTCTGGGTTCTGAGAAAAAAAAATAAAAAATAAAAAAATCAGAACATGAACTGAGATCGGGTTGTGAGTTGGTGCCCCCAAGTTCGGGTTGGAGATGGTCGGGTTAGAACTTGCAGGCAACGGGTCAAAAGTTGGATAGAGGTTGGAGATTGGACTGGAATAGGAGAGGAAGGGCCTTAAGACAGCGAGGATTTATTCATGGATAATGTGTAGAAACCATCATTGCCTTGATACAAGGTTTCATATTTTAGCTTGAAGGAATTCACACGATGATAAAGAGTAATATATCAATAAATTGTAACTCAATTGATATTCATATATATAACCAATAAATATTTGATTTACTGATAATTAAATTTGGTGTATTTTGATTTGGGGTTGAATTATTTTATTTTTTAAAAAATGATATTTAGGTATTAAAATGATATAAAAAATTATTATAAAAATATAAAAATATCCCTTAAATGGAAAGTTTTTTTTTCCAGTGGTATTCTAGTTATTTTACTATGTGATTAAAATGAGAAAATACTTTTTTATTCCTGATCAATTTAAAAATAACTAATAAGCCATGTGAAAAGATTTTAATATCCTTAAAAACTATATAAAAAAAAAGCCATTATTATTCTGTTTAAGTGAATTGTATTTTTTAGTATAGAGCTATAATGTTTTATTAAGAGGTTTTAGTTTTGGGTAATGAGTTTTCTACACTTACTAGGAGTTTATCAATTTCAAATCCTCCTTCTAAAATAAATTTAAGTTTTAAAAAATACTTTATTGTTAGAGGAGGATAGAGTGATTACTCATTTTTATAGTGATATACGATTCATAATATTGTGGTATTATGATTATTATGTCTCTTTAACTACTAATTATTAATAATAACTATGATTATTATATCATTGTGATTTTTTAAAAAATCAATTTTTAGCTCTACCATCTCATTAATAAGAAAAATGAAGACGGATATTTACATAATAAGAAAATTGAAACTCTCATTAAATTTCTTTGTATCAAAATGGAATGGATTTTTTTAATCTATTGTTTGAAACCAAATCATATGCTGAATTGAATGCAATTCATAAAAGATTTTTTTAGAATCAATTTTTTATTATAATTCAATTCAATTATGGTGTTTAGTTTGAATTCAATTTATTTATGTTTGGAAGAGATAAAACTTAATTTATTTTATTTTCTATATTACCCCATTAACATAATTTTTTTCTATTTGAAGAGGTCTCTCAAAAAGATATTTTGAGGAAGCTAATTAACAAAGAAAATAAATCATGTTGTGAAAATAATATTCATTCAACTCATGCAACTATGGATTATAACAATTACTTCAGCCCATATATCATTTTTTTGGTTTGTGTATTATTATTCCTTTAACCTACACATCTTTTCTTTTGGTTTGTACATTATTAAATAAGTGGGAAGTACTTTTTCTTCAATCAATATGTGTTGTCAATTTATGTATTAAATAAGTGGGCAGTACTCTTTCTAATAATCTATCGCTTGTGGGCTAATGACCATTGGCCAAGGAGTTCAAATTCTTAAATGAAATTATTGGCAATGATATGCTTTGAGAAAATAACATTTTTTATTCTCAAAATAATGTTTTGAAACATTTTACAATTCTTGTAAGAGTTAATTGTCTTCGCTATCCTTATAATGACCATCAATATGCTTTTCATCTTTTATTTTGTAAAAAAAAAAAAACAAACAAAAAAAGGATTTTCATCATAAGATCAATGAAGTTCACTTTTTCTTCTAAAATCTTTGAAATCCAAAAATAGCCTTGTTTTTAAAAATATGATGGAAAATATTGCACTTTTATTTTATTGCTTACATTTCCTTTTAAAAAAATGTATTTTTTAAAAATATATATTTTTTAAAAAACTCTTACAAGTAAGCCTATATTTGTTGTCAATTTATGCATTAAATAAGTGGGGTAGTGACATCATTAATAACACTTGTTTACTGTCATATTGGGTCTCTCTACAATATTGGAAGAGTTGTTGTGGTTTGCTTAGGAAATAGTATCACATTTGTTAGAAATAAGATTCTGCACTCTTTGCATGTGATTCATTATGCAACAATTGTGCTCTGTGTTTTGTCTGACTAGAAATTAAAAATTCCCTATTCTTTTTTAGTTTACAATCAAATGCCTTATCTTTTGGTTTGTCTGTCTCAATGCATGTGACAAACTTCTACTGGGGATGTTTTTGGATTTTTCTTTGTGCTGTTTTTTAGCTGGTGAAATATTAGTTCTGGAGAGTTATTATGACAATCATTTTTCTTATGGGTGGGTTCCAAGATTTCTAGAAGGCTATTGATTTTTTTTTTGTTTATCTTAAATTCAAGTTTGTGCATTTCTTTGGCCACCGGTTGCACTTTTTTTTTTCCTCCATTGCCTCTCCTACTGGTTGTTGCACCATCAATTTAGTCTTTTTCCTCTCTCCATTACCTCTTTTTCTATCTTTGTTTAGTTTGTTTTCTGGTGCATTTTTTAGGGGTGTTAATTCATTTAGATTTTACTGGTTTTTAGGTGTTGCATGTATGGTATATTTTGTGTTGAACCAGTCGCCATTCGATCAAATTATTTATATTACTGAGGTTAGCTCATGTTTGTGCCATTTTTTTGTTTAGTTGTTTTTAACATTCTTGTCGTAGTGCTTTTCATGCACAATTTCTGCATTAATGATGGTTTTTTCTACAAGATTTAGCTGGCGTTTAATGTCATTTTATGTTGGAATTTGCATTTGATTCTTTCATTGTTTGCAAGGTGGCTAGCCTTATTTTTTTCTTTCCTTGCATTTCATTGTGCTTTTAATTGTATATGTTGCTCTATTTGCTTTGCTTTTTTTCCCCCACTTGTATTGTATTGTCACCATAACTAATTTGTGTGTTGCCTCTATTTTCAGCAGATTTGTTGAGCTTTTCTAGCCTTCTTTTTGGTTGGGTTGTTGCTTTGTTGAGATTAAGACTTGTTTGCTTTACTCTGCTTGTATGTGTAATTATTTATGATCTGGAAGATTAATGGTTGTCTCTTTCTTGCTTTGTTGGACTGTGTGACCAACTTCTTTGTTTTTCCATTTGTTTTGAAAATTGTTTCTGCTGTGTTTTCTTTGTTTTTGATAGTTGTCGATTTGTTCTTTAAATTCCTGTTTTTATTTATTTGGCCAATTCATGTTGCAATTTATGTTTGTTCTTTTCATAGCTAACCCTTTTGATTCCAGTCATTCATTTAGTACAGCATGGAATGTTTTTTAAGTTTGACGCGTTGCTTTGAATAATTGGTTAGTCAAGTTAAACATTTTGTTATTCCCTTGTTTGCCAAGATTGCACTTTAGGTGCTACCAAAATACAGAGAGCTTAAGAGTCTGAAGTTTAAGAGATGGCCAAGCAAAGATGACCAAAAGCCCCCATGGAACACATGAACAATAAATAAAATCGGCCTTAAAATACAAATGGCAAACTAGTTAAACAATCAACCATAACTGAACTGATAGTGCAATCGACAAAGGCCAAAGCTTGAAAGAAAAGAGAACATGAACCTTGCAAAAAAAAAATTCTGAACAGACCAAGCACTTTAACCTTGCTTTAGGAAGACCCTTAGTGGTGTTTAAGTGGCCTTTAAGTCCAGAATGTGTGTAAAGACCACCAAAGCAAAAACAAAATCCACAGCAAAACCATATAACAATGATGCATCGAGATCTTTTATTTTATTCAAATTGCCCTTATCATGCACGTTTCCCAGAAACCACCCTCCCTAGACATGAAAGCCTAACATATTTGGACACACAGTTAATTGCATGCTTTGGTCTAAATCCACATAGCACACAGGCAGTAACACAATCCCCCTCAACAGTGAAGCAGTAATAAAAACAAAAGCACCAGCGGTAAATAACCTTACAAGCAACAGACCGTAGAGAACCAAAATAGAAGTTGATAACACAAATATAAAAATTAATCCATGCTGCAACAACATAGAAGTTTCCACCCCAAACACTAGTCAACATGGAATACCGCCCAACAGAAATATCATAAAGCAATAAGAAATTATCAAAAACTTGTTCTAGTATGAAATTCTATAATAAATCAAGAGGTTGATTTTTAATTTATTTTTGCTCTATTCTTAGAGATTAAATTATATTTCGAATTCAATTGTTGACATTCAAACTAATTCTAAACATGAAATTTCATTAAAAAATTTAAATTGAATTCAATTTGAAAAGTTCTATTTGAAAAGTTCTAAATAGTCTATAAACAAATTTGAATTCAATTAATAACTTATTATAATTTTTATATTTGAAACAAAATATTAAATAATATAATTGAAGTCAATTATATTGTTTAAAATACATATATAAAAAAATTAAATTAGTGATCTTAACTATTTTTTGCTTAACTTAGAAATCATTCTTGTTACGGAATTATTTTTTTTGTTACAAAAAAAACTTTATATTTATTTAAAATGATATAAAAAGAAAAAGAAAAGAAAAGAAAAGTTTAATAACATACCTTATAAAAAAACAAGAATGTCTTGACAGTGATTGACGCAGGTCGAGAATGAAAGGATATTCTGATGTCAATAGTTTTTGGAAGGAAAAAAAAAAGGGTATGCTAAAGACAAAATAAAAATAAAAGTTTGTGTTAATATCTGAATATTTTTAAAATATCGTTTTCAAACATTAATTTTATGAGATATTACTATAGCAAATGAGAGGAACTCCTATCATATATATTTCCGCACCTCTTTTATAAATATGTTTGGGATGTAGTTATGATTGTTTTTTAAAATGTTTTTTATCTTGAAATATATCAAAATAATATTTTTAAAATTTTTAAAAATTATTTTTGAGATCAGTGCATCAAAATGATTCAAAATACATAAAAATTTAACTTTTAGTAAAAAAAATTGATTTTTTAAAAAACACAGTTTACATCGCATTTCAAAACAGTGCCTAAAATTTATATCGCTACTCTTAAAAAAAACTTTAAACACAATAATAATTCAATTCATAAAGTTATAAATAGGTTGTATGTAAATTAAATATGTGAATTCAATTTACCAAATTTCAGTGAAGCTTGTTTAGCAAAACCAACAATAATCCATCCTAAAACAAAACATCATGGATTTTGAATAAAATATTAAAAGAAAAAAAATTATTAACATAAAATAAAATACCATGATTCAATATATTTATAAAAAAATTTACAAATTTACAAATTTTATTTAATTATTTAAAATTACTTTTTTATTTGTGTAGATTGTTTTAAAATGTTAATATTAAAAATAAATTTTAAAGAATAAAAAAAGATTATTTTAATATATTTATATAAAACAAATGCAGAAGAATACTTTGAAAACAAAGCTTCATGCGAAACAAACGTTTCTCTCTTTTTCCACATGTTTGAATAACATACACTCCTGTTGTCTCTTTGATCTAATCTCTTTCTCTCTCACTTCAGATTCTTATAATATCAGTAAAAAGAAAAACCCAGCTCTCCAAGGTAAGTTGTTTTCCTTCTTTAATTTTGTGTGTGTATATACCCGCCTTGCTTTTATCAATATGTGCACTACTCTTTGGTGACTGAGAAAATGCGTTGACTTGTAAAGGAAAGTTGAAATTTTGAATCATGGGTTTTGTTTAACTGGTTGATATTTGAATAACCCAGTTTGTGATTTTTCAAATTGAGAATTTATTCTATTGTTCTTTTGTAGTGGAATCTTACGTTGAGTGTATGGTTGGTGAAGATGTAGTTATGTAGAGAATGATCAGTGCTTAAGATTGGTAATTGAATGGCTATCTCTGTTTGGCTGCTGAGAGAATGTGGGAAATGAAAAGAAAGGGTTTCTCCATGAGTTAAAGTCTAGAACTTTGCTTTGTTGTTCTTGGTATTTTAGTTAACTCGAATAGAAATTTGCAAAATTTCTGATTGATTATTTATTTCTGGGAAACATATAAAAGGGTTTTGTTTTGTAGTTGCCGTAATTGGACTGGTGGAGATTTCAGCTGCTGAATAATGTTATGAGAGTAAATTTTAGTTCAAAACTTGGTTAAAGGATAAGTCTTTGTTGAGGTATCAACTCGTACCATTGTTGTGAGGCATTGTCATAAAAGCTTTCATTGAGCTGTGATTGTGCAGAAAGATGGTTGGGAAGTCATTAGTCCAGGCTTCAAACTGTCCTCCTATGCTATCTTCGTCATCATTGATTAATGTATCTCATGGTTCTTCAAAGTTCTTGCCTTTTCTTCCGGCAAGACCACAAAAGAAATTCATGGGGGTGCGAGCTATGTCAGCAGATACAGGACATAGCCAACAACCACCCTCTTCTTCGGAGAAAATGAATGCACTTGCAGTTATTTTGGAGGTTCCTCGTAATATTTGGAGGCAAACATTGAAGCCGTTAAGTGATTTTGGGTTTGGTCGGAGGAGCATTTGGGAAGGTGGTGTTGGGTTGTTTCTTGTGTCTGGGGCAGTGCTTGTTGCACTCAGTTTGGCTTGGTTGAGGGGGTTTCTATTGCGGTCTAAATTCAGGAAGTACTCAGCTGTGCTTGAATTTGCTCAAGCGAGTGGTATTTGCACAGGAACACAAGTTAGGATTAGAGGGGTCACTGTTGGTGAAGTTATCCGCGTTAATCCTTCCTTGAAGAGTATAGAGGCTGTTGTGGAGGTTAGATTAATGATTTTTTTATTTTTGTGTTTCTTCCTGACATATAAATGCTGAGGTTTGTGGTTTTGTTTTTAGTCAAATGTGTTCCCTTGTATTTTTCAGGTTGAGGATGATAAAATTTTCATACCTAAAAATTCACTGATTGAGGTGAACCAGTCTGGTCTTCTCATGGAAACAATGATTGATATCACTCCTCGTGATCCAATTCCAACACCTTCTGTTGGACCTCTTGATGCTGAATGTGTTAAAGAAGGTCTAATTGTTTGTGATAGGCAAAAATTAAAGGGACATCAAGGGGTGAGTTTGGATGCCTTGGTTGGGATATTCACTCGTATTGGACGAGAAGTAGAGGAAATTGGTGTTGCCAAGAGCTATTCATTGGCTGAGCGTGCTGCCGCTGTTATTGAAGAGACAAAGCCACTGCTTTCAAAGGTTTGATGTGCCCTACTTATGCTTTGTTCTAGTTTCGATGGATAACATATTGTCATGAATGCACTTTTTAATTAAATAACTGTCTCAGTTTTGCAATCATCAACATGGTTCATATGAAAGTGAAGGCTTTCTTCTCATACTAGTTAAACTTCACCTGCTGTCTTGTGAAATTTCTGCAGACCTCATTTGTCTTAATAAAATATGCTGCATGAGAGCCAATCCGTTCAAAGAATTTGCTGGGGCACCCTTAGGACCAAAAGAAGTGCAGAATTGATGATAATATTTCACTTCTTAAAATTTTGATGAAAAGAAAGAAGGATTTAACTTGAGCATCGGGTTTGTAAAACTTTTAAGAAACTTCATTTACAGTTTAAGTGTTCAGGAACCATCTAGTTTCTTGCTTGTTCATTTGAATGATCAAATAGAATCCTGTGATTGGCAATGCTATTCAGATTTACGGTTGTCGGCCATTAATTTGGAATTACCCTGTAAATGAGTGAACTACATTATGGAATGTGAGAGTGCAACATTCATCTAACCAGAAAACTTAAAGATGAACTCATTCCATTTCACTGAAACTCCTGCATTATTGTCATTTATGCCTCATGATCTTTGACAGGTAGGCAATTTGGACATTGATTGGTATAAGGTAGTGCATGTATCCTGTGCATGTACTTTGCCTTCTGCGTGATTGAAATTGTTCCATGTTTGTTGTCAACATTTAACTTGTATCCATGCATACTTTGATTTTGATGTAGTGATGTCTCAGATAAAAGCCATGGCTGAAGATATTCATCCTTTGCTGTCTGAGGTTCGTGATAGTGGCCTGCTAAAGGAAGTTGAGGATTTAACCAGAAACTTATCACAAGCCTCTGAAGATTTAAGGTAAATTGTCCCAAACACTTTTCCTTAGAATGTTTATTGATGTCTCACGTTTACCATTTTAACACTCAAATATGATGGCGACCTACATGATTAATCCAAATATGACCCAAAAGAAACAAAGTGGTGGTGTTTTTTTTTTATATATATATATGGAAATCTAGGTTTGCTGCATCTTTATCTCACTTTTTTTCGCTAGCTCACAATTGTAGACCTTCCTTTTTCCTCAGAAGGGCACATACATCCATTATGACACCAGAGAACACTGAGTTGATTCAAAAGTCCATTTACAGTTTGATTTTCACAATGAAAAACATTGAGGTGAGATCTTAATCTGAAACTCATTCCGTTTTCCGATAATGCAGAAATCATGAGTGCTGTTGTCTAATTATTTTTCCCCTGTTCTGTGTATTCTTCAACCATATCAGAATATAAGCTCTGATATTCTGGGATTCACGGGTGATGAGGCTACAAGACGTAACTTGAAAGCACTTATAAAGTCCCTCAGCAGGTTATTATAAAAGCCAATGAACCGCGAAAATGGTATGGCTAACTTCAACAGCTGATTAGATGGCCAGAAACGGTTCCCTCATTGTGTTAGCATTATTGATGTAGAAGGGCTCATTCTAGACTACTTGTTGAATGTTCTCCCATGGCCTAGCTAGAAGTGACAAGAGAACGCTTTTTAGACGAAAGCATTTTTGTTATACGAGATCATTGATTGGCATTCTGAATATTTTCAAATTTTTTTCCGTGGGATATTACTTCCCATCCAAGAAACTTAGTCCATATTAGAAGAAATAGAATACATCATCAAGAATTCCTCGTCCATAATTCTTTCTTTTCTTGTCATTTAGCTCTCTTCTTGAAAGAATCAAGATGTTTTTTCAAAGAATCAGAAATTTCCACGTGTATCTTGGAGTACATGTGAATAGAACAAGTCTAAACACCACCCCAAAATGTAATCCTCGAACTGCAATCTCAAAAAATAATAAGAGAGGAGACCAGTCATCTTCGGATTTTCAGCCTTAATTTTGGATTTTATTTTTATTTATCTTATATATTTAAGAATTCTGATTCATCTTTCGGTTTCAAACCTATTTAAAAAGCTGTAATCGTTTTTGGAGAAAGAGACTATTCGAGAGGAATTATTCAGTAATAAAAACCAGAATTAGGGTTCTTATTGAGAGATTGTCTTCCTTGATTTGTGATTCTTAATTTGTCAAGGTTGGCTACATAAAAAAAAAAAAAAAGAGGGCTTTTATTTACACCAATCAACTTGTAGTCTATTAGTAATCATACAACATAGTATAAAGTTCAAATTCAAGTCCTAATCTTGGATTTAGCTACTCGTATGCTTCTAAGAACCTGATACGATATCTTCCTTGATCTTTATTATTGAATTCAAAATCAATGGTTAAAATAAAAATTATAAATGTTGATTTTAAAATTAATGATTTAAATTTGAAGAATATGATATGTTATATTTTTAAGAATATAAAAGATATAACGTTTATGCTTTTTAATTTTTATATTTTTTAAAAAAATTATTTTTTGTATGAAAAAAATCAAATTGATACTTTTAAAATATTTTTTGATAGTTTAATGTGCTGATGTTAAAAATAAAAATAAAATCAATTTGATATATTTTTAATTTAAAAAAATTATACACCATATTAATCAACTCTAATATCAATCCAAAAGACATAAAAAAAAATCATGATTACATCACCCACCACATTTGAATTTACTTTTGAAGAACACTTCCACCGCATTATCAGATAATATTAATGGATTAAAATTAATATTATATATATATTTTTTTAAAGTGCTTTTAAAATTATTTTTCATCTAAAAAAAATCAAGTTAATATATATTTTTTTAAGTATTTCTCGATAATTTTGAAATGCTAATATTTAAAATAAAAAAATATAATTTTAATATTAAAAAATCACTTTTTAAAAACTCTTCCAGCACAATAATAAATACACAGAAAATACAAGTGTATATAATTATTTGTTTCACAAGTGAAAGTCGGTGTATTACAATTATTCACATGCTATCCTTGAAGAGGTGGTAGCCAGCACTGCAGCACCATTTCTCTGACCATGCAACCGATCAATGTCCAAGTCTATGCGTATTTATTTGACTATATTGCCCTTTTTTCTTCCGTTGATTTCTTTCATTTTGTAGTGTTCTAAGTTTTAGCTTCCTTTCACGTTTATCTTGCTGTGTTTTTCGTTAATTACTTGCAAATTTATGGTGAATTTTCTCTTAGAAACATAAATGTCTGATTTGAGGGCAAATGAGGGATTTTCTTAGTGCGTGTTTTTCTTTTTCTTTGCAATAATTGTTAAATTTAACTTGGTGTAGGTCGATTTGGGATTCGATTCTTAACCTTGGTTGAGTTTTAAAAAATAATAATTAAAAGATTGACTCAACATGTTAACTCATCTAACTTATTTAGTTTAAAAATATATATATTTAAAATAATATTATTTTAATCTTTTAAAATAAAAATAATAGAATATTATTTTAATTAATTTGAATTAACTCGTCCATCTCGAGACCCTAATAATGGGTCTCGGTAGAATTATTAATTTTACTTTTCTTTTAGCATTTTCAATCACACTTTTAATTAGAATATGAAATGAAGATTTATTTTTACATAATGCATAGTAACTTAATAAAAAATAAATTAACAATACTTGGTAACTTAAACAAAATCTTACATATTACTGAAAGATTTAGTCTTCATTTTGACCTCGCAATGGTTTATATATTTAATCGATGGAGTGTTAATAAGAGCAAAAAAATGAAGAAAATGTCATTTTACTTCTTAATCTATACTTATAAAAAATTTTAATTATATGTCAAGTAAATGATTATTGATTAGGCTCACCAACCTTTGGATTTGTCTTGTCTGAAACCTTAATGAGATTTGATCTCAAATCTTTAAGAGGATGTCAACTTATTATTATTATTATTTTGATAATTAAATTGTTCATAAGAAATATTTGTAGAAATAATTTGATGGGCCATTATTGCCTAACTTTAGTGCTGCTGTAATAAGAGGATGCCTCAGCTGGTGGGGGGCGATGGTGATGTTTCTGCAAAATGAACACAAAATTAGCCATGCGTGGTCAATGTGCCTTCCCAAAAATAATTGGTAGGGACTTCTCCATATGTCATCATCATTATTTTTTAAAGGTTAAGGTGTTTCTAGGTTTTTAGAACAAGGAGATTAATAAATTCTCTTATAATTGGGTTTTAAATATGTTTATCTATATTCAAACAAATACATCCATATTCTTTTGAATTAGAATTTGAGATGATAATATAAAAAAATACAATTTTTCTTAGCGTATGATTACTTTTTCAGAACAAAATCGATAAAATCAATAAGAATAAAGGGGATATGTTTCTTTTATACTTTTTATTTTAAAAATCCAAAAATTCATTTTAAAACTATTTTGAAAATAGATTTATTGACTTTTTTTCTGTCTCTTTAATTAAATATATTTTTTCTTTACTATTTATGTCTCTTTTATTTCAAAACAATAACCAAACTATATCTTTTAAATGTTACCCTCACTAATATTGAAAAGTCATTCAAGTTATAGGGAGTGCTTGTTTTTGTGGTTGAACATGTTTTTTAAAGTGATTTTCAAATTATTTTTCGTTCGAAAATATATCAGATATATTTTTAAGTATTTTGATGTACTGATATCAAAAATTAAAAAAAAAAAACATTACCATAATACATTTTTAATTAAAAAATATTTAAAAAAACAACTTTCACTACACCACCAGACACATACACTCGATAAGTTAAATCCAAGTCAATTTTAAAAAATAAAAAAATAAAAAATCTTTTTTAATACATTATTATTTTTTCTATATTATCCTAATATAGTAGCATTAAATAAAAATCCTAACCAACGGGAAAACAAATATATCAAGAAATTTAAAAAAAAAAAAAAAAAAAAAAAGGTAATATGAACAAAATCATGAAGAAGAGATCTATCCAATTGAAAGTGTCGGGATTTTGTTCTAGATGGGTTCTTGACTAATCAACATTATTAATCTTTTTGCTTAGGGATTACATTGCATATGAGTGTTGTCAAGAAACCAAACCTTCTTGCTTTATTTATAATTAACTTTAAATCAGCAAATAATCACAGCCACTTTACCATATTTTAACCCTTAATCTTATTGCTTTATTCCTTGTTTTCAATTTGTTCAACAAATGCTCAAGAAATCAAGAGAGAGAGAGAGGAACAAATAAATTATTAGGTAATGAGTCACAAACAGAGATGTATGGCATGTGTGATGTGTCGGCAATCATAAGATTAGTAATTATTACTTGATAAAAAGAAAAAATAATAAAGAAAAAAAAATATACTTGATCTTGCTTAAGAGTTACACTGTACCTTTATATATACTTGTATAGGATACTTGCCTTGTTACATCCAAAGTATTAATCTGCCCAGTCTAATATTCGATCCACGGTTTAAATTATGAGTTTTAAGAAAAGGTGATCATTTTTAGTTTAGTTTAATTTTTATATATATAAAAAAATTAAATTAATTTTTTTTTAAAAAAACCGAAACCAGTTCAAACCAACCGATTTTGGTTTGGTTCGGTTCTTTAGGATAAAAATCGGTTCAAACTAGGTTGGCTCGGTTTAGCTTGTTTTTTTTCTGGTTTGGCTCGGTTTTTTCCGGGTTTTTTCGGTTTGGGTTCAATTTGGTTCGGTTCGGTTTTTTGGTTTCAAGCTTATAAAATCAAAACCAAACCGAACCGATCAATTTTTTCAAAATTTTAATTGGTTTTTTTTCACGGTTCGTTTTTTTAGTTATTTTTTTATTTTCTCAATTTGATTGGTTTTTTGGTTTTTTTTTTCATTCCTAGTTTTAAATTATGAGTTGAGCGAGTTAACTCAAGTCAATTTAAAACTATATTATTTCAAGATTTTTATTCTTAAAAAGAGTTTAAACAATATACATTTGAATTATTAGAAAAAAATAAGTTTTGACTTGGTTAACTTCCATCTGATTTAATTTAAATTTGGATTCAGATCAAGTCTTGAATCGACTAGTCACTAGATTGGCCTGGCTGACCAGGGTATGTCTAATAACATTGAATACATCTTCATATTCTCGAGATTTATCAAAGAAAAACTTCCTTTTAAAAAAAAAACAAGTAAAGCAAATGAGAAATTATAAGCAACCTTGTTCTCTCCCGATTGTCTTCCAATCAAAGTCATGCCTCCTTCGAATGAACACGGAAGGGTATGGGCTCTCCATCGATGTTGCCATGTCAACTTCTCCTAAATTAAAACCATATGCTGTATATATTTCAATCACACCAGTGATCTTATACTCTGCAGTAAAAAGATGAGTTAAATTCCTTGGATGATGCAGACAACAGGTCTAAAACCTGGATTTTGGTGGTAAAAATTGTAAAAAAAACACCTTAATGGCAAAAAAGAGGTAAAATTTTGCATCGAGGCTACAGTGACGGCTGCCATGGTCCCAAAGGAAGACATATTCTTTTCATCTTCTTGTAATCTGTAGAGATTCCTTGTGCTTTCACATCGTTTATGTTCATCGAATTTGTTGAAAAAAATGGTTGAAGTTGAGAATCTAACGTTAATGGCTGCAATGATTAGACAAACAAAGCTTTAGGACAGCTCTCAAGTTAGGTACAGGATGTCACGATGACATTATCTTTTTGCAACTTGAAGTATTTTTTCTTTAAATAATATTTTTAATTTTAAAAAACAATTTTTCTTAAAAAAATCCAAGACTTTTTGGAGACGCTTAGTCTCGACTAGGTTATTAAAAACTTAAAAACTCCATCATATTTTTCTATTTAACTTGGAACTTAATCCAAACCAAATCCGGAATCTTGAGTTTCTATGCAAACCCTTTATGCTGTTCCTACTTTATTCTATTAACTATAAATAAAACATGAACCGCCCTTTTTTTTTTTTATGTTCTTTGCAAGTATTATATATATATATATATATATATATATATATAATTGTTTTGCTTTGGCATGTTGATTAAGTACAAGAAAACACTGTTAAAAACATGCATGGTTATTGTTGTTGTTGTTAGGGGTGAGAAAAAAACTAATTAAATTTTAAAAAATAAAAAACCTAGAAACAACTGAACCATAAAAAAAAAATCAATTAGAATATTTTAAAAAATATTTGGTTTGGTTTAGTTCGGTTTGGTTTCAATTTCATAAGCTTGAAACAAAAAAACTAAACCAAACTAAACTGAAAAAATAAAAAAACCAAACTGAAAAAAAATCAAATCAAACCAAAACTAAATACATTGAAAAAGTTCAAAAAAAATCCAAAATAATAATATAATTTTTAGTTTTTAATATAAAATAATCGAACCGAACTGAAACTAAAACCAGTCAGTTTGAAGTAATTTTGGTTTTATTTTTTTATATTTTACAATATTATAATTTAATTATTTTTATAAATAAAAATTAAACCAAACAAAAAAAATAATCACAGCTGATTGCTTTGAATTTTATGAGAAATAGAACCTTGCAACAGCATTGCAGACGCTAGGGATTCTGTGGATTGACTTGGCCATATCAGTTGTCAGCAACTAAACATCGCAGAGATGTCTCACGCTTGATTGTTTTGTAGTATTCCTTTTCTGTCAAGTAAAATGCCCCTTTCTTGGTTGACCTCGGAGGCGATCCATGTCTGGCCTGCTCGCTGTCTTGATTGCGTAAAATCATCCTGCAATTCTCTTTTTTATCAATTTACAATTCCTGTCATCACACAAAATCTTGTCCAAATAAGCGAATCCGCAAAATAATATAGTTTTTATCAAGTTGATCAAATTACAATTTGATTTATCAAATTATTTAGATTATTTAATCGGTCAATTTCATTATAATTTTTTTAAAACCTAACCTAGACCTAGACCATGTTTCAGATTAACCGGTTGAGTTTAAAATCCAAACTCAAGAACTCCATTCAAACCTCTACTCATTCTCACCAAAATATTACACATTTGATGAAAAAGGTAATCAAGAAATTAATTTGGAAAACTTCCTAATAATCTTGGAAAAGGCAATCCCATAAAAATGGATGCTTTGAAAATCCATCCAAATACACTGTAGAACTACTATGGTAACAAGTTTGATGCGTATTTGGAAGCGCGGTTATTGTTGTTTTTTAAAGTACTTTTCACTCAGAAAAGCATGTCAATAATTTTTTTTTATTTTTTAAAAATTATTTTTAAGATCAACACATTAAAATGATTTGAAAACATCAAACACATACTAACTCAAGTTAATCAAGTTAGCGGTTACGAGTTGATTTATTAAATTATCTATTTTATTTAATCGGTCAATTTCATTATAAAGTTTTTAAAACCTAACCTAGACCATGTTTTAGACTGACCCGGCTGAGTTTAAAATCCAAACTGAAAGGTAATCAAGAAATTTATTTGGAAAACTTCCTAATAATCTTAGAACATGCAATCTGATAGAAATGGATGCTTTGAAAGTCCATCTAAATACACTGTAGAAACTACTATGGTAACAAAATCACCATGCAAGAGAGGTATCCGTTACAAGCATGTTTGGAAGTGTAATTATTATTGTTTTTCAAAGTATTTTTCACTTAGAAAAGCATGTCAATAATACTTTTTTATTTTTAAAAAATTATTTTTGAGATCAATACTTCAAAATAATTTGAAAACATCAAAAACATACTAATTTAAAACAAAACAAAAAATTCAAAATTTTTTAAAAATATTTTTAAAAAACATTGCCAAACACGCTAACGCACGTAATCCACCCCAGTTGTGGAACAATATCCAAGAAATCAACATGGAAGCAAGCACACCCATCAATATTGTGGATAATAAAGCAACACAAGCCATGAATCTAAATGAATCATGACAAGATAATGCAGTAGCGATGAGATCTTTGTACTGTGAGGTGAAATCTTCATACCACTTACAAATTTTTTGTGGGGCAAATTAATTCAGTCTAGGAAGATAGCCCAAATCAAAGCATGATCATATGTTTTGATTGCATGAGATAGAGCCAAGTTGGTGTGGGGGCAAAACCAACTAACCCTAAAAAGAAGACGCATGAGAAGTGAATCCTCTAAGCACAAAAATCACACCTCATGCAACATTTACTACTCTTTTAAACATAATCTTAAACAAGTTGTTCGAGAATATCTGGGAATGTAATATTAATTATTTTTTAATGTGTTTTTTGCTTGGAAATACATTAAAATAATTTTTTTAATTTTTAAAAATTATTTTTGACATTAGCACATCAAAATGATCTGAAAACACAAAATAAAATATTAATATGAAGCAAAGAAAAAAAATTTAAAAATTTAAAAATAAACATGCCCTTAAACTTATTTACTGACAAAAAAAAAGTTTCTCTTATTAAAATTGAGCATAATATGATATTGTATCCAAGGAGCTAGGACTGAAGTTCAAGAACTTGGGATGTAGTCTATAAACACAAATTGAAGTAAACCTAAGGCAATAAAAAGAAAACTATAAAGAAACACATGATTTCTTATATGCAATTAAGAAATAAATGATTTGAAGGATGTAATTAAAAAAAATCAAGATTTCATCAGGACTAATATGTAAACTTTTATATGTAAGATTTATTCCTTTTTTATGCCTTCTACGGATCTATAGATTAAAGGAAAGGAATACTTACCTTTGTAATCAAGTGCTTATCTCTTTCTTTTGCAACATGGGGTCACGAATTCTTTGTTTTTTTTTTTTAGTTTTTCCTTAAAGTTTTGAAGAAGAATCCTCGTTATTAAACCAAGTTAGAGGGTTGACGTGGTAATGCTTGAATAGTATATTTGATAGATTAATTTCATTTAATTTTTTCTTTTTAAAGATCAAAACAACATTGATTTGTAAAATTTTAAAAATTAAAAATTAGCACGATTTTATAGCTGAGTTTTAATAAGGTTGAGCAAATTATAAAATTACTTTCTGATTAATCAAATTAAACTAAATTAATTTTAAATTGACAATTTAAAACTCAATTAAAAATTAATTAACCAAGTACCACGCTAATATACCAAACCGAGTTTAGTAATATGGATTCGACATCGTTTGGGAACGCGGTGCAAATGACATTCCATAAAAATTCAATTTTTTTATATATATTTTGAATTGTTTTATTTATGCGTTGATCTTAAAAATAATTTTTTAAAAATAAAAAAATATTATTTTGATATATTTCAGTACAAAAAATATTTTAAAAAATAACAACAATCTCATTTCCAAATAAACTTGACAAAATCTTCCACATGCCTTGACACTCTTATAGTGAGTCACATGACTCATCGGTAAAAAAATAGAAAAGAAAAAAAGTTATTTCCAAAATAATAGAATAGAGCAATAAAAAAAAAAAAAAAGAAACATGATAAAAGAATGCAACATGGCAACTGCCATGCTATCTTAGGGATGTGACAACCTTTTCAGGTAGCCGACAACCTTTACCTTGTAAATAACACCCCCAATTGCGGAGCACATGCACCCATTTGCGCTCTCGTACGCATAGCATACACTATCAAAATTATTATTTTTTATTTTTTAGTTTTCTTTAAATGTTACATATAACTTCATCGATGATGATATTATTAAATCAATTTTCGTTTTTCAAGATTATGTTTTTGTTGTTAAATATATCTTGTTTTTAAAACTTATGAGTTTCAACTTATTTTTTTTTGTTAAAATTCTAAAAAAAACTTTTTTAAAAATTATATATTTTTAAAATGTGTTAATATTAAAAATAATTTTTAAATTTTTTTTTAATATATTTCTAAATAAAAATATTTTAAAAAGCAATCGTTATAATACTTTCAAACACCATTTCAATCTAATGCTCAAAATAGCCGTGTTAATCCATATAAATCCAAACTATATTTTAAAAAAACTACTCAAACAACATCACGTCATAAACTATTTGTAAGTATGTGTATAATTCAATGCATTTATATGCAGTTAAAAAAAAAAAGGTGTTCACCTTCTTACCTTTAATGAGTTCATACCATTTAATTAAAAAACTTTTTTTTTTTATCAAGGACTAAATGTTAAATTAAAAGCAGCGAATTCTTTAAAATTCAGGAATTATAAAGGAATAAATTTAATTATTTAAAAAATTCCATAGATTGATTACTGACAAAATAAGCAACTTAATCCTTACATTCTATGACAGTAATATTCCTCTAACAGTTTCTGCAAGAATTCAAGAGACTTTTGTTTCTCAGAGTCCAAATCCACAAAAACAAACACTTTCAATTCACTAAGTACAATCTACAAATCCTTTTTTATATTCATGGATTGAATTCCTCAATCCAATCAAAGAGAGCTAGTCGAAGTGGGTCAGGTTTCATCTTTCTTTCTTGGACACATTACAAGTTGTTGTGCATATGTCAATGTGTCAGGCTCTTACACCTCTTCTCTCTCTGGATCGTGCAATACATACCAATCATACATTAAGCCTGGCATAATCAATTATTCTCTTTAGCTTTTCATCGGTATGTTGCAAAAATTTCAGCTTCTTATGATCACATGATATCATATCCCATGTTACATGCTGCACCTGTCAAGAACTAGCTTAGCTTCTTTGTGTGCTTTGTATTAAAATAAAAAGGTTGCCTTTTTTAACTCCATTTTGATTTACAAAATAAATTTGCAAACTTGCCTTTGGGTTTTCCTTATCTTGGTTGTCTCTTGTAATGAGTTATTAGCAAAAGGAAGACCAAATCTTATTCATGAGTCTTCCTTTTTCTCTTTCTGAGTTGTTGAGTTTTTGAGCACGCACTTCAGTTGCCTCTGCCAAGCTGGACACCATTATTGCTTCTGAAAGCATCTTTAAAGGAGTTTTGAGTTTCTGGGTTTGTTTTGTTTTTATTGATTAATGTATTTTCTTGAAAAAAGTTTCCATCTTGTTGGTTTGTAGTCTTTCCAAGCTTGGCTTTGCTACGCAGGCTTCCCCCGTCGTACCGTTCGCCTTCCGTTTTGGTGTCTAATATTTACTTTTAGTTAGGTTCTTGATTATTGGGGCTTGTTTTTGTTCTTAGTTTATGTATTGGTTGGTATCTTGTTTGTTCTTCTAATCTGGATCTTGAGCGTTCCATTTCTCTCACTTTTTTGAAACTGATATGTGGTTTAAAGCTTTTTGTGGTAACAAATTTCATTTGGGTCTAAAGGGTGATCCTTTATTTCCTTTTCTGAAGAAAAGTAAAAATCTTTGATTGCAAATTTGCATATTTTTTTAAATATTGACAAAAACTCTTCCTTCTCAACTATTTCTTCAAGTTCTCCATCTGTGGTATCCTTAGAGTATCTGGGCATTGGCAAAAACTCTTCCTTTTCACCTATTTCTTCAAGTTTTCCATCTGAGGTATCCTTCGAGTGATGCAAACTGAAGGCCTGTTAACAAATGGCAAGTCTTGTACCTGGAGTGTTACTCAAGCTTTTGCAGCACATGAATACAGATGTCAAGGTTGCTGGGGAACACAGGTCATCTTTATTGCAAGTGGTGAGCATTGTGCCAGCATTAGCAGGTGGTGAGTTATTTTCTAATCAAGGGTTTTATCTTAA
This sequence comes from Populus davidiana, assembly GCA_030145905.1. NCBI lineage: Eukaryota > Viridiplantae > Streptophyta > Magnoliopsida > Malpighiales > Salicaceae > Populus > Populus davidiana. Next base: position 4,960,102 of record CM057805.1, read on the forward strand.
GGTATCAGATTCATCTCATGCGACTTATGTGTCTTTGCCTGATGAGCATGATGATTTAATTCTTAGTGATAAAATCCAATTAGGCCAATTTATTCATGTTGAAAGGCTTCAATCAGCCTCACCAGTACCTATTCTTAGAGGGGTTAGGCCAGTACCAGGGAGGCACCCTTGTGTAGGGAGCCCTGAAGATATTGTAGCAACACAGTCTCCTGGTTTTCTCAATAATAATCACGTGGGGAAAGCCAAATCACCTAGAAGGGGTGTTTTGAGCAGTGCGAAATCGAATGTTGGAGAAAAGGATAAATCAGTGGGGGTTAGACTGAATGGTAATTCTAATAAGGATGCTTTGTCAGATAAGAAGACGACTCTGACTAGATCAAAGTCTCAATTGTCAAAACTTACACTAAATCTGGATTCGAAGAAGGAATCTGTGGCAAAATTTAAGTCAACGAGTTCAAGATCAATTCCTTCTTCACCGACTAGTTGTTATTCCTTGCCTACTTCTTTTGAGAAGTTTTCAAATGGGGTTCGGCTGCAGGCAAAGGTTAAGGGACTGGACAAGGGATCACCTTGGATTGTAGAAAAGGCAAGCTCTGTTCGTGGGCCCAGTCCCACTGCAAGGAGGGTGCCGGTGATCAAGAATGTTGTTCAGGGGATTGAGTTTGGGGCAAAAGCGTTGAGGAAAAGTTGGGAGGGGAATGTGGATGTGAAGCATAGAGAGAATTCGAAATTGAGAGCTGCCAGACATGATTCAAAGCCTGAAGCTAGGAGTATTTCTGTAAGTATTATTATAAATGGATTTTGTCTTTAAGCAGACTGTGATTTGGTTGAGATGTACTTGAAAAAATGTCCTGTTTCAGTTTAGATGTAAAATGTTGTCATAAATTTGGAGTAACAGGCAGGCCAAGTCTGATTTCGTTCTTTTCTTGATCATCGGTTTTCAACGTTCTTAAACATTCAGTACTTGAGCCTTTTTTTCAAACTTAAATCCTTTCTGATTGGTAAACTGTTGAATTGATTTATCTCACTCTTAATAGTGTCCTGATTTTGTGTGACCCAAAAGGTCCTGAATCTATGGGACTCAAAGGAGATTTTGGAAATGTTGTGCTGTTTACTGCAATTCTCCAATTCACTGTCACTGGTTTCCCAACTCATGCTTGTCGAATTATCATGCTCGCCATCTAAGCTAATTGTTCATGGCAGACTCCGAGAAAAAGTACATCAAGTGAGAGATTGCCATGTAAAGAGGATTATAGGGCCCAAGTATCTGCCAAGTCGTCTAAAGAGGAGAATAAAATTCAGATATCTACCAAGAAAAATGTTGCAAATGGAAGTTTGGATGAACAAGACAAGTCAAAATCTACCAAGAAAAATGTTGCAAATGGAAGTTTGGATGAACAAGACAAGTCAAATAAGCTAAGAACAAGTGTTGGAAAGAAATCATCAGAACATGCTAACAATGGGTTACCAGGAAATCTGGTCAAGGTCTCGATAAATAGCAGAAGACTGGCTGATGGAAGTGTTTCATGGAGTTCACTACCCTCTTCTCTTGCCAAACTTGGAAAGGTAAAACTTCAATTTTGACAAGTTCATGGGCTTTCTTTCTGTTTTCCGAGAGAAAAAAAAAGAAGATAGTGGTATATATGATTGAGTTTCTAGACTTTATTAACGTTACCTGTTTGTTGAGTGCTGAATCACTGCTGCTTAAGAGCATTCTGTTGAGCTATTTTATAATATTATGCATGGCCCGAGCATAACATAGTAGCCACACCTCCTTTGACAAGGAGGTTGAAAGTCCAAATGTGTCGCTCCCAAACAATCCCATCATCAAAAGAAGTCAAAACAGAAAGTGTGATGTACTTTTTAGCCAGCATTTCTTCATGAAGTAGTTTTGAATTAATGATAACAGAATACATGGCCTGAACCTTGGAGGCAGGGGCCTCAGGCCACTTAAACCTTAATTCTTCTGCTTTCAGCTGTTTGCTCATAGTAGCATAGTCATCTGTAACTTACAGACTGTAAGTAAATATGAATGTATAATACAACGCCACATCATACATTCCGTAGCTAAGTGATTTGCTCATGGGAAATGCAAGTTTTCCACATAAACTAGGGACACTGCTGATACGTTAATTATTTTAGTGGTTAAGAGCCATTCTTTTGATTCCACAGTTATTATCTGTAACATTTAGTTCAATTGGTTTCTGGTCTTCTAGAAGATTTATTAAATTTAATTACTTTGATATTTTCAATTTTCACATATCTCTACACCTTTTTTATAGCAGGAAGTTGTGAAGCATAGAGATGCTGCACAGATGGCAGCAATAGACGCTATTCAAGAGGCAACTGCTGCAGAGAGCTTACTTCGATGTCTAAGGTATAACTACTCAAAGAAATAGTAGCAACAAGGGTAGAAGTATTAGATCACTAGGCTGTAACAAGCAATCAAGTTGTATAGCTTGGTTTAGGATGAATGATGCAGTCGTCTTGGTAAATGAAGACAGCTTCATTTGGATCAATTGCAAGAAAAATGAACTCATGAATTGGTCACAAGACTCCCGGGCTAATATGAAACTTCATAGCAAATACTGTTGAATGTTCTATGGATCAAAGAGTAGTTATTTGCAAACAGCGTGGTTAATTATAAATAGAAGAAGAAAATGTCAAAACTTTCTAGTTGTACTTCTGATTTCTTTGTAGCTTGGACTACATCCAGTCCATATTTGAGAAATGTTGGACAAACCGAGATCAACTTGAGTTCTACTTGCATGATTAAAATATTGAGAATATGAGAAAAGTAATTTTCAGGGGATTCTTTGATTTGACATCTCTGATGTGTAATCTATATTCAGTTTTTTTCTAGTGTATGAACATTTCAGTTTTGATTGTATTTTTCTGACATCTTGTATTGTGCCTCTTTTCTCTTGCAGTATGTACGCGGAGCTGACCTGCTCTGCTAAGGAAGATAACCCAAAACCTGCTGTGGAGCAGTTTTTAACTCTTCATGCGAACTTGAATAATTCTCACTTGATTGCCGATTCTCTTTTTAAAATTACTCCAGTTGGTTCATCCCCAGATTCCAATGACAATCCATCTGAAGAAGCACTAAAGGTCACGTCTGATAGACGTAAACATGCAGCCTCTTGGGTCCAAGCTGCACTGACCACCAATCTGTCGTCCTTTTCAGTGTTTACCAAAGATTCTACAACTCCTACTCTTGGTACAAAGCCTACTGCCAGCAATCAATCCATTTTAGTACTTGAAAATTCTTCGAAGAATACCTCAACAAAAACTCAAGGGAAAGCCCGTCCAATGGTTGGCTCCAGGCTTGTAGCAACAGGAGCTTTTCGCAAACCAGGGGATAATTCTGCCATTACTCAAAAGGTGCCACCCCAACCTCCACCAGAGTGGATCAAAGGAAATGGCCTTGACGAGGCAGTGGACTTGGCAGAAATGTTGCGGATGGAATCCCAGGATTGGTTCTTGGGATTTGTTGAGAGGTTCTTGGATGCCGATGTGGATACCTCGGCTTTGTCAGATAATGGCCAAATAGCAGGGATGTTGACGCAGCTTAAAAGTGTGAATGACTGGTTAGATGAGATTGGATTGAACAAGGATGAAGCAGAAGCACCCCATGTTTCATCAGAGACTGTTGACAGGTTAAGAAAGAAGATTTACGAGTATCTTCTTACACACGTTGAATCAGCTGCTGCAGCACTAGGTGGTGGATCACAATCATCACTGGCGATCCGAACTGTAGACACTAAAACAAAGAGGTGATACTGTTAGTTTTTGTAGCTTGGCCACATGCAGTGTTGGTGATGCATATAATAGTAACATACCATTGGAACTGTGCCCCTTAGCAACCAAACCAAGTGGGCTTAGGAGCTCAGTGTTCTAATCAATGTACATAAATCCTACATGGGTTTGAGGTATAGATCACTAATAATTATCAAAGAAAGCATTTGTTGTAAGTGCAGGGGTTTTTTTTATCCTCACAGGAATTTGTTTGTCTTTTCCCTGAAAGCTACACAATAAACAGTTCCATCAGCTGGAAAATCAATATTTTATCTCCTTTTGGAATGCTTAAGCAAGTTTCTATCAGAATATGTCCCTTTTAGATGTTCTCGTATTTGCATTCTGTGGATATGAATTGGCTCAAGAAATTGAACACTTCCGATGCGAATTTGAAACTTAGTAGGTGCTAGTTTTGTAAACTGGCAAGCTTCTCAACCTCCAAGGATAGATAGCATAAAGAGATATCGTGGTACAGTAGATCAATTTCTGCCAATCAACAACAAATGCAGGTGCTGAGTCTGTCATCAACATGTTATCCAAATCCTGTTTTGATGTCATGGTCTTGAAAACAAAATGGAGGAATGTTTTGAAGAATAATGGCTGCTGGACTTCTCCAATTCCAATGTCATTCTAAGTGGTATGTTTCTCCATAATTGGCATCAGAATACACCTGAAGCTAACAAACTGAAATAATTTTAATTTCACATAAAACATAGATTTGAAGTCCTGCAAACAACAAACTGAACCTTCCTACTGTCAATCTTAGTCCCATTTCCTGATCTTCCTGCCAAGCTCAATTCACCAAACGTAGTCGTCCCGCTAGAGACTTGCATAGTCTCGGATGCTTGCTGGCATGTTCTTCAGTCTTGTAGCTACGGAGGAATTCAAACTTCCTACTGTCTGCCTGTGGACTCCAAGCCTGTATGGTTTCTTAGCCTATTCACATTATAAAACATCTTATAGAAGAAGGCATCACTCCTTTTAAACATCCTAAACTTACTCTATACTTCATACAGGATATGTATCAATAAGTTCAAGTGTAACAAAAAGTCTAGACACATGCATAAAAACAAGTATAATTTTTAATACAACTGGTGGATTATGGTGAGATTTGACCAGCACGTTCTACAAACCTACTTCTATAATGGATCAAATTAGTTGTAACCTGTTTAAGTTGAGATCATATCCAAATTAATTAGACTTGGGTGATGTTTTTGAATTTTCATTATTTTTCTAGTTGTCTTAGCATTCATTTTTCTTTATAGTTTAAGTTGGTTTAACTACTATTTAAAAAGTCTTGCGTGCTATTCTTATAATATATTTTATGAATTATTATATTTTAAAATATATCATAATTATCTCTAATCTTAGAGTTTGAGTAAACAAAGCTAGTAGTATAGCAGCATTATTTTGTCGTAGCCTAATTTATCTAAGCTTATGTTTTTTACGATGCTTTTCAACCCAAAAAACAGAAGCAGCAACTTGTACAAACTGGCTTTTAGAGACCAAAATAGAGTGGATTCCAAGGATGATAGATTTTCTCTAAAGGACTTCCCCAGCTTCATTCTCACAACAGAACAAGATGAGGTTATGGTAAAATAAGTGATCAGAGCAGCAGGGAAAGCTTCGAAGGTTTCAGATATTATTCTAAATACTTTTGATGACTTGAAGCATTTTGTTTTAGTTGCTCTCTCATCCATTATTTAAATAACTTTGCGGATTTCAAGCGGAGAATAAATAAATAAATAAATAAAACAGGTTGCTACCATTCCACGGGACAAATAATTTGACATGCATCGTCTAGAATAAAAGAGCACGTTGAGATAATTATAGAGACACCAAAAAATAAAAATAAAATACTTTTTAAATAAAAATACATCGCACGCTCCACCACAATAGCTAGAGTGTGGTGAACATGTTCTAGTGTGTGGGAGGACCCGCTACCACAATTATTTATTTTTCCTTATTTTTACTTTCATGATTTTATAAGCACCGATTAATTGAGTCCTAAATTTCATCTCATGTGCATCTAAACTTTTTTTTTTTAATTTAATTTCTAATTAACCAAAAATATTTTTCAATCGAGGCTCGAATTCCATCTAACCCAAGTCTAATGAAAACCCAATTAGAAAAAAAAAAAAGAGAGAAGGAAAACAAAAAAATGATAGTTGACTTGTCATGTTAACGACATTGTAATTATACTCATAGCCCGAGTAATGATTTTTGTATTAAATTTAAGTTGATAAAGTGATTCGCTGTATTTTTATTTCAAAATTAATATTATTAAATGTGATATATTAATTTTTTTAATCAATCTCATGTTGTTATTAATCATTCAAGTTACATTTATTTCATAATTTTCACATGGTTAATTTGATTCTTGAGCTATATATGCAATCAGGTTAGAATGCTTAAAAGTTGATCATAAGGTTAGTTTTGATAACATTATCAAAAGTTTTGCATTGGCTAACTATTTTTTTAAAACAACGGCATTTAAGATTTTCTTCTTTTAGATTTGTTTTTATTCATACCAAGCTCATACCATACCATTAGATTACTCCTAATGTTTGCAAAATAAGCTCACATGAACCTTATTGAGTATTGACACCTCGTAATTCATACCATTAACAGAGCACAAGGAATGAAACTAGTTGATTTCTACAAAATGATGAGATAATGTTAAATGATTCAAAATTGCCATTTGTTTGAGTGAGAGAAAGTTGTTCTATGATGCCTTTTATCATGTCTCATAACGATACCTGGACAAATCTTGGACAATTACTATGAATTTCATTAATTTTTTTATTGAGTGTTTGAAAACATGATTATATCTGTGTTTTGGATCGTTTTAATATGTTAATTTTAAAAAATAAAAAAATTATTTTAATGTATTTTGATACGAAAAATACTTTAAAAAACAATATAATCACAATTTCAAATAAATAAAAATAAATATACACTCCAACTATTGAAAACTTGAAGTGATATGTAAAATATAATCTTTTTTAAATATAAATTAAATATTATCACACTAAAATGTTTGGAAATTCATGATATTTTTTTCTAGAAAGTGTTTAAGAGTGAAATAATAGTTATTTTTAAATGTTTTTTATTTTAAAAAATATCAAAATAATTATTTTTATTTTTTAAATTTATTTTTAATAACAGGTCATTAAAATAATCCAAATATTAATTTAATATAAAAAAATTAAATTTTAATAATAAAAAAAAACATGTTAAAAGTAACTTACAAACAGCTTCCTTAATATTAAGAAATTAAATTTTGACTTTAAATAAATTCATAGAAAAAAAAAACCCAAATATTGAAAAACTTTATATTTGTAGAGGGGTTATTTATGTAAAATCACTGCTCATACTAGATTCTCTCGCCCTGCTATACCTATCACTAGATCTCTGGCACTTGGCCAACTGGTTTACCAGAAATGGAGAACAAGCCAAAACTACATGTCGTTCAAGCCTTAAAGCAACTGATTTTGCTCTTCGCTGTCCACTCTCTCTTCCTCTTCCCTTTCACTCTCTCAGAAATCTTCTTTGAGGAACGTTTTGAAGATGGTTGGAAAGGTAGATGGGTTTTATCAGACTGGAAAAGAAGTGAAGGCAAAGCTGGTACTTTTAAGTACACCGCGGGGAAGTGGCCTGGTGATCCAGATGATAAAGGTACAATAACATGTTAAAGATTTGTCTTTTTGTGCTTTTTTTATCTGGGGTTTGAGTTTTTTTCGTTTGATTTGTGTGGAAATGTGGTGTTTCAGGTATTCAAACATATAATGATGCAAAGCATTATGCTATATCAGCAAAGATAACCCCAGAGTTTAGTAACAAGAATAGGACTTTAGTGGTTCAGTATTCTATTAAGATTGAGCAAGATATTGAGTGTGGTGGTGGTTACATTAAGCTGCTTTCTGGCTATGTTAATCAGAAGAAATTTGGTGGTGATACTCCTTATAGGTAAAGAAAATGACCCATTTGATTCTTTTGAGGTTTGAGAATTGGAAAGTGGTCAAGTTTAAAGCTTGCTGTGTCTTTTGTCTTTGCAGTTTTATGTTTGGACCTGATATATGCGGTACACAAACAAAGAAGCTTCATGTTATATTGTCTTATCAAGGACAGAATTATCCTATCAAGAAGGATTTGCAATGTGAAACTGATAAGTTGACTCATTTCTATACATTTATACTTAGGCCTGATGCATCTTATAGTGTGTTGGTTGATAATAGAGAGAGGGAATCAGGAACCATGTATACGGATTGGGATATTCTTCCTCCACCAAAAATTAAAGATACTAAAGCAAAGAAGGTACGATAGGAACTTGGGGTTGGATTTTGGTTCCATTTTTTGCAGGAAAATATGGTGATTTTCATTGTTGATAGTTTGGAGTTTTTAGTCTAGCCCGAAAAGGTTGACTTTCACTGTTTCGCAGCCGGCAGACTGGGATGATAGAGAATATATCGAGGATCCTAATGATGTCAAACCAGAGGTATTGCCTGGTAGTCTGCTTAATAATGTGGTTGAAATAGTGAATTATATATGTTCCTGGTACATTTTGTACTTTAACTATTTGCTTTGATGTTGCAGGGATATGATTCTATTCCCCGGGAGATTCCTGATCCTAAGGCTAAAGAGGTTTGTTCATTGCCTTTCGCATTTTAGAATCTCTTCTGTAATTTTCTCGTTCTCACCATGTTGGAGTTTGAAACATGTGATTAGACTATTCATGGATTAACTTGCCTTTATACAATGACAAGGCTCTAGGAAAATGTCTTTCTTTTTGGCCCTCACTTATTCAACTTGATTGTTGGATAATTAGGTTATAAATAAGAAGAGATATGTAGGTTTGTCATTTATTTAACTGTCACGGCCTAGAAGACAAAATATAAAATGCCTTATTCTATTGCTGCTTTGAATAGCCCGATGATTGGGATGAAGAAGAGGATGGAATATGGAGGCCATCCAAGATACCGAATCCAGCTTACAAAGGACCATGGAAAAGAAAGGTGTGCATCCATACTATTAATCAAAAGTTTGAACAAAATATCTTAGCTGATTAATAATGATTATTGAATTAAGTTGTTATCCTGATATTGTAGAAAATCAAGAACCCTAACTATAAGGGAAAATGGAAGACTCCATGGATCGATAACCCAGGTATGAATCATTCCATTGAGATCAAATGGTTATTTTTATCACTCATTTGGGGAAGAATGCTTTGGAACATTTTGGCAGATACAAATGCTCAGAAATAGGAAAATGAGCATTTTGGCCTTTATACCAGCATTTAACCAAATAATGGAGTAGGCAGCATGTTCCAAGTGGTGAACTTTGCTACTGGGTTTTAGACAAGTCTTTTATTGTATAAAAAATGGAAACTTCATATAGGATACTAACAGAGCATAGTAAATGAGTTAGCTTCTATGTTGTAGCAGGAACATTTGCTGGTATTAAAGACAACTGGTCCTCCAACAAGTTTGTATCAGTTGTCTCTCTAACTATGTGGTTGATCTAATAGATGTGCCTGATTTTAGTATCCAATTTCATTTTGTAAATGCTTACAATCCTCTTTTCCTTTCTTTTTGTCAGAGTTTGAAGATGATCCTGACCTTTATGTGCTGAAGCCAACAAAATATGTGGGTATCGAAGTTTGGCAGGTAGGTCTCATAACTTCTGTACCTCTACTGGAGATCATTCATACAACCTATTGTTTCGGGAAAAAATAGCACATTAATGATACCAGGAAAAAGTAAAATTTAGTTCTTTGTAATAACAAATGATTGTATTATCTGATCTGACAAGCACGTTTGCCTCTCATATTTAACGGCTTTGTTTATCTGAAATCAAGATAGTAGATTTTATTATATTATTATCAGTAAACTGGTTTGTTTGAGTATCGACCAGCCTTTCATTCTGGATGGAAAAACCATTTATTTTAATTCATTTTTTCTGTACTGGTTTATTGACTTATATCTACCCTCTTAGTGGAGTTAGGATTTGTACTCAACTCTTTTGATCTGTCCAAACAACTGAGATGCATTTGAATTTCTCATGGTTCATTCCTGGCAGAAAGATTAATCTCTTCCATCATTGTGTTTTCAGTTGAGTTTGGATTTATACTCTCTACTAAAAAACGCTCTGATTTACCTTGATCTGATGACATCAAATATTGCATTGCAGGTGAAGGCTGGATCAATTTTTGACAACATATTGATCTGTGATGACCCACAATATGCAAGAGAAGTTGTAGAAGATGTTTTCCAGAATAGAGAGGTGCATTTATTGATTTTAGAATCCATAATGGCTGCTTGGTTCCAAGGAACATGGCTTAAATTTGGTACTTGGATTCTCATTTTATGTATATGCCAGATAGAAAAGGATGCCTTTGAGGAAGCAGAGAAAGTGAGGAGAGCTCGAGAAGAAGAGGTGACTACCTTTGTTTGCTTGCTTTTGGGAATTTGCAATTTGTCCTATAACTCTACTTTTAGCCATTCTTTTTTAGCAATATCCAATGGATTTGAATCATTGCATGAGTAGGAAGCTCAAAGAGCAAGAGAGGAAGGTGAAAAGAGGAGGAAAGAAAGGGGCTACAGGAAGCCTCGCAGAAGGGTATAATATCTCTTGATATCTTCTAATCAAACCTTAGTTGTCACTTCAATGTTGCATCTCTTGAATGCAGCTGCTTGAGTTTTTTAATGGTAGCCCTTTAATAGAATCATTTTGATGAATGATGCTCCAAACCATTAAAAGAAGTAAGGTACAACACAATAAACCATTTTCAGATTACCTTTTCATCATGTTTCTTTGAGAAAGAGAGATGAACAGCTAAAGAATCATAAAAAATAAAACGTCATTTTATTTATTTTTTGTGAAGCTTTTTATTGGTTCGGTGAATGTTGATATAACATAAAAAATTTGTTTTGCAGCATGATCCTCGGGACTACATGGATGATTACCATGTAAGCATATCTTCGGCACTCTCTCTCATTTTCCCAATTGAATTCACTCTGTTTTCAATAAACTCGTAGCAAGTGGTAAAAGATCAAGGCTTTCTCTACAGTAGGCAGCAATTACTTAGCTCGAGCCTTTTACTTTCCATCACATTTCATTAAAAAGGGTACCTATATTCTTTTCCAATTAATATAAAGCGACACAAGCAGATCAACTTTATGGTAAGCTGTAATAACATCAATTCCTTGGCAATGAAGACAGTATGCAGCTTGAGATGTTCTCAACAATCATGCACGATCTACACTGGAAAATCATCTCATGCTTCAGCTCAAATACTTTAGTTAAACTTTTCTTTTGCAGGATGAACTATAAGCTGTCCGTGGCTGTTTCCATTCACATCTTACAATGGCTAGAGAGATCAAGTTTCAGATATCAAAAGGCAGCATGTTTCAGTCTCAAGCATGTCATGTTGTTGTACCTCCTGTTGTATTACTGTTGCTGTACCATAAGAGACCTACCACACCAAATAACTTGACCAAGTTGACGTGCCAATCCAGCCATTAAGGCTTATGTGGACTCTTGTTACTTGAGTTGACGGTAAATTGATGGACAATTTTGAGTCTTCTAATCATTGAAAGTCCTCATGGTTTGAATGGATTCAGGATTGTTTATTAGTTAAGATTTGGCTGTATGAAACCTTTTGCGGTATAAAGATAGCAACTTGTGCTGCTAAGTAGATAACTTATACACTAGGTCATATGGGTTTCATCTCCACAATGGTCAATTTTCCATTGAATAAGCAAAGATTAAATCACGTGCTCTGGTGAGTTGACTATATATATTTTTTTAAAAAAAGTCAATTAGTTTCTTATTGTGTTGAACAGGTTGAAAGTCTGTTGTCTGGGTTTTCAATTGGGTTATAATAAGTTAATTATATATTATTAATTACAAAACCCGACCCGAGCCAGGTCAGGTTTGATCTACCAAGTCGGATTGGATCTCGGGTCGTTCTCAAGAATCTCAACATGGCCTAAAAACACTATTAAGACCTAACATCTTCTGTTCTTGTTTGCTCTGTGTGTGTGTGTTCTCGTTATGTTCCACTGTTGCTGAAAGCATTTCTAATGATTATTCTTTGATTAGGGCTAAGAAAAAAATTCTTGATTAGGGTAATTTTGGGAAGGAAAAGGAAAGGATGGATCGGACTTGACGCGTAATCTGCCACGTGGGCCCAGCATAAAGCAGTTAGTGACGTTACTCTCCACTCCGAACAGCCACTTACACGTAAAGGGTCTCCATCACCTTTTCCTTTTAACGTTCCTCACCGTCATGTAACTTTATCATCTCTTCTACAATGAACAAAAGCAACACAAATTAAGCTGATAGAATAATAATACAGAAGAAAACAAAATTGCAGTCCATAAAAATTGATAAAAAATAAAAAATAAAAAATAAGTGGAAAATAATATTTAAAAAACCGACATCTATAGTTCCAATTGAGCATTACAAGATGTTTACATTATATATATATATATATATATATAATCATAAATTATAACATTTTATTAACTTTATCAATCATATATTAAACAATATGTATTGAATTTAAATTATATTCAAATATTTTAATTTATCTTTTTTTAGATTATCAAGTATATAAATTCAAAAATATTTGTTAGTTCATTGAGTCTTAATAATTATAGTATTATATTGAATTTAATAATTAAATATAAATGATAATTTTCGATTTGGTTCTTATTAAAAAAGATAATTAAATCAAAATTTTTTAAAAAAAAAACTGAACCGAACCGGTTTCGGTTCATTTTGATTTTTTAGGATAAAAACCGATTCAAACCGGTTTGACTCGGTTTTTTTCATGTTTTTTCGGTTTAAATTTAGTTCTATTTTTTCAGTTTTAGACTTATAAAACCGAAACCAAACCGAATCAGTTGATTTTTTTAAAATTTTAATTGATTTAATCAAAAAAATTTCATAGTTTGATTTTTTAGGTTATTTGTTTTTATTTTCTTAGTTTAATTCGTTTTTAATTTTTTTTTACTTACCCCTAATTTAATTTATATTATATTCAAAAGAGTTAATATTATATATATCTGTGTATGTGTGTGTGTTTTTAGAATTCCAATTTAGGTGACTTGTTTTCCATGTTGGTCAACAAAGTATCATAATAATAAATCATCATCATCATTCAAGTGACAGGTGCCACCAAAGTGCCAACCCACAAACATCCACAATAACTCTCTCTCTCTCTAAGAAACTCAAAAGAATAAAAAAATAAAAAATAAAAGAGGGAAAGAGAAAGAAGGGGAGCGATGCAGATGATCTCCAAAGCATCTTGTGCCATGGCTTCCCTTCCTTGCTCTAGGGTGGGTTTACTTTCTTGTTTGTTTCGATTCCTTGTTTACTCCAAACCCTTTTGATCTTACTCTATGTTTTGTGCTTTAGTGGTTGTTTAAACTTTAAAGTTTCAGTCTTTTATGGGAAATGAGTGATCTTGATGTCTTAACCCATTTGAGATACTGGAAAATCTTTGCTTCTGATTTTTTTATGCACTATCTGCTTGTTTGTTGTTTAAAGTTTTCTTTTTAACTGTTTTAAAGAAAGCCCATTTACCATTTTGTACTGGTGTTGATAGTGATAGTAGAACAAATGGTAGAAGTTCAGGAGGTTGGATGGTAAAGAATCACGTGATTTGATGCAATGGACATTTTATTTTTAGTGAAAGTTGAAGGAGATGGCATGATTGGTGACTTGTATGTTGACATATGAACTTTTGATGAAATGAAATCATTTTGAGAAGTTAACCTTCCATGTATATTGTTTGGCCTTCTAATGGATATGATCCATTTATTAGTTTCCATCTGGTGCCTTTTGTTGTGAACCGCAGGGGATGCTTTTCCATCTCTATGGAATAGGTTTTTGGTGTTTGTTTCTGGCCTTTGGTGCAGTAGATGTGCTTGCAAAATTTGTGGAGATTGAGAATTAGGACCTTACTGTTTTTTTTTTTTCCTCTCATATTATTAGGTGAGGAGTGGGATTCGCGTAAGGCCAGGCACGAGACAACTTTCCCTTAGAAAAGTTCTTGTGTATGGATTCATGCGTTTGTTGTCCACACCGTTCAAAACCTTGCGTGGAGCAAGTCGAACACTTAAAGTTGCTCAATTTTGCAGCGTTTCCAATATGTCTTCTTCATTGCAAATTGAATTGGTAAGAATTTGTAATGTTTTTATTTTGCAAGCTCTGTTATAGTTTTGAAATATTTAGTGTTCTTATTGTGAATGGATGCCTTATGTCGTTTTTTGTTACGTTCATTGCTTCAGGTGCCATGTCTTAAGGACAGTTATGCATATCTTTTACATGACGTGGATACAGGCACAGTTGGAGTTATTGATCCGTCTGAAGCTGCACCTGTTATTGATGCTTTAAGTCGGAAAAACCGAAATTTGACTTATATACTAAACACTCATCATCATCATGATCATACGGGTGGGAATGAAGAGTTGAAAGCAAGGTATGGTGCAAAGGTATGCGACAGTGTTCCCAAGTTCTTTTTTCTCCCAACTCTCACGGGATGAAATTAAATGCATTTAATTGATACAAGAACAAGAAGCCAGCATTTTTATTCACCATTTTAAATCTGCTTGTATTGAGTCTAATTCTAAAAAAAAAAAAAAAAGCTCAGACAAAGGTTTTCAGTGAATGCTGTGTCTGCCATCTGAGTATTAAGAGGGACCTAGATGCCTGTTTGTAAAGTGGCTCGCAAAATTGTGTAGTTTTTACAATTTTGCTTTTTGTTTGTAGGTAATTGGTTCAGGAGTTGACAGGGATAGGATTCCTGGCATTGATATAGTTCTGAATGATGGGGATAACTGGATGTTTGGAGGCCATGAGGTGCTAGTAATGGAAACTCCTGGCCATACCCGAGGTTTGATTTCCTTATCAATCTACATTAGGAAATCCTATTCTTGAGAAACATGCCATTATAATGTCAAAATGCAATCGTTTCTTCTGTTGACACTGGAAAAAGGCATGTAAAATCAACGTCTAGTTGCAGCTCCAAAAAAATAAAAAATAATGCATTTCCTAGAAGCATGCCTGTGATACATGAATTTTAAGTAGAAAAAAACTCATTTGAAATATGTAGAACACCAATATAAAGTCTGAGTCATGTGAAACAGTTGGAATGCCACAACAGGCTATACCTTCTGATATATGTCCTCCATGCCATTAAAATGTGAATCTTTATGACTTTCTGCTTGGACATTATCTAGTTACCGGGGGACATGTGGCATGCATTCAATACAAAAATGAAGCAAACAAACAATTTTTGTTGTTTCAGCTAAACCAACGAAAGAAAATGTAGCACTTTTGTTGGTTAAATTGTCTGTTGTGTCCTCATTCTTTCTAGTGATTGCATACACGGAGAATCTGGGTATTTTCAAGTGGGATGGTGGGATATTTGCTGGCTTCTCTTGTGGGCTTTGGGTTTAGTAAAGAGCACAAGACTTTATGGTTATGCAGCTACTGAGT
The DNA here is from genome assembly GCA_030145905.1 of Populus davidiana. Taxonomy (NCBI): domain Eukaryota; kingdom Viridiplantae; phylum Streptophyta; class Magnoliopsida; order Malpighiales; family Salicaceae; genus Populus; species Populus davidiana. Next base: position 4,975,408 of record CM057805.1, read on the forward strand.
CAATAGTTGTCTTGACCTTCAGCATTCATTTAATTGCAGGCCATGTAAGTTTCTACTTTCCTGGTTCGGGGGCAATTTTTGCAGGAGACACTTTACTTAGTTTGTCATGTGGCAAGCTTTTTGAAGGAACACCTGAGCAGGTAATTCATGACATGCGTTCTTCACTATGCTATAATTTTGAGGTCGGAAATAATATCTGATGATGCAATATTGAGATGAATATATTGGATTGAGCCTTACTATTTAGACAAAGTTTCAGCGCTTGAATCCTCAATGTGAAACGATTCTTTAAAATATCACTTCATCTTTTTAACTAGAAGAGTATTGAATTGTTAAATGATACATGTTTTCTGAACTTGAAAGTTGAAAATTTTCTCAAGCTACCGCCACAAAAAAAACATAAAATTCTGTGTTTTTAAAGCCTCCTGAAAAAATATATGCTTATTTTTGTATTTACTTTGCAAGTTGGATCTTTGTATGAAATCTTTTATAGTCACAAGTGGACAGTCCTGTTGTCAAATATTGAAATGAATGAGCGAAACATTGGAGGATGGGATAGAATTACCCCCCCAACTGTATTTCAGAGCCCAGCAGGCCTCTCTTAACCAAAAGAGCATATTTGATAAGAAGTTAGTTGCCTGATTTCATGATGATTGAATAGTATAGCATCTGATTTTCTTTGTTGCAGATGCTTTCATCCCTCAGGAAAATCATGTCACTGCCAGATGATACAAATATATATTGCGGTCATGAATATACATTGGTTGGTCATCTATATATTTGTTTTCCATATTCTTCTTGTTTTATCTACTAAAGATCAAAGTTAAATGCCATGATGCATGTTTTTTGACAGAGTAATTCGAAGTTTGCACTGTCCATAGATCCAAATAACGAGGCACTCCAGTCCTATGCAGCCCATGTGGCACATCTTCGCAGCAAGAGTTTGCCAACTGTGAGTCTTAAGCCTTCTTACTTTATTGAATACCGGGCCAATGATGGGCTACTACTGTGATGAGAGAAGCCTTCGCTCCCTGAACCCCAACTCCCCCCACCCCCTACCCTACCTTGAGTTCACAACGAGAGCAGGACTCTATCCTGTGTCTCTAGTATAAGACCAGGATAATTTAGCAACTAAGTGATGCGCCACCAGATTTTCTGATTTTTATTTTAATCTAGAAAGGAAATGATTTTATGATTTGTGCCTCTTATCAGTCTTTGGTCTTGAACCCTCACGGAGCTCTTCACTGTGTTGGACATTCCTATCCATGATTGAGCTTTTGATTTTTTAAACTGAAATTGACTTTTGAAAGCTATCTTGCTTTTTGATAGAAAATATATGCACCAATTTCAGTTGCATGTCATGCAATTATCCAATTTTGAAATTAACTTCTCTTTTGCAATGCTCACCACTGTACAAGAGCACATACCTTCTTTGGCTTTATAGAAGCACTTAAAGTTATACGCCCTTAGATTTCCTGCCCGGCACCGGCTATTTCTCAAGCAGTTAACCTTTGTAGAATCGCACAAGCTTCCTCATGTTTGTATGCCTTGGAATGGTGATCAGTTTCAGTAAAAGTTGAAGTGGCAAGCAAGCTGGGTTGCTTAGCCACTATCAATCTTCATAATGATTGTGTACTTGACTTAATAAGTTAGTCCTGTGTGTTTTTTTATTTTCTCCTCTTATCATTTAACTTTAAGTTTTATCTTTCCACATTGAGGGTGAATTTTTCTGTCTCGTCAGATTCCAACCAAGTTGAAGGTTGAAAAGGCTTGTAATCCTTTCCTTCGCACTTCAAGCACAGCAATCCGGGATACCTTAAATATTCCAGCAACAGCAAATGATTCAGAAGCGTTAGGCTTTATCCGCCAAGCAAAGGACAATTTTTAAGATCACTTGCAAGATTATATCTGCTTGTCTATAGGATAGGTGACCCCGCCATGTATTATTCTCTGCCAATATGTTCTTTTATCTAGAGTGATGATATCTTGAATTTCCTTTGGATTCTTTAACCACAAGAAACAGCAAATCCAGTAGCAAATGCTTTCATCTATTCAAAAATTGGTTTAATTTTGTACTGGTTCAGCATTTTTTTGCTTTGAAAATACTGCATAAAGGTATTCATTTCTCTTTCTGGTTCATACCATGGTGTAAAACACTTGCTACTGTTTGACTAAAGTTAGGCTTGGCAAGAGCTTTGACTTTATCGGTCAGCAAGTGCTGCTCCTTGCTCTTGTTCAAAGATGGAGAGCTGAATTATCCCTTTGGTCAGTGTTCTTTGAATAGAAAACTTCGCAGAAAATGGAATATCATCAAGACGAGAGTTAAAAACTTGGTCGTCACTATTTAAAATTAGAAAATATAAATTAATTTAAAGGAAAAAAAAACAAAGTTTCGTAAAATCACGGTACAAAGAATGGGTGGGTTTATCGAACAAAGCAAAACCCAGACATTGTTCCCTTCTCCCATTAAACATAATGGCACCATGCCCATGAATTTGACAGAGGCAGTCATGAAGTAACCTTATCTGCTCTGCCACTTCAAGTATTCTTGAAAATTGAAACCAACAATATGCCCTTCAAAATCGAATTCTCATAAATTTATTTTTAATATCATCGTATATAAAAATAAAAATAAATAAATAATTAAATACACGGATAGCTATGTTTGCCAAATAAATTATCAGGAATTTATTTGGGTGTGGAATTTAGTAATCTTCTAGCAAAAGTATTCCTCTAGATACTTCGGCTATATGAACAAGATCTAACACTAGATTGCTTTTAAATGAAGTTAATAAAAGGAAATCTTTCAGAAAAACAATACCAGCCCATTGTAATAATATAGAAAACAATGTGTTATAAGCACTTTTCAGATTTGGACATTGTTGTTCACCAATCCTATTTTTACCAAAATCATTATAAAATAAAAATACAAATTATAAAAATGAGAAAAATCTTTAAAAATACATACAAGTCGACTTAACTAACAAAGTGTTGGTCTAACAGTTAAGGCATTGCTATATCCCTACAAAGATAAGAGCACAAGTTCGATCTCTAAAAAGTACATTTGTTAAGAGAAGCAATCATGAACCTTGAATGAGACTAGTCTTACCTTTTAAAAAAGATGTGAGAATATCCGGATAAATTTTTTTTTAAAAAAGACTTACTATTTTTTTTTCCTTTTAAATGGTCCAATAACTCACATTTTAAAAACTGTTTTTCTTAACTTTTTATTCTTAAGAATAACATTAAGTAACTCTTACTCCTTTTTTTTTAACTAAAATATAATCTTAAAGTTTCAACTCAAATGATAAAATAATTAGTATGTTTAGTATTGTGATATAGGTATTTTTTTAAAAGTATTTCTCATTTAAATATATATAAAAATAATTTTTTTAATATTTTTAATTTTTAACATCATCAAATTAAAATCATAAAAAAACTTCTTAAAAAATATTAATTTAACATTTTTTTTAAAAAATAATTATACTTTTAAAAATAATTTAAAATAAAAAAACTAACACACTCCCAAACAAAAAAAAAACAAAAAAAAAACATCTTATTACCCTTTAAAAAAAAAACTCGAAAAAATATTCACAATTTTACCCAACAACAAACCCCAAAACGACAAACCGTTTCCCAACCTCACGCCTCCTATAAATAATAGCCACCCGTCGTCATCAGCTTCCCTTCTTTAAAAAAATTCCCCAAATTAATTTTATTCAAAATCGTCAAAACCCTAATTTTCTAACAAACTCTCTAATGGCGCCGCCGCCAATGAAATCAAACAAGGCAGGAACGCTAAAATCAGAGACAGACCAACAGAATTCAGCGGAAGTCAAAGAATCGAACAATCTATGGGTAGGGAATATATCGAGAGAAGTAGCAGATTCAGATCTAATGGAGTTGTTTGCGCAATTCGGTGCGCTTGATAGTGTAACGACGTATTCAGCAAGAAGTTATGCGTTTGTGTACTTTAAACATGTTGAAGATGCTAAACAAGCTAAAGATGCCTTGCAAGGGAGCTCTCTTCGTGGAAATCAGATTAAAATCGAGTTTGCTAGACCGGTTTGTTGTTCTTTTCATCTTATTACTATTATCATTTTTCATAATTTTGATTTGATTTTGGGTTTTACTGATGATGGGTTTGTGGATTTTGGGTTGAATTTGATGATTGATTTGTTGTGTAATATTATTTATTTGCGTCTGTGTGGTGATGATGATAACAGAATTAACCACAAAAAAGCCCCCTTTTCCTTCCCCGACCGTAAAAAAATTAATCCTTTTAAAATTATAATATAAATAGAGAGGATTTGCGAATTTGGGCGTTTTGATTCAACGTGCGAGCCTTTTTTTTTTTTTTTATCAAAATTGAAATCGAAACGCTCAATTAAGATTGGGTTTTTAAGTGATTTGGAGAGGAAATTTTGGTTAATTTGAAATTTAAAAAACTTTTTTTTTTTTAATTGGGCAATAACATTTGACAAAGGAGTTAAAAGGAATAAAACATATATATATATTTTAAAAGACCTTCAAATCATTTTCTCAAACCATTCTGGGGTTAGATTTTCAATTTCTACATTGATATTCCAATGGAAAATCATCTCGTACTTCATTATTAGGCATATCAAGTTGTACTCGCAGCCGATTTCCGATGCATTCAAACAATAATTTCATATCCACGGAGTTGTACTTCCTCGTCTTCTTGCTGGAAAAAATTCGTATCCCATTCCAGCAATCATCAACCTCCCATTATAGTTCTCCGTAACCGAGAAATAGAGAAGGAAAATGAATTCTCTGTTGCCCAATTCTCTTTCCTAACCATTGGATTCGTCAATGAATGTCAATTCATAATTGACGGTAGTGTCGATGGCTGCCAATCTAAATCCAATAGTCAGTCAGTCAATTCAATGGATTTCGTGAAATTACTATGAGATAGCCACTTATTTGTCAAATATATTTCTGCGCACAAGCTTCCTAATACTCAAATCCCAATAGGGTCTGCGGTTTTTTCTTCCTTCACATGATAAATATTTTGCGTTGCTAGTTAGATTATAGAGCTTTACCACGATTATTGAGTATACTAAAATGATCAAGAGGAAGGTTAAAGAAAAGGGACAATTTCCTGGAAACTTATCAAACCTCCAAACGTGAATTTGCCATTCCCAGACGTGCATAAAGTAATATTAGCACTTTACATACGCCCTTCAGGTCATAATCGTGTGTCGGCTGGTGGGTGGGGGGGTTGGGAGCGACTAGTCATCATTTCTGCAAATTCAGGAAAGATGGATAACCAAAATCGCAGGCTGCTGAATATTGGATGCCTGGGGAAAGCCCCGTTTAGATCCTTAACCTAAATATCAAGTTTACTCTGAAATGTAGTCACCTGGGTACATGCAAGAGTTTTAACTGTACGAGTAAGAAGATAAGTCCTAACAAGCAAAGAAAGTAAAGATCGGATATGGTTTGTCTCTGGAATTTGACAAGGTATACAATTTGACCTCGTGAATAGTTTAGGATTATTAGCTAAATTGTATGATCAATTGCTTTGCATGATGGATACTATACCATCTAAGCCTTCAAAATATTCCAATTAGAAATTTGGTTTATGGGTGATAAAACTTCCAAAAGCGAACTATTCAATATGACTTCATATTGGAGGAAGTTCCAAGACAATTACTAAGCGATTCATAATGTTGAAGCTTGTATGGTAGATCGTCTTTTAAAGATCACAGTCTTCATTCATTATGGCTAGGAAAAAGGAAAGAAAACGGAGTTACTTTGTCTGAAAGCCTTAGTATGTTTCATGGCTATCAACCTGAAAAACTTGTAGAAAGAAATATAACATTACCTTTTCTTACCAAAGGACTATCCTTGTTGATATTAGTAGTGATTTTTTTATTATGCTCATGTTTTAACTCAGTGATTGTACGGTGGCAAGTTTTCTAGAATCTGACTGTTTTCTGTTGTACTCTTATAATGGAAATCTGACTAGTTGGTCAGTATGAAGTTATTTTTGTGATAGTACTAGAAAATATTAAAATTGTAAGTGTTGTAAACAAGTTGTTCAATGCTAAGGTTGCCCTTTTATAGATCTGTAGAATTCATGATGTATCGATATTTTTCTCTTCTTCTTAGTTGTTATTGATGCATTTTCTACGTTGTAACTATTCAGAAAGTGGTAATACCGGAATCTTTTTTCCCACGAGAACATGTGTCACTTGAGCTTCTTCTTTTTCTATTCTTAACCCTCCCTCTCTTTTCCAGGCCAAACCTAGCAAGTATCTGTGGGTGGGTGGAATAAGCTCATCAGTTTCTGAGGAACGGCTGGAAGAAGAGTTTCTTAAGTTTGGTAAAATCGAGGATTTTAAGTTTCTTAGAGATCGAAAGATTGCATATGTTGAGTATTTGAAACTGGAAGATGCTTTTGAAGCGATGAAAAACATGAATGGAAAGAAAATTGGTGGTGATCAGATTCGTGTGGATTTCCTTCGATCACAATCCACAAGAAGAGTAAGTTGATATCTTTTGGACGTGTATATACATGTGATTGTGCTGAGGGCAATCTTCACTGATAGAGCTTCCATTATATAAACAAACTAGAGTTTGTTGAAAATTCTGAATGAACCCCACCAAATATTTCAACATTTTCTTGACAACAAATTTCTCCGACTTTTGTTATGAGTTAATCTTGTATTTGGATGCCAGCTAGAGCAATGATTTGTGTTTAAACTGATTCCAGCAACGTATTAAATGTGCCTGCCCTCCTATGACACCCATCACTTTAATTCATACACCTGATTGCTTTTTTTCAAATGGATTCAACATGCTTTAGTATTTTTCTATTTTTCCCTTTTATTCATTTGTATAAGCATAGCTGACATTTTCTTTACCGTCTCCAGGAACAGTTACCCGACTTTCTTGATTCAAGAGAGGATCAGTTTTCAGCAACACATTATGGAGTTAGACGACCTCAGGTGATAAATCATGAATTAACTCTAATACAACTGCAAAATCTCTCATTTCTCATTTCCTTAATCATGCATGTTAAGTTATTATATGTCTGTGGGTTGCATACCCTTTTACTCATTTCACAACCTTAAGAAACTTATACTGCAAACTAAAACAGTTAAGCCTAGACCTGTTCAATGATTTTTTGGGAGAAACTTGGGCTTCACGTAATGATATTTGAAAAGATTTTTAGTTGGCTAGTAATGTTTAAATTGGCTTAGTTGAGCCAAATTTTGTTTGATAGTAGTCTGTCCATATGGATTATATTTTGAATTTTCATTTTTCATGTTGCAGCTACCTCAGTCTTTGGGAGGACGGAAGGACGGTCAACCCAGTAATATTTTGTGGGTAGGCTATCCTCCTTCTGTGCGGATTGATGAACAAATGCTACATAATGCCATGATTCTTTTTGGTGAGATTGAGAGAATCAAAAGCTTTCCTTCAAGGCATTATTCATTTGTGGAATTTAGGAGTGTTGATGAAGCCCGGCGTGCTAAAGAAGGCCTGCAAGGGCGGCTTTTCAATGATCCTCGTATCACAATTATGTTCTCAAGTAGTGGGCTGGCACCTGGGAAAGAATACTCTAGTTTTTATCCTGGAGTTAAAGGTCCACGGCCAGAGATGTTTAATGAACATCCTTTCACACCCATGGATGTCATGTTTGATCAACCTGGGGGGCCAGGAAATTTCAGTGGTCCATTTCCACCTAGTGGCATTCATAGACCTAACCTGCCAGTACGGCCTTTTGGTCCTCAAGGTGTTTTTGACACTTTACTTCAAGGTGGAGAGTTTAACGATTTAGCTCCATCACATAGCACTCGAGATCCTGCATCTGGGATCCTTCCTTCTCCTGGTTCTGGTATCAGGCCATCCATGAGGTCGGTTTCTAGTGGTTGGGATGTGCTTGATCCCAGCCAGTTTCCTAGGGAGGCCAAGCGATCAAGGATTGATGCTGCACCATCTATTGATGATGATTCTTTTCCAGCTAGAAAGATGGATGATCGTGATCTGGGGTTGGACAAATCATATGGGCTGGGTCCTAGAGGTGCATATCCAAGTCTCCAGGGGAATAGTAGTCTTAGTCCAGTTGGTGGTAGGTTTAAGGGTCATTTTGATAATGATTTCATATGGCGTGGGATTGTGGCCAAGGGTGGAACGCCTGTATGCCATGCCCGTTGTGTCCCAGTAGGGAAAGGGATAGAATCAGAGATGTGAGTATGAAATTTGCTCTTAGCACTTTTTTGTCTGTGCATTTTGCACATCGCAACCATTTAAATGTTGTAGCCTGTATGTAATTTTGTTTACCTATAGCACATGCGTTCTTACATGGAATAGTTTCACCCTACAGGATTATTTGTTTCTGCTCGTTGTAGAAGCTGAGACACATGGCTGGGTTGGCTTGCCAAATTTCCTTGAAATTTACAAAATCTCCTCACCTTAATTATTTGCATAAAGTTGCTCATAATGCCTTTTTTCTATCACCATTAAATCCCCTGCTGTTGTTTGCTGCTGAAACGTCATTTTGCATCATAAATATTCTTTAGCTAACTCTTTGACATGCAACATTCTTGACCAACTCCTTCCTGATAAATTCCAATTCTTCTCCTCTGGCTTCAAACTTAGCTTTCAATGGATGATGTCACTCAATAATGGCTCCATTCTCACTAGCATTTCACATTTTCCATCAAGCACTTCAGCAATAACCTCCTTTTCACATCCTAACATGTGATCTTCCTACTTTGCAGACCTCATGTCATAAATTGCTCAGCAAGAACGGGGCTGGATATGCTGGCTAAACACTATGCTGAGGCAATTGGGTTTGACATTGTCTTCTTCTTGCCGGATAGTGAAGAAGATTTTGCTTCCTATACAGAATTTCTGCGTTATTTGGGTTTGAAGAATCGGGCTGGTGTAGCAAAGTTTGATGACGGGACCACTCTATTTCTTGTGCCCCCATCCGATTTCTTAAAGAACGTGTTGAAAGTTGCAGGACCTGAACGCTTGTATGGTGTAGTTCTCAAGTTGCCACAGCAGGTCCCTAGCAACACATCAATTCAGGAACAATTGCCTCAGCCCATCCATTATTCTCAGTATGCAGACAATCAGATTCCACCACCAGAAGCTGACTACAATCAGCTTCGTCAGGGGGAGGAGCGAGTAATGCCAATCCATCATAACAGGTTTTTGCATGAGGATTCAAAGCTTCCTCCAAAATCATTTTATCCTTCAACAACAGAGTCCATTGCAGTGCCACCAGTTCCCCAAGAATATGCGCCAAATCTTACTGCAGGACCATCCACCACGGGAGTTTTGACACCTGAGCTTATTGCTACTCTTGCAACTTTATTGCCCACCAATAAGCAGTCATCTAGTTCAGAAAGTAATCAACCAGCATTGGGCTCTTCTATTGTCAGGCCACAATTTTCTTCAGTTGCACCTGACAGAGGAATTTCCTCTCAGGGATGGAAGCATGATAATCAAGTTTCTGGAAATGCAAATCATTTACAAATGGGGAACCAGTTCAATTCTCAGGTTCAGGTTCAGTCTCAGTTCCAGCCTTACCCATCTGTCCCCAACACATATAGCCATTCAGCAACTGTGGTCCCTAGCAACAGTCAGGTCCAAGATTCTACTGCCAGCCTATCGCATCAGAGTGTAACTTCATCCAGACCATTGACTAATTTTTCTATGCCTTCTCAAAGTGGACAATTTGCTTTGTCTCCACAGGTCAGCCAGAAAAATCTGCTCAAAGTCCCTCGTGCTACTCAGAAGGGCCATGGGGTGGTCCATGGAACAGATGTTCCGGAGCCATGTAGCCCCCTTCAATTATTCAGAAACCTAATCATACTGATACCTTGTTTTCAGGTTCAGGGAACGAATTATTCTCAGACCCAATCAGGGATCCCACCATCTGCAGACAGAGGGAACTGGGAGCTCCCCAATCAAGTGCAGCAATTCCAACCTGCTCTTTCTGGATCTGGGCAGGGCACCTCAGAGGTTGAGGCTGACAAGAATCAGCGCTATCAGTCAACTCTGCAGTTTGCAGCCAACCTCCTGCTCCAGATACAGCAGCAGCAGCAGCAGAAGACTGCTACCAACCCAGCTGCACACGGATCTGGAAATCAGCAATGAGTTTGCTCTCATCAAGGTAATTATTCCTGCTATGACTTTTTTATTTACTCAATTGTTAAGTCCTTTTAGAATAAAGTGATATTGCGGCTGTAAGTGTGGTTTGAATGTTCAAGTGATTAAATGTGTTTGTTATTTGTCTATGATCTTAACTCACAGGTATAGTACAGCATCTTCTCTAGTAAAGTGAACACTGTGTTGTTTCATGTATTTTTTTTTCCCTTAATTTATTTACCCATATCTATTGAAAACCTTTTTAGATAGATTAGCATTTGAATGCAAGATCTGCTATGATTGTTATTTGATAGAGGGTCTGCTTTGATATAGAAAACATCGATGTGCACATGAGTAAATTCATCGACATACTTGTAGTCTTGTACATTACATTTAAGTAACATTAGATGTTGGGAAATAGAATTGTCATGGCTGTTTGGAAGAGCTTGAGTTGCTGTAAGGTGCCCAGGCAGAGATGACTTACTTTAGATTGGGTTGGGACTTAATTATTGGAGTTCTATTTGATATTGATGATACAAGGGATTTCATTCAGGAAGAAATGGACGATTTTAGATCAAGTTAGAACTAGCTTTTTGGAGTTATTTTTGGTAATAATGATGGAAGGGATTTGATATGGAAGATAGTCTTCTGAAGATGATTGCTGGCATCATATGCTGCAGTTTGGCACCTGGAGAGCTGACTATGCTTCGACAGTGTTTCTTTCAAGACTGTTATTTTCAAGGAACAGTGGTATGTTTTAGGTCGAATCGGTTGGTTTTGGCCTGTGCCTGTAATTGTTTTTTATCGGGTAATTCAATCATCATCTCTTCTGGGATACTGGCTTTCAGCTTGTTTTATTTGCTTAAATTAACATTGAAGCTGATTTTCTATGGCTTTCAGCTTGTTTTCAATGGTTAAAATAACCTTGAAACTGGTTTTCTCTTGGTAGAAGTTGCTTTTTAAGTTTTGGGGATTTGTAGACATGTTTCATTTCATTTTTATATTCTAATCAGAAAATTGCCTCTCAACTCTAGTGAGCGTTGTAAAATGATTGTAACAGCCAAAGGGGAAAAAAAAAGGGAATTTATTCTTGTCTTCAAGGTAATGTTTGGTACCAAATAATGAATGCAATTTAATAGAGAGGAACATATCCTCTCTCCACTACAGGGCAATCACATTCCATTACGATCTTCTAAATGTATCATAGTTTGAAGAGCAAGCATCATTTTTTCTTAAAGGCAATCTGTTAGTGCTTGATGCAGCATTAAATCAGGCACTTAATAGATTTAAGGTTAAATTTTATGGGACTGAATTTTAAGCTTAGAAATAGGATTTGGAAAGCCATATAAAATCAACTGCATGCTGTAATGCATGGGGATTTGAGGTGGAAGGGATGTTTTTATCTCCTAGTCATTTGTGGGTCATGTCTGCAGTTTATGGACAGAAGGTTTGCTTGTAACTTAGCAGCAATGATGACAGCAGATTGGTTATTCTATTTTGAACCATGCCTTGGAAATGATAATGCGGCAAAATGAGGGTGATATTGGTAGAGGGTTATAATGTTCACTTCGCAATCAGTGGCACTGATAATGAAATTAGGAACAATATTTTTTATTATGAGATTAACTGAATGGGCAGCCGTTTAAAGAGGTTGAGTCCAAGCATTCTATTTCTTTGGATGGCCTTTTTGCTTAGGATTGCGCCTTTTAGCCTATGGAACATGACAATCAACTCTGCTCTTTTGGTGCTTTGCAGTTTTTGCGCACTGTAACATACCTTCATGCTTTAAATTCTGTTAGTCATTGAATCCTGATGCATTCAATGTTGACATGCATGTCATTTTTATTTCTATCAAACCTGTCGTATAATCTTTCTTTTTTTGCATTGCATGATCAATTATGGTATTATATTATGTTGTGTATCATCGTTCATCTTTACTGCTATCAAGTTTTTTCTCTTGCTGATTAGATGTATTTGTTTGTTTGTTGATGCTTAATGTTGAATGCCTGAACAGATGGCTATGCTTTCGTTGTTTTAAATGCATGTTTCTTTTTATATGCTTATATTTTATGGTCATATGCCCCCCTTTTTGTTTGCATTTCTATTATCTAAGCTTATATTTCTCTGTGACCGTGTAGCTATTTCTTTTTCATCGACTTTTCATATATGTTACCAAAATTTAGGTTGGATTTGCTTAATTGCAACCATGAGATGTAATTGTACTTTGTAAGAGTTGGTTTTACATAAATATTTAAGACATCTGCAATTGAATTTCCTGAAATATGGTCTACCAAGGATATTTCCTAAAATGAGTCTTAATTTTGTTAAAAGGCCCTTGAAATCAATACACTCAATAACGTATGCCCTAGAAGTTTTTATAGATATAAAAAATGTTGAGAGTTGATATGTTGGAGCTCATTTTCACCTTTAAATAGGCATTTACACATGCAAACTGAGTTGGAAGAACCGTATCATCCTCTACATCAGACATTGACTGAATTAGAACCTAGTGCATCCATTCAAATGAACCATTTACTACAAATGCCACACGAGGAGGAACTTATGAGTTCGTGTTGTAGAAACTTGTATGGTTTCAAGGATAAGGAACTGCATAAACTACCTAGGTAAATGTAAGGTCTTTGAACAAGTGTCACAGCAGGCATAAAAAATGAAAACTCACGCTCCACAGTTATGTTCCGTTTCGGTTATATATTCTGTAATGGTAATCTTACTACTACTATTAGAGTCAACTCCGAGCATTAAACAACACTACTGAGTTTGTGATAGATAAATGAATTAATCACGATGGGAATGCATATTGGGTCGATTTTGTTAGGTCTGCAAATGTTGGATCTGTCCCACTTAAATTAATTTATAGGGCTGTTAATTGGAAAATTGTTTCTACTGGTTTCGCATGACAAAATTAGAGTTACTAGTATTTCAAAAGTTTCCCTCCCCAAATATGCAAAGAGACAAAACTGAATTATTGTCAGTGACTGGAGATCCTTTGTCCTCTAAAGTATATACATTTGATACAAAGCTTAGCTAAAGATGAATCATCCCTTTTCTTTTCACTACACTTTTCTTGTTTTTGATTCCAGATTCAGTCTAACATAAACTAATTAGTTTAGGGTTTTCTAATGTAAAGAAAAACATTTAGGTAGAGCTTGTTAAGTATTCGATTCTGCTTTAGCTTATGAAATGAACTCAGAACAGTGGAGAGCAAACTTTAGAACCTCGTATGGACAATCAAAAAGGGATAAGCGACAGATTTTGCAAGAAATGTCTGTATGGATCCGTGTTCATCTTTAATTGAGATTGTTATAGATTTTATTAGATCCCCACTATTTCAAGAATCAAGACCATCCCTTGCTCTTGGACAGGAACATAAATGCAACAGCCTGGAAGCTGCTAAAATCCTTCTTGGTTTTTGGACATGCTTTACCAGGACTCAATTTCATCAGCTGTCATTGGAAATCTTCCTGCGCTCAACCCAATTAGCTAGCAGTCATTGTAGTTCACTGGGTATTTCCAAGTATCCAGTTCTTCCTTTATCTCTCGTGCGTGTGAGAGAGGAATGTAAGGAGAGGCAAAACCTTAATATCTTTGGCTGCAAACAGCTTTTGAGGACTGTTACCGCTTTGTGTTTATTCCGAAATCAGGGCACTTCAGATATTGTAACGATGACAACGAACATTGTCAATCATCGGTCCAGCGTTTTTCAGAATCGAGTGTGGAATTAGAGGTTAATATTCCACTTTCTATTAATGATCTGTTTTAGCAAACAGGCTTTGGCTATAGTTCTAACCTGTATATTTTGAACAATCATATCATAGTAGAATGGTAGTAATGAGAATCCAATTTCAGCTCCCAGCAAATACCAACGTGCTCGTTCCTAGTTATTTTCTGTTGGATTTGCTGTTCGCATATCGATTTTCGTGTTTCTCGACTAAGGCTCCATTTGTCCATTATAGTTTCTTGAAATCTTGATCAAGAAAAAGCTATAATTTTATAGGTTTTTTAAAATTTATATTTCTCTACTCGCAACTATAAAAACTACCAGACTTGCTAAACCTTCTATCTCATCAAAGCGAGGCAGTCGACGTTGGTCAATTCATATAGTAGTTTCGATCAAAACTATCCGGACTCGCAATTATGGCAGTGATGGCAATTGCTGGAGGTGCCTTCTAGCAGTGGCACTTGATGCTCCTTCATGTGGTGTCATTTTCTGCTCGAGCAGAGTAAAGAATTGCCATGAATTTGGGGTGAGATCTTGGCTGATAGCCTCCAATCCCGGAAGAATTTGATACTTTTCCTGTTTGTTAAATGAGCTATTATCATATAATTAAGTAGGAAACAAATGCTAAGCATATAAGGGAGGAGCATATTTCCATGTCTGTGGCCTATGTGCCTGTGCCTGTGACTGGAAGTGAGAAATGGCAGTGGTCGGCGGCGTCTTTCAGCACCTGATGAGGATTTTGTTTTTGTGTTGTGTAGGTGAGTGGAGCCCTGTTTTCCTCTCAAAGTGGCATCCATCCGTACAGAATCAACCTCTAGGATTGGCTATTCTACCTGTAAATATCAAGGAGGAAGTGCAAGATCAAAGCTGTCTAGTGTTTGGAGGATTGGGTTGGGTTGACTTTGTTTGTAGTCAATTCAGGAATGTAAATGGGTTTTGTCCCCCTCTCTCAACATGATGCCATCGGATTTTTTCTTTTCCTTCTTTCTTTCAATGATTTGATTTCTTCTAGCTGCTGAGGCGCTCTCTCTCCCTCCCTCTCTCTCTCTCTCTCTCCAGACTCGTACTGGTATGCTATTTGCCAAATTTAGTTCAGGTTTGAACATTAATTTAACTAAATTCGAGTTATTCATACGTTATTTGATTGATTTGGTGAGACTTAGTGAGATTTATTGAGTTAATTTTAAAGAATGTTTTTTATATAAATTTTTTACTCAAAACAATATTATTTTAAAATTGATGCTTGGGTCCTATCTCGTCGGATCGGAGCTAATAATTGCCAAGAAGGACCCCTTGAAGGTTCAAATTATTCGGCAAGATCATTTTTTTACCTACCTGCCAAGTGAAATAACCGAGGCTCTCAACTGCTTTCCCCAGCAGCAGTATAATTAATTTTGAATACAAAACATCAAACATCTAAAAATCAAGAGAACATTGGGTTTTTTTCTCTTCCAATTTAGCGCAGGAAACATAAAACATTGATGGAATACGTTTTTATTTTTTTTTGTGGTGAGATAGCATATTTTTATCTTCTCAATAAGATGAAAATCTAATTATCTGGCTGAATTAGTTGACTAATTTGTAATTATTAGTTAAACCAATAGACCGTTTCATATAAAAACCATGATTTATAGACCAATGACACAAATTTAGGTCTAAAATAAAATTTGATCATAACAAATCAAAATAACATTATGTTTTATATTATTATTGGATCGGGTTCAAATATTTATAGAAGTTTTCGGAGGTTATTTTTAATAATCATTACAAACCAACCAACTGGTTGAGTCAAATAATTATATCTTTACCCTGTTGTGTTTTAGAAACACGACATTTATTAAATATCATTGCTCTGAAACATGATGACATATTATTTCGTTAATTTTTTTTCAAATAATATTATTCTATAAATATTTTATTTTTACTGTGCTAATTGTCATATTTATTCATAACATTGGCAATGTTATAGCAACCCTTAAAGGGAGCACACACATTAAGATAGCTCTTGATACTTTCTTCTAACGAGGAAAGCATGACTTCAAGAACAATAGCTCCTCGAAAACTGGGCTGCCACCCGAAACATGATTGTGCAAACCATGTATTTCACCTCCCATGTCTTCACTTCATCTGACTGCCCTCATCTATTTATCAGCACGAGTCCCTTTGAGGATTTCATGTCAGGAATGGGGTTTTTTTTGTTTTTTAATTAACGTGGTTGTCCGAGTCAGCTTGTGCGCATCTCGACTGATCTCACGGGTTATAAAGTTAACGACCATGTAAGTCTTCAATGACCATCATATGAACAACCACAGAGCTCGAACTTAAAATTACAGAAAAAACAAATCTCTTAGTCCCATGTTCTTACAACTGAACCACCTCTTAGATGGTTCGAGGTTTTTGCTATCATGGGATCTTGCTGGATGGATCGGCAAGCCAGGCATCCCTGCAATGACACGTTTGGGCCAGAGGAGAAAATGGCTGGGAAATGGTTGAAGACGGGAAACAAGGCCAAATATAGGTTTTCCGACGAGCCTGCAATGTATGACCATCTAGGAACAAATGGGAGGTGCTCTCATGAGCTTGTACCAGAAACTTTGGCGGTTCATAGATCATATAGCTGGTTAGAAGTGTGATAATACTTATTTTTTAAAATATTTTTTTATTATAATTATATTAAAATAATATTTTTTTTTATATTAGTACATTAAAATAATATGAAAATATTTAAAAATATTAATTTAAAACAAGAAAAAAATAAAAAAATTTAATTTTTAAAAAATATTTTTAAAATGTAAAAACAGATAATTTTAAAAAATATAACCAAACAGCTCATCACTCCAAACTATATCATGCATAATTGGCTTTTATTTATTGTTTTTTGGATGAATCATGTTAGATTGATTTTGAAGGAAAGCTGAAATCTTTAATAGTACAAAATCTTGTAAGATTTGTGCACAATGTTAAAAAGGGCTACATGTGTCATTTTCTTTTTAATTAGGAAATTTTACTAGAAAAAAAAAAGCTCATGATCCTACGGGTTAGATAAGTTAATCTAAATAATTGTTTTAAAAAAAATTATAATAATATTATTTTAATTTTTTTAAAAAAAATCAATTAGATTTTGATTAACTAAAAACAGATCAACAATATATTGTTTTTTTTGTTTTTACACCCACACCAAGCCAATGCTCGTAGAGAATGAAACACATCTTAATTAGTTAAAAAAAAATAATCAAGAAAGGCATCATCCTTTTTAGAATTTACCGTCTAAGAAGTGAGAAATACATATTTTAGGTTTATTTATTACTCCTTTTATAGGAAAAAAATATTTATTTTTCCAATCTAAAATAAAAAAAAATATCAATTTAAAAAACCTCATTTTTCTATAAAAATATAATTGACAAAGAAACTTAGGATTTCATTCTCCTTTCATAACTTCAAATTTTGAATGAAAAGGAATTCTCCAAACTGAGCCGCACACCGGGCTAATTAAAAAAGTGTATAAATGGTCTGTAAATATTTTTGAATGAATTAATTAAGAAAATAATGATTTGTGAGGTTTGGGTGGTTAGGTTGGGAGGAAAAAAGGATGAGGATGGTGATTATTATTAAAAAAAAAAATTGAATAATTTTAATTTATTAATATAAAATGTAATGCCGTGTACTTTCTTGTGTGTTTGTACCTAATTTTAATGATTGTACCTGATATTTTTTTTATTTATATATATAAGAAAAGTTTTAATAATCTTTCAACAGGTTTATAAATATACATAATTTATTACAATTTTTTTTAAAATTTTCATCCACATTAACTATTTATAAATTTTTTTTTCTAAAAATATAAATATTCTTTCTGTATAATCTTAAGTAGCTTAGTGGCCCTAAAAAATAGATGTCCTCAAACAAATTTATAAATCATATTAAATATTTACATCATCCCAGTTACTAATATTTAATAATTATATGAACAAAACTAATTTCATAAATTTTTCTTTAAAAACATTCATCTTATATAAATTTTTAAAATTTAACATTTTTCATTGTTCCTCAATAAAAACAATTTTCATCCTTTTATTCATCACCTTATCATCCTTCCATCATGTTAACTGTTTTATAAACTAGTCACTATATAATTTATATAATTTACAAATTTCTAGGACCAATTATACATATTAAATCTTTCAAAATACACAAAAAATGATCCAACACATCACAAATTAATTTATAAACATTCACACAATTTATCAAACACATGGTGTCTAATTAACTCAATTTATCATTAACTTAAAGAATATACAAACCCGATATTGAATCAATTTCAAATGCAAATAAAACTAATTAAATATTAATAATCCACCATTAATAAGTCTAAATTTCTTGCTGGGAAACATCTTAAAAATTGTCTTTTATAACCAGGGATCAAATTGTAATTTTCTTGAAATTAAGGGTGAAATCATATTTTTTTTAAATAAAGGACTAAAGTGAAAAATATTTTAAATCAATGACTAAACTGAATTTCATCATATTTAATCCCACAATTAGTTCTACTCAAAATTCCAAAATAAGTTTCAAGGTTCAAATCCTAATTTCTTATAATTTTAAGGACTAAATTATAATTTTTACAAATAAAAAACCAAAATAAAATTTGATCATCTTTAACCTCAAACCCAATTTCTTTCTTCCAGAGTTTTCCAGCAAGGTTTCTTCACAAGTCATAAGATTACTTACTAAAAATATATTAATTAATCAAATTCAATCTCAAATAATTATTCTTAATAATCCACTCAAATCAATAAATCAAACCATTACTCATAACAATTATCAATCAATTTTAACAACAAAAACCTCAAATCTTTAGAAATCCCAACAAAATCAACATCACATTTATTATACATATTAAAACTCACTCTTGCCTTAACACTTAATTCCTTTATCATCCATGTCTTAACTTTATCTTCATTTCTTTCCCCATATTTCTCTCTTCTTCACCTCCTTCCTCTTTCTCGTCCCCTCACTTGCAATTTTCTCTCCAAAATCTGGTGTCTTCTCTTCTTTTACACACACACACATATATATGAAAAAGATTACAATGCCCCCAATCATTAATACCTATAATAATGAATACAAGGGCACTGCTATCTTTTCAAATCATTTTTATTTGTTGACTTCATATATATTTTTATCACAATACGTTGAAAAGATCACAATGCCCTTTATAAATATATATATGTTTTTTTTTTTATCAAATTTTGATTTGTTGGTATTTTTACGGGGTCTTCCCAAACTCCGATTGAACTGAATATTTAACTCAAGGTAGAATAATATTCCAAATAACTACTTGTAAAATTTTAACTCGATTGCAATTAAGCCAATAATTTGATCAAATTAACTCTAAAAAATTATAATTTGACCCCAGAACTTTAATCTTTTTCAATTACAGCCGAAATTGACTTCAAAATCAAATTTTCTTACAATCAAACCCTCCATAAATTCAATTAAACCTTTAATAAAATATAATTGAGTTCATAAATATCTGATTTTGGACTTTTCTTCCTCAAATTAAATTTTCTTTGTCAACAAGGCTCTCATTAATCAACAAAATACTGTCAAATTTTAATCTTTGTATTTTTAAACCTCCTCAACCAATTTTTAGCCATTTTATGGGCGCTCCAACATCTTATTTTTACTGCTATTATTTTTTTCTTTCGACTATATTTTTTATTTTTTTTCCTTTGCATTTTCTTCATTTTTTGTGCGGGGATCCAAAAATGGATTACAACACCAACAGTCAGATTGAGAGATATAATTAATACTATAAAACTGATCATTAGATAATTTTACTCAAAAAATTTGAATTTTGCGTATCATTTCATTTACTCGCATTGTTGTGATTTTTAATCTAATTCATTGATGACTCCTATCTCTAGCCATCATAAGAATTTATTCAGAATTTTCACCACTCTCGGTCAAAATAACATGATCGTACATGTGGTTTATACCGACAATAAACGTTTTCATGTGTAAAATTATACATTGTTTTTTTTCTTAGAATCACACTATTATTATTGTTGTTGTTGTAGCACTTTTTTTTCTCCTCAATACATAAAATTTTTCCCTTAAATAATAATTATTTTACCTAGCTAGAGAATTTACGCAATTCGTCACTGGGTTGACATTTCACATATCAATTTATTATTTTATTTCGACCAAAATTTAAGTTAAATTTTTAAAAATTTATTATCTCCATCTTAAACAATCTTTTTTCTTTAGTATCATTTCTTAATTGACAATTTTCTATTTTTGATTTACCAATTTTAGATAGGAGGTTTACTTGAAAATAAAAAAAAATTAAAAAGAACATGCATTAGTTTTTGTCATTAGCTTTAGAGCCTCTTAGATATTGTGTTAGTAATTATTTTTTAAAATATTTTTTATTTAGAAATATATTAAAATAATATATTTTTTATTTTATAAAATTTATTTTTAATATCTAGATGTTAAAAGTTAAAATAATAAAAAATAAAAAAAATAATAAAAAAAAATTTAAAACACAAAATCAATTAAGTTATTGGCCTTTTCTATCTGCAGACGATGAGACGACAAACAAACAAAACCAAGAAACTAAAAGCAGAACACATCTTAATAAGCAAGAGAAACCTACACAGAATTTAGAATACACGGAGACATGGGTTTGGATTCAGTGGGAGATTTAGCTCTCAACATAATCCTAACAAAATTGGGTCCAAAAGAGACAGCAAAAGTATCATCTGTTAGCAAGAGGTTCAAGGATTTAGCCTCTGAGGAATCTCTCTGGTCATTATTTTGCCTTCGAGATCTAGATCTATCTGCCCCTCTTGACCATCATGGAAACCCTTTACCCTCTTTTAAGGTAATAGACAATACATCCAATCATTTTTTCTTTCTGGGTTCTTATTAGTTTTTCTATATATGATGATCATTTGATAAAGTTTGGAACCTTACAGTTAGTTCTTGCTGTTGAAGAAATTTGTTGAAGTTTGGAACTTTATAGGGTGTTGATTGTACTGAAGTGTTTGTCAAAATGTGGCATTTGGATTTGGAATTGGAATCAATTCATTGATTTGCCCCCTGGACTTGTAGCTTGCTTGTTTGCTTTTGTTAATGATTTTTACTTTCTGGGTCTTTGTTTTTGCTCGAAAAAAAAGTTTGAAGCTTTGTAGTGTTGTTTGTACTAGATTGTTTGTCAAGATGTGGAATTTGGAATGGTAATCAATCATATGCTTTGTCTTGTAAATTTGCTTTGTGGCTGATATCTTTGTTGACATGTATACAAACAAAACGGAAATATGGTTTTTTTGTTAATTCTTATGAGAATCACTTGTTGATCTCAAAATATGATAAATTGGGTGGGATGGCGTCCAGCTTTACTTTCATCGAGTTGAAAAGCTGAAACTTTTCAACATGTGTGCATATTTTCAAAGTTCTATTGGGTATGTTTTGTTCATTTGCTTTTACAAGAATTTAGTGGACTTTGTGTGTTATTCATGTAAATCCCTGGATAGAGAATACTGAAAGAGGGTCTCTAGTTGATGGCCCTAACCCTTAAGTTGTAGCTTGGACTAATGCCTTGTTTGCTAATTTTGGCACGTATTTTGGAATCATCCTATTGCATCATACATGTTTACACTCTTTCTCTCTCCAGGCAACTTATAAGTTATGGAGAGAAGCTTTTTGCATGTATCCATGGTCCCTTGTAAAGCGAGTTAAAAGTTGTTGGGACAGACTCAATAGCTGGTTCACCACAAACTTTCCTGAAGTTAAAGCTACTCTTGGAAGGGGTGCATCAGAAGGTGAGATTCAAGAGCTTGAAAGAATTTTGAAAGTTAAGCTGCCTCTTCCCACGAGGCTTCTCTACCGCTTTCATGATGGTCAAAACTTAACAGGTGAAAATTTGAACACTGATGCGGCTGACTGTCTATTGGGCCTGATAGGTGGCTACTGTTTTTATGATCACTTGGTTAATGTCTACTTATTACCCCTACATGAGGTGATCTTGGAAACACGGGAGATAGTACGCCACCTGGACTTACCCAATGGATCACAGTTTATTGTTGTTGCTGCCTCATCCTCATACATTGGAAAGTTTTTCTTCCTGAACTGTTCTGATGGCCAACTTTATGTTGGGACTCAGAACCTTCTGACAATTGGAGAAATGATCCCATGTGTACCTCAGACATTAATTAGTCCAGTCCATGATTTCAACATTGACCAACAACAGGATGCTATGTTGTTATGGCTAGAAGAGCATGGCCATCGCTTGCACAATGGCATGATCAAACTTCGGGATGAAGGAAATATCAAAAGTATCTCTCTTTTTCCAGAAGAATCTCCTCTCTGCTCAACTGCTGTAACCAATGGTGTAAAGGTAAGCAATTGAATATGGCCATGCACACATAGTTTTATATCAGGGCGTTTATTTTCTTCTTTTCTCCTCTTCAAGCTCGGGGTATGATTTTTTGTTCCTTGTGCAGCAAGGTTTGTCGAAAATATATGGTTGTCAAATTTATTTGGAATGTACAACTTAATATCATGTGTTTATTTCCAAAGTAATAACTAACAAACATGTTTTTGGCTCTTTAGCAATATGTTTATTCATACCTGTCTTTGTTAACGTATTGCTACTGCAATTTTTGTTTGCATCCACTGTCTCCCCTACTGGAATTATGACTATCATTATCACTTTTGCAAGAAATATGAGAAAATTTTACATTTCTTTCATGCTTGTGTACATTTACTTTTATTCCTTATATAAATAGTTCTGTATCAGATCAAAAGAGCTTTTAATTGTTTCCAGGTCCGCGCATCTGCTATTTTTGTGCCAGAGGCTGTTGATCTCTCTAGAAAATACTTGTTTGCTTATTCAATCCGCATGTCCCTTCCACCAGAAGGATGCATCATCAATGGAATGCGCTTCAGCTCTTGCCAACTGCATTTGAGGCACTGGGTTATCAGAGCCGACGATACTGTCGTATCTAATGTCAATTCAGAGGCTGTGATAGGCAAGGTATGACTTAAGAATTTCTTGGGTTGATATTGCTAACATGCTTCGAATGAGATTTTTATTTTTGTTTCTTGGGTAAATATTTGGAGTTTGAACTGCACTTGATCAATCTTTTTTTTTCCCTTATCTTTTCACTTTGTTCATAGACTTCTCAAGGTCCACCTGTGTGGCCTTCTAGATGCAACAATTGGGAGCTTCTAAAAGGGCCTACTGGTGACAAAGTCGATGATTTGAATCTTATGTAATGCTTAGTTTCCCTTGATTTAAGACAGCTTCTGGGGAGAGTGCACATGACCTTACTGAATCTAATGGATTTTGTGCTGAACATGGATTAGCCATTGTAATATCTACCTTCTAGCAACTTGTACATGGTTGTCCACCCTTTCCTGGACAGCCAAACTCCAGAAAAGAGATGAAGGCATGATAATATTTTATTTTCTTGGATTTAATCAACATGAGCTTTAGGTAATGGAAAAATCATACTGTACTATTGCAACTTCTTGGTCCAAACAAGGAAGGGAAAAAATAGGAACTGCTGTAGTTCCTCTTGGTATTTTCTGACTCTGCCCATTTGCGAGTTTGATTTCTAGGTAACTGATCTCCATGGATAATATGCTGTGAACTGGGAATTCACAGTGACAATCATGACATAAAAGAAGAACTTCTCTGTGCCTACATATGAAGCAGTTTTTGAAAGGGAAAAAAAGTGAATTTAGTAACTTGTTTGCTGTATGTTAAATTTATAAATCCACACCATGATGCATTGTTTCATGTTTGGAAAATGTGCAGAATCTCAGACTTATCTTTTATGTTTGCAGTTCCCACTCTTGCTTCCAGGTGAGAAAGAATTTGTTTATGAGAGTTGCACACCTCTGCGATCTCCTACTGGCTCTGTTGAAGGTTCTTTCACATTTGTCCCTGGCAGGTATTCCGCATGGATCCATGATATCCTCTGAGTTACATTGCTTTCAAATCTTTACAGGAGCAGGGATTGTAAATCCTAGTTGTATTTGAGATGATCTTGCAAAAATGA
Source organism: Populus davidiana (assembly GCA_030145905.1). Classification (NCBI taxonomy): domain Eukaryota; kingdom Viridiplantae; phylum Streptophyta; class Magnoliopsida; order Malpighiales; family Salicaceae; genus Populus; species Populus davidiana. The sequence goes on from CM057805.1 coordinate 4,999,351, forward strand.
CCTGCTTTCTTTTTATAATGACATTCTATTGCTATGTGGATTTGCCACACTATTGATTTTTGAGTTATCACATGACAGAAACACTTAAATCTCATATACCAGAATCTGGTAGAGATAATTATCATTAAATGTATCTGTTGAAGCACTCCAGGCCGTGCCCTCAAAACTCACATATCGTTATGCTTGATTCATGTTTGCAGTGGCATGGAGGTGAAGTCTTTTGAATTTTTGTAGCCTTGTGATTTCTAAAACCTATTTAATGGGGTTTTATCATTGAACAGGAAATATGAACACTGCTTATCTTAGTCTAATCATTGAACAAGAAATTTGAAAACTGCTCATGGAAGTGAAGTCTTTTGAATTTTTGTAGCCTTGTGATTGCTAAAACCTATTTAATGGGGTTTTATCATTGAACAGGAAATTTGAAAACTGCTTATCTTAGTTTAATCATTGAACAAGAAATTTGAAAACTGCTCATCTTAGTCTGACAATGATATTAACAATAATAATCACATCTTTCTTACAGTAGTTTCTAATGCAAAACTATGTTGCTTTGTTTCCTTGTTTGTAATTCTTTTTTCCTTTTGTTTCTTCGTTTTTAATTCTATTTTCGTTTTGGTTCCTCAAGATTGACAGATCCACAAGGAAGGCCATTTGAAGCTGAAGTTGCCCGGTTTCCCCTCCAACTGCCAGACTACATTTTCTGATGATCGTTCACCAGGTTGAAAGTCCTCAATAAAGAACAATCGTTTCCTTGTTAATAATTGTAACAAAGCCCTGGTGTCTTGGAAAAAACCTTATTGCATTTCCTGCCGGGAAAACACATTTCATTACACAACTCCAAAACCAAAATCCCAGTTCAAAACCAACATCCAGAAGCAGAAACTTTAGCTAAAAAGTGTCTCCCTCCATGTCTTCCAAACTTTAGTTTCTGGCAAATAGAAGAAATAGAAGACCCAAACTACCAGTGTGGATCCCGCAAGGAAGAAAAGGCTGACTCCATGTGAGCAACTGTGGCGCAATAACAAGAATACTATAGCAATCACAGCAAAAATAATCCTAACAGAAATACTGGCAATCACTGCAAAAATAATCTTACTGCGGCTCCTACAATGATGCCTGTTGCCTCATCAGAAGGATCTCTGACAGTAAACCCAGGTAATTGTTCCTAGCCTTGCTGAAGAGCTGGCTAAAAAAAATGAATGTAGTATTAGAGCTCCGAGCAACTTTGATATGCCTTCGCAACTATTTTTTCTGCAAATGATTTGCAGAAATGGTAGTTGCCAAGGTACGTGAGAAGCTGTTGGGTGTTCTAGCACTACATGCCTTCATGATAGTATTTTTTTGAGCTTGCTTCTAATTGGGGTTAGGGCCTATTCCTTGGGTTTGTATCTAAGAGATCCTTCGACGAGGAAGCAACATGCAAAGAGCATCACTATGGGAGTCACATTGAGTAAGATTATTTCTGTAGTGTTATTGTCATTGCACTAGAATTTCTCCAATGGAGTTTGCTTCTTCTTCCTTGCAGGCCCCCCCTTGGTAGCTCGGGCCTTTTGTTTCTTCTATCTGCCAATGGAGTTGACTTCTTCTTCCTTGCGGGTTCCACCATGGAAGCTCGGGCCTTCTGTTTCTTCTATCAGAAGACAGGGAGACAGTCCTTGGTTTTGGAGTGTTGGGTGGTCATGGTACCAGTAGGATCTCTTAACATGAACACAATAAGATGGTGAGGGTACATGAAACGACACAACTTTCCTCATCTTATGTAAGATGCTGGGAGGGAATATTATTTTGATAAATACTCCAAAACTCAATTGGAGTCTCAACTCTCAAGAACTGTGAGCAAGTTCAGGGAATTTTACTTTAGAATTCCATGGAGGTGGTAGTATTTTTAAGAAAAAAATTAAAATTTTTAAAGGGAGCGGCATGGATGCGGGTTTATCTTTATTCAATCATTTTTTCTCAATATAATTTAATATAATTTACGTATTATACAAGGCAAAACGACTACTTGATATCTTTGACTGTGAAACCTCCCCCCACATGCAGGATTATTATTTTTAAAATGATTTTTAAAGTTTTTTTTATTTAAAAATATATTAAAATAATATTATCTATTTTTGTTTTACAATTAGCCTATCAAAACAATTAAAAAGTATTAATTTAAAATATTCTTTAAAAAAATTAAATTTATTAGAAAACATAGTTTTATCACAGTACCGAAAAAAGTCAATAGATTCTCCAGACCGTGTGGTGTGAATTATTTTAATTTTTTCTATTTTATTATTTAATTTTATCTTTTTAAATACAGTTGAAAGTGTAGAAAACGGGGGTCTGAAACATCCTAGTCATAATAAAATAGTCTTCTTCTCACATGGAATTTGGCTTCTAGAAATTCCAAATGAACCCACAAAGATAGAACCTTCCAAGGATGACACGTGCAATTGTCGCAAACATACCATGAGAAGGTGCATTTCAACTTATTCCCCCACTTACTCTCTTAAGAAATCTTCCTTTTAAATTAAATTTAAATAATATTTCAGTACAGAAAAGATAAATACAGAAAACACAAATATTGTCAAAACTTAACCTAAAATATATATTTGTATTATATAGATATATACAGAAATATTTATATTTTTTTTAAAATTTAATATAATATATATATCTTAATATTTACATAATGCAATAAAATATATACATATTTTAATATTGATATAACACAACTAGGATCACAACCGGTTTAAATATATACATATTTTAATATTTACATAATGCAATAAAATATATTCATATTCATGACTTGAATTTTATAATGGATTGACTACGGGGTAAAGCTCAATAATTTTGATAGCTACATTCAAACCCTCTACGAAGATTATTTATTTCTACATAAATACGTATATTATGTATGTGTATAAATACATGTATGGTGTATAAAAGAAATACTATATATGTATACACGAAAGGTATGGTGAGAGCATGTGAGGTGAGTTGAATAGTTCTCCTTTTGTTTTTGACCTTTTTAACCCTTTTGGTTTTTGTTTTTAAAATTAGAATTAGAAGATCTAAAGGCCCCCAAAATCTCTATGGGAAAGAGAATTCATGTCTGAAATATTTTCCTTCAAAGTTATCAGATTTTCCCTGGAAATTTGTCTCACTAATCCCAAGGAGCTTTCAGCTGTCTGATTTCTTGGGTTTGCTTGCTTTTCATTGCTTTTAATATTCCCTTCCTGTTTTGTGGAATCTCTCTCTCTCTCTCTCTCTCGTGTTAATCAGATCTCTCTCATTTTTACAGGGTTTGTTGTTGTTACGTATAAAGTTAGAGACTTTGTTTCAAGTTTGATACTTTATTAGGTTTGTTGTTTGCGTGTCCTTAGTTTGTAGTGTTTTGTGGGAATTAGAGTGGATAATCTTTTGTTTTGAAGTGTAATTTGGGTGTTTATTAGGGTTTGGCTGTGTTCTCTTAGGCGTTTGAATGTCGTGTAGCTTCAAAATCAAGAATTTTTGGCATTTCCCTTTTTGTTGCGTGCAAAATATTCATTTTGTGGGCTCTTTGTTCGTGCCTTCTTGATTTATTGAACTAGCTGCCCAAAAGTTTGATTAGGGTTTTTGTGATTTATTAAGATGGATAAGGATAAATCTGCTAGCCACCATAGTAGTGGTTTACCACCACCTCCAGGCAGGTACTCTAGTTTTTCACCCTCTGGGAGCTCCTTTAATTTGAAACCTGAGCAATCACCTTCTACATTTCCTCCAATGGCTCCCGGTAGTAGTTCAGACCCTAATCATTTCGGTCATGGATCGGATTCTAATCGATTTAGTCATGATATCAGCCGAATGCCTGATAACCCACCAAAGAATTTGGGCCACCGTCGGGCCCATTCTGAGATCCTCACTCTCCCTGATGATATTAGCTTTGATAGTGATCTTGGTGTCGTGGGTGGTGGTGCTGATGGGCCAACTTTTTCTGATGAAACTGAGGAAGATTTGTTGTCAATGTACCTTGATATGGATAAGTTCAATTCGTCCTCGGCCACATCAACTTTTCAAGTTGGGGAGTCTTTGGCTCCAGCAATGGCAGCACAAGCAATGGCACCACTGCCTGCAACAGTGAATTTGGGTGCTGGTCCAAGTGAAAGGCCTAGAGTTAGGCATCAACATAGCCAGTCAATGGATGGCTCAACAACTATCAAGCCGGAGATGCTCATGTCCGGTTCTGAAGAGGCCTCTCCTGCAGATTCTAAGAAAGCTGTATCTGCTGCGAAGCTAGCTGAACTTGCACTTATGGATCCCAAGCGTGCAAAAAGGTATCCCATCTCTCATTCTCTTAAATATTTCTATTTTTCAAGGTGTGGTTTGTTAAGTTATGGGATTACTCATGATGCTAATTTCAGTAGTAGCAATATCATGTCTGTTTCGCGTGAAATTAAAAATTCGTGCCCGTTCCATGAAATTTAATGTTTTTGAAACATTTTGTTATATCTTTGAGTTTGTTATTGGCTCCATAAAAATAGTCTTATGAAGCACTGAATTTAATTGCACTCACTGCTCATAAGGTATTTCTTGTAGTGAGCATACCTGGCATATACAGGACTTCTTTTAGGAATAGTTTGTTATACAGATAGCATGGAATTTTTGTTAAGCTCAAATGAAGCTTTCTGCTTGTATAAAAATGGTTTTGAATTCCCCTGCTGCAAAGGACTCATCTCTCTCCTCTTTCATCCCTCTTATTTTATTTCCTTCTATCAAAAAAGAGAGAGAAGACATTTCCATTGTTTTATTTATTTTAGATTGACGTCAGACATGTTCATTTCTGTTCCATCTGTAGGATTTGGGCCAACAGGCAATCTGCTGCAAGGTCCAAGGAGAGGAAGATGCGTTACATAGCTGAACTTGAAAGGAAAGTGCAGACACTCCAAACAGAAGCGACATCGTTGTCTGCTCAATTGACTCTTCTTCAGGCAAGTTGCATAAGCTCACTCTTATTTATTTGTGAACTGTATCTGGTTTGACTTGACTGTCCAATGGAAGTTGTAGCCTATGTTTCCTTTTTTCTATACGTTAATTTAATAAGTAATGTTTCCATCGGGAACACATTAATGCATGTCAAATTGACATTGTTGCTTATGATTTGATAGAGGGATACAAATGGCCTGACTGCTGAAAATAGTGAACTGAAACTGCGTTTGCAAACGATGGAGCAGCAGGTCCACTTGCAAGATGGTAAGGGTCTCCCCTGAATTTTCTAAATACAATTAGCCAATTTTAGTTGATGTTTTTTTTCCATTAATATTTGTGTTATTTGTATATGGTTTTTATGAAGAGGCATTTTGATATGTATAAAAAGTATATGAGTGCATGCTGTGATCCACAAACAATGTTGCCCTATTTTATCTCTTCATGCCTGTATCTTCTAATAGTAATATACTGTCAATGTCAGCGTGTGCATGGTCTAGGTATTTGGCATTAATTGTGTATGATTCATCATCCTATGACTTACATATTGCCACAAACAGAAGTCTTTTCATATTATATATATATATATATATATGATCTCTAGCAGGCTTTATGATAGGTAAATTTTTTTGGTTGTAAACATTGTTATCTTGTGCTCTACATCTTTTTTCCACTAATGCATTTTCTGTGTTGTACACAATCTAGATTTTGCTTAGAACTGTCGTTCAATATGGCATCTGCAATTGCTAAACTTTCCTCTTTCTTTTCACGTCATTTGATCAGGAAAGGAATTGTAATATGCCCTGTCTAGTGGCCAGGAATATTCGTAATCTTTTAATTTGGTTACTTGTCATTTAGGACACTTTTCATGCCAGAGGATTTTGCAGTTGTTTTTGTTGAGTTAAATATGGGATCAGCTGTGTTTCTTTACATGGCTGATTAAAATGTCAACCGGTTGATTATTTGTTGATATTTGCATGGCCAAGGGCATGCATTAAAATCACAGTTGTGGGTTACATGTTTCATCCCTGGATTAAGACCTAGGGCTGGGAATTGAGCTGACTTTTCTAAATTAGGAAGATAATAGGTGTTATTTATTTCAGCTCAGAAATTGTCATCCAAAATGTGCATACTTCAGTCATCTTAGAGTCAGGGATTTTGGGTATTATTTATTTTCAAGTCTTAAAATGTGCACTTGGCACTTGATAGCATTCATCTAATGGTGTGCTTGGCATGGGATGCGATACTGTTGTGATATAGGTAGTTATGGATAACAATAAGAAATGTATACTACATGGGGGAAATAAATTTAAAGCTCCAAAGATGATGCAAGACGTAGCCTGTGTAGACTGAGTTGCATGTGAAAGATCTCAAGGATGCTATGCATTGAGTTATAGGGATTTTGTTTTTATAGTAAGCTTGCTGATGGATATTTTATTGCAGAAGTGATTGTTGTCTATAAATTGGTGTTCAAGTAGCTCTTCCACTTCCAAATTTTATGCAAGCACTTTATTTTGTGGAATGGTTTCTCGTGAATGCCCAAAAATTATTGCTAACTTAACCTTATTATTCGAGGTTTATACCTTGTATTGGGAGCAGGTAGTTTCTATTCTCATTTGGGGTTGTGAATCGCCTTTTTTATTTTTTGTGATGTGAACTAGCTTTGAGTGGGCATTCCAAATATAAGCATTTCCTCATTTGTAAGACTTGTTAGGCACTTAGTGGAGGCATAGCTGTTTAGAACTGCTAAATAGAATCAAGTCGATAAACTTTGCACCAGTTTTATTTGACACATGGTAGAGACACTTCTGTCTTAGCATAGGCAAAATTTGCTCACGTGGCCTTTCATAAACTTGCAATTGCATTCATATGCAGCTTCTGTACCCTGTATCTTCCATTGATAGGGCCGTTGATGAATTTGGTTGTGCATATTAATTTTGAATTTATTCAGATTCAACTTCTTAATGATGATTTTTTGTTTTGTGATAGCCTTGAATGACGCACTGAAAGAAGAAATTCAGCATCTGAAGGTACTGACTGGTCAAACACCAAATGGTGGACCCATGATGAACTATGCATCTTTTGGAGGAGGCCAGCAATTATATCCCCCCAATAATCAAGCAATGCATACTTTCTTAGCTGCACAACAGTTGCAACAGCTCCAAATTCATTCCCAGAAGCAGCAGCAGCAGCAGCAACAGTTCCAGCTACATCAGCTTCAGCAGCAACAACTTCAACAGCAGCAGGAGCAACAGCAGCAACAGCAGCAGCAACAAGGTGGGGATTTGAAAATGAGAGGATCATTGACTTCTTCAAGCCAGAAAGACAATGGATCTGAGGCTAATTCCTCTTCATCAAAGGATTGAAAAAGAGAAGGCAGCTACTTAATGGTCTCTACTGTTGTTTACATACTAGTTGCAATCTGTTGTCACATAGGATATTTTCCCTTACTTTTATCTCCAGTCCTTCTAATATACATTACCTTACATTTCTACCTTACATTTCTTCTAGGCAGCTCTATATTCTAGTTTGCTTTAAGTGTTTAATATGGTATAGTCTATGTAGAACCTTTATTACAATCATGGGCCGTTGTTGGCGATTTGTTGACTCGAAATTCATAGGTGTGTCCTCAGTTGTACCCCACCAAAACCCATAAAACTCCACTTCCTGCCCGATATGGTTGTTTACACATGCAAGTTCTTATTGATGTTTATGTGCTTGGTCACCTCTGTTTCTGTACCACAGTCTCAAATGGGCAGTACAAATTTTGCTGGTTGTTACTCGTTTTCGTTGCTTTCTGTGTGGACCAATGAGGCATTTGAACCCAACACCCCATTAAAGAAAGAAAACAGAAAGGGTTATGTTGTTTTTAGCGGTGCTCATGGTACTTGCCTGACTATATTATGCCATTCAGTTCCCCACTTGGAGCCGCAATGGAAGTGACAGAATTTAGAGCAAGGACAAAAGTGGGTCCTAAATTGTCAATGTAATGTAAGAAAATGTTTTGTCGTCGGAGTTTAAGTTTAATACGTAAGAGGAGATGTTCTTAGGTTGCCTAATTATTGTTGGCGAAAGTGGATGGGGACTGCAACTAGCTCATGAAGTTGTCTAGAGGGATTGTTACCCTAATAAATTAATACTGGCCCCGCTTTCTACATCACCTTCATCGTTCCTTCCTGGTTTATTTCTTTTGGTTGATGATTATTTTGGTGAATATATAGAAAGGAATTGAAAATGATTTACAAACTATATATATATATATATATATATGGTTTCCTGGCTTGAAAAGAAATTGGACTCAAGTCTTGACAAGTATCTTTACTTGCTCTGGAATAATTACCTTAGGAATGAATTTATTTGAGAATTGGGATGACAATAGCTTGGTAAGACTTTAAACAAGAGATTAAGCTCTTCTCCTAATCATACTTATTAAATTTGACCCTACAAGCTGACTTAAAACATATGGGACTCAAAGCATAACCTAAGTGTAATTAAAATTAATTGATAAATATTCACCTAATAAAACTGATTAATAAAGATCTAGTACACACCAAGAAAAAAATAATCATTTTAATAAAAACAGTTGCTAGACTTTTTTCCTGACAACTATATTCCCAATCCATCAAAAAACAGAAATAAATAATATAAGTCTTTCATGCTAGTTTGCATGGCAACTCCCTTCGATTGTATTGACAATCTTTTCTTTATCAGTGCTCAGACAAAATTTTGCAAATGCGCAACATAGAGAATTGGCCTAAATAGGCTTCAAATCATAGTGAAAAAGTTTTTTATAGCTTGCTTAAGGATTCAAGTCAGTATCGATAATGTTAACCATTCTTGATTATTTGATACTGTATTTATAGCTAAATCAACCAATCAATCAGCAAGGGATCTTCCATTTTCTGTGTCAACTATGCAAGCTATCAAATAAATATATCAGCATCATGAGATTCAAGCTTTGCTCGTTTCCTGTGAGGTATTTACAGGAAAATACTCTTTTATTTTAGGGTTGCTTTGTTTCTGAAAACTTAGACATGAAATGTCCTTTTTCAATGAAGGTCAGAGAGTAAATCTACATGACTGAGTAGCCTGGGCCACCTCCCCCTTCTGGCACTGTCCATTCAATGTTTTGCTTTGGGTCTTTGATATCACATGCCTGAAAATAGTATTCAAGCAAAGTTAATGAAGAAACGAAGGAAGTTGAATGATCAAATTAGGCATTTGACAAGCACAACATTGATCCTTTTCTGGTTGAAGTTACCTCTTCAATGCTTACAGAAAAAAGAAAATTCATCACTTTAGCTTATAATTAGAGTAATCATTTCATATTTATAATTTATGATGGTTCCGGAGGCTGGAGGAAATTTCTACGAGCTAGAAAATGGAACCCTCAAAACAGACTGAAAAAGGAAAAAAGAAGTAGAAGAAGCTAGAAAATGGTCTAAACAATACCTTGCAATGCAGGCAATTCTGGGCATTGATCTGTAACTTCAGCTGACTGTTCTCATCGGAGACGTATCTGTGTTTCAAAGAAAGGTCAAAGGAATTATAACATATACAATCCATTTGAAAAAGGAAACCTAAAGTGCAGGCCATATCAAGAATGTGTATTACTCATATACACGAGCAGGACAATATCGTGACTCTGGTCCAGCATATTCTGGCAAATTCAGAGTCTCAGGAATCTTGGGGTCCTTCAAACGAAGATGAGCAGGCTGATCGTGGTCATGATTAGTGTTGCTCCTAACAAGCAAAAAAAAAAAATTGTTATATAATTGCTGCCCCCTTTCTGGCATGGAAAAATTAAGATTCAAAGTTCTACTATTGAACAGATAACAAAAAAAGAACTTGACTTGCAAGAACCCCACCAATAATTGAATATTTTTCTCAAATATGCATAGTATAGACCACATGGATCTAGCAATGCCAATCTATTCTATCATGGGTTAAAATGTCTGTCCAAATATAAATCTCTACACTCTTCAGTAACTTTATCTTATAATAGAGCTTGTCATGATTATGTTGACAGGATGATGGTCTTTTAGAACTCACACCCCTTAGCTATCTGATGTCAGTAATAACAGTCCCCCTATACTATTACAGTCTACAGTCTGCCAAGCCTAACAATTATCTCAAGACTTTGAATAACCGAACCTCTTCATCAGTAACAATTATCAAAACTACTCGTATACATGCCAGAATCTTATTTCTTACCTTTGTAAACAGTGCAGAAAAACACTGCTTCTAAAGCAGATGCCACTAAGTTTCCACTCTTGTTTATGAAAACTGTTGATTAGTCTGGCTATTACGCTAGTAATTCCAGCACGTCTCATTTTCTATCAGGGCACAAAGTGAAAAGGAGCAGAAAAAGAGGAAGGTTGGCTACTTAAAAGGAGGGCAGGGCCTTGGGCAAGTGCTGAGTGACATTCGAGTAATGCTGGCTATTCAAGTTTTTCATAATTCAGACATGGAGAAGTGTGTAAATGAGAAAAGACAAGAAAAGGGAATTGGAAGGATAAAGAAAAGGAGAAAAATGTGCTGTAAGTTCCACATCAACGGAGCCCAAAGAAATGGGAACTTTATTACAATATGTTATTCCTTCCAGTCATAAGAAGCAGAGACCCTTCCCCTATGTATTATATTCATAGCATCCTAAAAATAAACATTTCACCACAAGTTCTTGTAATTAATTTAGAAATGCTACAAAAAGCACATCCTCCATGAAAAGTCAACAATAATAGCATCCCCATGGTAACCATCCTGGAAAATGACAAGGCTATCCACCCAACAAAATTGAATGATAACTGAACAGAATAATCAAAGTGTATATTTACAAACCTGTGGAGGGAGGTTGGCACATCAAAAGAAAAAACTCCATCAGGCTTTGGATATTCAATTGGAGAGTGTAACCGTGCAGCCTGAAAAATATGAGGGTTCATCAGTCAGCATTCAATAGTTCCATCTCTTACTCTTAGTCTATACTAAGAATTTATAGTGTTACTTAAACTCAAAAATAATAAAAGAAAGAAAAGAGTTAACTTCCTCTTCACTCAGAGTCCACTTGCTCTTCACTCTTTTTGACAGATAGAACTGGGAGAGTAACTCCGTAGACATTTATTGAGCACATCATTAAAGCAAAAGTGATAATGCTATAGCAACAAACTTAGGATGGTCAAACTATATTCCCCATCTTTGCAGTGTTCGATTGCTGAAGAAATTAAAATACCATGTGTGATAGAACAAACTGTTTCCTAAGAAGTGTCTTCTTACATTTGTTGCCTCATGATCAGGTTTCCCATGTTTCAGTGTGTATGGGGACCTTCCTTTTAGTATGTAGCTGCCAGACAGAAAAATTCAGCTAAATGAGATTGCAAAGAAAAATTATTACATAATTAGAAATTTTCAAAGGTCAAGCAGTCAAGAAATAAATGATTAAAGTACAAAACCAGTGAGGTGAAATCTTACCGTTCTAATGCACTAATGGCCATTCCAGGAATAACCCCATATTCAAAAGCCTGCAGCGATAAAATCATATTTCAGAATGAAAGGGTTCACTATATATGCAACTTAAACAAACACCCTTTCTTATTCACTCAATCAAACTCCATATTACCAATAGTTTTTGCACAATTAAGGGACCATATTAATCATCGTGCACTGTATAAATACAGCCTTGAGCAGACTGAACATACAGTGGTTTCTCTAGTGTTTGACAACCAAGCCGATAACAACTTAAAAACACTGTTATATACTGTCTGCACGAGTCTATGTTATTTCATGCTATAGTAATCTATGAAATAAATAATTTAGGTAACATATGTATGCTCAGTTGAGGTTCCTTCATCAATTAAAAGAGTCATATAAGTTAAGTACAGAGCTCACAATAGTAGACGGACCTATTTGTAGGTGAACAAACAGAACATTGTTTGTAAAGAAAAGAAGGGATTGAATTGGCGCACATACGGGTCGATAGTTTCGAGCTCGGTGGAGTTCATCCCATATCCAAGAACTCCCTAAAGTTTCCCAATATGATTTCAAGCTTGTGCCTTCCCTAAGAGAACCAAATGCTGCTTCTGCTGCTAGCATTCCTATACAAAGAAAGCAAGAAAAATAAATTAGACATTCACTGTTACCTAAAAGATGGATGGTAATATTCTGAAATCTCTGCTTCTCTTCTAGGAAAGTTGGTAAACTAGATTCATAGTACAACCACAAATGGACATACTCTAGGAAGATCATCTATTTACTGTAACCTTTGAAGTAACTTGCCAAAGTGTTCTAACAGTATTTAATTCAAACTTTGCATCATCACATGGTTCATTAAATTGATTAACATGCCCTAATCAGAACATACTTAAATAGGAAAGTTAGGCGAAGATAAGCCAAACTGTATGAGTAATGCGATTGGTACCTGATTTCATTGCAGTGTGTGTTCCCTTTATTTTTGGTACATTTAAGAAACCAGCTGAACATCCAATAATTGCTCCTCCCGGGAAAACTGGATACGGAATGGACTGAAATTTAACTAGCATCATATTCTTATTGTATAGCATTTAATAATGGACAGAAGATGTTATCCATAGTTTATGTGAACTTTTGGAATTGCATCGTTCCAAATTTAAGTTTCAAACATGTTCACCTTTCAAGAGATTTGTAAATCATTGTTTTTGGCACGCAAAAATTGCATTTACTAACTGCAAATTGCAAGCCACCTATAAATTAGAGATTACCGACTCACCTGAATACCACCTTCATTTAAAGTGCGAGCCCCATATTGGATTACAGTTCCCCCTTCCAGAAGGGGTCTGATGGCGGGATGATGCTTAAATTTCTAAGAACAAAATCCAATAAGTGGAAATGGAATAAGATTCCAAGAACTGGTGCTCCATGGATGAGCAGTTAAAAGCCAGAAATATAAGACAACATTTTTTTACTATTTTATAACACAAGCAACCCGGAGAAGCATCAAATGATATGATAACCTAGATTCATGTGCACATGCCCTACAAATAAAATGGGAGATATTGAATGCAAAGCTTGACAAAAGACCTGTAAATATGGTTCACCTGGAATTCCTCGTAAGGGTTCAAGTAAGGATTGTGATAATTCAAAGCAACCACCAAACCGATTGAAACCTGTTTGATCAATCAGGGTAAATATAATTACGAGCTTTAGTTATCAAAATAAATGGTGATAAATAGCTCCAAGGTGAGAAATTGTTGAAAGAACAGTATTGTCAAATGATTTTTAAAACTTGAACAGCAATTACATTTGCAGGACAAAGAATGAAATAAAAATCTGGCAAGAAACGCAACACTCAAAAACCTCGTCTTGTTTTTAGAGTTTGATTAAAACACATTACCTGCCTATCTTTCATATGGTACAAAAATGACCCCCCATATGTTTTCTGATCCAAAGGCCATCCTATCGTGTGAAGAACAGCACCAGGTTTATGCTTGCTCTCATCAATTTCCCAAACCTGATCGAACCAATCAAATAACAGATCAAAATAAATTAGATGAATGAAAACGGCTTGATTAGACTTCATGTATGCCATTAAACCAAGAAAATTTCCTTCAGAAAATCCATTTTTGAAACAATCAAAACATTTTTGAAGGATACTATGAACTAAGCATGAAAACAAGGACAACTGCAACAACTATAATTTGATTAATATATCTAACCTTAGTGGCTATACAACTAGTGTGAGTGCTTTGTTACAATTTCTAGTGTAAACATAAGGAAAATTGACATTGTTGCGTCAAAGGGAAAGGACAAATAGAAATCTGAAAAGTTAAAAAAGGCAGTAGAACATAAAATTTGCTTGAACATAGGTTACCTCTTTAATTCCTAAAGCATAAGTCTGATGTTGAGCATGCCCCTTCTCTCTCAATTTGTATTTTTTAATTAGTTTCTGTTAGAACAAATATAAGACCAGCCTTAGCATAATTATCAGCAGGTTAGCTCAGAAGTTTAACAGTGTCTACTACAGCTAAATACTTATTTCTACAAACCTCTGATAAAGATCCTCTACAACCTTCAGCTAGAAGCGTTACGCGACCTGCATGTTCATGTCACCCTTATAACCATTAATTAAACCACAGAAAACTTAATACTAGTCATTCGCAGAAAAAAACATACTAGATTGAAGTCTGATATATGTGTAACAAATGAGCATGATTAAATGGCCATCCGAGGTGTATCTAAGGTCATTGAGGAAAATGATACGTTGGCTCTCATTTCATGGCTGTTTAAGAGGGAAAGGCAGCATAGACATCTTATTTTGTTGGAAGGTAAGAGTGGTCTGTGGCCTTATTGAAAAGAAAACCCAAAAGGGTAAAGTCATGTGTCCAGATTGGAATAGAAATACTCATGGGATGCATTATTAAATTCCATATGGTAAGGCTAGAGAGAAGAGGTAAGAAAGTACAATTTTTGCTCAATTCTTCATTGTTAACTGAAACTAAACACAGGAAAAAAACCACCTTAGATCTGGTAAAATTTCAAAGATTTTAGATAACAGAGGGTGTCGGACCTTTCAGCTCTACACCACGTTGAAAAGTATCCTTCTTAGAACCATCTTTGGCAATTCCCATATCGTTAGTTCCAATGCCAACAACACTGTCATTTGCATCATATAAGATCTGGTAAAATTGCATAACTTGTAAATACATTCCTGCAGTGATATAATTGTAGAGAAAAATACGAGAGCCAAACTAACTGTACCTCACTTGCCGCAAAGCCAGGATATATCTCAACTCCAAATTCTTCAGCTTTTATCCCCATCCAACGCACTAATTGACTTAAACTGCATCAGAGGACCCACAATGACAATGAACTGACAGAGTAAAAAAAGAAGAGTTGCAGAGCAAGTACTAATTGTTGTAAAATAGAGACAAAGGAAGATACAGTTTAGTCAGGTATCTTAAGATGCAAAGTGTTAAGATGACCTAAAAGTTCTCGCAAGCCAGTAAGACTCTATTACATGACCAGCTTCCTTTCCAAAGAAGTGAACCAACAATGCAAACAGAATCAATTTCAAATTCAAGTCAAGAAGTGGTTACTCCACAGAATTACAACCTCCTTTCTGGTGTGGCAATCAAATGCAGTGTGTCAATTAGGCTGCAATGACTCCACCATAGACTGATAATTAAACTTTAATAAAATTGTTCAGAAAGTCAGGAAAAAAAAAAAAAAACTTTATGACAATGGCATGAACAGTATAAGGCCCAGCCCAACAGAGAAACTTCATATACATAAAAGATTATCAAGTGCTCAGTTTGACTATTTGTAAAACTGTTCTCAGGTAAATTGCATAAATTCTCAAGAATTCATTCATGATGCGAAGGAAACAAAGACAAAATCTTAAAGAAACAGGATTTGAAACCATTCAGAATCGTATAAAATCAGATTTGCATCATCACACAAATATTCCAGGCAAAACAGGAGGACATCACATTAATTACCTTATAACATAGTTCCCCTTGTTATCAAAAGGACATGGAAGAGAAAAGGCACGATCCTTTGTAAGAAACCAAAACTTGTCAGAAGATACAGGGACATTGATTGGTGCCTGCAAACCCAGATTGGCAAAGAATGCATACAAGGATCAAAAGAGGTATGTGGTGGTGATACATTTTGCAATGCATTGATTCTACTTCAGTGTACTTTTTTAGCAACAGCTAAAAGCTTCACTACACAATTACTGTCAGATTTACACACCAAGCAAAATTTTTAAGAAAATAAAAAGGAATCATAAATATATCTGGAACCAAAATTAAGTCTGCTAGAAATATTACATATTCAATGGAAGTTTATTGCTAATTGAATCCTTCATCCAACTTGGAACACAAATCAACTACATTTAATCAATGAAGAACCGGTAAGAAACATTAGCAGGATGAGGCTTCATTCAATATTCCCATCGTTAACTGTATGATTCTTGTATGTATTCTTGATTACAAATCTTATATCACATTAACCTTAAAAAAAATGGCAAGAATTGCAACGAATGCCATAGACAATCAATGAAAAATTACCTCCTCCTCTTTCCAATGCGGTAGAAGTTCATCCAGTGCTCGGGGCTCAAACACATTGCCGGATAAGATATGAGCACCTACAACCACATTGAATAACCAAAAAAAAAAAGAGCCATACAAATAAATAAAATCAAAGAAAAAGAATTAAATAAACTCATTTCAAAAGCTCTATTAAAAGTAATACGGTCTCGAAAGCCAAAAATACTACCGGCAATTTAGACAAATACCTACTTCAGGGCCTTTCTCAACAACACAAACCGATAAATCCACACCCTTTTCACTACACAACTGCTTCAATCTTATTGCAGCTGATAATCCAGCCGGTCCAGCACCAACAATCACAACATCATACTCTATAGACTCCCTTTGAGCTTCACTACTAAACCTCCTAACAAAACCTTGATTTTTATCAAAATTCCACATTTTAGCACAACTTGGCCAAAGCCCATATGAAAAAACCCGGTTGAAGCATCCTTTTGAGGCTATAAGACTCCAGCTTTGATGGAAACAAGAAGACCAATCTTCAGAGATTGAGTGTTTTTGAGGTGATTTCAATGGATTGAACAAAGATTTAAGAGAATTGGACTTTGAACGAAGTGAAACGAGTCTCTGCATAATTTATTGTTTGATTGATGGATAGAATGTGGTGATTGAGAAGCTAAGTTTGAATCTTTTTTATTGCACAGCTTGTTTGGTTAAGGATGATGAGCTGACGTTCTATGTTCATCTTTCCATGTTGGATCATGGATGTGACCCATGATGACAGGTGGTGAACTTAAGGAGGATTTTTTTTATTATAATCTCCTCTCATCATACTATGCGTTTGAATTTTATTTTTTTTATTATTTTTTTTAATATATATTTATAAATTTTTATTTTATTATTTAATATAGAGTATAATTTTTTTAATATTTTATGAGTTTGTTCTAAAATTTTAATTCAAACTATAAATTTAACGTGTGAACTTCTTCTTTTTTTTTTCTAATTAGTTTTTTTTTAAAAAAATTTAATATTAAATTAATAAAAAATTAGACTTCATGATTTATTTTGATATTCTTTCTATGATGTAATTTATATCCCATAATTTAGATTATGGATTTGACGAATTAATTTCGGTTAACCTAAGTTATTTTTTATGTTTTTTTAATATTTTTTTTAATTTAATCTTTCAACACTGAATTGATTAAAAATTAGATTTCATGGTTTATTTTAATTTGTTTTCTATTGGGTTATCCTAGTTTTATTACGAGTTATACGTTTAACGGGTTAACTCTAGTTGACTAAGGTCATTTTTTTAATTCATTTTTTTTTTTACAATTTCATCTTTCAACATTATGTTTATTAGAGATTGAGTTTTATAATTTATTTTATATGTGTAGTTATCATAATCTCATAACTTAGTATACAGATTGATAAATTAACTCGAATTAACTCAAATCAATTCAATATATTAATATCTTTATTTTTATTAAAAAGATCTCATTTTAGATAATTATATTAAGTTAAACTATCTTTTTTCTAGTTATTCAAGCTGCCTTTAAACTTATCAAGGTTATCATTGAATAAATTTCTACTAGAAAAAATATTAGCAATATTAATATATTATTTTACATTAAAAAGAATTTAATTCAATTTACAGCATTGCATGAGTGAATTACCTTGTCCTTATCTAAATATTCTATGAATTAGATTCATCCATTCGATGAAATTAGACAATATGGGAGATAATTTTTGTAAGATTATCATTAATTAAAAAAAAACTAATTAAGAAAGGGTTTTTCATTACCTCTCCTCATGAAACAAGAAGTTTGTATATTTTTTTTCAATCAATTACTTTTTATTTTATAATATTAAATTTTTATCTAAATATTCTATGAATTAGATTCATCCATTCGATGAAATTAGACAATGTGGGAGACAATTTTTGTAAGATTATCATTAATTAAAAAAAAACTAATTAGGAAAGGGTTTTTCATTACCTCTCCTCATGAAACAAGAAGTTTGTATTTTTTTTTCCATCAATTATTTTTTTTATAATATTAATTTTTTTTTATTGGGTGATCTCATTTTTACGACAGAAATTACAAGTTTGATGAGTTAATCTAGTTAACTCAAGTTATTTTTCTTAATTAACCTTTTTTATTAGGTTATCCCGACCATATGACCTGAGAATAGTGCTTAATGGGTTAACTCAAGTTATTTTTTTATGTTTTTTTAATTAATTTTTTTCTTTTAATTTTATCATTCAACATTGAGTTGGTTAAGAATTAAGCTTCATAATTTGTTTTAATTTTCTTTCTATGAGGATATCTTGTTCTCATAATCAAGGTTAGAATATCTTGAGTTGGTTAAGGATGCATTGAATTGGTTAAGGATATATTGAATTGGTTAAGAATTAAGCTTTATAATCTGTTTTAATTTACTTTCTATGAGGATATCTTGTTCTCATAATCAAGATTATATGTTTTGGTATTTTTACCCTGATTAAATCGGGTTGTCTCTTTAATTTTTTTTTCTAAAAGATTTTCTCAGTCTCACAATCTAGATTATGGATCCTTCAACATTGGATTTTCTTTTTATTTGGTTGTCTTTATCTCATTACCCAAGTTGCAGGTTTGACAAGTTAACCTAGTTAATTAAGGGATTGTTTAGGATTGTGCTAGACGGTTCAAAGTACTTTTCGCTTATAAATATATTAAAATAAAGTTTTTTTTTTTAAAAAAATTATTTTTGACATCAGCACATCAAAATAATCTAAAAACATAAAAAAAAAAATTCATTCCAAGCAAATAAAAAAATAAAATAAATTTAAATTTTTTAGAAATGTGGTTTGCAACACATTCCCAAACACACCTTAAGTTATTTTTTTTTAATTGACTTTTTTTTTCTTCATTATTTTATATTATGATTTGATTAGGAAGTGAGCTTTATTATTTATTTCGATTTGTTTTTTATTAGATTATTTCAGCCTTATGACTAGGGAATAATGCTTATAAGTTAACCTCTGTTGACTTGGTTTATTTTTTTATGTTATTTTTTAATTAATTTTTTTTATAAAATTTATCATTCAATATTGGGTCCGGCATAGTTGATTAAAAATTGAGGTTCATAATCTGTTTTGATTTATTCTCTATGATATTATCTTAGTCTCATGACCAATATAGTGGATTTGATAGGTTATCCTGTGTTAAATCAAGTTATTATTTTTTTCTATGAAAATTATCTTGGTATCATGACCCGGGTCATGAGTTTAGTGGATTGACTCAGGTTATTTTTTATATTCTTTTTTTAATTGTTTTTTTTTAATGTCATCCTTCAACATTAGATTGATTGAGAATTGAGGATTTAAATTTATAATTTGTTTTGATTTAATTTACATGGGGTAATCTTGGTTTTATGACCTAGGTCATGAGTTTAACAAATTAGCTTGGATTGTGTTTTTAGGTCTTTATTTATTTGATTTTTTTTCAATTTCATCCTTTAATATTTGAGCAATTAGGAATTAAGCTTTATAATTTGTTCTGATTTGCTTTTTATGGGGTTATTAGAATCTCATAACTCGATTCATGAATTTGACATGCTAACTTATAGTGACCTGAATCAATCTAATATATTATTATTTTAATATAAAAAGATGTCATTTTGAAATCTTTTTGAGTCAAAATATATTTTTACAAGTAATTTAGATTATTTTTTAATCCACAAATTCAACCCCTACACAGTTTATATATTTTTTTTTCTAGAAAAAAAACATTAATAATATCAAAATATATTTTCCATGTTAAGTAAAAATTTAACTCGCCCCGCAGTTAATATTCTTGTTATTTTCTAATTACGCAGAGAATTAATTATATTGAGAGGAGAAGAAATAACCTGTGGTCTGTAATTGTAGTTAAAAATCAATTTTTATTTGTATTATTTCAAGTCATTTTTTTTTTTTTTAAAAAAAAAACCTCTCTCATAACTGAAAAATACGCAAGAATTAACCCGCGTTTTAAAATATTCTCTAAATCTAATGATGATTAAACTCGGTGTATCTTGACAGAAACTTATAATTCAGAGCTTAAATATAGTTGGATTTTTAGTTAATCAAACAAAAACAAAATATTAACCCAACTAATTACTTTATATGTAACTATGTTCTTGATAACCTTGTTCGAACATGGCTTAAATGCTACTAGATCAACATGCAAGAAAAAAAAAAACTATAATTTTAATAAAAATCATTGACAAGTGACTCAATAACTCGGGCTTTTTTCCAGGTTTTCTCGTCGAACAATTTGACAAAACATCTTGATCACAAAGGGATGAATAATCTAAAATAAAAATAATAATAATAAAAAACATTAAGGTGTTACAGAGCTAGGAAAGTGACAGAGGAGTCTTCAATTTGTTAAACCATTGCTAAATAAAGGAAAATCCAAAATCAAAGGGAACTTGCAGCGCAGATGAACAAAATAACTATCAGGATTTGTGCTGTTTAAGGAAAAGGGAGGGTAGCAATGTGGTTATGAGCCACAGTTCCAATCCACAGCTTCCCTTCTACTTCCCTGACTTCACTCACTAGCTTCATCACTTCACCCTTTGGATCCTCAAGAACTTCCAAGATCTCTCCATTCTCATTGAAGAGGGACACGACTGTGTACATCTTCATGCCCATCATCCTGGCTAAGTACCTCATTTGGATTGGTAACCGGAAGTAAACACTCTTCATCCATGGATTCCGAGTAAGAACCTCCTGTGCTGCTGTCCTGCAGCAATCTATTGCAACCCAGAATTGGCCTCTATCATTAAGTCTTACGTTGTCTGGAAAACCAGGCAGGTTTGCGACAAGTTCCACCCTCCCGGTCTCCGGTCCTTCCAGCCAGTATTTCATTAGCCTGTGGCATTGCCATGCATGTTAAACCAAATGACCAAGCTTGTCATAGCCTACTACTCATCATCCACTACTGTCCATGATGTTCATAGTGCAATCTTTGAATGGAGTACTAATTTGGTTTCTTTTAGACATTCGCCGAAACGATCGAATTGGATCATACAATATTGAAATTTTTTTGTAGAATTACAAGGATATATGCACATTACCTGCAATTGGTGGTCTCGGTGAAGACAATGAAAGTTTGGTCCACAGATAGCTGCACTCCATTTGGAAATGCGAGGCCATCCAACACTACATGAGTTGTTTTGGTAGGAGGGTCATATCTGAGAAGCCTACCGGTGGATTCTCCTTCCAACAATATGAAGAAATGGTCCCTGCAGAACAAATTCCTATCAACAGCTCCAAAATTGTACAGAAATAGCCAAATCTTGTAAGAACAGATTCCATTTTTGTGTACTCTTACACTCTGTCGTATCTCTTGCTGGTGTCTGTAAAGAAGATGGATCCATTCTTGTGTATGTCAAGGTCATTTGCGAAGAGTATTGGGTCCCCTCCCAAATGAGTTGCCAAAGGAGTAGCAAGCCCTCCTTCAGGTCCTACTACCAGAAGGCCATAATAAGCATCAGCAATGTACAAATTTCCACTCTCTTTGTGGAACCTTAGACCCAGTGGACGACCACACAGTTTCTCATGCTTCCATTGCTTAGATGTGGTCGAGTCAACTCCTCTGGCACAAAGTTTCTCTGACCTTTCAAAGCCAATTAGAAGAATAGTTAGTATATATCAGCAAGGAGATATTAAAAGAGAAAACAAATTCATGTTCCAGATTTCTTTGATTTGACTCACTAACTCATTGATCTTAATTAGCAACTTCATTAGAGAAAGTTTTCCCTCAACACAAGCTAATTACTTGGCATATGCTCCAATTAAAAATGCCAAGAATTTTAGTATATCCAAGTTATAAACCATCTACATGAACTTGATGATCCTCTTGATTTGTTGAGATATGAAGTAGGCTAATTTCAGAGTAGATGAATACATATTTTCTCTGTTTTCATCAAGTCATTAATAGAACTCACCAGTTTGTGGAAACAAGTGCAAAGGTTTCCCATCCAACATCCTGTCCCATCCATCTCACAACGCGTCCATCGGCCAAACCAGCGTAAGGGCCTCGCCCAAGGCTGTCGAACTCCAACGATTCAGGGCCAAAAACTTCATCGACAAACTCCAAATTTCCGGACCCTAATCGACTTCTATTGTCTCTAGGCCAGTTTTCCATGACTTGCTTGTAAGGGGCAAGGTCATGCTTAAAAGGCTTGAAATCATGGTCTCCTAAAGGTCCCATTTTAAACGGATCCATTATAACAAAACTTATAGCTAGAGCAAGAACTAGGAGAAGTGGATGCTGCAACAAAGTCCCATCTCTTTGCGATCCTTTCTTCTCCATCTCGAGGAACTTGGTTAGATCGAGAGAATGTGTGTTGCGGTAAGGAAATATCTAGCGAGGGTGTAAATGGTGGATCGTGAGGACACAACTTAGTTGATTTTCATATGTTAGGAAGTAGAGAGCATGCAGTGTTCGTGATTTCATTGAGTTCAGAAGTAGGTTGTCTGTTGTTGGCCATGTTATTTGCATTTCTTCGTACTGTTGAGATACAAACAAGAAATTATGATTTCCCTCTGGCAACTGAATAGAATTTTACCCATAAATCTAATTCAATCGAAACATTCAAATGGAAGCATTGCCTCCATGAATGGAGTCTTTTTAACTAGTGATGAAAGTAAGCTGGCTGCATACACAAGCAACGCAATTTGTACAAAACAATTTTTATAGGACAACTGCAGAGGATAAGCCTCACCATGATAAAGCTTTTGGGTATCTTGTTTACTGTATTGGGACAAAAAAACTAGAGATAATAGAGATAGATATTGTTAAAGAACTATCTCAACCCAATTATTTAAGTCGTTAGGTGAGGTTCTAGGATATGATTTATATTATTCTCTAACACATCCTCTCAAGTGAAAACTCTTTAAGCTTAAAACTTGTATATGTTCACATTACTTTTTGTTTAATTTTTTTTTATCAAATAAATAGGGATGATGAGATTCGAACTCGTGACTACTTGATCATTAAAGCTCTGATACCAAGGTAAGATCTGCCTTGCCGAACTCCGATTGACATGATATTTTAACCCAACGTAGGACAACATGTCAGGAGACTCCACATAAAATTTCAGCCCGATCCAATGATAAAATTAAGAATTATGATTGTTACCGTAAAACTGGATAGTTTCATATTTTACGTCAAAATCCAAATTTAACCTTACCTGGATCGTATCATTGATGAAAAAGACATTTACTTTAACTTTATATGGCATATACTTGAAAATATAGAAATTTACTTAAAAACTATGAAAACGACATTTACTTTATGTTCCATTTCCATCTCTTTAATCAAATACGTTTCTGGTTTCCAAGAACTGAACAACTTTCAAATCCATCAAGTAACATGTCAATTACTTGAATGTTATTTGAAACAATGAGTGATCAGCATAAAAACAATAACCCATCTACTGATTTAAATATAGTACAGAGATCATATTGCAGCTGAAAAGGAATAGCAGGATGGATAGACATGGTTCCCATTCTCTAAGAAATCTATCACTTGAACATCCAATGGATGAATGCCAGCATCTGATTTTGGAATCAAAGACAGGCAGTTTAGTCCAAGTTCCCTCAACACTGTGATTGATGCCCAGAAGACAACAATTTTATGTGGTTCAGCAATCTTCTATGTCCAGGCCGAGCAGCCAATTTCATTATATAGAGAAAAAAAACTACAATCTACGACAATGGAGGAGTAGCAACACCTATTAGGGTGGTTGAGAGTGTGGTAATGATTGTTTTTCAAATAGCTTTTCGTGCCGAAAAGTATGTCAATAATGTTTTTTTATTTTTTAAAAATTATTTTTGATATCAGCACATTAAAACGATCCAAAAAGTACAAACCTCACTCAATTTTAGCAAAAAAAAAAATAAAAAAATTGAAATTTTTCGAAAAGCATGTTCAACCGCAGTGCCAAACTTTTTATATTGAAAAAATAAAATATTAGATCGACTAAGATGAATCCAAGTTAATATATTAATTTTATATTTGGGTAACAAAACGATAATAATTTAATAAAAAATAAATTAAAAAATTTATCGAACTAAATTCTCAATCAATCCAATGTTAAAAAATAAAAAACAAAAAATCAAAGTCAACTCGGGTTAACTTACCAAATTTAGATTATGATATTGGGATAACCCAATAAAAATAAATAAATAAATTATAAAGCTTAATTTCTAAATAATTTAAATAATGATAAAAAAAATTGAAAAAAAAATCCAATTACAAAATAAAATAAAATAACTCGAATTCATTGAGTTAATTCACAAAACTTGTAACTTGATTAAGTGACTATGATAATATTATAAAAATTAAAATAAAATATAAAATTTAATTTTTAATAAATATAGTATTAAAAAATAAAATTAAAAAAAAAACAAAATATTATTCCAGATCAATATTTTACAAGAAGGGGAATAGGGATTTACTCTCTTCAATTATTTCTTGTTAATTTCGATTGCAAACTTAGGCGAATTAGTTTTTTTTAGTGAATTCGGTTCCAATTTTAATTGTCAACCCAATGTAGATTCTTAAAGTTAAAATTGAAAAAATAAATTGCTGTCATTCGGTTGCAAATAAAAAAAATGAACTTTTTCTTCCAAGCATTTATAGGATTTTAAAGTTTGAAAGCGAGTAGGGTATTTTTTTTTAGTTCAATAATCAAATATCCTAGAACTAACTTACATGTTAATCAAAACTAATTTTCCATGAAACAATTTACTTGAGATAATCAAAGTAGCCCGAGAGAAGTGGAGCTTTTCTGATTGGTCAACAGCATTAAATCTGTCAGAAATTTACTTGGTACCGGTTTTTCCGGTATCTTCTCCATGTCATAATCGTCCCTCACTCTCAAAGACTAACTGCTTTAGCCAGTTTTCAGTAAATAACAAACGGAGCAAGTTTTCTTCGTAAGGAATATCAAAATCCATACAAACGAAAAGCAAACAACTTTTAACCTTTATTGAAGGCTGTCTTTGAAGCTTCCTTGTAAAGACAAATCAAGCAGACGAAACCCTTTATGTATCTGTTTCTAATTTGGGTTTTTTTCAGAAATCTTGATTCTTTGAGTGACCCTTTGTCTTCTCCACAAAAAGGTTAGAACTTTGTGGTTTTAATTGCTTTTTTAGCTTAATTTCTTTGGTTTTTCTGTTTTTTATTTTTGGCTTGTGGGGATTTTAGTTATTGAGTGATTTATGTTTTTGGTTGCAAATCTGGTAGGATTTTGTAGCTGCCCTTTGTGGGTTTCTTGCTAAATTTACACTTGTGTAGATAATAGCATGTTTATTTGTGTGGTTTTTTTTTTTTGTTTAATGGTGGCTCTTTTGGTTTTGGTTTTGGTTTTGATTTTGATAATTTGTTGATTCTTTTTGCGGTTTTAGATGTAATTGGTGTAGTGTAGTTTACTTTCTTGGCAAATGCTTTGGATTTTGGTTTGGTGGGTTTTCTTTGCTGGTTTCAATCATGTTGTTGTGTGTTTGGTTCATGTGAATTTGTTTTCATGAAAGCGAGGTAGATTTGGAAACATTTTTCCATGAAAACTGTGTTCATATAACTATATGTACCAAAGCTTATCACTTATACGTGTTGACATATACGATGAATTATTAGTCCTTGATGATAAGATTTTTATTCAGCTCAATAAAAGCTCATAGAACAACCCTTTAAAGAAAATTTTGCAGTGACTAATGTAGTATGGAGATTCTTGACTCTGAAAATAGCGATCTCTTTAACTGGTTATGTTTTGATGGGTTTGAGAGAGTAATGTTTAGTCATTTCAATGCATGTTTTGTTTTATGACGTGAGGGTGTTTTTTATCTTCATAGAGTTGGCAGGAGCATGTATAGAACTGTGCCACAGATTGCACATGTCTGATCTTTCCCATTATTCGTTTTGTTTTGTCACGTTTGGTTAATTGATATGTTTGGTCCAAACAGAGTCATATGGCCAGCCTCGGTGATGGGGAGCATCAATGGTTAGAGAGAGTAAAATCAGAGGGGGCTTTTCCACTACTTGATCCAGATAATTGTTCAAATGGCTGGGCATCTCCACCTGGAGACTATTTCATGGTAAGAGGTCCAGAGTATTTGACAACTAAGACTAAAATCCCTGGTGGAGAATATCTTTTAAAGCCTCTTGGATTTGACTGGATTAAAGGGTCTAATAAGATTGCAGAGGTTTTGAAGAATCGAAAAAACCGTGTGATGAAGGTTATTGAAGAAGAGTTTCCAGATGGTGATAAGCCTTTTGTTTGGGCATTTAATCTACAACTCCCGGGTAAGGACAACTATAGTGCTGTGGCGTATTTTGTAGCCACAGAGCCATTTCCTGAGGGATCTTTAGTTGATCAGTTCTTGAATGGTGATGATGGGTTTAGAAATTCAAGGCTTAAACTGATTGCCAACATTGTCAAAGGCCCCTGGATAGTAAGAAAGGCAGTCGGAGAGCAGGCTGTGTGCATTATTGGGCGTGCCCTTTCTTCCAAGTACTGTGTTGCAGAGAATTTCTTCGAAGTGGATGTGGATATCGGATCTTCAATGGTTGCAAATGCAATAGTTCATTTGGCGTTTGGTTACATCTCAATGTTGACTGTTGACCTGGCTTTTCTCATCGAGGCTCAAAGTGAGTCAGAGCTTCCAGAACGACTCTTAGGTGCCATCAGATTTTCTGATCTAAACCCTGCTTGTGCTTCCTTATATGAACTGTCATATGGAAGTACTGATAATTTGCAGTCCTCATTGCCGACCCGCTTATGGAAGTCAATTGGACAGGGGTTTTCTCAACTCCTTCATCCCGTGCCAGGGGCTCAAGAAAATAGTTCTGCCTCTGGCACAACCCATGGTAATGAAACTTCGGAGCTCAAAGAGGGCAGTGAAGACACAAAGAAATGGTAAGATTTGTGAATTGCAATTACCTTCATAGTCTTACATTTGAATGAGTGAAGGTTTAAATTTTGGTATGTTTCGGGCCATGTAAAAGTGAGCTCACAGAAAAGATTTAAAGATTTCAATAATATCTTTGGTTTGCATCACAAGAAGACTATTATAATGTCATGGTGGCTTTATCCATAGAATATCTGCCTTTTCAGAAATCAGATGGACAGGGATCTGGCATGCGTAATTAAACTCTTTGCATGCAACTTCTTCATTTGTATGTCATATTGACATGTGCTGATTGATGGTATTTAAACCTAAGATGCACGCAATCTATGATTTGTTTCCATCATCTGGAGGTTGTTAACTTATAATACTTGTATAACATGCAAAACCATTCAATTCCTTAATCTCCAAATCTGTTCTCATGCCCGCCTTTCCTTTTCTAATACCAGTACTAGGGTTGTTCTTCCTTGTGTTAATTATTGCTTTCCTGTCCATTTCTATCTTGGTTGAGTATGCAAGTATTATCAATCACCACATTCTCGATCCTACTTCATAGTCCTTGCTTTGGAAAATTTTCCTCCTGATGAAAGTCCGTCAGCAGTGTCCGTTCCCAAGACCATTTCCCTAATTTACAAAATCCGGTTACTCCAGAAGTTGGCTATATTCCCACACGTACCACGTCTCAATAACTGCATCCAACTTATCCTGCGCCTCTTGTGCAATTAGTTAAAGATCGATTAAAGCTCTGAGATACTCTATAAAAGTGAAGTGCAGAAACTTTATGTGACAGATTTTTTAAGGCTCTTGTTTATTATCAAATTTCTCTTAAGAATTGTTCCAGAGATCTCATTTCATGCATGTGATACTTTTGTCATGGTGCATAATCTATTCTTATAAAGTTATTTGCCTTGCTGGTTCTAAAATTATTAATTGGCATCCATTCTTCTTTTAACCAATCAATGTGGTCGAGCATTGAACTAACTGTTATCCTTTGATGAACTGTAATATTTGCAGATGAATCAGATGCTCCTGGTGGACAGTGTATATGTGGGTGTTGGAGTAGCTTAATCTAGAAGTCACAGAATGATTTAAGTGGTAACAAGTATCCAATGTTCGCTGCATTCAATTGCTTGGTTGCTAGTCCTGGTCGTGCCATTTTATTCTTTTGATTTGTTGTAGTTATGAATATACTATATGGGCGAGCAGTCAATGAGCCATGTTATTTATTGGCAAGTATTAAAATTGTTGATAGCGTATTCTGATACATTTGTAATTCAAAATTATTATTTCCACAAAAAGCTGAGTTGAATTTGCCAATTTCATTTCTGCTATTAACTTGGGGTTATGAGGAGATGATCGAGGCAGGTCCGTGTAGCCTTCCTTAGCAAGTTGGAATTGTGCCTCGATTAGCTTCAAGCTCTTCCACTGCAGTAGGCTGTAGTCCTAGTGGTTGGTACCTTGCTGTGTCTTGATCAAGACCTCTTGCATCTTTTCGTTGAGCTTATTAAGTCCCTTTCCTGTATAGTTGGCTGTAAACTTCATGGTAATACGGCAAAACTTGCAACTTTGTGTCAATTCTTTTCGGCTATCAATGGCCATCTGCAGGAACTACTGTCAGCGTCACATTTGGTAGGGATGAAACATATCTCAGCTTTGATGTAATCTGTCTACTGTTGCCCGTTGGACTCCACACGTTACCTTCTTTCTGGCTTAATATAAGGATTGGATTATGTTGATTGTTATCACTCATGTCTAGTGGGGCTCAGGCAACGCAATCAAAGCAGTTTTAGCCACAATAGATGGCACTCAAAGATGATGAAGTATGCTGCCATTCTAGAGCTTTGAGGTTAGGTAAGCTCGGTCCAAAAGATCTGAAACAGCTTATTAAATTATGGTATTTTGGATTCTAAGCAGTGCATAATCTAGCAGACAACAAAAATCAGCTGAGCTAATTGTTCCATCAGGAAATACTTGAAAGCTGAATGATAAGGCCATTAAACAATGAGAATTCAAGGCTAGGACAACCGAGCAAAGTGATCTCCATGCAAAAAGAATCCTTGAGAACCCCCAGGAGACCCTCAAACAATGGCATTGATAGCATTAAAGTCGAGTATATCCAATATAAACGATTGGAATAGCTGCCATCACTACATTCAGCAAGTGTTTTGTTTACCAGATCAAAACACGCCCCCGCCCCCTCCCCCTATTTTTTGTTGCCAAAACCCGAGTGCTTCGTAAATGAATAATCCAAGAATTCATCAATCTCAGACTGAGAAATCGAAGGAAAGTCTCATTCCGAGCAACTTTTTTAGCCATAGCCAAGTAGGAAACAGTGCCTCCCCGAGTCTAAATTGGATGCGACTTTGCATATGATGATTGATAGTGATCCGCGAAAGAATGAAACAGGAAACATCGTCCAAACAACCATTGTGTGCAGAGATGCCCCAGCCATTGATTTATGCAATAAATAACTATAAGCATAGCATTCATCCAAAAGAAAGAAAAGAAAACTTGTGCATCACAGTCAAACAATGGTCATAGTGCAAAATACAAGTTGAGAGTTGAGCGACAACTGATGCACAAAAGATTGAATACAAAAAAGCATGTTCAGTTTTTAAGCTTTATAGTTACATAGAACAGTAATATCTTCATTGCATTACAACGGATCTGTGAACAAGTTCCTTTTCATCATTTCTTGAATAATATTGCGCCTAACAAAAAAGAAAATCACGAGATCAGAAGACCAAAGAATTTCAAAAGGAAGAAAAGCTGCAGTACAACAAACAAGGAACTAGAGGGCAAAACAATGGCCGATAATCTCAAACCACATTGGTCTACAACAACAAGCATTTACCATTCTAATAAATGACTGAATGCGAAAGCTGCACCTGTAAATCTGTAAGTCTACAGCAGAAATGAGTGCCAGCTTGAGCTTTGATGGCCGGGAAGATGCGACAAATCCCAGTGTAAAAGTCCAGCTTGACAGAGCATACTTAAATAGTATCGAGATTTGACTCTTCAGAAAGTAAAGCCCCTAGTTAACAAATGGGGATAACATCTTTAACAGAAGTTAAACGATTTCAACACCTTCAACTGGTAGTGCACTCATCTGCAAGGTTCTACCGGTTCCGGGAAACCTCACAGAAGGCAGGGAAGGATCCATAACAGATTCAATCTCAATAAAATCAAAATCATAAGCACCTGACCGCTTCAAACTGACCACAGAAAAAAGCACAATCCATCCAAGCATTGATATTGCCCAGAAATTGTTCATCCCATGTATCAAACCCCATGCTATAGCATATCCAACAACAATTCCTGATAAATGGCCAAGAAAACTCGCTTGTGGAACAATAATTGATGTAAAAATCAATGACTCAAAAGGCGCAAAACTGATAGGAAGTGAAAGGAATCCAAAAAGATCCAACTTCGAGGATGGTTGCTTCACAGAAAGAATTGTCATCCACCCAAACACAACACAAGAGTACCCAACAGCTGTCACTCTCCGAAAATACTCTACTTTGAATCTTTGTATCAATATATGGTACATCCCCAGTACCAGTGCCCCAGACAATACGACTAACACAAGTGTGTAGTGAAGATAATAAGCCATTCCAAGGCCAATGTGCCCCAACTGTTCTACAACCCCTAGACTCCAAAGTGCGCTCATATTGAAAACAAGATGAATAACACTAATATGTGAAAAAGCAGAGGTAATTATCCTCCAATGGTGCCCTTCAACTGCATTTTCATAACTTAATCCCACATGAGAGTACCCGATATTTTTCTTCTGTATATAAAACCATATAGCGCTACATATTCCAATTATACAACTTGTAGCTGGTTTTTCCACAATCTCATAAAACAATGGCCTCCCCATCTATGACAAAGCCCTTGTTCACTTCCTCTCTTAAAAACCACAAGTTACTCAACAACGCAATACCAGATAGAGCTTTTCCACAACCAAAACATGCACCAAAGCTCCAACAAAAGTGGGTTCTCCTCAGAGATCAAAACTTTATAAGACAGCACAAACCCTTTTCAAATCTAACAAATTTGAATAACACCAAAAAACCTAAACTTTACACATCTAACCAATCCAACATGAATAAAAATCGGGGTTTTCTATATAATCAAACACCAACCCTTTTCTCACACTTAATTCCTCATAAAGTACAAGTAAATTCTACACGCAAATCCCGGTAATGGTACTAAAGTTCTGAAATTCCTATCGCAAGAACAATAATGGAAAAGAAAGTTCAGATTTTTACACCAAAAAGTAAGAGAACAAAAGAAATTTTTTAGAGAGATAATTTCGTCACCTTTTTGCTTCAAATTGATTGAGAAGTTGCTTGAGCTTTCTAGTTTTCTGTCTGTCTTTCTGGGTGTTTCTGTCTTTTGCACAGGTGTCATGGTTTTGAAAGCT
This sequence comes from Populus davidiana, assembly GCA_030145905.1. NCBI lineage: Eukaryota > Viridiplantae > Streptophyta > Magnoliopsida > Malpighiales > Salicaceae > Populus > Populus davidiana. Next base: position 5,030,696 of record CM057805.1, read on the forward strand.
TATATATGGTACACCCTTTTGAACAGCAAGGAGATATGGCTCACCTCATTGATGTTTGTCCCCTATGGCCCAAAGGTGGCATTTAAGGACCAATGACGTGTAGTTTGCATTGTGTGTTTGAACGACATATGACAAAAGCACAAGTTGTGATTAGGAGCTATTTGTGAACGCGTTTAAATTAAAATTTGATTTTTTTTTATGTTTTTTTTTTAAATATGTTAATATTAAAAATAATTTTTAAAAATAATAAAATATTATTTTGATATATTTTTAAATAAAAAATATTTTAAAAAATAATCATTATTACACTCTTAAATATAGTTTAACAGAAAAATTGCTCCTAATATTTTGTTCAAAAATAAATCTAGAGTTGATGATGCTAAAAAGAGTGACTAATTATATTTTATTACTTACTCATCAAGTTCATCTTAAAAAGAAATATAAAAATAAAAGCAAAAATAAAATATATGACTTATTAAAAATAATAAATATCTCTATTTAGATTTTTTTTTCTATTTATATCTTTTTTTTTAAAAAAATGGACACATAAAATAACTAATAAAATTAATAACTAATAAAATTTATCAGCTTGAGATCACCCGAGGATGCAAGTGGTAAATGATTTCAGGGTTCCCAACTAATCTACTATTTCTTCCTCTTTAAAGCATAATTGCGAACAAATTACATGTCATAATAAGTTTTTTTTGGAGTTCGGGTTTGTTTTTTAAATTATTTTTTATTTTTAAATATTTTTTAGGTTATTTTTTTTTATATATAGTTTGATGTATGCCCTACTAATTTGTTATTTTTTAATACATTTTAATTAATTTTTTTTAAATACTATATATCACAATAATAAATACATATTATATTATATTGGTTGAAGGTTAAGTTTGTCAAAGAACCAATTCAATTTAAAAACTTAAGCTGTTAGGTAAGATCTAAAAATATGATTTATATTATTCTGTAACACACTTTTTTAAGTTAAAACTCTTTAAACTTGAAACATGTATAATTTCATATTATCTTGTATTTATTTTTTATTAAATAAATAGAAATAGTAAGATTCAAACTTATTATTATTTAGTTATTACGACTTTAATATTATATTAAAAATTTAATTTAATATAAAAATTTAAATTGTTAAATTAGATTTCAAGAGGAGTTAATTGGAATTGGATTCCTAGCTACAAAGGCTACAATCAGCATGATCATCTCTATAGCGACCCTTTGATGTAAAAGATTTCTATGAATTACATGTATGCTCGATGAATACATGATGTATATTTGTGTCATTATATATCTGCTTTAATTTATTTTTTTGGATTGAAAACATTATGTGTTTTAGGTTTTTTGTTTTTAAAAAATAGTTGCTATGTATTTAAGTAATGAGTATTTGAATAGTTACTCCAAATCTGATAGGGTTGGATATCCAAAATCTATATCCATGTGAAACTAATGATTTGCATAATAAAATATGATTTTTAACTTTATTTGAAGAGCAAGTTTTTTCAATCTTTAGCTTTTATTATTACATTTGTCCACGCTAATTCATAGATCAAGGAAAAAAAAACTTTAAATGCAAAAACAAATCTATGTATTAGTAACGTGTATTTTAAAAAAATAATTTAATTATGAATTGAATGATTTTTTGATCTAATATTAAAATGAAAAAAAAATTAATCCACTTGGATTAACTTGAGCCGACATTCGAAACTTACGGGGATAGTCTTAAATTTTTTTTGAAAAACTTAATTCTGAATTAACTTAATGTTGAAGAATAAAATCAGTAAAAATTAACATTTTATTAAAAAAAGGATCTCGAGTCAATTTTTTAAAACCAAATATAAAATAGCAAAATAAAAAAAAATCTCAGCCACATGAGACTGGACATTTAAACAAATAGCCCGGGCACATGGGCTTTCCAATTAGCCTATGTGCCTGTGTTTGTTTTATTTTTTTATTTCTTAAAAGGATTGTCGAAAATAAGGGGGTTTGATTTATTTATTTTTATAAAAATCTTATTTTTAACCTAAAAACCTGCAAAACACCTTGATAAATCTATCTATGGTCATAAAAAACCCAAAAAATAACTTAAAATATCAAAATCAATCCAAAACCAAAATTATTCCTATAGCCATATTTACCTCCTTGGGCAAGGAGAATAAAATAAATACCTAGGTCAAACTCTCCTCATGAAATGAAACCTATTTACATACAAATCAATCATTTTTATGGTTGGATATATAAACAAGGATGAATTTCTCTTTCTATACTAAAATTTAGTGAGCTTTTCTCTCTCTTTTAACCAAAAGAGACTAAAAATAAAGAAAATAAAGTCTAGTACTAAAATTAAATTTTGAAAAACTAAAAAGTTGGTCACCTAATAATTAAAAAAGATAGTGCACGATAATAAACTTTTCAATTCAAATTCTAAGATATCTATTTTATATTCCCCACTTTAATTTTTTATCTTTCAATTCAACAATTCATTTTAAAAAAACATGTAATTGATGCTAATTTAGGTTTTAAAAAACTTAATTACGTTTTAAAAAAAAGTATAAAAACCAAAATAAATTTTTTAAAAAATATTACTATTTCAATTCAAAATAATTTATATAAAGATAAACAGTAAAAAAAGAAGCTATTGTGGTTTCCCAAAAGGCTTAGTTTCAATTAATAATTCTAAGATGGTGTTAATAATTGGCATTTTTTTTTGAGCTGAATTCCTTTTTTCTAACCCCCCCCCCAAAAAAAAAAAGAAAAAAAGAAAAAAGAAACCTAGAAGCATTTATAGTATATAAGATTAGACATTGGGTTAGTTAACACACGGATTTATTTCTCAAGTTATCTTACGAAATTTAATTCAAGCAAAAACTACATAAAATGTAATATCCCTTACAACCCTTGCAATATGATTTTTACTAGTACCATGGGCGTGCTAGCAGCTGTTAAAGACTCTTAAATAGTAAAATTTAAATCATTTTAATATAATAATATCAAAAATTAAATTTTAAAATATTTAAAAAAATTATTTTAATATATTTTCAAATAAAATAATACTTTAAAAAACATCATCTAAATATCAATAATTCTCAAAGTTGGGCACACAAGAAGGATCTTCCCCGCTTTATTGATGTCGTTTACTACACTTGGGCTCCGTTTGTTTGCTGGAAAGTAGTTTCTTTTTGGAAAGTGAATTCCGGGAAAGTGAATTCCGATAGAGTATTTTTCGATGTTTGGTAGTGTAATGGAAAATGAGTTGGAAAACACTTTCCAGTGTTTGGTTATGTCATGGAAAATGAGCTGGAAAATAACTTATTAATATTTTATTTTTCTCAAGTTTATTAAAATAATGAGGAACAAATCTTACAAATTAAAAAGTTGAATGAGAATGAAATTGAATTTTTTTTTTCATAAATTATCTCAAATAATCAAAATAATAGAGATCAAATCTAAATTTTTTTTTAAAAAATGAAAGATGAAGAAATTAAAATAATAATAATCAATATTTCATAAATTATTTCAAATAAAATAAGTAACAATCAAAAGAATGAGGACAAAATTTGATAGATAAAAAATTTCAATAAAAATATGATAAGAAAAAAGTAAATAGCAATTATAAGAATAAGGAACACAGTTAATATAAAAATAAAATTTTAAGAGATGAAATTGAAAAATAGATATTGAAAACAAAATATATATAGCAATTAAAAGTTTGAGGATCAAATTTGATATAATCAGCAAATAATGACATTTCTAAATTTTTCACAACTTCCGGAAAGTGTTTTCCTTCCAAATTTTTCAGGAAAACACTTTCCTGAAAACCAAGCCAAATTTTCCTTTTACTGGAAAGTGTTTTCCATTGATCAACTTTCCTACTGGCAAACAAACACAAGAAAGTTTGGAAAGTGATTTTTCGGAAACCACTTTCCGGAAAACAAACACAGTTAAAGGGAAAACACTTTCCTGAAAACTAAGTTAAATTTTTCTTTGACTGAAATTGACTAGAAAGTGTTTTCCGTTGACCAACTTTTCTAATGACAAACAAACACAAGAAAGTTTGGAAAATGATTTCCCGGAAACTACTTTCCGGGAAACAAACATGGCCTTGGCTAACGATAAGCCGTATCAAGACAAAACATTTGATGACAATAATAAAAAGAAAATAAAAGGAAAATTATGATCATCACTCACACCATTGCCGTTGACTCATCAACGAGAAGAGCCACTTCTCCACCACCACTACCACCACCACCACAGAAATCCTCTCTAACCCACAAAACAGCATGAATCAAAACAATAAGAACTGTGGTTGCTAAGGTGATAACAAGATGCAAGCCAGCTCTTGTCGTTATGATCTCTATCATAGTTTTAACAGCTATCAAGCCAAGCCCTAAACTCTTATCAGTAATCTTATCCAGCATATAAAAATCTGGAGGAAGGGCACGTGATAATAGCAGGTAAACTGATGCAACATATGTCATGTTGAGCAAAGGAATCAAAGAGATCACCTCGCGTTGTGGGATGAGGGCAATGAAGAGCACAATCCACACAAAATGTGTGTAATACGACGCAAAGTGCCCTAAATTTCTTATAATTCTGAGAGAAGCTGCTTCTGGGCTTGAAGGGATGCTGAAGGGGCACACTAGCCTGAACTCGGGTGGCTCGAAATCGTCACGGTTCTTTCCTGTCGGGTCCTCAGGATCGGCCGGCGTGGTTGGTGGTGACATGGTGCTTGGCCTCTGAATGGTTCCATGACCAGCCATTGTTTGGTTTGATTAGATAGAGATATGAAGCTTTATCAAGTATGTGGTGTGTTAGAGCTCAAGTTGTGTCCTTGGTTTAGAGAAAGGAGAGATATACACTGTTCTGCAGTCAAGAGGAAGTAAAGTCTTGTGAGTTTACTTGGAAAGTTCATAGCAATTTACTCATACATGTTGCCCGGAGAACATTTACTATATATATAAATTGAAATGAAAAGATATATAAGTGATTTATTATAAGAAATATATGTGATTTATTAATTAGTTGGTGGATGCCAACTAATTAATTTGAGAATTAAAATTGATTGATAATTAACATATCTGAAATTGATTAGTGGATGATTTGTAGTTAAAATACAGTTTGGCTTATCGAATTTCACAAATGAGTTTGGCTTTGATGATGCCATTATTTTATATTGAGGAGGTGATGAGTGTCTTAATTACTTGTAAGTAAAAGGCCCTATTGGAAAATTTACTATATAATTTTAATAAGATAATATTTTTTTAAGGACCTACTGGTATGGGTGTATATTATTATTCTTCTATTTAAAAAGAAAAACAATGAGATTGAAAAACAACTTCCTTGCCTGGAGTGCTCAATTAATTCCTCTGTCTTGAAGCTATGGTCTAATGGGAATCATTAATGGTTCCGAGCCTAGCCCTCCTAAATTTTCCAATGAAGAACACAAGGCCCAAGGGACTTAATTCTACTCATGTAATTTGCCAATATAAAGATCAAACAGTACTTGGCTGGATTATTTTTTCTTTATCTCTTACGATGGTTTCCACCATTTATGGTCTGGAGACTTCTCAGCTTGCTTGGCAAGCTCTTGGTGCAAGATTTGTTGCGCCTTCAACTTCACGAATTTCTCTTATCAAGAGGAAGTTACAATCTTCACAACAAGGTTCCATGTCTTGCCAACAATTTTTGGATGAAGTCAAATCCTTTGCCGATGAACTATTTGCTGTGGGGAAACCTGTTGATGATTCAGATTTAATTTTATCTGTTCCCAATGGTCTTAATTCCTCCTTTCACTCTTTTATGACAACTTATATGTTGCTTGCTAAGGAGGAGTCCATGCTATTTTCTGACTTCCATGCAGAGTTGCTGAATTATGACCTTATACAAAAATTCCATGGTCACTCTATTCAACCTGAGGCAGGAGCATATGCTTTGTACACACATAAAAATGGTTCCAAACCTGGATATCGACACAGTATCAACAAATCTCGTTTCTCTAGATCTTCCAAACCCTCTGGTATTTCTTCTTCTTAGTTTCGACAACCGTTACCTCACATGCCATCCTCATCACCAGCTACACCTGCTACTGAGACTTCTCGCTCCCGATCTCCCTGTCAAATTTGTAGAAGGGAGGGACATCAAGCTCTGGACTGTTTTAACCGCATGAACTATTCCTTTCAGGGTTGTCATCCTCCAATTGAATTAGTTGCTATGGTGGTTGAAGCTAATACCACTTATCTCAGTCAAAATCAATGGTACGCTGACAATGGAGCTAATGTTCATGTTACCTCCGATATTGCTAATCTGGCCAGCTCTCAACCTTATGCAGGAGATGATTCAGTCGGCGTAGGTAATGGGACAAGTTTGATCATCTCTCATATTGGCACTGCTTCTTTTCATAATCCTTCTTCTACTGTCACCTTAAACAATGTTGCATACTATCCTCAAGCATCTGCACATTTGCTCTCCATTAATAAATTTTGCAAAGATAATAATGTCTATTTTGAACTCACTAGCTCTTATTTTTTGTGAAGGATATCCTAACAGGGAACACGCTTCTGACGGGGCCAAGTGAAAATAGATTGTACCCAATTAACCTACGTGAACTTCCATCTTCCAAATTTCATGCACTTACCATGATAGTTGGCATCAAAGCTTCTACCTCCACATGGCATTGTCGTTTAGGCCACCCCTCCTCTGCCATCCTTCATCGTGTCATTTTAAAATTTTCTCTTCCAATTAATGATTCAATCAATAAACAGACTTTTTGTGTGTCTTTTCAACTTGGCAAATCTAAACAATTGTCATTTTCTGACTCTACAACCGAGTCCACAGCTCCCTTTAAAGATCCGGTGCACCCTCACTTTGTTTGTAAGCTTCACAAATCTCTTTATGGTTTAAAGCTAGCCCCTTGGGCTTGGTTCATCGTCTATCTACTGCATTATTGTCTCTTGGCTTTCATAGCTTCCAAGTTGATTCTTCCTTGTTCATTTATCACCACAGTTTAGTGCATGTGTTCTTATTAATATATATGGATGATATCCTTATCACATCTAATGACCAGGAATTCATTACATCTCTTATCGCTAACCTGCAACTTGAGTTTTTCATGAAGGGCCTCGGCCAATTGGCTTACTTTCTAGGTATTGAAGCTACATGTTCACCTTCTGGGTTGCATCTTCGGCAAACAAGATATATTATTGATCTTTTAGATCGAGTACACCTCATTGGCATCCAACCTTATAGAGCTCCTTGTGTCTCAGGCTCCAAACTATCCAAATTTGACGGGGAACCTCTTTCAGATCCAACTGAGTATAGGCAAACAGTTGGTGCCTTACAATATGTCACCCTCACGCGTCCTGACATTGCATACTCAGTAAATCAGCTTTGCCAACACATGCAGACTCCAACCTCTGCCCATTGGACAACAACCAAACGTTTCCTACATTATTTAAAGAATACACTCGATCATGGCCTACTGTGATTCTGATCGGGCTGGTGATCCCGATGATAGACGATCAACGTGTGGTTATGGTGTTTATGTAGGATCCAATCTCATTTCATGGTCGGCTAAGAAACAACCTGTGGTTTCCAGGTCTAACACTGAGGCAGAATACCATTGTTTAGCTCTTGTTACAACTGAAGTGTATTGGCTGCGTATGCTTTTGTGTGAGCTGAAAATTTCCCTTCAAGCTGCCCCTGTTGTTTGGTGTGATAATATCAGTACTTTAGCCCTTGCCTCCAATCCAATTTTCCATGCACGATCTAAACACATCGAAGTTGATTACCATTTTATCCATGAGAAAGTGGCCAATCGAGACATAATTTTACATCATATCCCCACTTCTTTGCAGCCTGTTAATGTTTTTACTAAGGGACACACAACTGATCGTTTTTGTTTGCTGCGGGACAAACTCTCTGTGTTGGATCTCCTTGCTGATTTGTGAGGGAATGATAAAGATAAGAGTCGTGTTGTATCTCCATGCTAATTTGCGAGGGAATGATAAAGATAAAAGTCATCCTATGTGATTAAGATGATCTGCATAGGGTGTGTGCCTTATCCTGTATTTCAATCCCATGTAAATTATATCTCTTCTAACAAACATAGAAAACTGGTCTTCGTATAAGATATAAACACTGTGGTTATATAAGCTAGAATACAAAAGATATCTAGTAGCCTTTTCCAGAATTATTTCAGACAATTAGTAGATTTTTGAATTCCCATTACCTTCCTTTAAGGAAATTCATGCTTTGAGAATTCTATGTATTTTTTACTTTAAAAATACAAAAATTTATTTTAAAATCATGTTAAAGATAAATAATTAATATAAAATACTTGTCTTAATTAGTTGCACCTTTTATTTATAATTATCTTTTAATCTAATTATAGTTGTATATATACTTAGTTTATACAATTATAAAAATATAATACTTAAGTCGCCTCCACCTACAAAATCATTAACTAGCAATTTAAGGAATTCCTAGTTTACGCAAAAGTGAGAATTTAATTAGACTGTTAACAAGAACAAATTAAGGAGGAAAATCACTATCCTTTTTCTCATAAAGTATTGTTCAATGGAACAATACCTTTTATTTTTATTTTTGTTGTTTTATTTTTAACATTATATTTATTGAGGATTGAGTTTTATAATTTATTTTTATTTACTTTTTATAAGAAAATTCGAGTCTCGTAACTCGAGTCACGAGTCTTGTGGGTTAATCCGGTTAACTCAGATTTTTTTGGTTTCTTTTTTTTTTTGTAATTTTTTTTTTCAATTTCATCCTTTACCATTTGTGTTGATTGAGAATTAAACTTCATAATTTATTTTGATTTTCTTTCTATGAGGTTATCACAATCTCATGATTTGAGTCAAGGGTTTGGTCGGTTAACTGAGTTGACCCGAGTCTTTTTTCTGTCCTTTCTCTCTCTCTCAATTTCATCCTTTAATATTGTTGGATTGACTGAGAATTGAGCTTTATAATATGTTTTGATTTACTTTCTTTTGGGTTATCTTTGTCTCATGATCTAGGTTTAACAGGCTAATCCGTGCAGGCTCAAGGTTTTTTTTTTTGTTTTTTTTAATTATTATTTTTTGTTTTGTTTTTCAATATTGAATTGATTAGGTCACCCATCCTAGTACTACTCTCGCCCAAGCACGTTTAACTGCGGAGTTCTGATAAGATCCGGTGCATTAGTGCTGGTATGATCACACCCGTGAGTCGATGCACGCGCAATTGCTATAAGCGATTCGAGGGCGCCTGCGTGGAGAGCCACGGGAGGCTGTCACGCGGCTCGAGCTCCGCCGAACGAGGGGAGGCGGGTCGGGGAAGCCCGACCGGGCCTCGTAGCATGCTGGTTCGGGCTGGGCCAGAACGGCGGCCCAAAAGGGCCATAAGCTGCGATCCGGCCGTTGGATCGCTCCCAGATTTTTACAGCAGCTTCCGGAGGCCGTTTTCCTTATAGTAGCCATGGAATCGCTACGCCGACCGCCGGATCTTTAGATCTTGCAGTCCTCGCCCCGAGGCCCTGAGCTTGCTACGCCTTCTCTCGCTCCTCCCGAGGGAAACCGCGTTCTCCGATCCTCGGCGGGCGGCACCGGGAAGAAGGGGGCCGCACGGGCAAAAAGGTGGGGTGCAACACAAGAACTTCCCAAGGGGTCACCCATCCTAGTACTACTCACGTCCAAGCACGTTTAACTATAGAGTTATGATAGTATCCAGTGCATTAGTGCTGATATGATCGAACTCGTGAGTCAAGGCACGCGCAATTGATATAACCGGTCCGAGGGCGCCCGCGTGGAGAGCCACGGGAGGCTGCCACGCGGCTCGGGGAAGCCCGACTGGGCCCCGCAGCGTGCCGGTTCTGACCGGGCCAGATCGGCGGCCCAAAAGGGCTTAAATTAAATATACAAAAATTATATATATATATATAACACTAAAAATACTATTTTAACCTTAATAAATAAAACAAGATAAATATATTTCTTAACAACTATTACTTGTTTTTTTAAAATAAAAATATAAATAAAAACAATTCTTCAATGATCATAGGAAATAAGTGAACTAAATAGTAATAAATTTAAGCCAGTTCTAACATATTAGATGATAAAATTACCTTGATGGGTGTTTTAGATACACTAAGTTCTTATTATGAATCTTTTATAACATCTAATATTTAGTTCTTAATCCAATAATTATATGATTGGATGGGCATCGAGTGATATTAAATTAACATTATAGAATCGGACCTCTCATTATAAAAATCAACGGAAGGCCCGAAGCTGGAACCTTTTCTCCTCCCGCAATGGAGAATCGGACATCATTATAATATTCAATCGGGCCTCTTGGCAAGAGTGGCCTTGCAAGAAACTACGTCGGAAACTTCAAAACAGGGACAAAATTCCCATTTATTTATTCATGTTCTTGCTTTGTTAAATCCTAAGCACAGCCTAGATTCTATTTGTTTATATTTATGCTAGAGACTAGAAAAGCCTCTCGAACTTCACATTTTTCGTCTAAACAATTGTGATAATTTTAGATGGAAGGACTTGATTAAGAAAAATTTATTTGTTAAATATGAAATAAATCAATGATAATTAATTTCAATGGGATGAAATTGTAAATCAAGTAATATCCAAGAGAGTAGTCAAAAACATTAATGGCTTGATTATTAAGGTTTCTTCATCAACTTCTACTCTAATATAAAATAGCTCATGATCACTTTTAGATTAAAAAATTACAGGTCCGATTGACTTTTCCAAACTCCAACATTCGGTTGTTGACTCTTGAGGTCCGAATCCGATTATCAACAACCTCCACCTCTTTCTTTTCTGCTGGTATAAATAAGCTGGCAATATCAGCATCACAAGCATACTTTCTCGACAGTTTTTTTCGTTTCTTATAAATTATTTCCTAGTCTTCTCAAGCTTTATAGCATACAGCACAGGGAAACCATGGAGAATGGTGCTCGAGTTATCAAGGGTTTTATTCTTTCAATTCCAGAATCTGTGTCCCAACTCTGGCATAGAGCAGGACAACTAGAATCACAGCAGCTACCACGTCCCACCATGAACGAAGAAGAAGAGCTGGTCAACATGTTCCATGCTAAGCAGGAAATGGAATGGCAGAAGACGCTTATAAGCATCTGCTTCACATCAGGACTTCAAATAGCCCTTCATTTTCATCAAATTACTGATTCCAAACTCGATTGCTTGCATTTACTCTCTATTCTTTTTTTTTTTTGAAAAATCCTTCCAAACTATATTTGGCTTGCCTTTTTTAATTAATGTAACTCAGTCGAGCATATTAGTGGTTAACACAACCACTCATGGGAGATTAAACTTAAATTATTAATTATAGACCTAATCAATGATGAATCAATCATATTATAGAAATCCGTGCAATTAGTAAGCAATAAATATTTGTTAAATTGTTTTTAAACCACAATTCTTAAAGTCCATCAATGTAATAAATATCAAATCTCTAATTTGAATCACTTTGTATTGGAAAAAAAAATGCACAATAAATTTAAATAAAGATCAAATCTCTTTGAACAAAGTTAATTTATTGAGATTAGATTATTTAATTTATATTGTTTCATTTACATTGAAATCAATAATTAGTACCTTTTTGGACCACGTCTAAGTAAACAAAGAAAATAGTTGAATATTTTGTTGAATTTTAATTAGTAATTGAATATATAGAAATAAATTTAATTATTTTATCTCAATTTTATTCTATTATTGCATGATATGTGTTTAAGTATTTCTATGAATTTTAATTTGTATTTTTGAATTTACCTTGTAATTAGTAATTGAATATATAGGAATAAATTTAATTATTTTCTCTCAATTTTACTCTATTATTGCATGATATGTGTTTAAGTATTTCCATTAATTTTAATTGTTATTATTGAATTTACCTTGTAATTAGTAATTGAATATATAGGAATAAATTTAATTATTTTATCTTAATTTTACTCTATTATTGCATGATATGTGTTTAATTATTTTCATTAATTTTAATTGTTAATTGTATAGATGTTAGGTTATATACAAGATTTTTGAATGGGGTCAATTGAGGCTATTGTCAATATTTGCAGGTTTGAAAACTTTGGGTAGTCTCCAATGTAGGAGAGGTGCTGCCGAATTGTTTTTAACAATTGAATTTAATTATGTAATTATTCATAAAAAATTGTGTAGATGCATAGAACAAAAACAACAACTCGTCGCTCACATAGGGTCGCAACTAGTTCTTTTAGCACCGAGAATGATATGTACTTAGGTGTCAATCAAGAAGAGTCACATGCGCCATCTACCAATGCTGCCTCTTCCAACGCGGTTTCACAAATAAGAGGCGGTGTGCCTTTATAGCGGAATCATTCCACTCGCAAGTACGAGACACAATGGAATGATGACCTTTCAATGTAAGTTTGTTTCGGTTTTAGTTTTATTTTTTAAATTATAAAATAATTTATGAACAACTAATCAATATTTCATTAATTTAATTTATTTTTAGGTTCACAAATATTGAGGCCGCCCGAGTAATATCATCGGTGTTTAAATCATCGATGGAGATTTCATTATTTTAATGGAGTCGGGTATCTAGATATCCTAAATGAATACCGAATATCGATGCATTGTTTGACAAATTTGAGGCTGGTGTTAATTTTTAATTTCCAGCTTATTATTAATATAATTTTAAATAAATTCTTTTTTTATTTTAAATAAATTACTTATACACAGCACAAATTCGAGTGGGACAACGCGCATGACAATGTTGTGAGGAAGGTATGGGAAAATCACACGGCAACTAGGTAACATAAAAAACAATACAATATTTTTTAAAAAATATATGTTTTAAAAGCTAATATGTCACTATGAAAGTAGATTGCGTGATTTTTGGTATGAAGCACAAAAAAAAAAAAGCAAAAAAAAAAATACAAGAGATAGAGGTCTTCAAGGCTAAAACGATGTAGTGGTTTGAAGGGATTCAAACAACTACACATCCCAAAGATATTTGGCCATAATATATTGAGCACGTGATGTCTGAGCGGTTCACACGACGCTCACAGTCCGGTGCTGGCAACCGGAACCGACAAATTCATGGTTCGCTGACAACACACACTGGCGGCTCCGTTCCGTTTGCTACACGTGCAAAACAAATGGTAAGATTAATTTAAATGAAATATATAGTTAAATAATTTGTTGTTACTTAATTAATTTTTTTTCTTACATGCTACGTCTCTTGGATGTGAGCCGAGCCTAGTGGAGCTGTTCATAGAGACGCACATGCGAAGTCAAGAGCGCTAAAAGGAAGTGCAACAGTTCATTGACAACCACGCTCAATACTTTGTGGTATGTTCATTCAACCATTTTATTCCATAAGTTATTAGTTTTATTGAATTGAATATGATGATTTCTTTTTTCATTTTCATGAGACTTATAATAGCCAGTTGAGGGAGAGATATGGAGACGATCCTTCGACCCATTCAGATTTCGATCCGGATTTATGGATGGAGGTAGGATCATTCGATGGACCCGATAAAAATCAGGTGTATGGGCTCTCCAACACTACGACTGAGAACTTGCGGGCGACTCATAGTGTTTCAACCGTTGGGAGCTTTCAATCAGTATCGAGCACCCAATCTAAGGAGTTCTTGGCCTTGCAACAACACACGACTCATCTCACCAAAAAATACGAGCAACTATCAATGAATTATGAGTAAAACATGGCTCACATGGCTCATCTCACCGAGAAATACAAACAACTCTCGAGGAATTATGAACAACTTCACCAAATGGTCATGAACTTGACATCACAAAGTAGTGATACATGTGCGCCCCTTTTTTGGCCATACGGTTTCGAAAACAACCAACCTCCTCCTCCTCCAGCTTCGTCATTGTGCTAATTTAGTATTTTTTTGGGGAATACATTCAATTTGTAATGAATATTATTTAACTTTTTTTTTATTATTTTTGATGTTTAATATAATTTTATTTGCATAATTATTTTTTTACTATTAATTTTTATAATTTTATATTTTTTATTCTAAATATTAAAAAAAAAACAAATTTAAAAACACACACCGATGGATTTACAGATGACATATATCCAACGACATATTACAAAGAGGGAAATGCCATACTCACTGGTGAATTTACAGACGGATACCATCCGTCGGCATTTCATAAAGAGTGGTGGAAATGCACACTCACCGATGACTTTGTCGATGGACAAAATCCGTTAACATTTTACCAAGAGCTGAAAAAATTTTATTGGATATGCCACAATTACTGATGGAATAAATCCATTGATATATTCCTAGCGGGAATTACCAATAGATGTAGCGATGAAATGTGGTATTACCGACGAAAGGGATGCCGACGAATGCTTTCCGTCGGTAATTTAGTTGGTAAAAAATTTAACGATGGAGTCTGAATCTTACACCGACGGATTATATTCGTCGGTAAAACTATAAAATCTTATAGTTGGAGATAACCCAAAATTGGGTTATGAGAGTCATCAAGACTTTAATACCATGTTAAAAACTATTTCAATCCAATAACTTAAACTGTTAGGTGAGGTTTCAATATATGATTTATATTATTCTCTAACATTAATATTCGAGAATGTGTTATAAAAATAGATTAATAGGTATATTTGAAACTAATTTTTTTTTTTTAAAAAAAAAAGTTTCGGTGTTTGAATTTTATTAGTAAGTATTCTCTAATGAAAATTATTTAACATAGAATAAAAAAATATATAGATGAATGAAAAAAATATTTTTGATTGGCATGTTTTTTTTGTAAAATCTTCAAAACTCTTTATCCCAATTTGAGAAAATATAAGATAGAACCAGCAAACTCGCTCCTGTTCAGTCTACATAAACAAGGTCTACAGAGTACTTTCCTTAAATCTCCTAATTCTATCTGGTCTGTTAACACATAACAGAGATTTTGGGTTCTGCAACCCCTAGCCACCTTGTGGGTTTGCTTGGAGCTCTTGGGTAGTGTGATCGAGTCGTCAGCGTAATCACTACAAGATTTCACAGTTTTACCGACGGACATATTCCGTCGGTGTGTGACAGAACGTTCGTCGGTAAAGTATTTACCGACTATATTACCGACGGAATACTCCCGTCGGAATACCTTTTGTCGGTGATTCCACATTCCGTCGCTATATCGGTCGGTAATAAAAAAAACACGTTTACCGACGGCCCATGCGCGCCAAAAAAAAAAATTTTCCCGCTGGGAATATACCGACGGAATATTTTCCGTCGGTGTTATATAAATACCGACGGACTAACTCCGTCGGCAAAAGTGTCGGTGATATTTCATACCGACCGAATAAATCCGTCTGTAAATTCGTCGGTATTTTTATACCGACGGATTATTGCCGTCGGTGAGTATGTCGGTGATGGGATGGCATACCTCAGACACTGTTTAATGCCGACGGATTTATTCCGTCGGTAAATCCCTGTGTAATTTTTTTTTTTAATTATTTAGAAAAAATAATATAAATTAATAGTAATACAAACCAATTATGTAAATAAAATTTATATTAAGCAACAAAAACTCAAAGTTAAATAATATTCATTACAAAATGAATGTGTTTAAAAAAAAAACAATTAATATAAAGGTGGAGGTGGAGGAGGAGGAGGGTGGGGGTTAGGCGGCCAAAAAGGATTTGGCGCACATGTTCCGCCTTGTGTCATGTTCATGACCATTTGACGAAGCTCTTCATAGGCCGCTCTTTGTTGTTCAGACTCTGCTCTGCGTTGTTCGTTCGCCAATCTGTGTTGTTCGTTCGCCAATCTTTGCTCTTCTTTGAGTTGTGTGTACGCCTCTGATAGGTGGTCGCACCTTTGCTGCAAGGCCACAAACTCCTTAGATTGGGAGCTCGATACAGATTGGGAGCTCCCACCGGTTGAAGCAGTACCGGTCGACCGCAACTTGGCAGCGGTAGTGTTGGAGAGCCCGTAAACCCGATTTTTATCGGGTCCACCTGACGATCCAGCCTCCATCCACAAATCCGGATCGAATTCCGGATGGGTCGAAGGATCATCCCCGTATCTCTCCCTCAACCGATTATTATAGGTCTCCTGAAAAAAAAAATAATCATATTCAATTCAATAAACATAATAATAACTTACAAAATAAAATGGTTGAACAAACACACCACAAACTGTTGAGCACGGTTGTCAACGAACTGTTGCGTCCCCTTTTGGCGGTCATGACTCCGCACGTGCGTCTCCACAAACAGCTCCATAGGGCTCGGCTCACGTCCAAGAGACGTAGCCTATATATAATGAAAAAAATTTATTAACAACAAATTAATTGAACGATATATTTCATTTAAATTAATCTTACCATCCGTTTTGCATGTGCAGCAAACGGAACGGAGCCGCCGGTGTGCGTTGTAACCGAGCCATGAATTTGCCGATTCCGGTTGCCTGCACCGGACTGTGAGCGTCGAGTGAACCGCTCAGACGTCACGTGCTGAAGATAGTGCGGCCATATATCTTCCGGGATGTATATTGGTTTGAAATCCCTCCAAACCGCAACATCGTTCCAGCCTTGTAACCCCTTATCCCTCGCTGTTTTTTTTGCTTTTTTCTGGGCGTCATACCAAAAATCACGCAACCTAATTCACGCACGAAAAAATAACATTTCAAAACATAAATAATTATGTAAAAAAAAGTCGTATTGTTTTCGATGTTACCTAATTGCCGCGTGATTTTCCCACACCCTCCTCACAACACTGTCATGTTCATCGTCCCAGCAGAATCGATGCTGTATATAAAAAAATAATTTTTTAAAATGTTAATAATTTATTTACAATTATAACTTGAATTTATTAGAAATAAGGTGAAAATTATATATTAACACGAACCTCAAATCTATGAAACCATGCATCGATTTGAGGCATCCATTCAGGATGTCTGGATATTTGACTCCATTGAAACAATGGAATCTCCATCGACGCTTTAAACGCCGATGATATTACTCGGGCGGCCTCAATGTTTGTGAACCTGAAAAGAAATGAAATTAATTTGTGATTACTTCATAAATTACGTTTTAAAATTGTTTTTTTTTATATAAAAAAAAACTAAAACCTTAACAAACTTACATTGAAAGATCGTCCTTCCACTGTGCCTCGAACTGGTGGGTAAATTCATTCCGCTTCGAAGGCATGCCGCGTCTGCGATGTGAAACATCGCTGGAAGAGGCAGCATCGGTTGACAGCGCAGGTGGTGTAGGTGCCTCTTCTTGAGAGGCACCTAAGGAAACATCATCATCGCTGCTAGACGAACTTGATTCGACTGCACGACCAGCTCTGGTTTTCATTTTGCGCATCTAAACAATTTTATATTAATAATTGTAAAATAAAATTCAAAAGTTAAAAAAAAATCGGCAGCACCTCCCCTATACTGGATACTACCCAAATCCACAAACCTGCAAATATTAACAATAGCCACAACCAATCGAACCAATCTATACTAACTATTAATCCTAAGATAAATTCAACGTTAACAATTACAATTCACAAATTAATCAATAATTATATTCAAAACAATAAAAAATATAACAAAAAATAAATTCAATAAATTCAACAAATTATACTTCAACAAATTAACAATTACAATTCAACATTAACAATTATAATTCAACAAATTCAAAAAATTCAAAAAATATTCAAATATTCAACTTTAACTAATTCTAAGTTAAATTAACTAATAACAATTCTAACAACACAACAACAAAAAATATTCAATAGATTCAACAATTAAATTCAATTATTCAACAATTAAATTAACAAATATTCAACAAATTAAAAAAATTCAAAAAAAATTCAAAAAATTCAACTTTAACTAATTCTAAGTTAAATTAACTAATAACAATTCTAACAACACAACAACAAAAAATATTCAATAAATTCAACAATTAAATTCAATTATTCAACAATTAAATTAACAAATATTCAACAAATTAAAAAAATTCAAAAAAAATTCAAAAAATTCAACTTTAACTAATTCTAAGTTAAATTAACTAATAACAATTCTAACAACACAACAACAAAAAATATTCAATAAATTCAACAATTAAATTCAATTATTCAACAATTAAATTAACAAATATTCAACAAATTAAAAAAATTCAAAAAAAATTCAAAAAATTCAACTTTAACTAATTCTAAGTTAAATTAACTAATAACAATTCTAACAACACAACAACAAAAAATATTCAATAAATTCAACAATTAAATTCAATTATTCAACAATTAAATTAACAAATATTCAACAAATTAAAAAAATTCAAAAAAAATTCAAAAAATTCAACTTTAACTAATTCTAAGTTAAATTAACTAATAACAATTCTAACAACACAAAAACAAAAAATATTCAATAAATTCAACAATTAAATTCAATTATTCAACAATTAAATTAACAAATATTCAACAAATTCAAAAAATATTCAAAAAATTCAAAAAAAAGGAACGAAATATACATACCTTAATAATGTGTCAAATTCAAAACTTTATCTACATTGCAACAAAAAACACCAACACAACAAAAATAAAAACAACTAAAAATAAAATAAAATAAAATAAATTAGAAAAAAAACACATACCTTTTGATATAATGAAGATTTACAACACCAAATCTTGCTAGAGATTAAAGGTGAAAGTGTTTAAGGATTGAGGGGGAAAAAAATGAAAAATCTAAGGTGAAAAACGGAGGAGAAGCGAAGAAGCGGCGGGGAGAAGAAGAAAAAATGAGGCGAAGCGGCGGGGCTGGAACTTATAGGTCAATTTTACCGACGGCATCACCGACGGCCCTAACATCCATCGGTAAAAGGTCAAAATTCCGTCGGTAACAGATCAAACTTCCGTCGGTATTTTTCGAATTTCGCCCCCAATTTTTAAAAGCCCTCCAAAATTTTCGCAGTCCGTCGGTGATTCCGTCGGTAATCTGACAAGTTCAGAGGCGCATTAATTAACGCACTTTGGAAAACGCGCGGTCCGTCGGTAATTCTGTCGGTAATATGTGTAACCGACAAATTACCGACGGACCTACGCCGTCGGTAATCCCGTCGATGGTGGTGTTATGTTTTCGAGCTTACTGTGAGATGCCGACGGACTATAATCCGTCGGTAATCCCGTCGATGGTGGTGGATGTTTTTCGAGCTTACTGTGAGATGCCGACGGAATATGTTCCGTCGGTAATCCCGTCGATGGTGGTGGATGTTTTTCGAGCTCACTGTGAGATGCCGACGGATTTCATTCCGTCGGTATAGTTGTCGGTGAAGCCGTCGGTAATGTAGTCGGTGTTGGTGGCATTTCGCGTAAATATTGACGAACTCTCTGTGAGATACCGACGGAATATAGATCCGTCGGTATTTACGTCGGTGATTGTAGCATTATGCAGGAAAGGTTGTCTTTGTATTGCCTGTTTACCTTCCTGCAATAACTTAACTAATAAACTGTCTATCACATAAAACAATAACCACATTGCTTAAACAATAAATATTTTGTTTTACAAAATACATCATCAATAATCTAAATTACATGAGACAAATGTTTTTACATAGAGCTTCATTTTTATAATTAGTCGGAATTTTCTTCTTCTTCCTCATCAATTGAATTGTCATCATCTTCATCGCAATCTTCAAAATGGATATCATCTTCTTCATCGACATTTGGTTGTCCGCTAGAGCTGAGAACAACATTCAACTCCTCTCCGTCAATATCAACAAGACTATCATCGAGAACTCGAAAATTTGAATTTTCTTCCAATTCAATCGAAGGAGCAACTCGATATGGTTCAACCAACTCACGAACTTGAAAGACTTCATCTCGCACACTTGTGTCTTCGTTCTCATCCTGAACACTAACCTCGACACGACCCCGTGGTTTCGTTTTTAAAACGGACAACCAATCAACTCTTGAACGATCCTTTCTAAATGAAAGGGTGTATGTGTAATAAACTTGTTGACATTGCTTTGCGAAAACAAAGACATCGTTTATGTTGCGGAGTCTAGCTTTTGAGTTGATTTCGACCAGACCATGGTGCGGATCAACTCTGATTCCTCTGTCCGTCGTGTCATACCAATAGCATTTGAATAAAAACACTTTATTATGCTCGCTATGATATTGCAGTTCGACGACCTCTTCTAATCTACCATAGTAGTCAACTTCTAACTGGCTACTTGTGGATCCCTTAACACAAACACCGCAGTTGTATGTCTTTCTTCCTTGCCCGTATTCTTCAGTATGGAAAACATATCCATTGACAAAATACCCGTTGTAGCACTTAACTTTTCTTTCAGGGCCGAGGCTTAGTGAAGACAATGACTTGGGCGCACTCCTTCCCATTTGATAAACCTTGTAAATATATGTAATTAAATGTACATCAATACACGGTAAATGAACGAGAATCTCGTAATGACATGCATACGTTAGAATGAGTTTGTGATAGTGCTTACATGTGTTCTGAACCATGTGGCAAATTGTTCATCTTGTAATTGAAAGATCTGGGATTCGGTCAGCTGCGAGTTATTGGAGAGCAAATATTGTTGATGTTGCCTGCAAGTGATAATGAGTGTATGATATTACAATATATAATTAATAGTATATTACTGACAAAGTTTAATTACTATTACACATATATAGACTTACTGAATAAATGGTCTCAGCTCATCACAGTTAAATAGAACATAGTTGTGTGCTTGTTTGAATTCTATTTCCGACAAATATCTTCCTCTTACGGCATTTTTAGGTGTGGGTCGTCCAGTATTGGAGAATATTGACAAGTTCCCACTGGAAGGCACTTCACCGCCATCGTCATGCCGTGGAACGCGATTGAGTCTTGTTCTCAGATGAGGTTCGAAATAGTACGAGATAAATGTTGATATCTCTTCAACAATATAGGCCTCAGATATCGAAGCCTCAACATGCGCCTTGTTCTTAACCTTTTTTTTAAGATTAAACAAGTACCTGCATTGAAGTACAATTCAAGTATTTTCAAATAAGAAAAACATAGAAAATACTTTAAGATATGAATTCCATTGCAACTGTAATATCTCACCGTTCGAATGGGTACATCCATCTATACTGGACCGGTCCTCCAGCTTTTGCCTCGAACGGTAGATGTATAGGGAGATGCTCCATTGAGTCAAAAAATGAAGGAGGGAATATCATCTCAAGTTTGCATAGTGTCTCGATGATATTCGTTTGAAGCATCTCAATGTGCTCAACATTCATCTTGCTGGAGCATATATCTCTGAAGAAATGACTGATCTCCGTTAGTGCATCCCATATTCCCTTTGGCAACAAATCACGAAAAGCTAATGGGATGAGTGTTTGCATAAACACGTGGCAGTCATGGCTCTTCATTCCATACAATCTGCAGTCCTCTATGTTAACAAGCCTTGATATGTTCGATGCATGTCCATCCGGGAAACGCAGACTCTTAAGCCATTTGTAGACTAGCAGTTGTGCGTTTTTCTCTAACACGAAGCTTGCCCTTGGTTTTGCAACCCGTGACTCGTCATAAACCAACTCCATATTTTTACGGTTACAATATAAAGCTATATCCAATCTAGCCTTCATGTTGTCCTTTGTCTTCCCCTTCACATCCATGACGGTGTTGAAAATATTCTCAAACACGTTCTTTTCGATGTGCATGACGTCAAGGTTATGGCGGAGAAGATTAGTCTTCCAATACGGAAGCTCCCAAAAGATACTTCGCTTTACCCAATTATGGGTCAAACCAAAACCAGGAAACTTTTGCTTACCTGATTGAAGGCCAAACACAATATCACCGTACTCTGATACAACATGATGCAATTCTTCACCAGAAATACGCGGGGATGCAACATCTTTTTCAACTCTACCAACAAAGAAATCTTTTCTGTTCTTTCTGAACCTGTGATTGAGTGGCAAGAAGCGACGGTGACAGTCAAAAAAAGAAGCTTTACCTTCGTTTGCTAGCGTGAATGCCTTGTTGTTTTCCATGCAGTATGGACATGCGAGTTTCCCATGCGTGCTCCAACCAGAAAGCATTCCATAAGCTGGAAAATCACTGATAGTCCACATCAAAGCCGCCCTCATAAGGAAATTTTGTTTCCTAGATATATCATAAGTCAGAGATCCGGAGGACCACAACTACGCCAGCTCATCTATCAACGGTCGAAGACAAACATCTATATTCCGCCCCGGGCTGCTTGGACCGGGTATGACAGTAGATAGAAACATGAACTCCGGCCTCATACACATTCCCGGTGGCAAGTTATAAACTGTGAGAATGACCGGCCAACAAGAATAGGGAGCAGCAAATGACCCAAATGGGTTGAACCCGTCTGTACACAACCCAAGTCGAACATTCCTTGATTCAGCAGAAAAGTCAGGATGAACACTGTTAAAGCGTTTCCACGCTTCGCCGTCAGAAGGATGCGCCATCACACCATCAACGACATCGTGTGTTTGGTGCCATGTCATGTGCTCAGCAGTCCTTGGTGACATAAATAACCTCTGTAGTCTAGGTGTGATCGGGAAATATCTAAGTTTTTTATATGCCACTAGAGTCTTCCCCCTGCCAGTTCTGGGTTTGTAACAAGAATGCCCGCATGTCATGCACTCGGTCATCACAGCATTTTCAAGGTAGTATAACATGCAGAAGTTAGGGCACATGTCAATTTTCTGGTATCCTAAACCGAGGGGTTTCATCATGGACTTCGCAGCATAGAAGTTCTCTTTGAGCCTGTTCCCTTCTGGTAAAATGCTTCTTGCCCAATCAATAATTTTGTCATACCCGGCCTCACTCAACCCGTGATCTGACTTGATGGTGAACACCTGTGCCACAGCCGATAATTTACTGTGGTTTGTGCAGCCATCCCATAATGGTTCGTCAGAATCTTTCAACAAATCAAAAAACCTAGCTGCCTCTGCATTAGGTTCTTCTTCTACGATTGGACATTGATTGACATTATGTTGATTCATTCTCATTGCATCCATAACCATGTTTCTGTAAGGATTAGTGTTGTCATTTGCCGCTTCATGCACGTTGCTAGCACTAGAAGTTGACCCAACCACCGTTTCTCTCATTCTCCTATTACTAACAAATACCTCTCCATGTGCATACCAACACTCGTAATTCTCCACAAACCCTTTGTGTAGAAGATGCATCATTACAACATCTGGATGCAGATACTTTTTATTTTGACACTTCCTGCATGGACACCTAATACCGCCTCCAGTAAAATTTCTGGGAATAGATGTTGCGAAATTAATAAAACCCTGAACCCCGTTACAATAATCCATCCTCCGCAATCCTTGGGGTGAATCTAGATACATCCATGAACGATCATCCATGACTTCTATCGAACCTCTATAAAAAGGACCCATTAATTAAGCAAGCTCTTAATTATTTCAAAACACAACATGTAATTCGGTAGTTCTACAAATTAAGTTTTAACAATTTTCAAACAAATACAATCTTACAAAATCTAAAACAAACCATAACAAGTATAAAATTATACATTCATATACTACAAGTTTGTTTGAGAAATAACAGTAAAACATGTACATCTACTAAAAAAATTAATACATATACTAAAAAAACAATAAAATTAACATTTAAATGTTAAAATTTTAAAAGATAGAATTACTTACAAAAAATGATAAAATCCGTCGGTAAATCAGAACACGGATGCTGTGACCACAAAACAAATACAACTTGTTGTGCTGAGATGAGAAAGATTTTGTTTTGGGGCGAGGGGGGGCTGGTTATTTTGCAGATGGGGAGGGTTAGGATTAGGAAGAAGAAGGAGAAATGGGGGAGGAGAGTGTCGGCAGAGGGGCCATATATTCACTTTTACCGACGGACTTACCGACGGGTTTTATTCCGTCGGTGAATCCGTCGGCGAAACCGTCGGTAATTATGACGGGCAATCGACACGTCACCGCACGGACCTGCTATTCAAATCCCTCGGTGATTCCGTCGGTAGTTTTAACGGTGCACCCGTCACGTCACCGGTACGGATCTGGCATTTCACGCGTACGGACCCCAGTTTTTAATTCCGTCGGTGATTCCGTCGGAAAAATCACCCGCCAAACCCTCCGCGCCACTGCCCGCCCTTTTTTCATTGATTCTGAATTTTCGGTCGGTAATTCGGTCGGTAATTACCGACGGACTATGTCCGTCGGGAATTACCGACCTAATTACCGACGAATATTTGCCGTCGGTGATTTCGGACGAGAAATACCGACAGAAAAAATTCCGTCGGTATGTCCGTTGGTATTTAGCGATTTTCTGGTAGTGAATATTATTAAAAGCCTTCTCATCTAGAGGTTAACACATGATGGATTGACCCCGGTGAGGAATACAGGTTAGATGGCCATCAAAATTCCGGGCCGGCAAGCAACTTCTCCACTTCCTCTCTTTTTAGTCGTTCTAAAACACCCATTTTCTAATGATAACCAGCTGTATTGATCGGGTTGTTAGAGAAGACTTGACATTAATAAAAAGGAGGCATCAAAGGAAGAGCGTTGTCTGTTTACTTTTTCCTCGAGGCATGTGCATTACGCCACTTCCTGCAAAGCAATGGCTGGATAGGATGCGAATGTTAATTTGGGAAATAATAATATTATTTATCGGATTTGGAAAGCAGGATGCGAAGACAGCTAAGTAGGCAGAGAGAGAGAGAGAAAAAAATATCTTGATAGCATATAGGCTTATTTGTTTTTGTATTTTAAAAATATTTGGAAAATGTTTTACTTTTTTATGTGATTTTAATTAATATTTTTTTATGTTTTTATATTATTTTGATGTGCCGATGTCAAAAATAATATTTTTTTAAAAAAATATATATTATTTTAATGTATTTTCGAGTGAAAAATATTTTGAAAAGCAACCGCAACTACACTTTCAAATACCCCACTTTTTTTGTAGAGAAATATCTCTTAAAAGTCAAATATTTGAAGGGACTCAATATTTTCTTAAAAAAAGAGAGGAAATTTCAAGTAAAGTGTGAATTGGGGGAAGAACTCATATATGATGGGTGTTAACTTAATCAAGAGGGGGGCTGGCGGGAGTATAATGCCATAAGAAAATTAAATCAAGAAACATCTCTATTACATAATTATATAAATTACATCCTGAATTTCACTTAACAGTAAGTTATTAAATTTTATAACCAAGATAATTCAAAATCTTAATAATTAAACAATCATGAGTTCGAGTTCGTTGACAATTTAATCTTCTTTTGTAATCTCAAATGATTTGGTTATTGTAGAACCGATTCATGGTATGGTGGGGTTATGAGTGGGTGGTTCCAGACACCATTGATGAACTCTATCATCAATGGGAGAATATTTATTAGTGGGAAAAAAGCAAAGGGTATATATATAGCTACGGTTTCTTCTTCTCTACTGAGTTTGTTCTTACAACTCAATCCTTGCTCTTTTTTTATAACAATTGCTTGTGGATGATTAATTCCATTTAATGTTTTATTTTGTTCCGAGGATAAATTAATTTGAGGGGAGAGATAGAGAGGTGAAGAAAGAAAATCTTGATTTGATATTTTCGGTCACAGAAATCATTGATCTTAGCTTCCTTGTATTCAGGTCGGTGAGGAAAGTTGGTGTTGGCTAAAAGCCTTGAGTTTTTTTTTTTTTTTTTTTAATTTGATTTGATTTTCAAACTTTTAGGTTAATTAAAATGTGTCTTGGGATTGAAATAAGTTTATGAAGATTGTTAGAGTATATTTTAGATGTTTAGAGTGAAAGAGGTTGAAAATTGATATTTTAGATCCAAACCAAGGTTGTCAATTCTGTTTCAGCAGGTGTTTTGTTTTTTCAATTGGAATGGAATGTTTTAGTTTTGGGGTGTTTCGGCGTGTCGTTTCAAAATTGTACTGTTTATATATATATATATAATTGTTATTTTCAAAATTTATATAATTAATTAAAGTACACGAAAGTTGTTCTAGATACTTAGAGTAATAAAATATATATTAAGGCAGGTGTGCAGGGCTGTCCTTCCCCGTCCAGTGGCACTTGTTTTTGAAGGCCTAAGAAGGCGTAGCTTGTCTGTCTTGTCCATTGCCCTCTTTAGTTAAGAGTAATATATTGATTAAATTTGTTTATCTTGTTTGCATCTTGACTCTAACTATAACATCTTGATTAAATGATTTTCAATTATCAAGTGGTCTAATTCCATCCAATCTTGAAACTCACGTACCAATAAAAATGAAACAATTTATCATGTTCTTAGTAGTTTCTTGTCGGAATTTTTTTTGTACTTTGTCTCTGTTGGCTTTTCGATGTAATCAAAATGTCAATGATGATCACTTCTGTGCTGGGATGGGAAGTCAACTTTAAGAAATAATAATAGTACAGAATTATAGGAGATGATTTGTGACCATCTATAAAGGCAAATAGTTACCTGCATAAAACCATATACCAGAAAAGGATAGATAAATTCATAGCTTCATTTATTACTAAGAATGGCCCCTCCCCTTCTTGAAAAATTGATGGAATGCGCTCAGGCAATTGAAGATGGTGATCTGAAACATGCAGATTCACTCTTCAAGGAAATCGGACTCCAAAGTTCCACCGAAGCCAATTTAGCCACAAGAAAAGTTGTCAAATACTTCGCTGAAGCTCTTGTTCGGCGACTGTATAAACTGTATCCTCGAAGTCCTATGCCGTTAGTACGTTTCAGAGAAGATATGGACATCCTCGGTTGCAAATTCGAACCTTTCCTCTCGTTTGCTAGCTACACCATCATGCCTCCCTTCTACGATGCACTGCGTGGAAAAAAACAAGTTCACATTATTGACTTTTCCGTTGCGGTGGATATCTGGCAGCATGCTACTCTGATGAAAGTGCTTGCAAGCGAGCTTGGTAGCCGGTTATCATACCGGATAACTTTCGTCGGGCCAAAATTATCAAAACATCTTGGGTACCTCAAGTTAATTAGTTTGATCCTCACTAAAACGGCTGAAAACCATCAAATTGATTTCGAGTATGGAGAATATCTTGCTAATAGTGCGCGTGAGATAGTTGGAGCTACTCTCCAACTCGGCAGAAGAAGCAAGGGAGAGGCGGTGGTGGTGGAATGGGAATTTGAACTACACAAATTGCTTGCAGTACCCAGTGCAGTATTCAATCTGGTGATGTCAAGATTGAAGGACCTCAAACCAGAGGTCATGGTAATTGTCGAACAGGAAGCGGATCATAACAGTCCAGAATTGATGGACCGCCTCGGCAAATCATTCAAGTATTACTCTGTTATGTTTGACTCCCTCGAGGAGGATAAATTTGAAAAGCTTGAAGATTATAGAGTTCTATGGGAGAGGAATTTTAGGCGCCAGATTAGCAAAGTGGTGGCTGAAGAGGGCATCGGCCATGTTGAGCGACATGAGACATGGGCTCAGTGGCGAGACAGACTGTTTAGAGCTGGTTTTCATCCTGCTCGCATATTGTTCCGTGAAACTATGTTTTTTAATAACAAGACTAATCAATATAGAATAGAAGAAAAGAATCGGCGTCCTCTGCTCTGCCGGATCGATTACCCTTTCGCTATCTCTTCGGCTTGGAAACCTGACCTAACTCACGATGGTGAGCACACTGCTTCCTACAATTAATTACATCTATCAGAGTTTCTACTGATTAAGAAACCTAGTTATTTAATGTACTAAATATAGCTTGGTTTCATGAAGTAATTATTGAAATGCATGTTTTTTGGCTGCGGTAATAATAATATTGACTATGCAGAGTCAATAAGCATGGAGATAGGAGACCTAGGATCTATGCTGGGCAGTTTTAACATGGCACAAGATGCCGGTCGGGAGTCCGGGAAACCAAGCAATTCTGTATCCCATGAAGACGACGCAGATGATGCTACTATCATGATGAAAGGAAATATTTGGTCGACAGAGGTATCGTTTTCTCTATTTCTGTCATAATGGAAAAACCACTTTATTTTATTGTGTATTTGTCAAATTTGTCCCCTTCGTCAGATTGATAGTTTCCATTAGATTGCATCATTAAATGAGCCAATAAGGCTTTAAATCATATTTGCATTCTAATGAAAAAATTATAAAGAAAGCAATCAATTGGATTAAGTTAGAATAAAATGAGTTGAAAAATAATATAAATTATATTTTAGTGCTTTATCTAATAGCTTAAATTTTGGGTGAAATGGTTCTTTGACATGGTGTCAAATCAGTCTTGATGACGAAACACTTACAAATTCAAATCTCAACATCTTAGGCTATGTTTGTTTCTTGGAAAGTGGTTTCCGAGAAACCACTTTTCAAACTTTCCTGTATTTGTTTGTCATTGAAAAAGTTGGTCAACGGAAAACACTTTCTAGTCAAAGAAAAAATTGACTTGATTTCCAGGAAAGTGTTTTCTTGGAAAATTTGGATGGAAAACACTTTCTGGAAATTGTGAAAATTTTAGAAATGTTATATTATTTGCTAATTATCAAATTTGGTCCTCAAACTTTTGATTGCTATATATATTTTGTTTTCAATATTTATTTTTTAATTTCATCTCTTAAAATTTAATTTTTATATTAACTTTGGTCCTCATTTTTATAATTGTTATTTGCTTTTTTCTTATCATTTTTTTATTGAAATTTTTTATCTATCAAATTTGGTCCTCATTCTTTTGATTGTTACTTATTTTATATAAAATAATTTATGAAATGTTAATTATTATTATTATAATTTCTTCATCTTTCATTTTTTTTTAGATTTAATCTCTATTATTTTTATTATTATTTGTTTTATTTGAGATAATTTATGAAATTATATATTTTTTTCAATTTCATTCTCATTCAACTTTTTAATTTGTAAGATTTGTTCCTCATTATTTAAATAAACTTAAGAAAAATAAAACATTAATAAGTTATTTTCCAGCTCATTTTCCATGATATAACCAAACACTAGAAAGTGTTTTCCAACTTATTTTCTATTACACTACCAAACATCGAAAAATAATTCACTTTCCTTGAATTCACTTTCTAGGAATTCACTTTTTAAAAAGAAACTACTTTCCAAAATAAACAGGGTCTCAATTCTATTTGATAAAAATAAAGCATAATATAGTACTTGAGAGAGAGTGTTAATAAATAATACAAAATCATTAATTGAATTTTTAATATCTATGTACATTCTTTTTTAGCGAATTTTTAGATTTAGATTTTGATAATCTCCATGAAGGTAGAAGAAGCCGTTTGCACCGCATAAACAAAATAAAATTTCATAGGTGTTATTATAGAAGTGCTTTACTTCGGTCTTTTATTGTACCTCAATTAGAAGTTCATATTATTCTTGTTGCAGTGCTTCTCAATTAACCAGATCGCTGCTTCAGCTGAGATATTTGACATATTAGAATATGTATGTCATGTACATGATCTGCCGATGGCTCTAACATGGATTTCAGACAGGAGAGAGGAAGATACAAATTCAAGAGAGAGATTTAGGCTGCACATCGTGGATACTGCTTGCTTTGTTAATGATGTAGGAATGAAAGGTTTCGTTGAGGCATGTGTTGAAGGACCTCCTCTTGAGGAAGGGCAAGGGGTAGCTGGAAAAGCACTGCAATCAAAGATGCAATTTGTCCCTGACGTTGCAGACCTTGATGCAATCGATTATCCATTTCTTCATGTTGCATGGGAGTTTGGCCTTCATGCTGTTCTTGCAATTAAGCTTGCAAGCACCTACATGAGTAGTGTTGATTATATATTAGAACTCGTTTTCCCTCTGGAAATTAGAGAAATTTCAGAACAGTTGGTTTTGATGAAGGAAATCATATTAACCTTGACCGAAAACTGTGGGAATTCATGGAGACTTTGGGGTAATAGAGCTGGGATTGAGAAGGCAGGGAGGTCTGATGAAACAGCAGCTATTGTTTCTGGCAGCTCACAGGGGTTTTCAGATATTGGCGGTTTGAATACAGAAGATATAATCATTAAATTGGATAGCTGTTTGAGTGATGGGCATGGTGAGCAGGTACCTTTTTTTAACTCTATCTCGGTCTCTATAATAACTTGGTGAATTGTTCTATTGATCATATTCTACGCGTATATTATGCCAGATTTGCTTGCAAATTCAGTAAAATTATCTAACATTACTTGGCTATCTCTTATAAGGAAATGGATGGACAAACTGTTGGTATTGGGGAACACGCTCGCACTACTGGCATCACATTACCCAAAACTCCCCATTGGGCTCGTCCAAGAAAACCTCCAAGTTCCAATAAATTGAGATCCAAGGTGTGGATAGACTTCTATAAGTTGAAAGATGAGAACGGTGCAGAATGGGCCATCTGTAAACATTGTAAGAGGAGGTATCGAGGTGAAAGCACTAGGGGAACTACAAATCTACGTAAACACTTGAAAATTTGTCCAGAAGAGAAAAAGAGAGAAGCAGAACAGCAAACACTTGAGAAATTGTCCAGAAGAGAAAAAGAGAGAAGCAGAACACCTAAAGATCAGCCTGTGCCATTTATGGTGATCGAAGCGGACAGCCTAGAGCATTTCGAGTTAATCGACAACATATTTTCACCTTCATTGGACGAGACTATAGATCGCTTAATGTCTAGTTCAAGAAAGCAACAGGGAAATTCAGAACATCAAATGCCTAGACACCAGGCAGGTCCATTTAAGGTGATCAAATCTACGAGTCCAGAGGATTTAAAGTTAATCAACTACATTTTTTACTCATCTTTGGATGAGAGGTTAGATTTCCTCCCATCTTCCAAGTTACTATATGTATTTAAAAAAAAAAAAAAAATTACTTCTTGTATTGTGAACCTTGTCTTTTGTCAGTGAGATTGTTGTTCATTGCAACCATAATTATTTGACTCGGAGTGAATTGAGCACACTAAGACCACATACATGCCTTGATGATAACGTCATTTCTGTCATGTCTGATGCCCTAACCGTAGCTGAGAGAAGGAAGAAGAAAGGTTCTATAAATTGGTACCTTCCAATTTGTTTTTCGGTAATTTTTCCTCTATCTTAATTCCATATAGTATAATTGGTTCGATTCAATTTACCATGTTGTCCTACTTGCAAGACATAATTTCCTTAGAAATACATACGCATTCGTAAAACAGGAGTACGCATATGATACATCCGAGTGTATCTCTTTTGCAAAGAAACACATGTTCAGGGAGAATTATATGTCTGCTCTGTTCAGCTGTGAGAAGGTAAAGTCTGAATTTCGTCGAGTCCAATTCATGCATTTGAAAGGTGACAACCAGTTAACTACATATGGTTGCAGATGTATGTTCCTGTCTTTGACAAGGAAAGAAGACACTTCTATCTATTTGTTCTGCATATAAAGAAGCAATTTGTTGAGATTTGGGACTCATTATCTAAATCTAGTGGCAGTTCCGTCGACAAGAGATTGCCTAACATGGTAAGTGCTAGCACCCTTCGAGCTACCTTGTCTTGTCTGCTAATTTAACTATATCTTTCCTTCTATTTATGCTTCCTTCCACTTGTCTAAAAACTATTTCTTTCATTCAAACTTCTGACAACTTGGTTTTAAGCTGAAATCCAATGATTAGTTTTATATTATTCTTTAACACCAATCATGTTATGATATTTAAAAAAATAGTTGGCCATCCTGGATGTCCTATTCGAAGATGATTTACAACAGAACTACCCTGATGGCTGGTCATTTGCAAGTTTTTCAGTGGACAGATCACCGAATGTCCCACAACAAACCAACGGGTAAAAGCATATTTCTGGCTGACAGCATTGTAAATTTACACTCTAAACACATTGTAAATGTGATTTCCCTCTATGCAGATATGACTGTGGGGTTTATGTTATCAAGTTTATGCTAGCACCAGAAGAAGCGACGACTCAACCTGATTTTGCTGTAGGATTCTCACTCTAATGAGCTCTTTACTGTCACGACTGTCACATTCTTTCTAATCTTTTGACTCTGACATGCAGTTCGACAGCGATACGGAGAGATTGGATGTGGTGTTGAGATTGCTCGATGGTAATGTCAACTCATGCAGAAATGAATTGGCTGCTAAGGCTGAGGCATATTTTCTAAGAAGTTCAGGAACCAATGACTCCTTGAGAATATATGTCCAGAATATGGATGAGGAGACAGCAAACAAATATAGCATGCTGAAAGGAATCAATGCTGACGTAAACCCAGCATTAAATCAAATGTGAATTTCAATTGTTGTAAACAACATAGTGTGTTTGGTCTCTAGGGATTAAAATTGATTACAGAGAACAGTCCATACTTGCCTTGCCTCTCCTGATTAATGTCTTGCAATAATTCTTTCTAGGAACATGTAAGCATATTTTCTGTTATAGGAACTCGGGCTCGTTGCTGGTTTTCATGAAAGATTTACATTAGAACTGTTGGGTCAAATGTTTCCCTTTCAGCCACGCCAATATAATTAAGGGTTAGTGGCCAATCACATAACCATATATTAAACCGCAAAGACATCAATATTGCCTGCAAGTATAACAGCTTGATCTTTATGTTAAACAGTTTTTCAATAATATTCAAGTGGTCTAATTCAAATCCTGAAAATAACACTCCATTAAAATAATAAAAGGAGGCATGTGCATGCTTCTCCAATATAAGCTTCAAAGGAAGAGCGTTATGTCTGTGTACTTTTTCCCCTTTGGGCATGTGCATTACGCCGCTTCCTGGAAAGCAATGGCTGGATAGGATGCGAAGACTATCTTGAGAAATAATATTATTATTTAGAGGATTTGGAAAGCAGGATGTGTTTGGGAACGCGTGCAATTTGCGTTCACACCAAATTTGAATTTTTATTTTTTTTGCTAAAATTTAATGTGGTTTGTATTTTTGGATCGGTTTGATATGCTGATCTCAAAAATATTTTAAAAAAATAAAAAAAACATCATTGGCATGCATTTCGGCACGAAAAGTTATTTGAAAAGCAACCACTACCACACTGTCAAACACGCTCGAAAACAGCTAACTAGGTAGAGAAAAAAAAATTGTCTTGATAGGACAATAAAGGTTTCCTTGTAGAGAAATATTTCTTAAAAGTCAAATATTTATAGGGAGACAATATTTTTCATAAAAAAAAAGGAATTTTCAAGCAAAGTGTAAATTGGGCGAAGAACTTAGGAGTGGGAGTATAATGCAATAAGAAAATTAAATCAAGAAACAACATCATTATTAAAAAATTATATAAATTATATCTGCAATTATAAATTATATATTAAATAGTTTTTCAATAATTAAGTGCATTAGTGGAAAAGATCATTGGTTAGGTAGTGGCTTTGAAATACTCGTAGGAATAAAACAGATTGTTTTATTTCATAAACAAGAAGCTTACATATATTGTTATTGTAAGATCCCACATCCGTGGGTGAGGAGTGTGTTGTTGGTGCTAACATGTTGAACGCGTTTTGGGGCGTCAGGCTCAGTAGTGGACTCGCGTCACCAGGAACAAAACCGTGAGAGCGGTAAGGCCCAAAGCGGACAATATTCAGAATGTTGGGTTGGGCTGTTACATTTGGTATCAGAGCTCCTGGATAATATTCAGTTGACCATGATATGATAAATAAGGAGATGTAAGATCCCACATCAGCGGGTAAGGGGTGTGTTGCTGGCCTTATTAGTAGTGCTGGTGCTAACATGTTGAACGTGTTTTGGGGCGTCAGGCTTAGTAGTGGACTCGCGTCACCAGGAACAAAACCGTGGGGGCGGTAAGGCCCAAAGCGGACAATATTCAGCATGTTGGGCCGGGCTGTTATAGTTAAGCTCTTAATCACACCCTTTTTTTCTCTTTAATGTTTCTTTCTTGTTTTCCCACACATAATAACATAAATTTACCTACCTATTTATACACAAATTAAAAGTATGAAAACATATTTCAAGTGTGAATAAAAACGATTGGCTATAGTGTGAAGGCGGTTGGTAGCTACCAGCCCATGGTTAGTAGCTGTCATCCTTCACATTTTGGAATGAGTTTACTACAACAAATTCCTTTTTTATACTCAATCAAGGGATGTCATGCCAAGCATGAACTTCAATATGATAAATGTCTCTCTCTTCAATGGCTTTGTAAAGATATTTGCAACTTAATCATTTTTTTTTGCAAGATATTAGTTCAACTTCTTTGTTCTTCACATGCTCTCGGATAAAGTGATGATGTGTATCGATGTGTTTAATTCTTTCATGATACGATAGGTTCTTTGCTAATGCAATCGCGGATTGATTATCAACATAAATCCTTGTAGGACTTTCTTGAGGAAATCTCAAATGCTTCAGCATTCCTTAACTATATTAAATGGCATACAACTGAGTTGGTAGCAATATACTCGGCTTCGCAACTAGATAACATTATTATCAATTGATTCTTGGATGATCATGTGAAAGATATATCTCATATATATATATATATATATATATATATATATATATAAAAGACAAATCTTGTTGTGCTTTTTCTTTTATCCAGGTCTCTACCCCAACCACTATCGGAGTAGCCAACAAGATTAAAGTTTTTACTTGAAGTATAGAACATACCTTTATTTATTGCTCCTTTGATGTAGCGGAGAATTCTCTTGGTTACATTCAAATGAGACTGATTTGGTATCTCCATATATCTGTTGATAAGTTCTACTCCAAAGAGCATAACTGGTCTAGTACATGTCAAATACCTCAAGCTTCCTATTAAACTTTTAAAGTAAGTTGGATCAATATTTTCTAATTTACTCTTCCTCAATTCCACTCCATTTTCAAATGGATTTAATATCAGATTGC
This sequence comes from Populus davidiana, assembly GCA_030145905.1. Classification (NCBI taxonomy): domain Eukaryota; kingdom Viridiplantae; phylum Streptophyta; class Magnoliopsida; order Malpighiales; family Salicaceae; genus Populus; species Populus davidiana. Next base: position 5,065,504 of record CM057805.1, read on the forward strand.
AACTTTTTTATCAACTTTTCAATAATATCTTTAGCATAACCGCTTTAGGATACAAAATTCCCTTCTTTTTTTTGTGTCACTTCTAAGCCAGGAAAATGTATCATTAGACCAATTACTTTCTTGCTTTCTGATAGATTAGTCAACTTCCAAGTATCATTCTTCTCAATGGCATGTATTTCTTTATCCATTGCTTTTATCCATTTCTCTCCTATGATAGCTTCATTGAAGCTAAGTGGGTCACTATCTATGAAGAAACAAAATAGAGTTGTATCTTTCATGACTTGAGTGGCATCATATAAATCTTCTAGATTTTTCATCTTTTTTTGTTCTTCTGATAAGGATGTTAATGGTGAACCTAATGTGTTTCTCCTATTAAATATAAGGAATCTATGTATCGGAGTTTATGGCTCCTGTGTTGGTAATATTGGACCTTCTCTAAGTACTGTCAATACTTCCACTTCATCTTCAAGGATCAAGTCAGCACCTTCTTTATGATAGGATTATATAGCTTATATTCCATCTTTTTCTATCACCATATTTGACAAAGATGCAGTTTTCATTTTTATCATTGAGTTTGGTCCTTCTTGCATCTGGAATCTTTGCATAGGCCACACAAATAAAGACTTGAAAATAAGTAACATTTAGTTTGTGATCACTCCATGCTTCTTCTAGTTAGGCAGCGATTTAGTAGATACACTACACATGATATAACTTCGGTCCAATATTGTTTAGGAAGCCTTTTTGCTTCGAGTAGACATTCGATTCTTTCTCTCAGCTACACCATTCAAATGTGGTGTATAGGTTGGCGTTGTCTAATATTTGATGCCTTATTATTTACAAAGGGCTTCAAAGTCATTTGATGTATATTATCCGCCTTGATCATATCTCACGGTTCTAATGTTAGAGCCATTTTGCTTCTCAACAATTGCTTTAAAATCTTTAAAACAATTTAATACTTCTGACTTCCTCTTCAGAGAGTATACCTATGTCTTTTGTAAGACCCAAAGTTTTGGCCCAAACCCAAGCCTAAGTTAGCCCAAACCTAACCTAAGTTAACCTTGGTATATAAGAAAAGGTTGCAAGAGAATTACTTTTCTATTTTCTAATTCTTATGGCCATCATAACCCTCATAACCCTCTCCTCATCAAACCAAGGATTTCAATTTATGATCTTGACTTTTTCGGGTTCAAGAAAGGTGGAAGTAGAAAGTAAGTGATTCTCTCTCTCATGTTACTTTTGATTATAATTTGTTTATGGAAGGATTAAAAAAAGAGATTAGGATTTATAAGGATTTTAAGTTTATGTTGTTAAGATTAATTTATGATTATTAGGGGTTTAATGTTAAGTGATTGATTTTGAGTATGTTGTTACAAATAAGAATTTATGAGTTGATTTGTTTAAATTGATTTTTATGGGTTAAGAAATTCATTTCAACCTTGCTGGAAAATCTGGATAGAATGGTCTTGAGGATGAAAATGATGAAATTTCATTTTGCTCTTTGATTTATGAAAAGTTACAGTTTAGTCCCTAAACTTTGTAAAATTATAATTTGAACCCTAAATGTATTTTGAGGTTCTGGATAGTGTTATTATGAGGTCAAGGATGATGAATCTCAATTTGATAATTGATTTGGAATATTTTTAGTTTGGCCTCTCAATTTTGAAAATTTACATTTTAGTCCTTGAACTTTGTGAAAATTACAGCTCGGTCCCTGGTTCGTTCCAGACAGAATTGAGGATGTTTTATGGGTGAAATTTCAGTATGGTTATGTATTTAAAGCTTCGTCCTTCAATTTTGGTAAAATTACATTTTGGTCCCTGTTTTGGAAATCTTAATTATCTTGAGAGAAAAAAAAAATACGTTCTGGATTTGAAGTATTAAATTTCTTATTTTATTAATAAAAAAAATCTTAATTATCTTGTGAGAGGGATAAAAAAAAAACCTTAGTTCAATACATAATAAAATAAAAAAGAAATAAATTATGAGACCTCGATTTCCCTAAAAAATGATCCAAAATATTATGGATTTTTGGTCCAACTAAATTTAAATCTAGAAATTTAATTTTTTTTAAAATTGGGCTGCTCGAACTATTTTTTCTTTTAAAGGAGATCCTTCCGTTAATTTTGATCATATATAAATGATAAGGAGATCCTTATATGTTGTGAAAATATGTGACTTGGAAAAAGTTATATATATAAAAAAATTAACGAAATTACAAAAACAAGGCCTATTTTTTACAAAAATATTTAACAATGCTCAAACCAAAAAGATTATAATTCAAACAACTAAACTCAATATGACTTAAAATTCAAGTAGTTTTGAGTCATTTACCATTGTAAATTATGGCACCTTCATTTGATCCTTGTAATTTCCTATTGTCTGTTTTCCTGACAAACGTAGAGTCGTTTCATGGAAAACCTCTCTTGTCAGTATGATTTGTTTTGGAATTGAGGAAACATTGAAAAGGACTGGAAAAATCAATTTAAGTTTGTTTTCAATCATATATATATATATATATAAAAACACGTTTATATATATATGATTGAAGGACTAGGATTTACAGAAGAAATTGAAAATCTATAAGGTGGTTAGACTCAAGAATGATGGTCGACCGTTCATGGCTCTTCCCTTGAGGCACCTGAAAAAACAACATGACACAATAACCTTGCTAGATCTTGCTAACTAAGCAGCACCGATTGTAGATATGAAAAATACATGCTGGCTTTCATAGGTTGCCATCACATTCTTACAGAAACTGAGAATAAGGAGTCAACGGAATAAATGGAGTAGCACACCGGAGAACAAAATCATCAAAGGCACATAGCAGTGATTTGAAGGGTTTTGCCCCGTGACTACTGTTGGGTTATATCCAGAACTCAAACACGCACCATTTATGTGGTTCGGCAACTTGCCTACTCTACGGAGCTACTGGTTGTATTAATCAAGCTTACAAAGAAATAATACAACAACAAGAGGAGGAGAATATTCTCAACTCAACTCTACACTCAAGCTCTCTCTTCTCTCTGTGTTTCACACTACTCTCTCTGTGTTTCTCTCGCAGCTTCACACACCACACACAGCTCTACACAGAGCACATAATTATACAAGGTGGGAGGAGAAGGGGTGTCCACCACCATGTGCTAAGTGGGAGACTAGAATTCCACTTGCACATGGTGGGGCTTGCTTGTCTCCATAATGCTAACAATCTCCCACTTGGAGACAAACAATGAAATCCTTTTTTATCCTTGAAGACCAACTGAAGTTTTGCATAACTTCAGTTTCTCAAGTGTAACTCCTTTGGTTAACATGTCAGCTGGATTCTTGCTTCCACAGATCTTTTCTAGCATTAGTTGCTCGTCGTCCAGCAGTTGTCGGATGAAGTGATATTTGATCTGAATATGCTTCGTCCTCGAGTGAAATGCTGGATTCTTGGCAAGGAAGATTGCACTCTGACTGTCGCTATACAAAGTACCTTTTCCATTCAACTTGCCCAATTCTTTCAAGAAACTCTGCAACCATACTATCTCTTTTGCAGATTCTAAGACTGCAACATATTCAGCTTCTGTTGTTGAAAGAGCAACGATCTTTTGCAAGGTAGAACTCCAGGAAACAGCAGTACCTCCTAGAGTATAAACATATCCTGTAGTGCTCTTTCTGCTATCAACATCTCCTGCTAGATCAGCATCTACAAAACCTTCAAGTTTTAAACCACCAGTTGTGAAACTGAGACAAGTTTCCGATGAACCTTTTAAGTACCTCATGATCCATTTCACCGCCTCCCAATGCTGCTTTCCAGGATTGCTCATATATCGGCTTACAACTCCCACTGCATGGGCAATGTCTGGTCTGGTACAGACCATAGCATACATCAAAGAGCCGATAGCTGAGGCGTATGGAATCTTATCCATGTATCCACTTTCTAGCTCAGTTCTTGATGACTGATCTTTGCTGAGCTTGAAATGATTCCCCAGTGGTGTACTTATTGGTTTAGCATTATCCATACTAAACCTGCTGAGAACCTTCTTGACATACTCTGTTTGTGAGAGCTTTAGTATGCCTTTGTCTTTATCTCTGATGATTCTCATGCCAAGTATTTGTTTAGCAGCTCCCAGATCCTTCATTTCAAACTGTTTCGACAACTGCTGTTTCAGCTTATCAATCTCCTCAATGCTGGATCCTGCAATCAACATATCATCTACATATAATAGTAGAATGATGTAGGAGTTGTCAAAATGTTTGACATAGCAACAATGATCAGCTTGGCATCTTGTATACCCGGAACTGCACATGAAGTTGTCAAACTTCTTGTACCACTGTCTTGGAGCTTGCTTCAAACCGTATAGGCTTTTCTGTAGCTTGCAGACTTGATTCTCCTTTCCTTGCATTGCAAACCCCTCTGGCTGTTGCATGTAAATATCTTCCTCCAAGTCACCATGAAGGAATGTTGTTTTTACATCTAACTGTTCCAGATGTAAATTTTCTGCAGCTACTATTCCCAGAACAACTCTGATTGTTGTGAGCTTCACAACTGGAGAAAAAATCTCAGAGTAGTCAATGCCTTTCTTCTGTTGAAACCCTTTGACAACAAGTCTTGCCTTGAACCGTTTGCTTCCGTCATGCTCAGTCTTCACTCTGTAGACCCACTTATTTTGCAAGGCCTTCTTTCTTTCAGGTAATGTTGTTAGCTCCCAAGTCTTGTTCTTCAGCAACGAACTCATCTCCTCCTTCATGGCTAACTCCCACTTGCTTGAGTTTCCATCTTCTAAGGATTCTTCATAAGATAACGGTTCACCACCATCTGTCAGCAAAATATAATTCAGTAAAAGTGTGAACCGTTGTGGGGGCTTTATCGTTCTTGAAGACCTGCGAACAGCTGGTTCAAGTTGCTCAGCATCTTCTTGTGTGGAAGTGGGCACAGATGTGCTTGAATCTTCTTGTAAAGACTCTTGATTGTTGTTCTCCTTAGTAACATCGGGAAGCCCTTCTAATCTTATGAATTCAGATCTTTGTGGACTTATATCTGAATCAGCCATCTCTGTTTCTCCACTTGATCTGTCTTTGTACATAACTTTCTCATTGAAGATCACGTTCCTGCTTCTGATAATCTTTCTGTTCTGATCATCCCAGAACTGAAATCCAAATTCTTCATCTCCATAGCCAATGAAGAAACATTTCTTGGATTTGGCATCTAACTTGTTGCGAGCATCAGAATCTATGTGAACATAGGAAACACACCCAAAGACCTTCAAATGAGAGAGTTGTACCTCTTTTCCTCTCCATACTTCCTCGGGCAGTCTGAATTCCAAAGGAACTGATGGTCCACGGTTGATCAAGTAAACTGCGGTATGAACTGCGTCAGCCCAGAATGTTTGAGGTAACCCAGAATGCAACCTCATGCTTCTAGCTCGTTCATTGATGGTTCTGTTCATCCGTTTAGCAACGCCATTCTGTTGTGGTGTGCCTGGAACGGTCTTCTCCATTCTGATACCATTGACAGCACAATACTCCTTGAAACCTCCATCAATGTATTCTCCTCCATTATCAGATCTCAAGCATTTCAACTTTAAACCTGATTCAGTCTCAACCATAGCCTTCCATTTCTTGAATGTTTCAAACACATCAGATTTATTTTTCAGAAAGTAAACCCATACCTTTCTGCTGAAGTCATCAATGAAAGTCACATAATACCGAGAACCTCCAAGAGATGCTACTGGAGACGGTCCCCATAAATCTGTGTGTACCAGTTCTAGCTTGCTTGGTCTTAAGGTCCTGCCAGCCTTCAAGAAACTGACTTTCTTCTGTTTTCCAAGAACACAGCTTTCACAAATGTCTAGATCGACATTTTTTAACTCTGGCAGCTTTCCCTTCGACTGAAGTACCTTCATCCCCTTTTGACTCATATGGCCAAGTCTACAATGCCATAGCTGTGCTTGATTTTCTGCTTCAGTTGAGGCAATGATGTCTGCAAATCTTGTGGTCATATATAGGGTGCCGGTTTTCTTTCCACGAGCTAAAACCATTGCTCCCTTTGATACTTTCCACATTCCTCCAGCAAAAAGTATTGAATGACCACTATCATCAAGTTGTCCGACAGAGATCAACTTTTTCTTCAATTCAGGAACATGCCTTACATTCTGCAAGGTCCATATAGATCCATTCATAGTCTTGATTTGCACATCTCCTATACCCACAATCTTCAGTAGTGTTCCATCGGCCAGATAGACTACACCATGATCTCCTCCAACATAATTTTGCAGCATTTCATTGTGTGGCGTACAGTGGAATGAAGCACCAGAATCAAGAATCCACTCATCAATTTGACTTTGCACAGCAAGAATTAAAGCATCTTGTACCTCATCTGTGGTAGCATTTGCAGAGTCAGCTTCAGGTTTTTTCGGTTTTGTGCAATTCCTACTGAAATGACCAGGTTTGCCACAATTCCAACATTCAACCTGCTTTCTGGATCCAAACTTGCTTTTACTTCTGTATCTGGATTTTGATCTGCCTCTGGATGAGCCTCTATCGTGTCTCCTCCCTCGAGTGTTGATGTTGAGAGCTGATCCTGAGCTTGAACTTTCACCCGAGTCTTTCCTTCGCACTTCTTCAGCCAAAATCAAGTCTCGAATGTCATCATACTTCAGTTTGGATTTTCCAGCTGAATTGCTCACGGCTGTCCTCATGCCTTCCCAACTGCTTGGAAGTGAAGCTAGCAAGATGAGTGCACGAATCTCATCATCAAACTCAATCGCAACAGATGATAATTGATTTGTGATGGTATTAAAGTTGTTGAGGTGTTGTGTCACAGAAGCGTTTTCGACCATCTTCAAGTTGAACAACTTTTTCATCAGGTGCACTTTATTATTTGCTGATGGCTTCTCATACATCCCAGACAAGGCTTCCATCAATTTTGCAGTGGATTTTTCTTTCGTAACATTGTGAGCAACTCTTCTTGATAACGATAGCCGGATAATGCCCAGAACTTGTCTATCAAGGAGTTGCCATTCTTCTTCTTCCATCTTTTCTGGTTTGCTTCCCAATAAGGGAAGATGAAGTTTCTTCCCATATAAATAATCCTCAATCTGCATTTTCCAGTATCCAAAATCTGTTCCGTCAAATTTTTCAATTCTAGCAGCCTTTATTTCATCTGCCATTTTTACTACTTCTCCGATTCGAATTTCCCAAATCTGACCTTACAGATGTGTCCGGAACGGCCAAAAACCTTGGAAATGACACTGAGATCACCCCAATCGGACTTCGGATGGCTCAGATTTTAGCAATCAAAGTTTTGGATTAACGGACGGTTCAGATGCAGCCGCGTGTCAGCCAGAGTACTGCCTGCGTCACACCGGATAAAAACTCAGTAACGGTTCTGATGAAGACACGTGTCAGCAGATTACAGCCTGCGTCGCACCGGATCAAAACTCAGTAACGGTGCAGATTATGCCACGTGTCACAAGATTAGAGCCTGAGTCGCACCGGATCAAAAATCAGCAGCGGTCTAGATTCAGCCACGTGTCAGCTGATTAGTTCCTGCGTCACACCAGATTAAAACCCCTCAACGGTGATGATGTAGCCACGTGTCAGATGATTACCATCTGCGGTGCACCGGATCAAAACCCAGATGGATGACGTGTCAGGTGACGTGTCAGGTGACGTGGCGTTGACCGTGCGACTTTGCTGACGTGGCGGGTCAGACCCGACCCGTTTTGCAGGAACCGGGCGAAGAAGGAGCGTGGCGCGCGTGCGGCCATGCAAGACGTCGGTTCTTCGCCGGGTTTTCAACAGTGGATTCGTCCGGTTGTCCTCTACACGATGGTATGTTCAAAAACACGTTTTGAGAACTTTGATTTTTGAGTTTGGATCAAACACCCTCTTTGTCAAGAACAAGCTCTGATACCAGTTGTTGGGTTATATCCAGAACTCAAACACGCACCATTTACGTGGTTCGGCAACTTGCCTACTCTACGGAGCTACTGGTTGTATTAATCAAGCTTACAAAGAAATAATACAACAACAAGAGGAGGAGAATGTTCTCAACTCAACTCTACACTCAAGCTCTCTCTTCTCTCTGTGTTTCACACTACTCTCTCTATGTTTCTCTCGCAGCTTCACACACCACACACAGCTCTACACAGAGCACATAATTATACAAGGTGGGAGGAGAAGGGGTGTCCACCACCATGTGCTAAGTGGGAGACTAGAATTCCACTTGCACATGATGGGGCTTGCTTGTCTCCATAATGCTAACACATTCTTACAGAAACTGAGAATAAGGAGTCAACGGAATAAATGGAGTAGCACACCGGAGAACAAAATCATCAAAGGCACATAGCAGTGATTTGAAGGGTTTTGCCCCGTGACTACAACAGGGATTAGTTGCAGTGTTTCTTGAGGCGATGGGATTTACTTCTGCAGGGAAAAATTATGGTCTTGACGGAATTAAATCACTCGTAGCTAAGTACCTAAATACATACACTTATTTCTCTGTGGAAAAGGAAGAAGACTTGAAGCCAAATATTAAGGACTACCAAAACCAGCTAGCTGCCATGGAGTAGTCGAGAGTGGTGTTTATGTTCATAGCTATGATGGTAATATGGCTAAGGCAGTTACAGGTCACAGAAAATATGAAGGAATTTTGTTGATTTGCCAGATGAGATTTCCGATGTCGGAAATTCTAGCTTCAACGAAAATGAATGGGAGCTTAACAAATTCTTCTAGGTCTACAAACGCACGTCTCTGTGTTTTAAAACTAACTTATTTTCTGCCCCTTTAAATTTACTGATATATTACCTCTACTCTGATAATTTAATTCTTTTCAATTTCATCCCTGTGCTTTTCAAGCTCAAGGCTTTCTTAATTGAGTAAATCCATATGACACAGACCTGGCTGAGAATCTCAAGTGCATTTGGATTGCCCTGTCTAAATTTTAAAGCTCAATCACCATCTTGTTATGTAATCATTGAAAAGAGGATAAATTTAAAAGAAGTTCAATCTTGAATTGACTTCTAATTTTGATAATAATTAACAAGGAAGCTTCTTCTAGCACACTTTTACTTTGTGGGTTGATTTTTAAAATATTTTATATTTAAAATTTTATTTTTTAAAATTTACTTCTAATATTTAGTATAACTAGGCTTAGCCCATCAAATTCTCCAGTCGAAAGACGCAAGCCCATAAAATGTTTGAGTGGCCCATATTATGTTATATTGATAAATGGTTATAGATAACACCGTGATTACACTGAATTTCAACACCTTCCAACATGCAAATGGAAGCCTTGTCACGAAGAACAAATACAAACACTGACAGAAAACAATATATGACATGTAAAGCTCGTGTTTAGTAGCAGAAATTTCAGATTGCAATAAAAAGCAACGAAATGGCATAGATTATCCAAGTAGCCCACTTGACACCAGGGGGGAATGGGATTGAAATGGTGATGAAAAACACGGTGGCTGCCAGGAAAACTGCAACTTTACCGAGCACTTTGGATGTCCTCGGAAACTTGGTGGGGTTGATAAAATGTGAAACAAAGAGGCAAGAAAAGAGAATTGCAACAAGAATAGAGAGTAAATGCAAGGAATCGAGTTTGGAATCAGTAATTTGGTGAAAATGAAGGGCTATTTGAAGTCCTGATGTGAAGCAGATGCTTAGAAGCGTCTTCTGCCATTCCATTTCCTGCTTAGCGTTGACCAGCTCTTCTTCTTGGTTCATGGTGGGAGGTGGTAGCTGCTGTGATTCTAGTTGTCCTGCTCTATGCCAGAGTCGGGACACAGATTCTGGAACTGAAAGAATAAAACCCTTGATAACTCGAGCACCATTCTCCATGGTTTTCCTGTCCTGTATGCTATAAAGCTTGAGAAGACTAGGAAATAATTTATAAGAAACGAAAGAAATTGTCGAAAAAGTATGCTTGTGATGCTGATATTGCCAGCTTATTTATACCAGCAGAAAAGAAAGAGGTGGAGTTTGTTGATAATCGGATTCGGACCTCAAGATGAAGTCATCATCCGAATGTTGGAGTTCGAGAAAAGTCAATCGGACGTATAATTTTTTAATCTAAAATGTTGGATTATCTATTTTATATTAGAGTAGATATTTATGAATAAACATTAATAATCAAGCCACTAATGTTTTTGATTACTCTCTTGGATATTACTTCATTTACAATTTCATCCCATATTTATTTCATCTTTAACAAACAATAGAAATTGACAACATAAAAGCCAATTGATGCTTGAAACAATGGGAATTCAACATATAATCTCGCAGTCTTCTTAGGTGTTCTAAGTTCAATGCATTACTTGTACAAGCATGTATGATGAAAAATCCCTCTGTATGTATAAGTTTGATGGGAAAAATTAATCAATACTCCCTCTCTTCCACTTTGTTTTCCCATGTTTTTATTAATTATGAATGTTCCTAGATATTTATGTATTTTTTAAATGAGGTAAAAAAAATCCTCAAATGTTATCCTCAATTATTGGATTAATTACAACTCTATTTTAAATTACATATCCAAAAAAAAAAAATCTATGGCCTCTGCCATGCCAGAAATCCAAGTCATTTTCCTCCTATTTTTCTATATGCATCGGTTTTCCTAAAATTTAGCCCATAAAGTCTGTGTCGACTGTCGAGAAGACATGAGACGGGGTGTGGAATATGGATTAGATGGACCATATGATGATTCCAAACGCACAACTTCTCCTCTTGCTTTGGTTTTTTATTTTTAATTAATATAAGTATTCAGATCAGATTGGATATGCATTAACCAATTTTCACGAGTCATAAAGTTAACGATCATATAAACCTTCAGTTGTCCTAAGAGGATTCAAACTCGTGATCATTGGAGAGCAAACCCAAAACCTAATTAGTTGAGCTACCTCTCAAGATTAAATCTATTTAGGATTGTGGTACATTTTATTTTTAAATATTTTTTAAAATATATTTATCTTTAAAAAATATAAATTAATATAATGTGACAAACTCTGAATACAACAAATCTCAAAGTGGGATTGTTTTTCAGAACCAAATACAAGCGTCTAAAGGCAATTAATCTTAATGGCAATAGCGATCAAGGACATGACATATACAGCTTATATAGCACTCTTGACAATCAGGGGGGACGTAATGTATATAGCAAAGAAAAATGTTGTGGCCGCAAGGAAGAACTCAACTTTCTCCAACATTTTGGATGCAGTAGGAAGCCTTTTGCCAATAAAGTGTGAAATGGATATCAAATTGATAGAATGATGAAATTCAGATTTTGTAACAACTTTGTACTGAATTGTACTTTGAAGTGCCCTATTGAAGCACAAATTCAAGAGTACCTTCGGTAATTCCGATTCCTGCTGCAGGCAGATCATATTGTTTAGTTGTGGATAATCAATGGTGCGATAGGGTACTCGCAGCATTTCTGGTGGCAATTGCGGAGAAGGTGGAGGCTGTCTTTGTGGTGATTCTGATTCAGAGGCAGTAGTAGAAGAAGAAGGTACATAAAATACATGCTTTTTTTTAATCTTTTTGTAATTTTTTTTCTACCCCCGAGATAATAATCAAATATTATTCAGTGTTTTAATCTTGATTTCTCATTATCACTACTCTAAAATAGAATCCTGACTTCTTTGTACTATCTGTTATTATGCTAGAATCCTGCTAGTGATAATATCACTTGTTCTTAAAAAAAATTAAAAAATAAAAACAATTCTTTCAATGATCATAAAAAATAAGTGAACTAAATAGTAATAAATTTAAGCCAACTCTAACATCTTAGATGATAAAATTACCTCGACGAGTGTTTTAGATACACTATAAGTTCTTATAATATCTAATATTTAGTTCTTAATCCATTAATTATATGATTTGATGGGCATCTAGTAATGTGATCGATGATATTAAATTAACATTATAGAATCGGACCTCTCATTATAAAAATCAACGGAAGGCAATGAAGAATCAGACATCATTATAATATTCAATCGGGCCTCTGACAAGAGTGGCCTTGCAAGAAACTACGTGGGAAACTTCAAAATAGGGACAGAATTCCCATTTATTTATTTATGTTCTTGCTTCGTTAAATCCTAAGCACAACCTAGATTCAATTTGTTTATATTTAATCTGGAAAAAAAAAAAAAGAGGTCCCAGATACAGAAATAGAGGGGTGTGACCAGAAAGAATAGGCTTATGGCCCAGCTTGAAACGTGCTATTCGGCCATAAGCTGCACCTTTCGCAACAGAAGTTAGATTGAAGCCTAATGTATAATTTCTACCATTGAACTCCCCTCGGTGAATTAATGGTAAGAAATATTATCTCTAACATTGCTTTAAAATATATTAGGTGAAGAAATTAGTGTTTGATTTTTCCAAATTAATAAATAAAATATAGTTTCATTATGGGACAGACTCAGCTGATACATAGGACTCGAAGCGCAAGACTCAAGAAAAACCCAGAAATTTAACCCCAGTATAAATCCAAAGAACATTCCTGCCAACCTTTTGAAACCAAAATATGAGCTAAATTATTACAACTAACCAAAATGAAAACACAGCTTGTGGTCCTTTGGCAATGAATTCAGTGTGCTTGCTACAAGGCAACTAACCTTCTCCCCACATAATTTTGTTTTATAGTAGTTTTTACAGTTTGGAAAAACAAACTTTTTAAAAAACAATAAATAGCTTTTTTGCAATTAAAGTTTTAAAAGACTTTTTAATGAAATTCATGCAAAATTATGGTTTGTATTGATCAACTAAATACTTTCAAAACGGTATGAACAATTGTCTAAACAATTGTGATAATTTTAGATGGAAGGACTTGATTAAGAAAAATTTATTTGTTAAATATGAAATAAATAAAAAATAATTAAATTCAATGGGATGAAATTGTAAATCAAGTAATATCCAAGAGAGTAGTCAAAAACATTAATGGCTTGATTATTAAGGTTTCTTCATCAACTTCTACTCTAATATAAAATAGCTCATCACTTTTAGATTAAAAAATTACAGGTCCGATTGACTTTTCCAAACTCCAACATTCGGTTGTTGACTCTTGAGGTCCGAATCCGATTATCAACAACCTCCACCTCTTTCTTTTCTGCTGGTATAAATAAGCTGGCAATACCAGCATCACAAGCATACTTTTTCAACAGTTTTTTTCGTTTCTTATAAATTATTTCCTAGTCTTCTCAAGCTTTATAGCATACAGCACAGGAAAACCATGGAGAATCTGTGTTTTATTCTTTCAATTCAAGAATCTGTGTCCCGATTCTGGCATGGAGCACGACAACTAGAATCACAGCAGCTACCACGTCCCACCATGAACGAAGAAGAAGAGCTGGTCAACATGTTCCATGCTAAGCAGGAAATGGAATGGCAGAAGACGCTTATAAGCATCTGCTTCACATCAGGACTTCAAATAGCCCTTCATTTTCACCAAATTACTGATTCCAAACTCGATTCCTTGCATTTACTCTCTATTCTTGTTGCAATTCTCTTTTCTTGTCTCTTTGTTTCACATTTTATCAACCCCACCAAGTTTCCGAGGACATCCAAAGTGCTCGGTAAAGTTGCTGTTTTCATGGCAGCCACCGTGTTTTTCATCACCATTTCAATCCCATTCCCCCCTGGTGTCAAGTGGGTTACTTGGATAATCTATGCCATTTCGTTGCTTTTTATTGCAATCTGCAATCTCTGCTACTAGACACGAGCTTTACATGGCATCTATTTTTTTCTGTCAGTGTTTGTATTTGTTCTTCGTCACAAGGCTTCCATATTTGCATGGTGGAAGGTGTTGAAATTCAGTGTAATCACAGTGTTATATATAACCATTGATCAATATAACATAATATGGGCTTTCGATCGGAGAATTTGATGGGCTAAGCCTACGTAGGGGCTGGATTATCTTATGTCTTGCCTGTCTTTTACTAAGAGTAAACTTCTTCTAGAAATTAATTAGGGTTAACAAAAGACAAAAAAAATGCAAGAGATAGAGGTCTCCAAGAATGAAACGACATGGTGGTTTGGAAGGATTTCAAACCGCTATACATCCTAAAAGATATTTAGCAGTAATATATTAAACACGTGACATCTGAACGGTTCATACGAAACTCATAGTCTGGTGCTGGCAACCAGAACCTGCAAATTCATGGTTCGCTAACAATTAAAAATGTAATATTGTGGGAGTTCATTTAAAAATTCTTAAAAAAAGTTCAGTTTTATCTTCAATCTTAATATATTATATCTATTCAGTTCTTAAATATCTTTTTAATTTAATTTAAATATGAAAATTTATTTTTGTTATTTTTTAATCTCTAATTTGAAGAATCCTCTCTCTTTTTTACAGGGTAACGGTAACAATGAGTCTACTTGTAACTTCCAGTTAGTTTTATCATTCCTAATTATTTGATGATTTAACAAATATAAAATGAATCACTCCCTATCACGTGTCTATGAATGATTTATTGGGCCTATATTGGGCTATTTGAGTCCATAGATAAGGCCCATAAAAAATATATGATTATTATTTGGACAAGAAAAATTAATCGGACCTTTATTTGAGATGGAGTTTGTCATCTACCGAATGTTGGAGTCTTTATTTGAGAAAAGTCAACCTCCTTCAAGTCTTTATTCCTTAACCACTCCTCATCGTCCCACTTTCCAGCCATGGATAAGAAGATCTGAGGAGTGAGAAGACTTGTTGCCAAAAAAATCTGTCGAAATACAAATGTATTTGGAACATTTGTCTTGCGTTGAAGATGTTTTGCCTCCTGCAAAGTCGAGTCTAAGGGAAAAGATGGAAAAAGCGTTATCGTTGCTAGAAGATTCTTTGGGAAGTCGTCGTTTTCACGTCCAGACATTTTTTTTGATTAATTGTAAAAAAAAACTGTCAAGAAAGTATGCTTGTGATGCTGATATTACCAGCTTATTTATACCAGCAGAAAAGAAAGAGACGGAGTTTGTTGATAATCGGATTCGGACCTCAAGATGAAGTCATCAACCGATTGTTGGAGTTTGAGAAAAGTCAATCGGACTTGTAATTTTTTAATCTAAAAGTGATTAGCTATTTTATATAAGAGTAGAAGTTGATGAATAAACTTTAATAATCAAGCCACTAATGTTATTGATTACTCTCTTGGATATTACTTAATTTACAATTTCATCCCATAGAAAGTAATTATTGTTGATTTATTTCATCAAACACAAACAATTGAAATTGACAACATAAAAGCCAATTGATGCTTGAAACTATATATATAATGTTACTAAAAAACAATGCGAATTCAACATTTTGGCCATATAATCTCGTAGTCTTCTTAATTAGGTGTTCTAAGTTCAATGCATTGCTTGTATAAGCATGTGTATAATAAAAAAATCCCTCTGTATAAGTTTTATCATCTATATTTTGGGAAGAAATTAATCAACACTCCCTGTTTTCCACTTTCTTTTCCCATCTTTTTATCATGAATGTTCCTAGATATTTATGTATTTTTTAAATGAGGCAAAAAAAAATCCTCAAATGTTATCCTCAATTATTGGATTAATTGCAACTCTATTTTAAATTACACATATAAAAAAATCTATGGCTTCGGCAATGCAAGAAATCTGAGTCCTTTTTCTTTTATTTTCTTATATGCATCAGTTTTTCTAAACACCCTCTTGCAATTTATCTTGTAATGTCCATTTCGTCTCATGCCTGTGGAATACGGGTTAGATGGACCATCATGAATCCAGACCCGCAACTTCTCCAATTGCTTTGTTTTAAAATCTATTTGGGTTGGGATTTAGGTCGTTTTTATTTTTAAATATTTTTTAAAAGGATGTTTATCTTGAAAAAAATATAAATTGATAATTTTTTTATTATTTTTTAATGATTTTTTGGTGTGCTGAATATATATATATATATATATATATATATATATATTTTAAAGAAAAAACACTTTTAAAAAACACCCTGTATAGATTGAAAATTAAGTACCTTCAATAACTATAAAACACCCATTTTTTTAAAATGACAATCAACTATATAAATTGAGTTTCAATCTATTAAAATTGTTTATGGTGTAATCCATAGTAAAGCGATTAATGAACTCTTTAATAATAAAAAAAAAATTACATACTTAGGGGTAGAATCATATTTTCATATATTTATATATTTATTGCATAGTATAATTACTTTCATGTCCTTTAAAAAAAAAACAACATAGCTAATGTTGAGAGGTATTTTTAGATTTTTAAATTTTTTATATAGTGTAATTACTGCATAGCCTCTACGATCAACTTTTTCTAGCCTAGGATCAAGGGGTACTTCCATTTTATTTTATTTTAACCTTGATTTTTTTTGCAATTATCCCGTGGGATCAAGAGTATTCTAATCTTTGTAAATTCTATCTTAGATTTCATTTAATAATAAAGATGAGATGGTTTATTTTTTGTTACTTCACAATTATAGTAATACATAGCTAATTTAAGACGATCTCGTTCATTTAATAATTTAATAATTATAGTAATACATAAGTTAAGACGACAAATATGTAATTGCTTGAATTTTTTTGAAATTTTCTTATATATATAAAAATATGAAAGAGAATAAGGGTAGGATTTTCATTATCACAATATTATGAAATTATTATTTTAAATTAAATATAAAAACATTATATATAAACTAAATTAAAAATACTATTTTAATCTTAATAAATAAAACAAGATAAATATTTTTTTTTAACAACTATCACTTGTTTTTTTAAAATAAAAATAAAAACAATTCTTTCAATGATCATAGGAAATAAGTGAGCTAAATAGTAATAAATTTAAGCCAGTTCTAACATCTGAGATGATAAAGTTACCTTGATGGATGTTTTAGATACACTCTAAGTTCTTATTATGAATCTTTTATAACATCTAATATTTAGTTCTTAATCCAATAATTATATGATTTGAAGGGCATCGAGTGATGTGAATCATGTGATCAATGATATTAAATTAACATTATAGAATCGGACCTCTCATTATAAAACTCAACGGAAGGCAATGAAGAATCGGACATCATTATAATATTCAATCGGGCCTCTTGGCAAGAGTGGCATTGCAAGAAACTACGTCGAAACTTCAAAACAAGGACAGAATTCCCATTTATATATTCATGTTCTTGCTTTGTTAAATCCTAAGCACAACCTAGATTCAAACTGTTTATATTTAATTTGGAAAAAATATATATATAAAAAAGGTCCGAGATACAGAAATTGAGGGGTAGGCTTAAGGCCCAGCTTGAAACGTGCTATTCGGCCATAAGCTGCAACTTTCGCAACAGAAGTTAGATTAAAGCCAACCTTTTGAAACCAAAATGAAAACACAGCTGGTGGTCCTGTGGCAATGAATTCAGTGTGCTTGCTACAAGGCAACTAACCTTCCCTCCACATAATTTGGTTTTATAGTAGTTTTTACAGTTTGGAAAAACAAACTTTTAAAAAAACTATAAATTAAAAAACATTAATGGCTTGATTATTAAGGTTTCTTCATCAACTTCTACTCTAATATAAAAAATTACAGGTCCGATTGACTTTTCCAATCTCCAACATTCGGTTGTTGACTCTTGAGGTCCGAATCCGATTATCAACAGACTCCACCTCTTTCTTTTCTGCTGGTATAAATAACCTGGCAATATCAGCATCATAAGCATACTTTTTTGACAGTTTTTTTCGTATCTTATAAATTATTTCCTTGTCTTCTCAAGCTTTATAGCATATATCACAGGAAAACCATGGAGAATGGTGCTCGAGTTATCAAGGGTTTTATTCTTTCAGTTCAAGAATCTGTGTCCCGATTCTGGCATGGAGCACGACAACTAGAATCACAGCAGCTACCACGTCCCACCATGAACGAAGAAGAAGAGCTGGTCAACATGTTCCATGCTAAGCAGGAAATGGAATGGCAGAAGACGCTTATAAGCATCTGCTTCACATCAGGACTTCAAATAGCCCTTCATTTTCACCAAATTACTGATTCCAAACTCGATTCCTTGCATTTACTCTCTATTCTTGTTGCAATTCTCTTTTCTTGTCTCTTTGTTTCACATTTTATCAACCCCACCAAGTTTCCGAGGACATCCAAAGTGCTCGGTAAAGTTGCTGTTTTCATGGCAGCCACCGTGTTTTTCATCACCATTTCAATCCCATTCCCCCCTGGTGTCAAGTGGATCACTTGGATAATCTATGCCATTTCGTTGCTTTTTATTGCAATCTGCAATCTCTGCTACTAGACACGAGCTTTACATGGCATATATTTTTTTTCTGTCAGTGTTTGTATTTGTTCTTCGTCACAAGGCTTCCATATTTGCATGGTGGAAGGTGTTGAAATTCAGTGTAATCACAGTGTTATATATAACCATTGATCAATATAACATAATATGGGCCACTCAAACTTCTTATGGGCTTTCGATCGGAGAATTTGATGGGCTAAGCCTACGTAGGGGCTGGATTATCTTATGTCTTGCCTGTCTTTTACTAAGAGTAAACTTCTTCTAGAAATTAATTAGGGCTAACAAAAGACAAAATCCTTCCTAACTATATTTGGCTTGCCTTTTTTAATTAATGTAACTCAGTCGAGCATATTAGTGGTTAACACAACCACTCATGGGAGATTAAACTTAAATTATTAATTATAGACCTAATCAATGATGAATCAATCATATTATAGAAATCCGTGCAATTAGTAAGCAATAAATATTTGTTAAATTGTTTTTAAACCACAATTCTTAAAGTTCATCAATGTAATAAATATCAAATCTCTAATTTGAATCACTTTGTATTGGAAAAAAAACGCACAATAAATTTAAATAAAGATCAAATCTCTTTGAACAAAGTTAATTATTGAGATTAGATTATTTAATTTACATTGTTTCATTTACGTTGAAATCAATAATTAGTACCTTTTTGGACCACGTCTATGTAAACAAAGATAATAATTGAATACTTTGTAGAATTTTAATTAGTAATTGAATATATAGAAATAAATTTAATTATTTTATCTCAATTTTATTCTGCATGATATGTGTTTAAGTATTTATATTAATTTTAATTTTTATTGTTGAATTTACCTTGTAATTAGTAATTGAATATATAGGAATAAATTTAATTTTTTTCTCTCAATTTTACTCTATTATTGCATGATATGTGTTTAAGTATCTCCATTAATTTTAATTGTTATTATTGAATTTACCTGGTAATTAGTAATTGAATATATAGGAATAAATTTAATTATTTTATCTTAATTTTACTATATTATTGCATTATATGTGTTTAATTATTTTCATTAATTTTAATTGTTAATTGTATAGATGTTAGGTTATACACAAGATTTTTGAATGGGGTCAATTAGTTGAGGCTATTGTCAATATTTGCATGTTTGAAAACTTTGGGTAGTCTCCAATGTAGGGGAGGTGCTGCCGAATTGTTTTTAACAATTGAATTTAATTATGTAATTATTCGTAAAAAATTGTGTAGATGCATAGAACAAAAACAACAGCTCGTCGCTCACAAAGGGTCGCAACTAGTTCTTCTAGCACCGAGAATGACATGTACTTAGGTGCCAATCAAGAAGAGGCACATGTGCCATCTACCGATGCTGCCTCTTCCAGCGCGGTTTCACAGATAAGAGGCGGTGTGCCTTCACAACGGAATCATTCCACTCGCAAGTACGAGACACAATGGAATGATGACCTTTCAATGTAAGTTTGTTTCGGTTTTAGTTTTATTCTTATTTTTAATTATAAAATAATTTATGAACAACTAATCAATATTTCATTAATTTAATTTATTTTTAGGTTCACAAATATTGAGGTCGCCCAAGTAATATCATCGGCATTTAAATCATCGATGGAGATTTTATTATTTCAATAGAGTCGGGTATCCAGACATCCTAAATGGATACCGAATATCGATGCATGGTTTGACAAATTTGAGGTTGGTGTTAATTTCTAATTTCCAGCTTATTATTAATATAATTTTAAATAAATTATTTTTTTAATTTTAAATAAATTACTTATACACAACACAAATTCGAGTGGGACAACGCGCATGACAATATTGTGAGGAAGGTATGGGAAAATCACGCGGCAACTAGGTAACATAAAAAACAATACAATATATATATATTTTTAAAACATTATGTTTTAAAAGCTAATTTGTCACTATGGAAGTAGGTTACCTGATTTTTGGTATGAAGCACAAAAAAAAAAAGCAAAAAAAAATGCAAGAGATAGAGGTCTTCAAGGCTGAAACGATGTGGTGGTTTGAAGGGATTTCAAACAACTACACATCCCGAAAGATATTTGGCCATAATATATTGAGCACGTGATGTCTGAGCGGTTCACACGACATTCACAGTCCGGTGCTGGCAACCAGAACCGGCAAATTCATGGTTCGCTGACAACACACACTGGCGGCTCCATTCCGTTTGCTACACGTGCAAAACAAATGGTAAGATTAATTTAAATGAAATATATCGTTAAATAATTTGTTGTTACTTAATTATTTTTTTTCTTACAGGCTACGTCTTTTGGATGTGAGCCGAGCCCAGTGGAGTTGTTCATAGAGACGAACATGCGAAATCAAGACCGCCAAAAGAAAGTGCAACAATTCATTGACAATTGCGCTCAACACTTTGTGGTATGTTCGTTCAACCATTTTATTTCATAAGTTATTATTTTTATTGAATTGAATATGATGATTTCTTTTTTCATTTTCATGAGACTTATAATAGCTGATTGAGGGAGAGATATGGGGACAATCCTTCGATCGATTCAGATTTCGATCCGGATTTGTGGTGGACCCGATAAAAATCAGGTGTATGGGCTATCCAACACTACGGTTGAGAACTAGCGGGCGATCCGTAGTGTTTAAACCCTTGGGAGCTTTCAATCAGTATCGAGCACCTAATATAAGGAATTTTTGGCCTTGCAACAACACACGGCTCATCTCACCGAAAAATACGAGCAACTATCAATGAATTATAAGTAAAACATGGCTCATCTCATCGAGAAATACGAACAACTCTCGATGAATTATGAACAACTTCACCAAATGGTCATGAACTTGGCATCACAAAGTGGTGATACATGTGTGCCTCTTTTTTGGCCATACGGTTCCGGAAACAACCAACCTCCTCCTCCTCCTCCTCCAGCTTCGTCATTGTGCTAATTTAGTATTTTTTTTTGAAATACATTCAATTTGTAATGAATATTATTTAACTTTTATTTTTTATTTTTTATGTTTAATAAAATTTTATTTGCATAATTATTTTTTTTACTATTAATTTTTATAATTTTTTATTTTTTATTCTAAATATTTTTTTTTAAAAAAAATTAAAAACACACACCGATGGATTTACAGACGACATATATCCATCGGCATATTACAAAGAGGGAAATGCCATACTCACCGGTGAATTTACAGATGGATACTGTCTGTCGGCATTTCACAGAGAGTGGTGGAAATGCACTCACTGACAAATTTACAGATGAATAGAGTCCGTCTGTATTTAACAGAGTGGTGGAAATGCACACTCACCGATGACTTTGCCGACGGACAAAATCCGTTAACATCTTACCAAGAGCTGAAAAGTTTTTACTGGATATGCAACTATTACTGATGGAATAAATCCATCGGTATATTTCCAGCGGGAGTTTTTTTTTATGCGCATTTTCCGTCTGTAAAACCATCGGCAATATTTTTTTTTTACCAACAGATGCAGCAACGAAATATGGTATTACCGACGAAAAGGATGCCGACGGATGCTTTCCGTCGGTAATTTAGTCGGTAAAAAAGTTAATGATGGAGTCTGAATCTTACACCGACGGATTATATTCGTCAATAAAACTGTAAAATCTTAAAGTTGGAGATAACTCAAAATTGGGTTATGAGAGTCATCAAAACTTTGATACCATGTCAAAAACTATTTCAACCCAATAACTTAAGCTGTTAGGTGAGGTTTCAATATATGATTTATATTATTCTCTAACATTAATATTCGAGAATGTGTTAGAAATTTGTTTTAAAAATAGATTAATAGGTATATTTGAAACTAATTTTTTTTTTTAAAAAAAAGTTTCAGTGTTTGAATTTTATTAGTAAGTATTCTCTAATGAAAATTATTTAACATAGAATAAAAAAATATATAGATGAATGAAAAAAATATTTTTGATTGGCATGTTTTTTTGTAAAATCTTCAAAACTCTTTATCCCAATTTGAGAAAATATAAGATAGAACCAGCAAACTCGCTCCTGTTCAGTCTACATAAACAAGGTCTACAGAGTACTTTCCTTTAATCTCCTAAATTCTGTCTGGTCTGTCCTGGAAAGCAATGGTTTGGATAGGATGCAAATTCAAATCGAGCGAAAGGGTAATCGAGCCGGCAGAGCAGGGGACGCCGATTCTTTTCTTCTATTCTGTATTGATTAGTAAAAAATACATTAAAATAATATTTTTTATTTAAAAATACATCAAAATAATATTTTTTTATTTTTAAAAAATTATTTTTAATATCAGCACATTAAAATAATATAAAAATATAAAAAAATATTAATTAGAAGCACATAAAAAAATAAAAAAATTTCAAAATGTTTTTGAAATGAAAAAACAAGAAATAGGAGGATATGCTATCAAGAGTCAAGACAATTTTTTTTCTCTTTCTCTCCCTACTTGGCTGTCTTCGGGAGTGTTTGGCAGTGCGTTTCAACCTGCGTTTCGTCAAATTTCAATTTTATTTTTTTTGCTAAAATTGAGTGCGGTTTGTATTTTTTGGATCGTTTTGATGTGCTGATATCAAAAATAATTTTTTAAAAATGAAAAAATATTATTAGCATATATTTCGGCACGAAAAGCTATTTAAAAATCAACCGCTACCACACGAACACGCTCGAACGTCCTGCTTTCCAAATCCGATAAAAAGTATTATTATTTCCCAAATTAACATTCGCATCCTATCCAGCCATTGCTTTACAGGAAGTGGCGTAATGCACATGCCTCAAGAGGAAAAAGTAAACAGACAACGCTCTTCCTTTGATGCCTCCTTTTTATTAATGGCAAGTCTTCTCTAACACCCCAATGCCCAATCTATACAGCTGGTTATCATTAGAAAATGGGTGTTTTAGAACGACTAAAAGAGAGGAAGTGGAGAAGTTGCAGCACCAGCAGCCTTCCTTGACTTTCTCACAAGCTACCATACTTCTTTCTTTGACAATGGAAGCTGTTGATTTCTGGAAGTAAACTAGGAGAGGACAATATTGACCATTAATGCCTCCATTATATGCGAGATTAGGTATTCCCACTTGCGTATAATGGAGGTGGGACATTGTTTGTCTCCATAATGTAGGAGAGGACATTGATCAAATGACAGCATCTAGAGGAGCTGGTTTCTCCATAAGAGCTTAAACCAGAAACTCCTTGGTAATTGACCTGAAGCCATCTACAAAAATCAAGGGATCACTTATCTGTTAAAATGGCTACTCCTGGTTTCAACAAATTGTTGGATTGTGCCAAGGCAATTGAAGCTGGGGACCTGCGTCTTGCTGATTCACTCATCAAGGATATCCTGACAGACAATGATGACAAACTTGTCAAACACTTTGCTGAAGCTCTAGTTCGACGAGTCTATAAACTGTATCCTCGGAATCCCACACCTTTAGTGCCTTCCTGCACTGATTTGAGATGCAACATGGATTACCAGTTTTTTCCTTTCTTCTGGTTTTCAGAATTGACAACCCGTAACTCCATCGTGGATGCATTAACCGGAAAGAGAAGAGTACAAGTTATTGACTTTTCATTGATGGCTAACGGCCGGCGGTGGTGCCTTTTGCTTGATGATTACCTAAAGCAGTCAAGTGATGCTATATCGTTCCATTTAACAAGTATCGGACCAATTCTGTCCAAAAAAGGTGACTATCTCAATGAGATACTTGAGAAACTCCCCAAAGAAGCTAAAAAGCTTCCTATTGAGTTTGAGGTTAAGCATATGGTGGCTAGTAGCCCAGCTGAAATGGTTGAAGCTGCTCTCAAACTCGAAAGATCAAGTGAGGATGAGACGATTGTTGTCAGATGGGAGTTTGAACTCCACAAATTGCTTGCACAGCCAGGTGCAATTGAGACAGTGTTGTCTAAATTGAAAGAACTCAAACCAGAGATCATGATAGTTGTTGAACAAGAAGCCAGCCTTAATGGTCAGAATTTCTTGGAATGTTTCACCAAGTCATTTCGCTATCACTCTATTATTTTTGACTCGCTTGGCAAGGACAATTTCGAACACGGCAACCATAGCAAGGTGTTGTGGGAGATGTACTTTAGGCGGCAGATTAGTAATCTGGTGGCACAAGAAGGCACTGACCAGATTGTACGACATGAGACATTTGCTGAGTGGCGAGACAGATTATGTCGTTCTGGGTTTCGTCACGTTCGCTTACAGAACCAGTTTAAGGGAACTTTCTTTGGTCACTTGCCTGAATACCACATAGAAGAAAAGAATCGCCATCCTGTGCTGTACAGGCACGACGACCCATTGCTGTTCACCTCAGCTTGGAAATCTTTTCCAACTCAGCTCAATAGCGGTGAATAATCTCATCGTATCTGCTATGTACAGTTGTCGCAAGATTGGATAGATATCATTGCCACAACTGTACAAAGCACTTCCCCAAATCTCATCCACCTTAATTTGATATTTCTGTTTTATATATTTGCTTGTAATTTGTTATCAAGTGTTATCTTTATTATGCAGAGTCATTGGACAACAGGAATCAGGAATCTGCAATGGGAGATGGAAACATAATGCAAATTGAAAGTTCGAGCCTTCTAATTTTGTCAGGGACGGTGAGCTCTTCTGCGTTTCTTGAAGACCAACCTGATGATGAACACATAATGATGGAAGGAAAAGTCTGGTCTCCGGAGGTATCAATTCTGCAGGCCTCACGCTATCTCATTACTATTCGCTTCTATAATAATTAGTGAAAACATAACGGCCTGCGCCTTATTTGTTAAGGAAACATTCAGGAAATATGAAATTGTTGAGAGAATTGTTGCTAATTATTTAGGAAACAGCATGCGCATTTATTACACATGGATTTGTTACGAGTATTTTTGAAAACATTGCTGTTATTCATGTTGCAGTGTATCTCAATTAATCAAGTTGCTGCTTCTGCTGAGATATTTGACATGCTGGAATACTTATGTCATGTAAATTATCTGCCCCTGGCTCTCACATGGATGTCAGATGGACGTATTCTTCGCTTGGAGAAGAGTGCTTGCTATCTGAATGACTCGACAATGTTCGAATTTATGGAGGCCTGTGGAGAACACCATCTTGAGGAAGGGAAAGGTGTAGCTGGAAAAGCACTTCAATCAAATAGCATGTACTTTGTCTCTGACATCTCTAAGCTTGATGTGAAAGATTATCCATTTATTTTCGAAGCATGGGATTTTGGTCTTCGTGGTGTTGTTGCAATCAAGCTAGAAAGCGTCTACGTGAGCAGTATTGATTACGTAGTAGAATTTTTTCTCCCTCTTGAAATGAAAGGAATTTCAGGGCAACGTGTTTTGATAAATGAAATCACAAATATCTTGCAAAAGAACTCCAGGAATTCATGGAAAGTCTGCACTCAGGAATTAAATGGTTTTAATATTAGCTCTGAAGTTGAAGTCACGATCAGGGGCGGAAGGAGGGGGGGGCAAGCAGGGGCCCGGGCCCCCCCTAAAATATTCCGCCCCTGTATAATATATATATATACCGCCCCTGGAAAAATGGGATAATAGACACTTCTTGACTTGAATTTCTATTCCAAGTCTCGTGTTAACAGTTGTTGCAGGCAAGAGTGATAGAGAGAAGGGAAAGAGACGTGTATATATATATATATATATATTATTAGGTAATTAAGTGTAGATGAGGTTTTTTATTCTACAAAAGTTTTTTTCACTGTAATTAAGTGTGATTTTTCAATTTGATTTTGTTTAAATTAATTTTCGTACCCTAATATAATTCTGTAAATATAAATTCATTACTTTGCACAATAAATTTTACAGTCGGTCAAAAACAAAAATATAAATATAAATCATAAGTAAAAATTTTCAACGAAAAAATTGAAATAGAGCCATCAATTAATTTATTTTTCATTAAACAAAATAAGGTAACTTAAATTTAAAATCCATTTTTATTTTATTTTGAGATGTTTGTTAATAATTTGATGAGGTTTTTTTTATATAATTCTACCATTTTTGTTTTATTTTTTTCTTAGATCTGCTAATTTTACCAATTGTTTTTTGAATTCTTGTTATAGTGTTTTTTTTTAATTAATTAGATATATTTCATTGGTTTGTTTTGATTATACTTTGATTTTTTTATGTTTTGTTTTTAGTAGAATCATCAAAATTATCAATTTTTTCTCACAATATATGTTTTGATTTTAGGTTGAACCATGAACAAAATAAAAAGAATTTGATTTTATTTTTTAAAAAAATATTGATAACTCGCAGCCTAGTGAACCAACTCCAATGTGTAATGTTAAAGTTATGATTGAGCAACTCCATTGCGCCTCAGTTTACAAAGAACCTGCGTTGATTGGTGAGAATAGTTCTTTATTATTTTTTGCTTTATTTCAAAGTTTATCAAACATAAATAATGCTTCGTTTTAGCTAATGTTTCTTATATACTTTGTATGTTTATATTTGATAGATATAAAGACTAACATTAAAGTGATGAATATATTATGAAGATGAAATTAACTTCGTTGCTTTGACTCAATTTGGTATTTCTTCAAACCTTTTACCTAATACAAAGATAATTATATGTTTATAGTAAGTTATTTAAATAAAACTAAATTATATAGGTTTTTTTACAATTCATGTACAATAAAATAAAATAAATATTATATTTTATTATATTAATTATGGCCCCCCCTAACAAATAATTCTAGCTCCGCCCCTGGTCACGATGGAGGAGGTTGGAACGAGTAACATCAGACCGGCAGCTATTTCGGACAGCCCGCCGCCAGCATTATCAGAAATTGGTAGTCTGAATTCAAGTCAAATCAGGGAACTATGCAATATTTTTAACCCGACTGGTGATGGTGTGGAAGTGCCAGAGGCTCATGACCAGGTACTCGATTCCTTACGTTTGTTGTTCATACAGCTCTGATTACTTTTTTCCATGTAGTCAACGTCTTCTACTTGGCTATCTCTTGACAGGAATTCGAGGAACAAAATTCCGTATTTGGACCTCAAGCTTATCAGTTCCCGGACAGTGATGAGCTGGTAGGCATGGACAGTTCTCATATAAATACAAGCAGAACTAGCAAACGACGACGGACATCTGAGGTGTGGCAATACTTCGATGAGGTTAGAGAAGATGGAGAAGTATGGGCTAAATGCAGGAGTTGCAGCACTAAATATCGAGGTGAAAGCACAAGGGGAACTACAAATCTGCGCAAACACCTAAGATCATGTCCAGGGAAGAAATAAGAAGGATGAAGCAGAACCATCATTTGCCTTCAAAACTTGACAGGTTTATACATTTGAAGAAACGCAGTGTGTTTTATACATTGGACTTTGTATAGAAGTGGTGATTGATAAATTCTATCAAATGTTTTTCAAGGAATGAAGTCATTGCAATATTTGCAGCTAGTTATGTGCTGAGATTTCCTGATAGTGAAGTTGCCCTTTCGATTCCTTACCTCCTTGTATTGTGTTTGCTAGACCATGTGACTCTTTTATATCTATCTAATAACCCTTTTTATCAATAAATGTGGCTGATTAATATCATTTAGGAAAATAATATAAATTATATTTTAAAGTAAAAGACAAGGGGAGAAAAGTTTGACGATGGATGGTGCTGAAATCGCCATGGAAGTCCTTTGTTAAGAAAGCTTGCGAAGAAAAGTGTGAAATTGCTTGAAAACTTTTGAAATTTGCTTCTATATATATATATATATATATATATATATATATATATGCGCGCGCGTGTGCACGTAGATGAAGGAATTTGACTATATGAAGCAGAGGATGTCCGATTGAAATCCGGTAAGTGGGGTCAGATGTTCGATTACGAGCTGTTTATTATTGTAAGTTGATTCGGTTTATAGTATTTTTTATTTAGAAATATATTAAAATAATATTTGTTTTTCTTTTGTTAAAATTATTTTTTATATAAACACATTAAAACATTAAATCTGAAAATATAAAAAAATATTTTTAACAAAAAAATTTAAAATTTTTAAAAATATAATTTGCATTACGTTCTCAAACGAAGCTATGTTATGATGGAAAGTCAATAGATAGTAACCAACACTAGTCTATTAGCTTTGGATTTGTTTAAATTAGTCCTATGACCCCTAAAATTTAGGATGTCATAGATATTAGTCCTTCTATGTCTATGATAGTTTTGTAGAAGGACTAATATGCCCAAAATCAAAATAGTGAGATCAAGTAAGAAAGGGGAAGGGGCAGAAAGTTATTGTACTTGAATGTATTTTTATTTTATCTTAACTTGCTTAGGTGTATTGTTTAATCCCAACATTAAAAGATATTAATTTCCATTTTTTTTCTCAAACATTTCTTTTTAACTTTGGTTTAGAGACATCAAGAACAAAAACATATTTAATAGAAAAGATAGAAATATGAATATAAAATTATATCTCTAAAATAATTTTGATGTGAATTTTTATATATTTAAAATAAAAAAATTCAAAAAATTCATATATTTTTTGTTTTATTGTTATTATTTTTTCTATTCTGAGACAATAAACAAATATTACTCAGTGTTTTAACCTAATTTCTCATAATCACTAATCTAAAACATAATCCTAACTTTTTTGTATTATCTATTATTATGCTAGAATCCTACTAGTGATAATATCACTTGGTTTTTTTTAGAAGATAAAAAATAAAAAACAATTCTTTCAATGATCATAAAAAATAAGTGAACTAAAAAAAGGCTTGTTTGAAAACGTGGTTACGATTCTTTTTTAAAATATTTTTCATACCGAAATGTATCAAAATAATTTTTTTTATTTTTTAAAAATTATTTTTAAGATCATCGCATCAAAATGATCCAAAACATATAAAAAAAAATATTTTTTTACAAAAAAAATTAAAACATTTTAAATCATATTCCTAAACATTTTCTAAATAGTAATAAATTTAAGCCAGTTCTAACATCTTAGATGGTAAAATTACCAAGTCAATCAAATATGTTATTGCTTCAATATTTTTTAAAAGATGTCATTTTGATTTTTTTAGTCAAAATTTTTTTTTCCCTGGTTGTCTAGGTTCTTTTTGGACTTACCAAGTTGATTAGGTAACATCAGATTAAACTCAATGCTATTTAATTTTTTTTTTTGAAAACATGTTAGCAATGTTTGGATATTTTCTAAAAAAAATTGATCTGAATCATAGCATAGCATAAGTGATGTAGTATAATATCTATAAATTTTGAGGCTATCACAATATTGTGAAGTCTCATTTTACAAGTTTTTTGTACTAAAAAAATAGAAGACACGGTTTAAAGAAAGATGGTGAAGACAATGCAATGAAGGAATAAGCAGGGAAAAAGTAGACTATTGAAACTAGGCTTATTTAAACCCTATAAAATAAACTCAAAATAAATAAAATAAAGAAATAACATAAATAATTCATAATGTAAAATTTATTTCTCACCGTAATCATATGCCTTCAATAGAAACACAAATACATACATAATGTTGTCACCACGTTTTTAAATGCTTTTTTAAATTGTTAGCAAAATAAATTAAATTTTTAAAAATATGAGTGCCTCCATATTTCTTAATGCTCTTTTAATCTTAAGAGCTAGATTTCACCAAAATCTTAATCATTTGTGTTTTTTTTTTTAAAAAAAAACCTTGCCCGCCAGTTAATTATTAAAAGGAAAGATCAACATGTAATCAACAATTTAATTACTCTAGAAAGTCCTTATGATATAATTTTGTATAATTTTGCTGTTCCAATTTCTTACAATTGGATTCTTGACATTTGAATGTTGATACACCATTAATTATGTTTTATATAAAACCTCGTTCATCTTAGATTGGCTGTGGTTTTAATATTTAAAAATTGATTTCTCCATCTCTACCCCACCTTTAGAAATTGAAAGTGTCATAATCTTTTGACGAGCTTCTCTCTTTTAGGCATCCCCAAAAGTCATATCATTTTTTTTATATAAATATATTAAAATAATATTTTTTTTAAAAAAAAATACTTTCAATATTATCATATCAAAATACAATTATATAAAAACATTTAACTTAAAGTAAAATAAAAAAATTTGTAAAATATTTTTTAAACACAAAAACAAATATACCTAATATATTCATAATTAAAGGAATTGTATTAAGTACAAACTATAGGCTCGTAGTGTGATTAAACCATGGAAAACATATAATATTGATCAACAACGGATAATAAACGTAACCTTTAGAAGCATTTATAGTAAGATTAGACTTGGGCTTAGGTAACACATGGATTTATTTCTCAAATTATCTTACGAAATTTAATTAAAACAAAAACTACATAAAATAACAATATGCTAGCCGGGATAGATTCGGAGTAAAGTCCATATCATGATTTAAGAGGTTACATCTCTATTTCTTTAAAAAATAAATTAAAATGATATTATTTCTAAGGTCAACCATATATATATATTTTAATCAAGACCGATTCATATTATGTATAAATTATAGAATCCCATGTCAACTCATTGGTGAGTCTGAATTTTTAAACAATGAATATAAATAAATATTATAGAGAATTTTAAATATTATTTTAATATATTTTTAAATAAAAAAAATATTAAAAACAACAATCAACCACAAATTATTATCTTCCCCGCTTTATTGATGTCGTTTACTACACTTGGCTAACGATAAGCCTTATCGAGACAAAACACTTGATGACAATAATAAAAATAAAATAAAAGGAAAATTACGATCATCACTCACACCAATGCCGTTGACTCATCAACGAGAGGAGCCAATTCTCCACCACCACCACCAATCCTCTCCTCAACACAGAAATCCTCTCTAACCCACAAAACAGCATGAATCAAAACAATAGGAACTGTGGCTGCTAAGGTGATAACAAGATGCAAGCCAGCTTCCGTCGCTATGAGCTCTATCATAGTTGCAACAGCTATCAAGCCAAGCACCATACTTTTATAAATAATCTTATGCAGCAAATGAAAATATGGAGGAAGGGCACGCAATAATAGCAGGTAAAGTGATGCAACATATGTCATGATCACCAAATAAACCAAAGAGACCTTGCGTTGTGGGATGAGGGCAATGAAGAGCACAATCCACACAAAATGTGTGTAATACAACGCAAAGTGCCCTAAATTTCTTATAATTCTGAGAGAAGCTGCTTCTGGGCTTGTAGGGATGCTGAAGGGGCACACTAGCCTGAGCTCCGGTCGCTCGAAATCGTCACGGTTCTTTCCTGTCGAGTCCTCAGGATCGGCCGGCGTGGTTGGTGGTGACATGGTGCTTGGCCTCTGAATGGTTCCATGACCAGCCATGGTTTAGTTTGATTAGAGAGAGATATGAAGCTTTATCAAGTATGTGGTGTGTTAGAGCTCAGGTGGTGTCCATGGTTTAGAGAAAGGAGAGATATATACGGTTCTGCAGTCAAGGAAGTAAAGTCTTGTGAGTTTACTTGGAAAGTTCATAGCAATTGACCCGTACATATTGCTTGGAGAACGTTTACTTGTAAAAAACGAGAGATCGAAAAATATTTTCCATTTAATGTTTTCTTTTCTTTTCTTTTTTTAGGGGGAGGGGGAGGATTTTCTATATATAAAAAATAAAATGAAAAGAAGTATAAGTGGTTTGTTATAAAAGAAATGGAGCAAACTAGGGGGAAAAAAGCATTGGTGGATGCCAACTAATTAATTTGAGAATTAAAATTGATTGATAATTAACAGATTTGAAATTAAAAAGAGATTCATTTTGTTGCTTAAATAATTAATGGATAATTAATAGTTAAAATATAGTTTTATTAAAAATTAATAGAAAAAGGAAGAAATCATACATGAGAAGACAAAGTAAATGGTGAAGTGGACTTGTGATGGATAAAATTGAAGTGACTTCTAAATTGGGGCTATACTCGTGAAGGTTTTACCTGGTCTTAATTTTTTATTTCTTTTGTTTTAATTTAATTTCCTAGGTGCTCAAGGATACAGTGAGTGTTAAATAATATTTATACAATTTTATTTTTTACAAATAAAATAATATTTTTAGTTTAACATTTATATATTTTCTTTGTATTTATGTTAATATTAAGCACTCATAATAAATATCATTAAAAATTCTAGTTTTCTTTTTATATTTGATGTTAATTATTTTAACAATGAGATTTTTTTTTAATATTTGATTTTTATATTACATGTTGAAATTCTTTAAAAGGATATTAAAAAGAAACTTGGTACCACAATGTCTAATGGAGAGAAGAAAATATCAAAAATAATTTTTTCTTACAAATCCTCGTATTAAGATTCATGAAAAATGATTTATTACAGGTTTTTTTTGTGTTTAAAAAGTTATTAAAAAATAATTGAATTTTTTTTTAATGTTTTTAAATTATTTTAATATACTGATATTAAAAATAAAGTTTTAAAAATAAAAAAAATATTTTTTTTATATTTTTAAATAAAAATACTTTAAAACATAATTAATACTACCATGCTACATATTGATTTACCTAATTTAGCTTAGGATTGAAGATATACTCAAGTGACTTATTGAAAACAATAATTGTAAGATGATAATCGGTAGTTTTTTGAATTCTATGTATTTTTTATTTTAAAAATACAGAAATTTATTTTAAAATCATGTTAAAGATAAATAGTTAATGTAAAATACTTGTCTTAGTTGCACCTTTTATTTTTAATTATCTTTTAATCTAATTATAGTTGTATATATACTTAGTTTATACAATTATAAAATTATAATACTTAAGTCGCGTTCACCTAGAAAATCATTAACTAGCTATTCAAGGAATGCCTTGTTTACGCAAAAGGGAGAATTTAATTAGACTATTAACAAGAACAAATTAAGGAGGAAAATCACTATCCTTTTTCTCACAAAGTATTGTTCAATGGAACAATACCTTTTATTTTTATTTTTTTTGTTTTATTTTTAACATTATATTTAAGTGTCATGAGTTTAATTAATTTATTATTATTAAAAACTTTTTTTTGACCCAATAAAAATACTATACTACTTTCCCAAAAAAAGCTTAGTTTCTATTAATAATTTTAAGATGGTGTTATTAACTGGCATGTTTTTTTTTTTTTTTTGAGCTGAATTCCTTTTTTCTAAAAGAAAAACCCCAAAAACCTAGAAGCATTTATAGTAAGATTAGACATTGAGTTAGGTAACACACGTACGGATTTATTTCTCAAGTTATCTTACGAAATTTAATTCAAGCAAAAACTACATAAAATGTGTGCGCTAGCAGCGTTATTTTTTCGCATCTCATAAGGGACTCGACGATGCAAATCTATCTAAAAAACGGTGTGCGCATAGCCTTGAAATTGACTTGGTAATTGCCCATATAATCGATCTCAGTAGCATGATTTATTTAAAAAATAATTATAATTTTTTAATATTTTAAATCATTTTAATATACTAATATCAACCATTAAATTTTAAAAATTATTTTAATTTATTTTCAAATAAAATAATACTTTAAGAAACACCATCTAAATATCAATAACTCTCAAAGTCAAGCACACAGGAAGTATCTTCCCCGCTTTACTAATGTTGTTTATTAAACTTGGCTAACGATAAGCCGTATCGAGACAAAACACTTGAAGGCCATAATAAAAATAAAATAAAAGGAAAATTACGATCATCAACTCTCACACCATTGCCGTTGACTCATCAACGAGAGGAACCAATTCTCCACCGCCGCCGCCGCCGCCACCAGTCCTCTCCTCAACACAGAAATCCTCTCTAACCCACAGAACAGCATGAATCAAAACAATAGGAACTGTGGCTGCTAAGGTGATAACAAGATGCAAGCCAGCTTCCGTCGCTATGAGCTCTATCATAGTTGCAACAGCTATCAAGCCAAGCACCATACTCTTATAAATAATATTATGCAGCAAATGAAAATATGGAGGAAGGGCACGCAATAATAGCAGGTAAAGTGATGCAACATATGTCATGATCACCAAATAAACCAAAGAGACCTTGCGTTGTGGGATGAGGGCAATGAAGAGCACAAGCCACACAAAATGTGTGTAATACAACGCAAAGTGCCCTAAATTTCTTATAATTGTGAGAGAAGCTGCTTCCGGGCTTGTAGGGATGCTGAAGGGGCACACTAGCCTGAGCTCCGGTCGCTCGAAATCGTCACGGTTCTTTCCTGTCGAGTCCTCAGGATCGGCCGGCGTGGTTGGTGGTGACATGGTGCTTGGCCTCTGAATGGTTCCATGACCAGCCATGGTTTTGTTTGATTAGAGAGAGATATGAAGCTTTATCAAGTATGTGGTGTGTTAGAGCTCAGGTGGTGTCCATGGTTTAGAGAAAGGAGAGATATATACGGTTCTGCAGTCAAGGAAGTAAAGTCTTGCGAGTTTACTTGGAAAGTTCATAGCAATTGACCCGTACATATTGCTTGGAGAACGTTTACTCGTAAAAAACGAGAGATCGAAAAATATTTTCCATTTAATGTTTTCTTTTCTTTTCTTTTTTTAGGGGGAGGGGGAGGATTTTCTATATATAAAAAATAAAATGAAAAGAAGTATAAGTGATTTGTTATAAAAGAAATGGAGCAAACTAGGGGAAAAAAAGCATTGGTGGATGCCAACTAATTAATTTGAGAATTAAAATTGATTGATAATTAACAGATTTGAAATTAAAAAGGGGATTCATTTGGTTGCTTAAATAATTAATGGATAATTAATAGTTAAAATATAGTTTTATTAAAAGATTAATAGAAAAAAAAGGAAGAAATCATACATGAGAAGACAAAGTAAATGGTGAAGTGGACTTGTGATGGATAAAATTGAAGTGACTTCTAAATTGGGGCTATACTAGTGAAGGTTTTACCTGGTCTTAATTTTTTATTTCTTTTGTTTTAATTTAATTTCCTAGGTGCTCAAGGATACAGTGAGTGTTAAATAATATTTATACCATTTTATTTATTAAGAATAAAATAATATTTTTAATTTAACCTATATATATTTTTTTTGTATTTATGTTAATATTAAGCACTCATAATAAACATCATTAAGAATTATATTTTTCTTCTTATATTTGATCTTAATTATTTTAATAATAAGATTTTTTTTTTAGTATTTGATTCTTATATTACATGTTGAAATTCTTTAAAAGGATATTGAAAAGAAACTCAGTATCAAAATGTCTAATGGAGAGAAGTAAATTTCAAAAACAATTTTTTCTTACAAATCCAGATTCATGAAAAATAATTTATTACATGTTTGTCTTTGTGTTTAAATTTTTTTTAAATAATTGAATTTTTTCACTTTGAATTATTTTTTTAATGTTTTTAAATTATTTTAATATGCTGATATTAAAAATAAATTCGTAAAACTAAAAAAAATATTTTATATATATTTTTAAATAAAAATACTTTAAAAAATAATTAATACTACCATACTAAATATTGATTTACCTAATTTAGCTTAGGATTGAAGATATACTCAAGTGACTTATTGAAAACAATAATTGTAAGATGACAATCGGTAGTTTTTTGAATTCTATGTATTTTTTATTTTAATCATTTCCTTAAGGCAGTTCATGCTTTGAGAATTCTATGTATTTTTTAGTTTAAAAATACAGAAATTTATTTTAAAATCATGTTAAAGATAAATAGTTAATGTAAAATACTTGTCTTAGTTGCACCTTTTATTTATAATTATCTTTTAATCTAATTATAGTTGTATATATACTTAGTTTATACAATTATAAAATTATAATACTTAAGTCGCGTTCACCTACAAAATCATTAACTAGCTATTCAAGGAATGCCTAGTTTACGCAAAAGTGAGAATTTAATTAGACTATTAACAAGAACAAATTAAGGAGGAAAATCACTATCTTTTTTCTCACAAAGTATTGTTCAATGGAACAATACCTTTTATTTTTATATTTTTGTTTTATTTTTAACATTATATTTATTGAGTATTGAGTTTCATAATTTATTTTCATTTACTTTTTATTTGAGTCTGGTAACTCGAGTCACGAGTCTTGTGGGTTAATACGGTTAACTCAAATTTTTTTGGTTCTTTTTTTGTAATTATTGTTTTTTTAATTTTATCTTTTATCATTTGTGTTGATTGAGAATTAAATTTCATAATTTATTTTGATTTTCTTTTTATGAAGTTATTACAATCTCACCACGTTTCCAAACGCTCTCTTAATCTTAACAGTTAGTTTTCATCAAAATCTTAATCATTTGCGTTTCTTTTTTTTAAAAAAAAAAAAAACCTTGCGTGTCATAACCCAAATTTTGACCTTTTTATTTTAATTATTATTATTATTTTATTTACTGAAAATGATTAAAAAAATAATGATGAAAAATAAGTAATCATAAAATAAATGAAGAGTGAATTAAATTTTGGGTTAAGGACAACATGATTGGAAGTATAAAGATTTAATTAAATTTTTGACTAGTTTAATTAATCAAATCAAGGGTTTAATTGGAGAATTGATAAGTTTTGAGACTTAATTAAGCTTGAAATTGATTTAATTAATTCAATCAAGGGTTTAATTGGAGAATTGATAAGTTTTGAGACTTAATTAAGCTTGGAATTAATTTAATTAATCCAATCAAGGGTTTAATTGGAGAATTGACAAGTTTTAGACTTAATTGAGCTTGAAATTAACTTATTAAAGGACTTAATTGAAAACATATTAAAGTTTAGGGTCAAAATTGCTAAATTAAAATTCAAGGACTACATTGAAAATGACGCCCAAATGCAGGGGGCCAACCACGAACAACAGGAAGAAAAACTGGGGAAAAAGGGCAGAACCGAGGGGCCAAAGGGAGGGGGGAAGAAAAAAAACACGAAAAAATAACAAAGAAACAGAGAAGGAGAGAAAAGCAGAGGAACGACACAGAGACGAGGATCAGCCCCACCATCATCTTCGTCCCTTCATCTCAGATCTGAAGGTGACAGAATATAAAACCAGGAGCAAAGGAGATGCAAACTCAACCCAGTGGATGAAAGCGTAGAGACGAGAACCGGCATTGACCATCGTCTTCACAGTCTTCAGCAACCAGCCTCCAGAACCAGAGGCAGCCGAACAAAGAATCAGAAAAGAAAGGGGACGGCACTGAGAACGTGGTAGAACCAGAGATAGAGGACGAAAGACGAAGAAGAAAAAGCAGAGGACAGAGAGAGAAGTGATATAGAGAGGGGTAGAAGGAGAGGTAGAACGAGAAGGAAACCAGAAAAGAGAAAAAAGGCCAGAAAAAGGAACAAAACAAACACAGGAGGAGAAAGTAGCATTAACCGGCCGGCCCTCCATTACTGTCATCACATCTTCAAGTGCAGCAACAGGTAAGCTGTGTTTCCCTCCCCTCTATTTTAATTACAATGTTTCTGTAGCAGAAAAAAGGGGCCAGCCGAGTCGCTGGTCGAGCCCAGCTCCAAAAAAAAAAAAAACAAAAAAAAAGGTAAAAAAAATAAAAATAAAAAGTGTATGTATGAACAAAAATAATATAAATTTATTGGCTTATTCACTAAAATTAGAGTCAGGAATAAAAATACCGGTTTAAATTTATATTATTTTTATTCATTTTATTTTATTTTATTTAGCTAGAAAAATAAAAAATATGTGCATGCGTAAAAATAAATTTATTTTATTTGTTTATTCACTAGCGTTAAAGTCATAATAAAAATATTGATCTAAATTTATAGCTACGTAATATTTACCAACACCAGAGTTGGAAATATACGTAGTTTAATATTCACTGGCGCCAGAGTCAGGAATATTATAAGTAAATTATCATAGCGTAAACTAACAAATGTTTAGCAATTTAAGACAAAACCAGCAATGTAGTTTGCCTCAGGCAGAACGTTTAAGGGGTGATAATATCTTTCCTTTTACGTAACCAGTCTCGTACCATAAAATCTTTGTTGACAAGTTATGGTTCTTAGTGACCATAATACCAGGTGACGATTCCTTAAATAAGATATTTTCCCCATCAAAAAATAGAATGCTAGAAATTTATTCTTTTCATAAAAAAATATTTTTAAAGCAACTGCAATGTCGGGTGTGATAACCTTGCCGACCAGTTAATTATTACGAGGAAAGACATGTAATCAAGAGTTTAATTACTCTAGAAAGTCCTTATGATATAATTTTGTATAATTTTGATGTTCCAATTTCTTACAATTGGATTCTTGACATTTGAATGTTGATACACCATTAATTATGTTTTATATAAATCTCGTTCATCTTAGATTGGCTGTGGTTTTAATATTTAAAAGTTGATTCCTCCATCTCTACCCAACCTTTAGAAATTGAAATTGTCATAATCTTTTGACGAGCTTCTCTCTTTTAAGCATCCCCAAAGGTCATATAATTTTATATATATAAATATATTAAAATAATATATATTTTAAAAAAAATATTTTCAATATTATCATATCAAAATAATTTAAAATTATATAAAAATATTTAATTTAAAGTAAAATAAATTTTTTTCTAAAATACTTTTTAAAACACGAAAAACAAATATACCTAATATATTCATAATTAAAGTAATTGTATTAAGTACAAACTATTATCTTCCCCGCTTTATTAATGTCGTTTCTAACACTTGGCTAACGATAAGCCGTATCGAGACAAAACACTTGAAGGCAATAACAAAAATAAAATAAAAGGAAAATTACGATCATCACTCACACCATTGCCTCATCAATGAGAGAAACCAATTCTCCACCACCACCACCAGTCCTCTCCTCAACACAGACATCCTCTCTAACCCACAAAACAGCATGAATCAAAACAATAGGAACTGTGGCTGCTAAGGTGATAACAAGATGCAAGCCAGCTCCTGTCGCTATGAGCTCTATCATAGTTGCAACAGCTATCAAGCCAAGCACCATACTCTTATAAATAATCTTATGCAGCAAATAAAAATATGGAGGAAGGGCACGTGATAATAGCAGGTAAAGTGATGCAACATATGTCATGATCACCAAAAGAATCAAAGAAACCTTGCGTTGTGGGATGAGGGTAATGAAGAGCACAATCCACACAAAATGTGTGTAATACAACGCAAAGTGCCCTAAATTTCTTCTAATTCTGAGAGAAGCTGCTTCTGGGCTTGAAGGGATGCTGAAGGGGCACACTAGCCTGAACTCCGGTCGCTCGAAATCGTCACGGTTCTTTCCTGTCGAGTCCTCAGGATCGGCCGGCGTGGTTGGTGGTGACATGGTGCTTGGCCTCTGATCAATGGTTCCATGACCAGCCATCGTTTGGTTTGATTAGAGAGAGATATGAAGCTTTATCAAGTATGTGGTGTGTTAGAGCTCAAGTTGTGTCCATGGTTTAGAGAAAGGAGAGATATACACTGTTCTGCAGTCAAGAGGAAGTAAAGTCTTGTGAGTTTACTTGGAAAGTTCATTGCAATTACCCAATAGGACAATATTTCTTGAAGCTCTACTATATATTTGCGTGTGGTCAAGCTTCTATTTTAAAAAATTATATTATTGTGATAACTTTATACATTATTTATTCATTGTGGGATAATACATTATTGAGTTGTTCGGTCTTTGTCTTATTACGAGGAAAGACATGTAATCAACAATTTAATTACGCTAGAAAGTCCTAATGATATAATTTTGTATAATTTTGCTGTTCCAATTTCTTACAATTGGATTCTTGACATTTGAATGTTGATACACCATTAATTGGTCCTATCTTAAAATTAATTTGAAGAGAAGGAACGTACGTGTCCAATTTCTTACCTTTGTGGGAAAAAATGAAGAATTGATTGAAAATTTAAAATTAAAATAGTGAACAACTTCATATTTTGGTTTATTAAGTTTTATTTATTCATGTCTTTTTTTTATTGGCAAAATATCTTTTTTTTAAGTGACGCGTCGGGAATTTGACACCTCACACCTTTTCATTTAAATTTCTAATTAATTGATTTTTATTTTATTTTAGATGAGATGTAATATATAGCATGAATAAAAACTACGGTTCTCCTAATATTATAGCTCGAAACCGACAAAGAAAATTCATATATTTTTTCAAAAGTTTGATAATAAAAAAAAAAATTAACACCAGCTATTTATATAAAGGTTAAAAGAGATCTAATCAAAATAAACACGAATTAAACTGGAATTCTTCGATGAAATTTATGCACGGATGTTCTTAACCCACGGATAAGAGGATTCTTTGCAATCAACTTCAAATCCGAGAAAAGATGCGTAATCATCATTAAGATTCATATAATGTTTTTTTTTCTGACAGATATGGAGTTCATTTTTTGTTTTTCTCACTTCGTTCTGCATCAATATAACCTGTAAAAGGAAATGAGAAAAGAAAAATTTAATCAGAAGATGAAGACAATTTCAATTCCTAAAGGTGGGGCAGAGCTAGAGAAATGGAGAAGATGGAGGAGGAACAACTTCAAATCCGAGATAATATTGCTTATCAAGGAAAAAAGACATAAACCAGTAATTACTTTGTGGCTGGTAGCTTCGACTGATGGATGGATATATAATGACTGCTGGGTTGGAGTGGTTGATAGAAATGGAACAGTGATCGTTTGGGTTTTTCTGTTTTTTTATTAAAGTGAGTGTCTGAGCCAACTTACACGCATCTCGACTAATTTCACGGGGTTACCTCGTTTGGGTCATTTGTTATTACTAGTCCGTGTTGAAAGCATATTATAAAATGATTTTGAATAACATAATAATATAATAAAATTTATATACAATTCAACAATCAAATCTAAAATAACAATTGTTTTTATAGGATTTGATATGTACAACTTTTTTCTTAAATTATTTTTCAATTTTTTTTATCTTATCTATCTGATCGACACACACAGCACATTCCATATCAAAATAGAAGAAGCAATGGTACCTTAATATTCAAATAACTACAAGAATATGTTTCCAGAAAATCGAAACCAAAAAACATCTTGTATCTTTACTCTTACAATCGATGGAGAAAAGGGCAAGCTTGTATGATGTAGAAGAAAGCAAAATAAGGATAACAATACACGTAGAACGATAGATAGTTGGTCGACATAGGTTTATCACAATAAAACCCTAAATAGTAATTTTATTTTTGAAATAAACTCTAATAAGTTCACATTTTTAAAAGATTTATAATCTTTTAAATAAGTTAGAAATATCAACCTTAACATAAAAATAAAATTATAATCCTGAAGCCAAAAAAAAAAACATATAAAGTCTATAATTATATAAATTTGGAAATTATCAAGGAAAAAATAACAAAATTAGCTTAAACAATGTCTCTTGAACCTAATTTGAGGTCTTCCAGGTGGGAGCTGGTGCAAGTCTACTGATATCATTATATTAAAAAATCATCCGAAAAAAATTGAGTCAATTCAATGATTAAATTAAAAGTTATGATTTTTTATTGCTAGGTAATGATCCTGATCATCGACCAAGAACCTGTCATTTGAAACCAGACGATGACAAAGACACGAGAAACAAAAGATTAAGAAGAAAAACCAATATCATACCCTAACTCTTTTTCCGAAAATGTATGGTCTCTGGCTAATTAAGATTTGAGCGTGGGCATTTTGGGTTGAGGAGGGGAACCTACAGGCTACAGGATTTCACTCGGAGGGAGTTCAAGGACTCGATCGGAAAGATAAAATGGGCTGACCGGAGCAGAAAAGGGAAAAGAATCTCCTCAAAACGTTACCCGTCTGACCAGTAGGTTATTTCCAAGAAATTAACAGCTCAGTCCGGCAAGCTACGGCCCGGAACAGATGGTCAGTAAGCTTCTTTCTTAGTGTTCAATCTATGACGATCCATAGGATGCCAATTACCGTGATAAGTGGGAAGAGTTTCTATGCTGCTCAAGAGTCCTGAACTCGGGGTTATAGCTGGTGAGTGAATGTGAAGCTGTCTTTGATGCAGCTGGCAAGTCCAATAATGCGCACTTGGTAGAAGAGTCCGATGTGCCATTGATGAGACCCTTCGTCCGTATCCTCCTCACCACTTTTGCTGCCTCTTGCTCCTCCTGATCAAGACTGTATGGATGTTCTTAACCCACGGATAAGAGGATTCTTTGCAACCAACTTTAAATCGGACTGACGGATAGATATATAATATTATAATGATAATTACTTTGTGGCTGGTAGCTCGGACTGACGGATGGATATATAATATTATAATGACTGCTGGGTGGTCGGAGTGGTTGATAGAGATGGAACAGTGCTCATGTTGGTGTTGAAACCATATTGTAAATGATTTTGAATACCATAATATATACAAAGAACAGTTCAGATGCAGCAGGAGTGTTTCTTTTCTCTTGCTGGTGCGATGAATTCATGAAATGTGAAGAAGCAAAGCATGGCTCCTCGCAGTTTTATTAGTGCCGACAACGAGTTTGTCTCTCTTCGAACTCTTTCATCTCTCGAAACCGATGGGCTCAGAAGAAAAGAAAATGAAATTTTGGATTGAAAGTGACTTTTTTAATCAAAGGGACTATAAATATATTAATTAGAAAATATAAGGAGCAAAGTTAACTTTTCACATCAAAGGGACTATAAAGCTTTAATATTTCATATGAAAACATTAAGAAAAAATCCATGTAAATATAAGCTATACATATTGTAAATAATAAAGTTTAAAAAAATATTAAATTTTTTTTTTTATCAAACATTAAAAAGATATCATGTTAAGCTTTTAAGTTGAAGTATTTAAACAAAAAAAGTTTTTTTATCCCACATTGAAAAAATAACTTCTTTTCTGGGAACATAAAGTATATGTTCTAATGGGTTTCAAATATCACATTAAAAAAACATAACTTTTTTCATGAGAGCATAGCGTATATATACAAAAAGACTTCAAATCTCACATTGAAAAGATATCATGTTATCTTTTTAAGTTGAAATATTTAAACCAAAAGGTTTTTTATTCCACATTAAAAAACATTTTTTTTTTTTGGGAACATGAAGTATATATATTAATGGGTTTCAATTCTCACATTTAAAAAAAAAAAAACACTACGTCTCGTCTGGTTTCCCTGTTT
This sequence comes from Populus davidiana, assembly GCA_030145905.1. Taxonomy (NCBI): domain Eukaryota; kingdom Viridiplantae; phylum Streptophyta; class Magnoliopsida; order Malpighiales; family Salicaceae; genus Populus; species Populus davidiana. The sequence goes on from CM057805.1 coordinate 5,108,769, forward strand.
TCCTCAGGTCGTCCGGGTTATGGGTTGACTCGCTGGGTCGATCGGGTTTTGCCAAGTGATCGACCCGCCAAGCCGGGTTTAATAACTATGGTTTCGGGTGGGGCAGTTTTTTTCCCATAAAATAAATGTTTTTGAGAATTGAAAGGGGTTATTTTGATAATTAAGTTTTATGATATTTTTTTTCACTTGCTTTCTTATGATTTAAATTGTCGGATGGATGGGACATTAAGCAACATATAATTATCACTAAATGATATGATACTAATCAGTCCTTAATTGTTAAACTCATATAATAATCACTTTAATCAACCATAAACAATGTCTATTTTATAATTTATTTTCCAACACTAGTTAATTATCAAGATTTATTTTTCAATTAATTGAGGTATTTTTTCCCCTCACTTGTAGCTTGAAGTAGTCTGAACTCTAGTGGCTAAAGAAGGAAGACACCATCCTAACTGTTACACCAATACCTCAAGTAAACTATTCAAGGAATTTGATTACTTTTTCATTATAATTTAATTTTTTCCTTCTAATATATTGTAATTACTTTATTTGAGACCACCTGCCAGTCTTTGAGTTGGAATCTGGCAGTTGTGACTTCTTAGTACTGTCATCGTCGAATGCATCAAGAAAACATTTTTAAAAATATTATTTAGATGTAATTAACCATGTAAAAATTAAAAATCTCTTCCCTAACCTCATATCTATCTATTTAAACCTTGTTCTCCACCCGCAGCAACCCACCATGCTTACAAAGAATTTGTACTTCACCATGAACTACATGTATTACTGCCTTGCTTTCTTCCTCTCTAGCTTTCTTGTGTTCAAACTTGTATTCCAACGTTCCCGCAACTTACCACCAAGTCCTTTCGGTTTTCCGATCATAGGTCATCTCCACCTTGTCTCGAAGCCACCAATGCATAAAGTGCTAGCAATTCTTTCAAATAAATGCGGTCCAGTGTTTACTCTTAAATTAGGCAGCAGGAACATTGTTGCTGTTTGTTCTTTATCAGCTGCAGAAGAATGTTACATCAAGAATGATATAGTTTTTGCCAACAGGCCTCAGAGCATATTTGTCCATTACTGGAGCTACAACTACGCTGCCTTTTTATTTGCTCCGTATGGCCATCTCTGGCGGACCCTGAGGCGTTTCTCGGTCACTGAACTGTTTTCTCGGAGCTGCCTTGATCGGTCTACTGCCATTACCGAAGAAGTCCGCACCCTTCTCCGCCTGATTCTGTCCAAAGTCTCTGATGATGGAGCCAAGAAGGTGGACTTGAACTATTTCTTCACAATCACCTCTCTCAATGTAATTATGAAGATGAATGCTGGAAAGAAGTGGGTGGAAGAGGAGAAAGCTGCCTGTATCGAATCAGGAAAGCAGTGTATTGAGGATGTCCAGAAGATATTCCCTTCAAATCCAGGGACCAGCTTGTTGGATTTTTTTCCATTTTTGAAATGGTTTGGGTACAAGGGGGAGGAGGAGAGTGTGATAAGGGTGTATAAAGAGAGGGATGAATTCTTGCAGGGCGTGATAGAAGAGGTGAAACGAAAGGAAACAAGTTCAGATACAAGTAATCCTGCTGAGGGAGTGAAGCATCAGACAACTGTGATTGGAAGTCTATTGGCCCTCCAAAAATCAGACCCTGAATTGTATACGGATGATGTTGTCAAGGGTACCATGGCGGTAAGAAACTTAAAATACCGAACTTACGGGCCCTTCGAAGTCTTACATGTTTTCTAAAGCTCTCTTGAATTTACAAGAATTTTAAAGGTGTTCTTGTGAAATGGCCCCTCAAAAACAAAAATTGTACCGTTTGGTCACCCCACTTTCCAAAGTCTGAATTTATCCCTAGTTAAAATTAAGCAAAATTAATAACTGTAATTTTCTTGGACTGAGCATGAATTTTTCATCTTCCGCAGACACTCTACATGGCAGGAGTAGATACAGTAGATTTCACCACAGAATGGGCAATGACATTTCTGCTGAACCATCCAGAGAGACTAGAGAGGGTGAGAGCAGAGATTGACATGGAAGTCGGGCACGAGCGCTTGGTACAAGAGTCTGATCTTCCCAAGCTAAGATATGTCCGTTGTGTCGTTAACGAGACCCTTCGTCTGTATCCTCCAGCCCCGCTTCTGCTGCCTCACGCGCCATCTGAAGACTGCGTCATAGGTGGATACAAGATACCACGAGGCACGATTGTGATGGTGAATGCATGGGCCATACATAGGGATCCCAAGCTGTGGGAAGATCCTGAGAGCTTCAAACCGGAGAGATTCGAAGGTCTTAATAATGAAGGTGAAAAACAAGGATTCATCCCTTTCGGTATTGGGAGAAGGGCTTGCCCTGGAAATCACATGGCCATGCGCAGAGTGATGTTGGCATTGGCTGCGCTTATTCAGTGCTTTGAATGGGAAAGAGTCGGGCAGGAACTGGTAGATATGAGCATCGTAGATGCTCTTATCTCTGTACAGAAGGCTAAGCCTTTGGAGGCTATTTGTGTTCCTCGTCCTTTCACAACTACTCTCATCTCTCCACCCTAATCCCAATTATGTAATAAGACTGTGACTTTCTACGGAACCGTTTCTATTTGGAATAAAGTTCCATGTTTACTTTGCTTTGTAATGCAATCCAGAGCTATCTCTGTTTGGAAATAAAGTTATTCTAAGTTTGCTTTGTAAATCAATCCGCCATTGATGAGGTATAATTCAAGTTTATTTTTTGTGGTATAAATAGGTGGCTAAAAGCTCAAAAACAAAGAAACTATAGATAATCTTGAGCAAACGATGTTTTCACCGCAATGCCACAAACACGTCAGAAGGGTCATCGATGGTTATGGTTTTAATAAAGATGAAGTTATTAAGGAGCAAACTATAATACTCATTAATTCGAGACCAAAAGATGCATAACAATATCATTGAGATTTCATATACTGTTTTTTCTGACAGACATGGAGTTCATTTTTTGTTTTTCCCACTACATTCTGTATCAATATAACCTGTAAAAGGGAATGAGAAAAAACAAATTTAATCAGAAGATGAAGATAATTTCAATTCCTAAAGGTGGGGCAGATCTAGAGAAATGGAGAAGATGGAGGAACAACTTTAAATCCTAGATATTGCTTATCAAGGAAAAGACATACACCAATAATTACTTTGTGACTGCTGGGTTGGAGTGGTTGATAGAAATGGAACGGTGCTCGTTTGGGTCATTTGTTATTACTAGTCGTTGTTGAAAGCATATTATAAAATGAAATAAAAACTATAATTGTTTTTTTTTAAATAGTATAGATAACATGCCATCTACTGTTCTAGATTCCAATGACAAAAGAGTTGCCGGAAAATCACGTGAGACCTTAATAACATGTATTTTGTACACAAAGACATAATGAAGACCTTAGTAAACTCATTTGTCCATGAACTTCTCAAAAAAAAAATCCAAATCAAACCCAAATTTCAAAAACTTTCATATCCTAGATCTACTCCCTCAAGTATGGTAAAGGTCAAAAACATATTTAGATAGAACTCCTCTCGTCGAATAAAATTCATTCACATAAAGATCAAATATTTTCTTAGCCAAAATCAGTGTTAACAACAGATTTTCCTCTCTTCAATCTTTTTCATCTCTCAAACCAAATGGGCTGAAAAGAGAAGAAGATGAAGTTTTGGATTAAAAGTGATTTTTTTTTAAATCAAAGGGACTATAAATGTATCAATTGGAAAATAGAAGGAGCAAAGTTAACTTTTCACATCTTAGTTTCTCTGCTTTTTGTTTTTCACTTGGAAAGTTATTAAATTCTGCCACCCAGTTTGTCAAGCAACCACTAGCATGTATCTTCCATATCCCGATTGATCATGTCTGCAGCAAATCTTCACGGACCATTTTTCAATCGAACGAAGTGATTTAACATTAAACACTTTTTTAATGCTAGTTCTTAATAAATTAGATCTAATCGGCCATCAGTTTAATAATTAAAATAGCGACAAGTCAACAAAATCTTATAAATGCTTGTGCATAATCTCAGCAGACTATATTGTACACATCTTTATCAATTAACAAATCATAAAAATTATTAACCTAACATTAGTTGCTGTTTTATAACAATATTTTATTTCTATTTTTTGAACTTGGTTTCTTATAATTTAAATCAATTTCGTTCGATTTCATCCGAAATGGCCGAAACATTTCATACTAATTTAAAAAACAAAATAATTTTCATCTCATTTCAAATCTCGGTGATCTGTTCCGGATTTTTCGATTAAATTTCAGCCCGAATGTTTAGCTTTCATTTCACATGTTCTGTTCCAGTCTTAAAAAGTCATCGAATCAAATCAAACCTGGTTCAATTTAATTAATTAAACCACTCAAGTATAAAAAGTTTTTTTTCATTACTATTTTCAATAACAATAAAATTAAAAATAAAATTAAAAATTATTATTACTATTTTCATTAACAATGATATTAATTTTTTAAAATTAGATTTATCACTAATATATATGGTTTATGTTCATGTTGTTTTTTTCATGTTTATACTTTATAGGAATTTGAGCAAAATAAGGGCTGCTTTAGATCTCATAAGCCTTGATAATATTGACCTAGCTTTATATTTAAAATATTTATGTTAAAACATTTTACTTTCATAATATTTTGATATTTTGTTTAAGTTTAATTACTTTAAGTTCTTGACTATTTAGAAATATTTTAAAATTTGAAATTATATTTGTTTGACATTGTGTTTGTATTGCATAATTTATAATTAATTTATCTTGAATTTGAATTATGTTTGTTGAATTATATATAATTTATATATGAACAGTACAATTCCAAAATGACACCCCGAAACTGAAACATTTATTTCAATTAAAAAAATAAAATATTTTTTTAAAACAGAACTGACAACCTTGATTTAAATTGTTGGATGGGATCTAACATTATGCAATCATATAATTATCACTAAATGATATGATACTAATTAGTCCTTTATTGTTAAGCTCGTGTAATTATCACTGTTAAACTAGGTTTATTAATTTTATAATTATCAAGATTTATTTTTCAAATAAATAAGGTATTTTTTCCCTCACTTGTGGCTTCAAGTACTTTGAACTCTAGTGGCTAAAGAAAGAATACACCATCCTAACAATTAGATTAATTTTTTCTTCTAATTAATTTATTGTGATCAAGGGTGATCATTTTCGATTCAGTTCGGTTTTTATTTTAAAAAAATAATCTAATTAAATTTTTTTAAAAAAATCAAAACTAGTTCAAACCGACCAGTTTCATTTAGTTTGGTTTTGTTTTTTATGACAAAAATTGGTTTGGCTCGGTTTTTTTAATTTGTCTTAGTTTTTTTCTGGTTTGGGTTCAGTTCGGTTCATTTTTTTTTGTTTCAGGCTTATAAAACCGAAACCGAACCAAATTGGTCAGTTTTTTCAAAATTTTAATCGGTTTAATCAGTTTTTTTTCACGGTTCGTTTTTTTTTTCCAGTTTTCTTGGTTTAATCAGTTTTTCGATTTTTTTCTCACCCCTAAATGTGATTACTTATTTAACTACATGTTGCTTTGATGTTTGGAATCCTTATTTTCTACATAACTTTTTCACTCTAAGTTTCTTACAATTTAATAATTTTGTATACCTTATCAAGTGTGATTGTCATTACAGTTTCGGCATTAATTTTCATTAATTAATCTTTTAAGAATTATTGCATTAAATCATGGCCTATTAATTAACGAATTATTACAAATTTGTTCTTTTTTCAATGATAAAACAATATATCCGATCAAAAAATTTTTCTTTTTAATTTTTTGCACGTGAAATAACCTTTCAATCATCCTCGCCATTAAATCCTTAATTTATTAAATTCAAATCTTCAATTTGTCCAGTTTATGTTATTCAATTCTGGTCTTAGGCTTCTTCTGGTAATTGTCACCTTTCGTATTCAATGCATTCTCACGTGCACTCATGTTCTTTCTAGCATCGCTCTTGAGACCACCTCCAGTCTTCGACTTGGGATCTGCTAGTTGTGACTTCCTACGTTGTCATTATCCAAGGTAATAACACAGACAGTCCAAATTTTTTTGTTGTTTTTTATTTTTTAAAATTATTTTAACATACTAATAAGTAAATCTTCGAAGGTAAAGTGCCGGACTGAGAGTCTATTTATGACTGAATTTTTCATCGGCTATGTCAGCTCGAACTGCAGATAGCATTCGCTTTTGGTCTAACAGCAGCATATTAGCAATTGTGTGATTTCAGGCAGTCATTTCTTGTGGCGTTTGGCTTTTGGATGGATGACTTTAGCATCGACTCCATGGATCACTGATCGAGAGTTTGATTTTGGTGAAGTCTTTGAATGATCTCATCGAAGACCGGGAGAATCCAACAGAGTGATGGGCCTTGTTTTTTTTTTTTTTAATGTAATTCTCAATTACTATTAAAAAAAAAATACCAAACACGCTAGGGAAAAAAAATCTCTTCCTTGTCTCGTATCTATCTATTCAAACCTTGTTCTCCATCCACAGCAACCCCACCATGCTTACAAATAATTTGTGCTTCACCTGGACTACATGTACTACTGTCTTGCTTTCTTCCTCTCCAGCTTTCTTCTATTCAAACCTGTATTCCAACGTACCCTCAACTTACCACCAAGTCCTTTCGGTTTTCCGATCATATATAGGCCATCTCCACCTTGTCTCGAAGCCACCAATGCATAAAGTGCTAGCAATTCTTTCAAATAAATGCGGTCCAATTTTTACTCTGAAATTAGGCAGCAGGAGCATTGTTGCTGTTTGTTGTTTATCAGCTGCTGAAGAATGTTTCATCAAGAATGATATAGTTTTTGCCAACAGGCCTCAGAGCATATTTGTCCATTACTGGAGCTACAACTACGCTGCCTTTTTATTTGCTCCGTATGGCCATCTCTGGCGGACCCTGAGGCGTTTCTCGGTCACTGAACTGTTTTCTCGAAGCTGCCTCGATCGGTCTACTGCCATTACCGAAGAAGTCCGCACCCTTCTCCGCCTGATTCTGTCCAAAGTCTCTGATGATGGAGCGAAGAAGGTCTGATTAGAGATCCAAATGAACTCGGATTTCTGTTTATAATACCTTTTTGAAAAACTTGATATGTGTACTTTAACTTTGATTCAGTCCACTTTTATATTCTGAAATTAAAACTTTATGAAAAAAAACCTGTCACAATAAGCAAATTCTGAAACATAAAATACAGAAATTATTATCTTTTAATAATTAATTCACAAAGTTTCTTAGGCATGCTAAACTCATAAAAATAACTTTTAATAAGCTCAAAAAACATTAAAAAGCATATTATAAAAAGAATAAAAACATATATATATATTTTGCACTTATCATCTAAATAAAGAATTTTTCATATTCCCCGGACACTTTATTTGACAGGAGTAGATACGGTAGATTTCACTACAGAATGGGCAATGTCATTTCTGCTGAACCATCCAGAGAGATTAGAGAAGGTGAAAGCAAAGATTGACAGGGAAGTCGGACATGAGCGCTTGGTACAAGAGTCTGATCTTCCCAAGCTAAGATATGTCCGTTGTGTCGTTAATGAGGCTATTTGTGTTCCACGCCCTTATACAACTATACAACTAGTCTCATCTCTCCCCCTAAGGCCAACTATGCACAAATATTGTGACTGTCTATTATACGTGACTGTTAGAGTCTAGGGTTAACAGAACCATCTCTGTTTGGAAATGAAGTTCGGAGTGTACTTTCTTTTTAATGTAATCCACCATTAATGAGGGCTAAGTTAGCTACTTTTAAGTTTTTCTTTTCTTTTTGATATAAATAGGGGCTAAATGCTCAAAAACATAGAAACTGTAGATAAGCTTGAATAAACTGAAAAAATTCATTAAAAAGAGGATCACGAACCATAAAGCCAGAGCTACTCCTCCTGAAAGTTAAAACAAGAGCAGCTCAATCCATTTCCATGATAGTACCAATCTTGCTGGCAACCATCAGAGTTAATCTTCACCCTCTGACCAGTAGGTTTTTTCCAAGCAATTAACAGCTCAGTCGGGCAAGCTGTGGAAGAATAATTCTACTAGTACTAGTTATTGATGCATTTTAAAATGTGGTAAATGTTGTATTTTAAAGTGTTTTTTTATTTAAAAATATATTAAAATAATTTTGTTTTTATTTTTTAAAATTTATTTTTAATATTAACATATGAGATGAAAACAAAAAAAAATAATTCTAACAAAAATCAAATCTTGAACTAGCGATATTTTGACCGCAATACCAATTAAGGGTTGTCAAAGAACCAATTTAACCCAAAAGTTTAAGTTGTTAGGTGAAGCCCCACGATATGATTTATATTATTCTCTAACACACCCCCTCAAATGAAAACTCTTTGGGCTTGAAACTTGCACAGACTCACATTACCTTGTATTGTGCTTAATTTTATCAAATAAATAGGAATGGTGAGATTCAAACTCGTGACCGCTTGATCATTAAAGCTCTGATATCATGTCAAAGAATTAATTCAACCCAAAAATTTAAGCTATTAAATGATGGTTCAAAATATAATTTATGTTATTCTCTAACAAGAATCATCAATGGTTCTTGTTTTAATAAAGATGAAATTATCAAGGACGGTTGGGGCCGGGGTGGGAGTGAGAAGATAAAACATGATAGTAGACCAAACTATAAATACTGAACTGTCTGATCATTGATATTTTGAGGATGTCTTTTGTCATAATTCGAGACAAAAAGATGCGTATCATCATTAAGATTCATATAATGTTTTTTTTCTGACAGATATGGAGTTCATTTTTTGTTTTTCTCACTTCGTTCTGCATCAATATAACCTGTAAAAGGAAATGAGAAAAAACAAATTTAATCAGAAGATGAAGACAATTTCAATTCCTAAAGGTGGGGCAGAGCTAGAGAAATGGAGAAGATGGAGGTACAAGTTTATTTTCTGTGGTATAAATAGGTGACTGAAAGCTCAAAAACAAAGAAACTATAGATAAAACTCCGAATCAAAAAATGCATCTGCCTTGAAGAATGGTTGCTAGTTCCAGATTGAAAATGGGAGAAATATTAAATTTTGGACAGATAGGTAGCTTCTTCTTTGGCCAATTAAATTTTGAGGGATTAACTTGAAAAAAAAAATCAATTACACTAAAGGATCCAAAAAAATAACATTTAAAAGAATGAGGATATAAACTGAAATCATAATAAACTTTAGTTTTGATTAAAGAATGAGATTAAAAAAAATTAATTGAGAAAAAAAACAATCAAAACAATGAATATCAAAATTGAAATGAAAAATAAAAATAAATTTTTAATTGAAGAGTGAAATTGAAAAATAAAGTTAATTCAACAAAAAAATTCAAAAAAAAATTCAAAAAAAATCAAATTAAAAAATATATATATATAACAAATTTAAATGAAATAATAAAATTAAAAACTAATAAAAAACCATACTTTCTTAAAAATGATTTGTACTTTACCATAGACCACATGTACTATTATTACCTTTCTTTCTTCCTCTTAATCAAACTTGTATGTACGATTTACCACCAAGTCCTTTCGGCTTTCCAATCATGGGCCATCTCCATCTTGTCTCGAGGCCACCAAAGCATAAAGTTCTATCAATTCTTTCAAATAAATGTGGTCCGATTTTTATTTTGAAGGGTAATAATGTTATTTTAAAAAACATTTTTTATTTTAAAATTTATTTTTAAAACAATTACATCAAAACGATTTAAATATAAAACAATAAAACAAAAGAAAAAATTTTAAAATATTTTTTATCACAAAAACAAACATATTCTATAAATTAGACAGCAAAAAAATTGTTGTTGTGTCTTCTTTAACAGCTGTACAAGAATGTTTCGTGAAGAATGATATAGTGTTTGTCGCCTCGGAGAATATTTGTCATAATCGGAGCTACAACTGGACTGTCTTTTCTGTTTTCTCCCTATGATCATCTCCGGCGGACCCTCAGGCGTTTTACGGTGACCGAACTGTTATCTCGTGGCCGCCTCGATAGGTCTCCTGCCATTAGTGGAGAAGTTTGCACCATTCTCCGCCCAATCCTCGATAGGCCCAACCGGAAGCCCAACAAGATAGGAAGAAGAAGGGGGAGAAGGAGGAGGATAAAATATCCAGCCACCTGGGAAGAAAGAGAGTTGATCTGAAAGGTAGGCATTAAAGGTTCTTGTTAGAAGGGAGCTAACTTGAGTGCTCTTTAAGGCGATCTTGATGAGGCTTCGATGGCTTCTACATGAACATAAATTAGGGTTTACGTGAACATGATAGGTTTGAAAGACAATATTATAATGTTGAATCGAGAAAAGCAAGCATGAATGCAAATAACAAATTATATTAATGGAAAATTTAGTAATCTCGATTTCTTGCATTAGAAAAAAAAAATGAATATTTTAAATTTAAAATCTCTTAATTTTTTAATTTAGCATGCTCAATATTATAGTAATGGTTATTTTTTATAGTGTTTTTTTGTTCAAAAATATATTGAAATAATATTTTTTTAAAAATATTGTGAATATCAATACATCAAAGCGATCTAAAAACATAAAAAATATTTTTAATTTTTTGCAAAAACTTTTTCCAACTACAAAAACAAACAGAGCTAATATCTAATTAATTTTGTTAATCTTTAAAAATATATATATAATTAAAAAATCAACCCTTCCATTCACTTATAATAAAAAGGGTTTGGAAATAATGTCAAAATAAAAATTAAGAAAATAGAAAGCATAAGAAATATAAGATAATGGATAAATTCAAATCTTTACTTATAATTTTATTTTCTATCCTAATGTTATAATTGAGGGTAATTTTCTAAAATAATTTACGTGTCTTTTTATAATAAGCAAAACATGAATAAATATAAATTTTATTATATAGTATTTGATTATTATTTCAAGATAAACAAATAAAAAGATAATGAAGATAAAAATGTATTTAATTAGAGAAATGAAAATAAAAATAAAAATATAAAAATAATTTTTTTTCTAGACCCTTTTGGAATGAATTTTAATACCTTTAAAACATGAAATATATATGAGAAATGGCTTACTGTCATTGCTGTTTTTTTTTCTTATGATAATTGACATGTTTTTCTATATTTTTTAATTTAAAAATACAAAAATTTACCCCCAAACTATAATAAAAACATATTTATATATATATATATTATTATCTTTATCTAAATATAATTAGATATCTTCTATATCCATTTTCTGTTACATGATATTAACTATACGCAACCGAAGAGAAAATTTTATGTGTATTATTTATAACGAAAGTTGTTGTGATGAGCTGGAAAAAGAGCTTAAAATGGAAGGAGAACCCACGAGGCTATGTTGGAGCAAAGCAGCAGCTGGACGAATTGTCTACTTTACGTGCACTGGAGGCGCGTGCAAAGAAGTCCCCACTCGAATGGCGGCAACCTACAGCAAGCCGCCGTTCCCGGAGATGCCTCCATATAACGTGATATTGATTTTCAATCCATCAAAAGAAAAAGTAAGGGGAAACTTGGTTTTCATCCTTCTTGTATTAGCTGATTTTTAATTTCATCCTGAGATAATTCATTTTATCAATTTTATTTCTTCTATAGTAGATTTTTTCAACGGAGTAATCTTTTATTAAATTATCATAATTTATTAAAAATATTTTTTAAATCTGTACAAAATAGTGTGTGTGTGTGTGTATAAAACAAAAAAAAATATTAATGTACATGAGCAAAAGAAGATAAAGAAGGAATGTAATTACATTAATGACCCAATTGAAAAAACATAGTTTAAGGATCAAATTGAAGATTCATGAATAGATTGGAGACTAATGTTGCACACTATGCACTCTTCATTCACCTCTAAAGAAAGAAAAAAAGCTTGAAAATAACCGGAGACCATAAGTACTTGCTCTTTGCTGACAAAACTACATCCACACATGGAGGTCCGACCCCACAATGCATTGATGTCTTCCACAACCACAAGGCTTTGAGTTTTTGATTCGCAAAATCTCCAAGCCTTATCTGCACACCCTCAGCTTCTTGGTTTCTCCACCAAACACTCCTCTCTCTGTATCTTCCACAGATTCTTGCTTGCATTATACAGAACTTCACAAAGCTCCAATCTCCCATTTCTATTATTATACCTTCTTATAGTTTCTCTTCTCTTCTTCTGTTCTTTCCTTTTTCTTCGTGGCCGAACGCTTTCTTTCTCTTGTTGTCTGGCCAGTCGTTTCTTGGGAAAAAGATTATTATCATTTCAGGCTGTTCTTTGAGCTTCCTGGAAACATATGTTTCACTGTCTCATTTACTGTATGCTCAGTTCACTTAAAAGGTAGAGAGAAACTGGAGAAGGTGTAACCAAGTGAGGATCTGCTAAAAGAGAGGAGGAGGTTTGGTCTGTTTTAAGCAAGATGAAGATTCAGTGTGATGTGTGTGAGAAAGCACCCGCCACAGTGATTTGTTGTGCTGATGAGGCTGCACTTTGTGCTAAATGTGACATAGAAGTTCATGCAGCAAACAAGCTTGCTAGCAAGCACCAAAGGCTTCTTCTCCAGTGCCTCTCCAACAAGCTGCCTCCATGTGATATATGCCAGGTACTTTTCTTTATCACCTTCGGTATAATTATTTAATTCTCGACTATTAGGTGAACCTATTGCATTTGTGATCTATCTATGGCTAATTGTTTTGTGTTTGCAAAATATGGAATTCGAGCGTGTATATTTATTTATTTACTTGTACTCATTCTGAGTTCCAAGAAGACATAAGAAGGGGAAAGCCCTAAGGAATCATTGCTGAAGGTTGAGATCTTGAATGATGATTTTAGAATCAATTTCTTGTGTTGTGTTTTGGCAGATATTTGAGCATTAACTTATTGACGACTTTTATCCTAAGATTTATTCTATTGTTGATCCACTCTGACACCTTGTTCAAATCAAGAAATTCGTTGTAGATTTGTATGGATCTTGAGATGTTTATGGTGGTTCATAGTAGAGAAAAAAGTTAAATTGAAAGAGATAGAGTTTCACAGGGTTAGTCTATGGAAAAGGGACCAGCTGGGAATGTGTAGTTGAGGCATTCATCTTGAATTCAATTACAAAAGACACCTAGGTGGCCTACATTAGCCGATGAGAAGATGAGGCCTTTCATTAAGGGTTAATCTATGAGGCGTTCCTTTTATGTTTTTTGAATAACAGATGAAGTTACTTGATATGTAAAATGCTCAATTTTAGTATTAATTATCAAATGACAGGCTTAATGCTCTTCGTTGAGTTTTTGTATATCCATGAATTTCTATTGTTATGATTGGGAGGTGTTTCTCATCTGTATCTCTAATTTATTTGATTTTTCAGGAGAAGGCAGCTTTCATTTTCTGTGTTGAAGACAGAGCCCTCTTTTGCCAGGATTGTGATGAACCAATCCATTCAGCTGGTAACCTTTCTGCGAATCACCAACGATTTCTGGCCACTGGAATCCGAGTGGCTTTAAGCTCAAGTTGCTCCAAGGACACGCAGACGAATTCTTCAGGGCCACCAAATCAGAGCGCACAGCAAACTCCCATGAAAATCCCTGCACAGCAAACATCAAGCTTCGCCACTTCATGGGCAGTTGATGACTTGCTACAGTTTTCCGAGTTTGAATCATCCACTGACAAGGTAATAAGAAGCTTTTGTGAGGACTAAATACATTCCCTTGGATTTTGTTTACATCCAATATTGTCTTCCCAAAGAATGAAAAGATTGGGATAAAGTGGGAATTGCCTGCCCAAGATCTTAGGACATAGACTATTGATTGACTGTATAATGGTATATAGTTCTTCCAAATATACTTTGCCCTAATCCCAACCCAAGATAAATCTGTCTCTCGGAGAACAAGGAAGTTATAGTAGCTCTCTAAATATGGAAACTAGCAGTTACTTTCTGATTTTGCATTTCAATGTCCCCTCTGAGCACCCAACCTTGTCGCTCAAATGTCAATGTCCTTTCGTAACTTTCTTGTTTCTTACCTGTGCAGAAAGAGCAACTTGAGTTAGGAGAGTTTGAGTGGCTAGCTGACATGGGTCTTTTCGGTGAGCAACTTCCTCAAGAAGCTCTAGCAGCAGCTGAAGTTCCTCAACTGCCAATCTCACCACCAACCAATGTGAACTCATACAGACCCACCAAATCCAGCATGTCCCATAAGAAGCCTAGAATTGAAATCTCAGACGATGACGACGAGTACTTAACCGTGCCTGATCTTGGCTGAACTTGGGGTGTTGAACTCAGCACTTTTGAGTTCAACTTTCAAGGAACTATACATGCTTTCTCTAAGTTCCCGTAGGCACTGATGTATGTATATACTATATAGTATGTATTTGCATACACGGGCATGAAACTCTGCATTTTAAGGACAAGAGAGTAGCATCACAGTCAGCTCTGGGGATTCATTTTCCACGCTATCCTTTATATTGTTATTTTTGTTAGTTCTTTTTTCCATTTGAAAGAGCAATCACATCAATCAGTGCTATTGATTGTAATAGCTCAATGTATGATTCTCAGCTATTGCTTGTATATCTGTGTGCCAGGATATTACTAGCTCTAAGTATATGGACTGTTGCTCGCTAGGGTTACTCTTTGCCTGGAAATGCATATCAGTCGAAATGGTAAAATAAGCAAGCATTGCCATTTAATGGGGGAGGATTGGGAGCCATATTAATTTGATTGTGGGAGGGTTATAACTCTCAAAACAGAGTCAAATTTCGGGTTGTGCTTGCAAATATAAAATTGAACACGAAGCTAATGTTTGGTGTAGTTCAATGGATGACAATGGCACCTTGTTTGCTAAATTACCACTAGTGGGTCAGAGTCTTTGAATTTCTTCCTTGAAAGAACATTTCTCATGCTGTTTTTTAAGATCAAAATTGAGGATCACAATCTTGTTTTTCTAAAGAAGGGTAGTTGAAATGTTTCAAGTGGAATGACCGCCATGAAATCATTCTTTAAAGGTTTCTAAATCACTTTCTTGCAATGAAATAGTCATGAATCATCCGTGTATAAGTGTGCGAAGTCTGTGATAGCCAAGCAAACCATCGAAAGTTTAGATCGCCTGCCTTCCCTTGAACCAATGGCCAAACAACTGCGCTCCCTCCTTTCTTCTTGCTTGCTTTCTTTCACTGTATCCATGGTTCTACTCCATATACCATCTCGCGTTCATTCAGTAACATTGAAATCAGATGTTGAAGCCCTTCAGGCACTGATGCAGGCCGTCGATCCCGTCTCGATTGTGAGGTATTCCTACCTCCATAGCTGGGATTTCGCATTCGATCCATGTGAGGCTGCAGGGGTATTTCAAGGGATCTTGTGCACATTCCCTGCAGACAAATCGGCCAACCGTATAATGGCGATTGATCTTGATCCTGCTGGGTATGATGGCTTTCTAACAGCATCGATAGGGAATCTGACAGAGCTTACCTCCCTTAGGATAAGCAAAAACAACTTTCGAGGGCCAATACCAGAAACCATAGCCAACCTTCAAAAGCTCACCAGACTATCATTGCCTCAAAATCTCTTCACTGGGAGAATACCTCAAGGAATCATTAATCTCAAGCATCTTCAAATCTTAGACCTGTCACAAAACAACCTCTCTAGCAAAATTCCTGTCGATATTACAACTTTGAGAAGCTTGGTGCAGTTGAGCTTGTCAAACAATGCATTGTCTGGCAGAATTCCAGACCTCTCCGCATTGTGGCAGCTGAGCACATTGGATCTTAGTAGGAACAATCTAGATGGAATTGTGCCCAATCTTCCAATGAACTTGAGAGAATTGTCCCTGAGCCATAATTTACTATCAGGACACATTTCACCTGTGAGCGTCCTCCAACACCTCACAGTACTAGATTTGAGTGATAACAGGTTTTCAGGTCTCATTCATCGGGAAATTCTCACTTTGCCTCTGGTGGAACGCCTTAACATCTCAAATAATCAATTCATGGAAATGGAGCCAATGCCATACCCTAGGGAAGGTTTACAGCTTCGTGTGCTGGACGCACACGCTAACAGGTTGCATGGTCATCTGCCCATCAGCTTGGTTAATATAACGAATTTATCATCAATTGATCTATCCCATAATCTGTTCTCTGGACGAATCCCACTAGAATATGGAGCCAAACTGGGGAGTTCATGGAAAAGCTTGCTCTTAGAAGACAATTTTCTGACAGGAAATCTTCCACCGCAGTTTTTTAACGGGACAGTGGCAGTTAGAGCCAACCTTGCCCACAATTGCTTAAGGTGTCCACCAAACATTCGGTTTTGCAGAGGGGGGCAAAGGGCAAACACAGAGTGTGTCGAGCAGCAAGATCACAGCACTTGAGAAGTTACTGATAATTCACAACGGTTCATCATAAAAATTCCATGTACTCGAGCTTATAATAAAGTCCAGAGAGGCAAGCTTCCACTTCCTAATCAGTGGTTCCAGCGGAGAAGGTGTCATAATCTGTACTCTTCATTAATGCATTTCAAGTGTTGAACAAATGTCCATTTGTCCATAGGATAAATTTATTATCTGTAATGTTGAAACTTATATTTTCTCAACACATCAAACAACACTTTCCCAGATTTCAAAGTGGATGAAAAGAGCAGTGGATTAACATGCTTATCAGCAAAAACAATCGCCTCGAAATCAGCTAATATACCAAAAAAATTTGATATTTCATAACTCTACAAATACATGTTTCTACAACATGACAGAGCAGTTTAGAGAAACCAATTGACACTAACATTGCCAAGCCATGCAAAAAATGGGAACTGAACCAAAGCGATGAGGAGCAAGAGAAAATGGTGTCTGCTAGAATCAAAGCTCCTCACCTCTGCAAAAAGTACTCTCTTCATTGTCTTCACCAAGAAAATTCCCATGCATAAGCAGGCACATGGCATCAAAATGTAGTAAGAGTATCCAGATAAGATCTTTCCAAGGACAGCAAAACAGATGCCTGTGAAGGTATACCCAGCATATGCAACAATGTCTAACAAGGGCGCCTCCCCATTACCCAATGAAAGGAGTATCATTTTGAGCAATGCAACCTGCATAAACCAGCCGAGCAATCCCTTGACAAAAAGCCAATTGAGAGCTTCTGGGCTAAATCTGGAATCAAATGGAATTAAACTTCAGAGCTCAGAGCATGAAATTAATTTCCAAATTAAAGATAAAGAAAGTTGAAGTTCAATGATGTGATCCAATTCCAGATATTTTTTGGCTGGTTTGGACAAAGCATCCTGTCCAGACCAGCCACAGCCAATTGATAGCTTCTGGGCTAAACCTAGCATCAAATGGAATTAACTTGATCTCAGATAAATGAAATTAAAGGCAAAAGAAAATGAAATAGAAGATCTGGTGGAACCAAAGATGTAACGCAACTAATGGTTCATCAGGCTGAGAAATTACTTGCTTTATTAAAGCTTACAGATACAAGCACACATATCCCTGGACGCGCACAAAAATTATGGAAGAGGAAGAAAAATATGAAAGACAAAGAAGCTGGAGTGCAGGATCAGGGGATGAGAGTGATAACATTAAGCAACACTGTCACTCACAATTGCCAACATATGATTACTGCAACTAGGGTTAACAGAGGTGACATTCATAGATGCATCCAACACAGAAAAGTGATCAAGCTTGCTGGCACATGTAGTAGTTATTAAGGTTAAGCTGGGTTGACTGGAGAATATAATCTACTTACTTTCCATTAAGTCCCAACGACAAGCCAGCAAGAACAACATAGGTACCAAATGCCATGAATGGAATGTACAAGTCTGGTGCATTTATATCATAGATTGGGGGTTTATAGGAAAGCCTGCCCCCTACTGGCTCGGTTATCCTCGTCCAATGTCCCTGAGAAAAGCATGGTAAGGACAAAGTTCACGACAATATGAAAAAAATGGTGTGGGCTAGAAAAAAGCATTAGATTAGATATGTTACCCTGTGCAGAAATGGAAACAAAACAACCTTCAGTTTGTTCCTCACATAGTGGTCATTCACTTGGAAATAGTACTGTGGATCAGAGAAGTATCTACTTATCTGTTTATTTAAAAGAAAATGTTAAAATCACATAGTTATCAAACAAAAGTACAACAATCTAATCTTCCCAAATATGAAATGTTGAAATGGGAATAGAAAATTTTATCTTTCTTTTCATTGAAAAAATTTATAAAATGAACCCATAACATTTATGTAAAGAGGAATGAATTGGTGCAATGCCAGTGGTTTAAAGACATTGGCATGAGGTTTCGAGGTGTCCACCATAAATCACATCTGAACTGCATGCTTAACCAGAACGAAAGCATTTGGCTAACAGCAAGCTTAAACCACAATGATTTGACATAAAAGCCTCAGAATGCTACTTACATTGCTTTGTACATACTCAGAACTTGAGCCCAAAATTTTCTCTCCATATGCACCCAGCCCACTTTTCATGAGTCCTGAACCAGCTCCGTAGAAGGAATTCCCAAATGGATTGGGCTGGGGGTTGGATGGAGGTCTTGGCACCCCAGGCTGAGGTCCCACATTGTTATACATTTCTGCACTTAGGAGCGAAAAAAATCAGAACAAATTTGTTTCCATAAGAACTGCTCGTTAGCACTGAATGTCTCTTAGCTGAGTCAATCAAGCACTGATTACTAATGGATGCTTAAATTCTAATTTTTTTCAGAAACCAATTAAATCCATAAGGTCATTCAAATAAAATAGAAGAAAAGTTTCAAGCTCAACAGGGAACAACTGATCTCACTTAATATTATTAAGAAAGAGGATGACTTATGCATCCTTAAAATGAAACTGTTAACTTGAGGCTTATGAAGTTTCATATAATACTAAAATCAAAATACATTCTCCTCCATCTACTGCTTATTCTCATGGCTTAATTGGCATATGGACCATCTTCCAAATACCCCCCCCTCCACCACTATCCAATCACCAGTATATACAGCCCTGGAAAAGATATAACTTACAATCTGACCATGTCCTAAGCAACCGACATGGACTCAGGATCTCATGTGGAGCTCATGAAACAAAAGGCAAAAGGGAGGTTCTCAGTACATCCATTGTTTGTAAAAACACAGCCCCACCTCCATCCACAGTCAAAATCCTCACGCATCCTATATTCCTAAACATATTCCGCTTTCTTTCTAAACAATTAAA
This sequence comes from Populus davidiana, assembly GCA_030145905.1. NCBI lineage: Eukaryota > Viridiplantae > Streptophyta > Magnoliopsida > Malpighiales > Salicaceae > Populus > Populus davidiana. Next base: position 5,127,957 of record CM057805.1, read on the forward strand.
CACCGTCACTAAACCTCCCAAAACTCTCCTGCCAATCCAAAACACATCAAGCACCTAGCAGCACCTTTTCCTCAACTTCTCCAACAATTGACATCATACACCACAACTAAAAAAAAAAATAACCTACCCAAAACTGCATGCCTACAAGACCCATTTACCGATCCTCTTCAGAAACCAAACTAATCACTCAAAGGCAACTAAAAACTTCTTTTTCATCCATGAATCCTCTATAGTTCCAGACTTTTCCAATAAAAACAATAAAACCACCTCTCTATGGCCCATCACGAAACTCCCTCAATGACACAAAATCTCAACAACCCATCTTAATAAATCCCAAAAAATTCTTAAACCCCGAATCCCATCAAAATCACAGCACAAGCACGTAACATTCAATCAATCTACCTAATCTATTTGCATTAAAACATACACACAAACGCATACAGAAAAATACAGTTAAACATGGATCTAAGAATATGACCTGGAGCCGGAGATTTAGGTGGTGTTTTCTGGCGATCGTATCTTGGGTTTACCGGTGATGGGATTTTATTCTAAAAAGGAACCGAGGAAAAGAAAACTATGTATGCAAGTAACGGTTTGTGGATTCTGGAGAAGGAATGGGAATTATGTAAGGGTGGTGGCACGTGCTGTGCACGTGCAAAGGAGCGTTGGTTCTTTTTCTTTGTGGATTTGACTAATTTTCTTTGCATCATTGGGCCAATTAGGGATTGACAAGTAATGGGTCGGAGCTCCAAATTTAAAGGTGAGAGTTTTTTACAATCTACTAGCTTGCCAACTGCCCTCCGCCGTTGTTGGAATCATATTATTTTTTAAAAACATAACCCAAAAAAATATTCAAAAGAAACATTTTATATTATTATTAAATTTAATTTAATGTGTCATTCTTAAATCTTTTTATTAGACATTTAATATATAAAAAATATTTTATTGTGATCCAAATAATTTTGGCTAGTTTATAAATAATTATAGATCCAATAAGAAATTAATTAAGTATAAAGACTTAATTAAATTTTAAATAAGTCAAATTAATTTATTAAAGACTTAATTAGTGAAACATTAAGTTTGAAAGTTTAATTTGAACTTAATTGATAAAATTAAAATTTTAAAGGACAAAGTTTAATTTATATAAGCTCGAATGAAAAGAGAAATAAAATTGTAAAAAAATCAAAATTCAAAAGTTAATTAGATGTTAAATTGAAGAATTTTGAAACTAAAGATCAATATGTAAAACAACATAAAAATTTAAGGGTCCAATCAAAGAAAACCAAGGGTGAAATTGTAAGGGATTCAAAATAATATTGCTGATTGAGGGTTTCATTACAAAATTCAAAAGGTTTAGGGATCAAATTAAACAATACCATAATTTTATTATTCCTCTTCTTCTTCTCATTTATTAAACAAGAAAAAAGGATGTTCAAGTGCTCTCCTTCCAGCCCTAATTTCTTCCTCATCTCTTCACCATTATAAAATTCCAAAGATTTAGGGATTAAAAATTAGTGCTGATTGGGGGTTTCATTACAAAATTCCAAAGATTTAGAGATCAAATTAAAAAATACCATAATTTCACTATTCATCTTCTTCTTCTCATTTAAACAAGAGAAAAGATGTTCAAGTGCTCTCCTTCCAGCCCTAATTTCTTCTTCATCTCTTCACCATTCCACACAAATCTTATAAAAACTTATGCTCAGGTATTTGTACTTTACTCTAAACTAAAATTCGAGCTCTTATAACATTTAAAAGACCAGCAAATTCTCTCCCAAAACATTACCCAGCATGCTCTACCTGCAAAAATAATCTTGTATTTTCCGTTGTCAATTTCTCAACATAAGGATCGACATTCCATTAACCCATGAATGGCAATACTAGTCTCAGCTAAGAAGTCACACCAACACCAGCACACCTGTGACTTCATCTTCTCCATTCATAGCAGCTACAACGACAAGTCATAGCAATACTAGTTCAGCCGAGAGCCACGTCAAACAACAGCAAAGTCTTCAAACCGTGAGCAGCCATTGATTGAAACTGTGTAATGGCAGTTCAACCTTCACCTCCTCTACACTGTGAGCAACAGTACTAGAGGGTCTTTTTCATCAGCCGTCAACGGTCACGATGCAACAGCTTCCTTCAAGTAGCAGTAGCAGAGTAACAGCTGGTTTTTTCCTCTCCATCATAGCAACAACAGAGGTTTAAAGTTCGATAACTTCTCTAAGCCCTGCACGTCAATGGAAGCAAACGCATCCTCTGTGCAGTCATGAGCCTCCAGATATAACCCTTCCTTTTCTTGTTACGATACTGCATGTTTAGATGGACTGTGTTCTCTTTAGTTAACATCCTAGTTTGAAACTGGCAAAAACATGAATAGGAGTACCCTTTCCATATGGCTGGAAAATACATGTTTCTGGGTAAATATGAATGCTGGGGATGTAGGTAAATTGAGAGTTTTTGGGTGCAGATCCTTTATCATTATTATGGTTTATGTCTTCTTGTTTGATGGGCTGCTATTTAAGGCTTGGGTATTTTGAGTTATTTGTTTTGGATGGGCTGGGCTTCAATTTGAAATATTTGAATAATTTTTATGGGCTGTTTTGAATTTTAGAATAGATAAACCATAGTTTTTAAACCCGATCCGATATAATAATCGGGTCATGGGTCAAATGGGTTGACCCGGGTTAATCCGGGTCAACCCAAAAAAAAATAACTTGCAAACATCTATGACGTTATCTCTAAGCAAACTGAGTGATTAACTTGGGTTAACCCAAATAAAAAAAGAAGAACTTGCAAACGTCTCTAACGGTATCTCTAAGCAAACTAAGTGGAAGCATCGTGTGTTCCCATTATTCCAAGAAATAATAAAATTCTCATTCAATTATACAAGTGGTTGAACAATACCACCCACTTGCAGATATTCGACACCCTTTATTGTTTACCTCAAATTAAAAGTGAGATAAAATCCTCCCCCATGCACCTCCATCACATGGGCAGATTGTCTACTAGACTATGAAGGCTTTCCGTGCAATTAACCTCCTAATTACTCTACTAATTAACAGGTAGAGTAGGTGGTTGTTTGATTCCACAACAGATCAAACAAAGTATGCATGAACAGAGCTACTGCTCCTTGTCTCAGCTATTGTTGCCCTTCTCTTGATGGAAAGCATGTTGTTGATTCATGCATGGTTGCAGTTTCTGATTGAATTCACTAGTGTTCTTGTATGCTGGTTATAGTTTATGCCCACAATTGCAGCTAATATTTAGCTGCTTTCATTACTCCCAGGCTCGTCCTCTAGGTTGGAAAGAGATTTGTTTTTCTGATACTGGTTTTTGGGTCTCCTAGCAAATGCTTTCATTGTTTGCTAGTTTGGGTTTTTATGTATGTTTATTGCCACATGGCTTTGATGCTTGTTCAAGGGAGCCTGTTCCCTTTACTTTTTGTTCAGCAAGATTATCTTGCTTATGATTTGTTCAAAGGAGTCTATTCCCTTTGCCTGGGTATGTCTCTATATATGTACTGCTGGTCTCCAGCTTGGTTCATGATCTATACAATTCTTACATTTGATTAAAAAAAAAAAGTATTCATAAACATGGGTGACAAAACGAGAGAGAAAGTCTATGTATGGCTGCCAGCTGCTATGAAAAGACATATGGATACAAGTAACATCAGCTTCATCTATCGTAGATTTGAAATAGTGATCTAGAGTCTTCTGCTCCTCTACTTTTCTTCACGACTTAAATGACTCTGTCTTCATTGTTAATTATTTTGGCTTTTTAATTGTAAAAGGCCAAAACGATGTCGTTTCGTGTGTGTGTTAAAAAAAAAAAAGCAGTTGTGTCTTAGCTGGGTTTACTCGGGTCAATCGAGTTCCGGGGCGACCGGGTTTTTCCAAGCCAAATCCTCGGCTGGTTTTTACTTAAAACCGGCTTGGTCCCGGGTCGACCCGCCGAGCCAAGCTGGATTTCAAAACTATGGAATAAACTATTGAGGTTTTTGGTCAAGTCCAGGTCTATGTGGCTAGGTTGAGCCCTTTAGCGCTTATGATTATGTTTGGTTGTCCTGAAATTTTATAAAGAAAAAACATATTTTTGTTTTTAAAATGTGTTTGATAAACACGTTCTAAGTTTTTGTTGATTTGTATAAACCTTAAATAATTTCAAGACAATTCTAAAAAAAATCAAAAACCATTTTATAATTTTTTATGGGTCCCTCACGTGTTTTCTAATCTTTTTATTTAATATTTAGGTTTTAAACTTACATAGTAAGATACTGACCCGATATTAAATAAACTTACACCGGAAGCAATTGTACCTAAATTTAACCGTATTTGCTTTAATTTATTTTCTTAAGGGGGTTAAAATTTAGAAATTAAAAGATTTGATTCCCACATTTATTTAGGGGTGTGATTTGTCAACTTGTAAGAAAATTAAGGGCTATATTTTATTTTGTTTAAACAAACTATAGATAAATCTATCTTTCAAATTTAATTTTTAAATCTAAATCAAATTTAAATTTGAAAAAGCATGAGTTTATATTTGTTTTAGAAATTGAGTCTTTTTGTACTTCATACTATAAGGCATCAACTTTTTGATGTGTCAATCCACAATGAAATAGTGATTTTTTACTTGGTAGGATAGCATTGATTTAGGGGTTTGAAGGTAATTTTGCATTTTTAGCTACAATATAATTACTAAATAGCCCATGGGGAAAGAAAAAAAAACCCCTTTAGGTTTAAGGGCTTTCCAGGTTTTATGTATTTTTTTGTACCAGTTAATTACTTAAATGCCTCTCAAAGATAATCTCTATTAATAATAGAGGCAGGGTACTTTTGGTTTTTCCTCATGGTTTTGTTTTGTAATTCTCATATTGGGTATGGGGTGATTGAGTAATTTCATAAATATAAATTAATATTTATTCAAGAGGTGCTTGGCACATGCAAGAAAGTGGGTGCCGCTCACGCTCTTCGAGTGGCATGTGCAGCGCCCTGCCACCTAACTCTGCTTTCCAGGACGGTATTAGATGCACCGCGCCACCTCCATCACGGTGGATTATGTGTGTACGGTAAAGAGGCATGGTGAAGCTCCGACAACGAGTTTTTTTCTCGCCCCCGCTTTCCTCCTAGGAAACCATGCAAAAATACAAGAAAGTATGTCTATTTGTTTGTTAAGTTAAATTAAATCCTCATTCTTTTAATTACAATGTATTTGGTCTTGAATCATTTATTGAGTTGATTTGTTTTTTTTATTTCAACTCTTGACACTTGATTTTTATATTAAATTTGATCATTATTCTTTTAATTGTAAAGTATTTGGTATTGAATTATTTATAAAGTTAATTTATTTTTCAAATTCATCCATTTACACTTGATTTTATACTGGATTTTTATAAATTATTTAGGCATTAGTTTAGAAAAAAACAGAGAAAGCGCAGGGGAAAAGATTTTTTAACAAATGTCTTCCTTGCAAGGACATTTCTCATGCTGTTTTTTTAGACCGAAATTGAGGATCACAATCTTGTTTTTCTAAAGAAGGGTAGTTGAAATGGTTTCAATTGGAATGACCGCCATGAAATCATTCTTTAAAGGTTTCTAAATAACTTTCTTGCAACGAAATAGTCATGAATCATCCGTGTATAAGTGTGCGAAGTCTGTGATAGCCAGGCAAACAATCGAAAATCTAGATCGCCTGCCTCCCCTTGAACCAATGGCGAAACAACTGCGCTCCCTCCTTTCTTCTTGCTTGCTCTCTGTCACTGTATCCATAGTTCTTCTCCAGGTACCTTCTCGAGTTCATTCAGTAACACTGAAATCAGATGTTGAAGCGCTTCAGGCACTGATGCAGGCCGTCGATCCCGTCTCGATTGTGAGGTATTCCTACCTCCATAGCTGGGATTTCGCGTTCGATCCATGTGAGGCTGCAGGGTTATTTCAAGGGATCTTGTGCACATTCCCTGCAGACAAATCGGCCAACCGTATAATGGCAATTGATCTTGATCCTGCCGGGTATGATGGCTTTCTGACAGCGTCGATCGGGAATCTGACAGAGCTCACCTCCCTTAGGATAAGCAAAAACAACTTTCGAGGGCCAATACCAGAAACCATAGCCAACCTTGAAAAGCTCACCAGACTGTCATTGACTCAAAATCTCTTCACTGGGTTAATACCTCAAGGAATCATTAATCTCAAGCATCTTCAAATCTTGGACCTGTCACACAACCACCTCTCCAGCAAAATTCCTGCCGATATTACAACTTTGAGAAGCTTGGTGCAGTTGAGCCTGTCAAACAATGCATTGTCTGGCAGAATTCCAGACCTCTCCGCATTGTGGCAGCTGAGCACATTGGATCTTAGCAGCAACAATCTAGATGGAATTGTGCCCAATCTTCCGATGAACTTGAGAAAATTGTCGCTGAGCCATAATGTACTATCAGGACACCTTTCACCTGTGAGCGTCCTCCAACACCTCACAGTACTAGATTTGAGTGATAACAGGTTTGCAGGTCTCATTCGTCAGGAAATTCTCACTTTGCCTCTGGTGGAACGCCTTAACATCTCAAATAATCAATTCACGGAAATGGAGCCATTGCCATACCCTAGGGAAGGTTTGCAGCTTCGTGTGCTGGACGCACACGCTAACAGGCTGCGTGGTCATCTGCCCATCAGCTTGGTTAATATAGCGAATTTATCATCAATTGATCTATCCCATAATAATTTCTCTGGACGAATCCCACTAGAATATGGAGCCAAACTGGGGAGTTCATGGAAAAGCTTGCTCTTAGAAGACAATTTTCTGATAGGAAATCTTCCACCGCAGTTTATTAACGGGACAGTGGCAGTTAGAGCCAACATTGCCCGCAATTGCTTAAGGTGTCCACCAAACATTCGGTTTTGCAGAGGAGGGCAAAGGCCAAACTCAGAGTGTGTCGCGCAGCATGATCACAGCAATTGAGATGTTACTGTGAATTCACAACGAATCATCAAACAAATTCCATGTACTCAAGCTTATAATAAAGTCCTGTGAGGCAAGCTTCCACTCCCTAATCAAGGGTGGGATGCGAGTTTAATTTTCATCTAAAATATAGTTCAGTGGTTCCAGCGAAGGAGAAGGTGTCATAAATCTGTAGTCTTCATTAATGCATTTCCAGTGTTGAACAAATTTCCATCTATCCATAGGATAAATTAATTATCTGTAATGTTGCGACTTACATTTTATCAACACATCAAACAACACAGACTTTCCCAGATTTCAATGTGGATGAAAAGAGCAGTGGATTCACAAGCTTATCAGCAAAAACAATCATCTCGAAATCAGCTAATATACCAAAAATCTCTGATATTTCATAACTCTACAAATTCATGTTTCTACAACATAACAGAGCAGTTTAGAGAAACCAATTAAACCAGCATTGTCAAGCCATGCATAAAAATGGGAACTGAACCAAAGCGATGAGGAGCAAGAGAGAATGGTGTCTGCTAGAATCAAAGCTCCTCACCTCTGCAAAAAGTACTCTCTTCATTGTCTTCACCAAGAAAATTCCCATGCATAAGCAGGCACATGGCATCAAAATGTAGTAAGAGTATCCAGATAAGATCTTTCCAAGGACAGCAAAACACATGCCTGTGAAGGTATACCCAGCATATGCAACAATGTCTGGCAATGGCGCCTCCCCACTACCCAATGAAAGGAGTATCATTTTGAGCAACGCAACCTGCATAAACCAGCCGAACAATACAATTGTATTTTTTTTCTAGCTCGTATTTAAAATTAACCCAATTCTTTCCCAACGCCAACACTAAACTCTCAGACAAATCCCTCGCCCATGTTTGTCTGTCTGGCATAACAGGTGAGTTTCGTACTCCATTGTTGTAAGTTGGAACGTTGCTCCATCTTTACACCACCCACATGGTTCTTAACAGTTTTCACCAACTGGGTTCTTACAGATTTTGGTAAAGTTGGTTTCTTTGGTCATGTTTTTTCCTGTTGTTTGTATATAACAGTTGTAAAAAGTTGTGTTTTTTTGGTGATTTATGGTGCTTGGGTTTGTTCTACTAGGCAATGCTTGGTCTCTTACTTGGGAATTGATGATGGAAGTTTAGAAAGGATTGTAATTCATGATGTTAGTGAACCAAAGAAAATTAAACAAAAGAATGGAAAGAGATATCATTCCATTTTGAATCTTAGAGTGAACCAAATATTACCCTTTTGTCTGAAGTTTCAATCTTTTTTACTTTAGGTAATTGTTTGGTTTACTTAGGAATTGATGGTGGAAATTAGAATGATTTTGCTAATTGATTTTAGGAAGCCAAGAATGTTAAACAATAGAATGGAAGGAGATTATGTTCCATTTCCATCAATCTTGTGTGAACCACAAATGACCCATTTGTTTAAGATTTTTATCTTTCTTTATTTTATTTTGATGAATATATTATCTATTTCTGCTTGATATTGCAGGGGATTCCATGTAATAATATCAAAAGCTATACTCAGTTTATTTGAAATACTTTAGTGACTAAAACGACTCTATTCACTTAATAAGAAAAAAATAAGACCCAAATGGCAATTTCTGCGCTAGGACCGGCTACTTCGCTCCGGCTAACCCCAGGGTCAACTCTCCGGTTGCTATCCTTCTACCCCAAATCAAACCCTAGTAACCTGTCTGGTATCCTCAAAACAATAACGAAACCTCATGCCATACCTCCAAAGTTCCACCATCTATTGCAACTTTCGGGTTTGCCTTGTCGGAGGTTCTTCTGCAGTGTAATTTCTGGAGCTCTACAGTCTAGCGAGAGTGCAAAAGTAGAGAAGAAGGGTGAAATTGGGAATAGAGTTGGAGAATTTAGAAGGAAGTTGAAGATTGCTGATATAAAGGGTGGTCCAGATGAAGGGTTGGATCGTGTAGGGAAGACCATCATTGTGATGGGTTGGGTTCGTACACTTCGAGTTCAAAGTAGTGTTACTTTTATTGAGGTAATAATGGTGGTTACTCCCATGATTTCCATGTTAATGTTGTTTTAAATTTTACTTCTGTGATTAGCTGATTGGATCTCTGTTATTAAACACAAACAGGTTAATGATGGTTCATGCCTGTCAAACTTGCAATGTGTAATGGACTTGGAGGCTGAAGGTTATGATCAGGTATCACCATATACAATAATTTGTGTATGTATACTTTCTAGATTTTAATTTGCTCTGGAAGATAATCTCGTTGGACTTGACATCTAAGCTTCTCTTCTTAAGTTTGGTTGACAGAACTAAATTATCCTTTGTGTAAACAACTAGTAACAAGGGCACTTCTGTTCACCTTCTTTTTTCTGCACTTATTTATATGAAAATTTAGTTTCTGAAATGTTAAGCTGCATCAATTTTCTGTCTTTCAATAGAATTTCAAAAGCTCTCATAGTATGTTTATACAATGATGTATTCATCTTTCATGTGTTCTGTATTTCTGTCACTTTACATTTATTCAAGCTTTGGAGCTTATTAACAGGTAGAATCTGGCTTGGTAACAACTGGCGCGTCAATATGGATGCAAGGAACTGTGGTGAAGAGCCAAGGGTCAAAACAAAAGGTGGAACTGAAGGTCATCAAAATAGTAGCGGTATGATACTCTTTGGCATTCCTGGTAGATAGGGAGCTAATTTTCACTTGAACTCATCTATACATGATTTGATTACTTGCATTTACTTAGTGGTAAGGGATTGCTGCTGAAATTTTTACAGATTAATTAATTTTGTTCTCTCATGCCTTAGAAAGGGCTACTGCTAATTCTTATATCCCTCCACCCCCAGATTACAGAAAAGCTACTGCCAGTAAAATTGAATCCTTTTGAATTTATAATGACTGGACTATCAGATGAGGCAAATTAAAAGATGGCAGGAAGAAACAGGGATCTAAAAAGAGTGCACTAAAGCAAATAGAAGTTATTAGGATTTTTCACATTTTTGCATCTTATACAACTCAATTAAGTTGCAGTAAATCTGTACTTGTATAAAACCATAAACTTTAAAGAAGCGAAAGAATGAACTCAAGGTCTTTGGGCGATTGTTTTCATATCTATTCTATCCCCAATGATATTCTAGATGATAAGCAATTGAAAAAACTGGTCCTTGTATATCAGGATATGGTTCTTTCTGTTTCTCATGTGATCTCTATCGGCATTTGAGTGTCAATCTACGTGCTAGTTTTCACCTGAAACCTCCTTTCTTGTTATAGGTTGGCAAGAGTGATCCTTCCTATCCCATCCAAAAGAAAAGGGTCAGTAGAGAATTTTTGAGAACTAAGGCTCACCTTCGTCCTCGAACAAATACATTTGGTGCGGTATGGTTCCAGTTCTTTTTTCTGTTTCCACGTTTTGGTTGGGTGTAGTGTCTTCTCGATGATGAATAACATTACCCACTTAATATGGCAAGCATGTTTTATACTCTTTATACTCTCTTTTTTCCAATGGATCTTATTCTTCTTGATTTTTTTGTCATCTTTGTAAATGATGCTAATTGATTCTAGGTTGCAAGGGTGAGGAATGCTTTGGCATATGCCACTCACAAGTTTTTTCAAGAAAATGGGTTTGTTTGGGTCTCAAGTCCTATTATTACAGCTTCAGATTGTGAAGGGGCCGGTGAACAGTTCTGTGTGACTACTTTGGTATGCACCGCTTAAGTTGTTTATGACTTTTGATGTTTAATATCATAATGTTCACATATTTTATTTTCTTGTAGAAACATTATTATTAAGATACTGAAAAGTACACCAAGATTTCTGTTATTAGCTTGTAATTTGGTTTACATGGTTTGCTTCAATCCTATCTAACTATTATTTTGAAATATACAAACATGCACAATTTTGCTAACATTATGTACTTGAGGACAGAATGCACTTTACAAAGCTATGTAATTCCCCAGTAACTAACATTGCAATAGTTTTATAAAAATACTGTTGCCCTTATATTGTAGGGATTTCGTTATGCTTCTGAAAAATAATTTTAATGAACAGATTCCAGGTTCTCAAGAAGCTGCCAATTCTCCAGTGGATGGGATTCCAAAAACAAAGGATGGGTTAATTGATTGGTCACAGGTGAGTTGAACATTCTTTTTTCTTGCTAGTATGCTCAAAAGTAGACTTTAGTATAGCATGCCCCTCCCTTCATTCCCTTATCTACCCCGCCACAAAAATCAAAGCGAATTACAGACAGGTTTCTTAAGGAACAAAGTACATCTTTAGCTATCTGAAAATTTTATTCTTTCCTGTCCCTTGGCAAACCTTCATGTTAAATCAACATTGTGATTGAGAAGCTTGCTAGTTCTGGCAGCTGACATATACCCCCCCCCCCCCAACCAGCCAACTGAAACTGAGCTTATCTCTACATCAATTTGGAAACATGGAAAGCAAGTTGATAATCTAGTGTTATTGAGCTCCACTGATATAGTTTTCATTACCTTCCATTGATTTCTCAGGACTTTTTCGGCAAACCAGCTTTTCTGACGGTCTCTGGCCAGCTCAATGCTGAAACATATGCCACTGCTCTTTCGGATGTATATACTTCCACTTAATTCTTTGCTTATTATTTTAATGTCAGATAGTAAATAAAAACTATTTGAACCTTTTCTTATGGTACAATTTTGCTCTTCTTTAGGTATATACATTTGGTCCCACGTTTCGAGCTGAAAATTCTAACACTTCTAGGCACTTGGCTGAATTTTGGGTAGGTGTACTTTGTTTTGTTTTCTCTGTTTTTTTAAAGAGACAAGTTTTGTTCTTCTGGATAATGCATTATATGAGTTTCATATAATTTTTCTGTTTCTTTAATTAAGATGATTGAACCAGAACTTGCATTTGCTGATCTGAATGACGACATGGCCTGCGCCACTGCCTATCTCCAGTATGTAGTATGTTGCTTTCCACATCTTCTCTATTGTTAATTTAACACTATACAGCTGAAGGCAAGCTTGCACATGCACTCACGCACACAAACTTACATATTTTTCCCATCCCATAATTGATTGACAAAACTTTATATGGAAGGTGAGACATATCCTAGAAAACTGCAAGGAAGACATGGAATTTTTCAATACTTGGATTGAGAAGGGAATCGTTGATCGATTGAGTGTATGAGCTCTCTAGTGTACCTTATCTTTCTCCAAACTTTCTATCATGTGCTTCATACTTTCCAGTTGTTTCAACACAATTCTTGTGTTGTTTTGGCTCTAGATGTAATTTCCATATTTTTCTTACACAATTTTCTTTGCTTTATACAGGATGTGGCTGAGAAAGACTTTGTTCAGTTGACTTACACTGATGCAATTGAACTTCTTCTGACAGCTAAAAAGAAGTTTGAATTCCCGGTACTGCATACTAATCGTGATATTTAGACTTTTCTGGTGACTATTTCTTGCAGATGCTGTTGTGTATCAGTCTGCAGTTACTACTAACTGTGTCTTAGATTAGATCAGAAACTGTAGTTCTCTGTTAAATTTCCTTTATTTTTCCTGATTACATGCCAGAAATAGTTATATCATACTTGTAATATCTTAAACCGAAATGCATATATGCTGATTATGCCTTTGAAGTTTGTCTTGCTCTTGGTTTCTAATAAGATTCATCACTATTATCGGTTTCTGTCTCATCTGAGTGATGACAAGATCACTTATTGCAGCCTTGATTCGTTACAGTAATTAAATGTTGTCTGATTTGGCAAAATGACACGTTAATTGACTATGGTGAGCCAGAGGATAGGCATCATAGTCTTTTTTATTGATTAAAACATGAATACCTGCATTTTAAGCCAGTTTGAAGTTGCAGCTTAACCATCTTAAACTTTCACCATGAAGCTTTGATTTGATCTTTCTATGGTTGGAACTGCTTTAGTAATCTTTTATGCCAATTTATCATTCCTTAAATAATAAATGAAGATTATACAGAGTATCTACTGCTTAATAATGAATCTGTGACCTGTAGTTGGAATGGGGATGTGATTTGCAAAGCGAGCATGAGCGATACATAACTGAAGAGGTATTTGGTGGGTGCCCTGTCATCATCAGAGATTATCCAAAGGTATGCATCAGACTGCCACCTGGTCCATATTATTTCCGCTTTTAAAGTAAGTAAAAACATATTGTGGAGTGTATATTGTCCTTGGAATTAATGTTAATGTCCTGCGGCTCTTCAATCTTAAACTCTCAGGACATCAAAGCATTTTATATGCGGCAAAATGATGATGGTAAGACTGTTGCTGCCATGGATATGCTGGTTCCTCGGGTAAATATCCATTTCCTGATTCCATTTTAACTTGTTTTTTGACTGTCAAGAAACTATTGGTTGTCATATTCTGAAGCATTTAATGACCTCATCACAATGGAGTGGATTGCATAGAGCAAGAACCTATTATGATTTACTTCAACGTGAGCCCTTGTTAGGGAGGTTAAAATGAATTGTTTGGGCATAAGTTTAGAAAAAACAGAGTGCAGGGGACAAGGTGTTTAGCAAATGTTATCTTAGTGGAATGTATCATGTAAGAATTTGTTTTATTTGTCAGGTTGGTGAGCTTATTGGTGGAAGCCAAAGAGAAGAACGGCTGGAATATATAGAAGACCGTTTAGATGAGCTAAAGCTGAACAAGGAGAGCTTCTGGTGGTATCTTGATTTGCGCCGTTATGGTTCAGGTGAGAAATTTCAATTTTTGAAGTTCACAATTTCTCTTAAGTTGCTGAGGTTTGTGCTTTGAAGCTGATGGTCTAATTTCTATCTTGGTCCTTTGAAGATTTTGGTTCTGAGCATTTCATTTCTATTTTGAAGTTCTCTAAGTTCTTGGAAACTTCAATGAAGTACGGAAAACAATTTGATGTCAGTTTTTATCCTACTTAGAATTCAGTAGTACACTGCATACAATGCATAGTTCTCAGGAATTTGTCCTATTTTTATTCAATTGCTTCAGTATCCTCAAGTAGCTGAAAATCTGCCTAACATGCATTGTTCTGATCTCTTTTGTTTCGGTATGGTCAGTTCCTCATGCAGGTTTTGGACTGGGTTTTGAAAGGCTCGTTCAATTTGCTACAGGAATAGAAAATATAAGAGATGCAATACCTTTCCCTCGGGTACCTGGTTCGGCCGAATTTTAATGGAAAATCATCTGATTAGATTTTCTTTTTTCCTTCAATCTTCTCTTTTGTTATACTTGTTACTTCAAATCATTGGTCTTTTTTTTCTCCTCCCTTTACCAATTTTGTATTTTATAGCTCCAAAACTTCATAGGTAACATAGAACATTTAAGTCTCAAGTTTGCTGCCTTTATCCAGCATGATGGTTAACATTCTATGTACAATATATGAAGTGATTAAACCAATTGTACATCCTTTTATCACTAAATCACAATCTGACTGCGAGAATTCCCAGCATGATATCTGCTACGAGTCCTGGATTGCCTATCGATGAGTTAAAGACGAGTTCTTCAACATGTTCCTGCCACCACTGCTAATTGATTGATGAACAAACTTAATGGACAGCTCATGATAAATCACTCAATGGTTCTGGCCAAATGAGAAGCCAGTAAGAACAAAACAGTGGCTCTGCATGTGTGGATTGCATGGACTGTCTCATGTTCTGCGGGAAATGTGACTGATCACATTCCAAATTATCAGCATTAGGTGTGAATAAGAGATGATTCAAATCCAGAATCTGGGGTCCAATCAGGAGTTGTGTCCCAGTGGGTTCCTTAACTAAATGTCAAATTTTAAGTTAGTGTTTTGATGGATTCTTGAGGCTTGGTTAGGATGGCAAGTGAATTTGTCATCGTGAGTTATTATAGAGTAATCTCCTATGTTGGATTATTGTGGATATGAAAGTCTTTCTAAAATCCGATCGAGAAATGATTTGGAGTTGGTGTCTGGAATACTTAAACATTTGAACAAAAAAATCAAGAATTTTGATTGCATAACATCCTCTACAAAGAATCATGAAGCCTAGCTAATAAGTTGTGGTTTATGGAGCTCCCTGTTTTTCAGACCGAGGTTCTTTCGATTTAAAAGCATGTATACAACCTAGCATTTTGATTTTTTTGTAATTCGTCAACTTGGAGCTTGGCATGACAGGTTTATCTGATAATCTCTCAACCTAAAGACAAAGTTTGGAGGGTTAACTTAGTAATCTGTTAGCTTCAAGTCTGGTCTAAGTGTGTATCATTTCAAGCAGGCCTAGAGATTGATTCAAATAAACCTGAATAAGACCTTGCGACTTGAATTTGTAGTCTGATTAGGAGTATTTATGGTTGTGTTTTTAAAGTGTTTTTCATGTTAAAATATATTAAAATAATATTTTTTATTTTTTAAAAATAAAATTTGAGATCAATGTATCAAAATGATTCAAAACATATAAAAAAAATTATTTTTTTTTAAAATACGACTAGAATCATGTTTCCCAACACATTAAAATCAACTTAGAGCTGGGCTTGACTGGTTTATTTGATAATATCTCAACTTAAAGGAAAGCTTGATAAGTCAATCTAGTAACTTGTAAGCTCAAAAAAAAGCTTGATAGTGAATCTAGTTTTTAAGATTTGTTTAGTATTGTTGTCAAAATGATGTTTATCTAAAATTTAAATATATATTTTTATTATTTTATTAAGTTAATCTCAAAAATAAATTTTAAAAAATAAAAATAATATTATTTTAATACAATTTTAATTAAAAAAACATTTTAAAATACAATTTTTACCCTACTTCTAAACAAAAACTAAATTAGTTCTGTGTTTTATTCCAAGAGGTCTAGAAATTAACTTCATCTAATCCAAATAAGACCTTGTAAGGCCCACTTTAAGGGTTTTTTTTTTTTAATTGATTCAGATTAAATCAGCAAACCTGTGAACTTGGCAGGCTATGATAACCATGATTCAAAGAAAAGAACCACTGAAGCCGAAAGCAGGCAAGTAAACGACGAGTCTTTAGATGAAGATTTCTGTTTTAGACGACCTGTCACCTTGTTAGATTTTTGGGCAGAAAGAAAGAACTTGTCCTCCCCCTTGTGTCCAGATAGAAAAAAAAAATGGAGGAAGCAGTGAAAGTTTTGGACTCTGCTCTCTCTCACATCAAATGGCGCCTCAAATTTCCAGCCAAAAATCGTCTTCAAATAGGTCCCTCTCATCTCTTTATGATATATAGATTTCTGGGTCTCCTTCAAAATCTGGACTTGATTTCATTTTTGTGGTTTTTCTTTGCGGGTATTCTTTGGCAGATATTGTAGCTTTGCTGACAGAAATGAGGCCAGTTATAATGGTTGACTATGGTGGAAAGTTGCCTGAATTACAAGACCATCTTTGTGCTCTTGTTAAATTTTGTCAACAGGTATTATGTATGTCCCGTGTTGTCCTCAAAATTATCACTTTTTAAGACAATATAATGCTCAAAGACATAAGCTTTTGCTGTTTTGATGATAAATTTTGTTTTTTACTCCTGATTAGGGCATAATATTAGTTTTGGTTAAAATCTTTCAAAGTTCGATCAAGTTGGTGTTTGATAAACTACGTGATTCTTAACTTGTTAGTCTTGCTGTTAGTGTTGTGCCTTTGAATTTCTGTTTTGTTCCCTGATTGCCATTACTATGTTCTATGTATAAATTTGGCAGGAGTCGGCTATTTTTGAGAATCTTAGAGTGATGGTGATAGAAGATATGATATATTTGATACATGTAAGAGGGCTTGCTGAGTATGTTAAGTCAAGCTTGAATTTGGAAGTAGAATTGTTCTTCGTCAATCTTGAAGAGGATCCTCCCAAGGTTGCTGTCTTCTTTATTCTTTTATCAAGTAATAGAGCATTTAATCATTTGCTGCTTGACACGCAAATTCTGCCGTGAATCTGTCCGTGATTAAGACTCATTTCTTTTCTTTTTTTCCTTACGAAGATGGTAACACAAGCGGAGGAAAGCACTTTAGTTACAGAGCTTATAAGAGTTCAGAAGTTGTTCTCTTCATTTTTTCCCTTGAATGGAAATAGCAATGACCTCTTGTCACATCAGATGCTAGATAGTGTGGCTAATGCTGAATCCTCCATCAATAAGCCTGCCACTTCTCAATCATCTGAGTTTATTGATCTTAGTTGCTGCATGCAGGACACCGAGATCACTGTGCCAAGTTTAAATGGGTAATTCCCTATTTAAAGAAATATTTTGATTCAATCTGTATTAAAAATGTGTTTACTTCATCATAACAGACATCTGGTGGACCATATTCTTCTATATTCTCAACCAATATCAACTGTATAAATACGTATGTGATGTGTTAATAGCTTGGTATTTGATGCAGTAAAACTGAATAACTGATTTGCTTGACACAGTAACTCAGTTAGCGCTGCAAGTGTTTGTACAATCCTGTTATAGTGCAATAAAACCGTTCATCTAATGTGCATCAGATGGCTCCTTGGTTATCCAGTCGTGTACTTGTTCAGCAAGCAGCACATTGAAGATGCCATATATAATCTTTCCACTAAATATCTTCGTATCTTCCAAATTATAGTCAGCAGGTTTGCTTTTTCCTGATTCTCCTCTGTTGATTATAAGAATTACTTGTAGTGGTCATCAGAACAATATTAATAACCGTTTGGCCAGCATACTGTAGAAGCCTTCCATCTTGAAGTCGGCTTTAATTCACTTCTCGAATTCTTCATTAAAATTCCATCACTTTGTTGGCATCTAAGAAAGTGATTTTGTCCAAGTGGAAATTTCATGTAGTTGCAATATCTGAATAATCTTTGTTAACAGAAAGACAGTCAGGTCGTTTATATCCTGCTTTGGGGTCTGATTTGTACAGTCTGCCAAAAATATGATAGTGGTCTTTAACATCACGAAGCAAAATGCATGTTTATAGTTGATGAACAGCATGAGATAGTTTCTTATCAAAGATGTTGCTAGGAGTAGTGGATGGTGTCAATTGATGCTAAAACTTTATTTAAGTACAATCAAATCATGGTTCCTGCAGGTATGCTTCACCCAAAAAAGGATCTCAGCCAGAAGAACTGGTGAGGTAATACTCTATTCCATATTCTATTGCAAAATATAGGCCAGTAGGTGGCAAAGATGTGTTAAGTTTGACTAGAAATTTGTAACAGAGACCAAGATAAAGGAACAAAATATTTTAAGAGATGAAAAGGTGGTTGCGGTGGTGGTGGAGGTGGAGGTGATAAGGTCGCAACTGGGTTTCTGTGGCCTTGCAGATAGGAAAAAAGAAAGAGAAAAACAGAGGTGCACAAATGATTTTGCTGGTGAAAAAAGCATAAGAAAGGATGGTTATCCTAGTATAAATGTGTAATCTGGTTGGGGTTCCTTAAAGCTGCTGCCAATTTGAACTAGCCTCGATTTTTCATCCTTACTTACACGAACCAGCCGATCCCCGTTTCATTTCTCCTGTATAATGGATCCAGTTTCATTTCTCCTGTATAATGGATCCAGTTGGGGCAGGACGGAGCAGGTGTGACCGGTTAAACATCGGAGATCTCATCTGCGGTCATTTAGATACTACTTGTTTATTGCTATCGTCGTTCTGAACATCTGCATGCTTGTTTCAAAATGTTGTGACAGCTTCTCGGTGCCATATGAACTGAGCATGGGAGGAAGCAAAGAACCATGGGCCGTAGCATTTCTTGCACAAATGCAGACAAGGTGGGCAAAATGCAAGCCAACTTGGAGGTCCTTGAAGATGGAGGTGAGTGAATGCTATCCACAGGCAATCGTCTTGTAGCAATAACCCAGTCAAACTCCAGCTCTTCAAAGCCCACAGAAGGAAGTGGAGGACTGGTTTCTTTGCTCAAATATAATTATTTTGTTGTGTCGGTATGCAAAATTTCATTGGAGGATACCTTATACTTGAAAAGAAAAGGAACAGGTTCTATTTATGTATGTATGAAAGACCTGATTGAGTTTCATCGTTTTAATTAATCCGATTTGCGATCAGATCGCTGATTTGAAATGAAACTCGGTCTAGGTTCTAGGTTGTTAACTCGCTAGATCAGGTTTTCTTAGCCATGTTTTATAGCTATTGATGAATCGGCATGCAACTCGATTTTCATTAAAATTTAATTTTTTTGTGTTTTAAATTAATTTTTTAAAATATTTTTACATTATATTTTATATTATTTTTAATACATAAACAACGTCTGCAACTTTTTTGCTTGGCAGAAATTTTAGCTTTAAACAAATATAATATTTGGGGAAAGCTAACACAAGAAAAAAATTTATTTGGCAAGACCTTAAAGCGCAAGTCTTTCAAATCATTACACTCGAGAGAAAAAGGCGAAAATTTGAGATTGCAACAGCTCTTCTATTGAATTGAGAACCCGGAGCTGAAAAGGAAAGGGAAAAATGCAGTGCGGATTAAAAAACCAAAAAGTTTATTTCCCTTCGTTCACCAGTTTGAGGGCATCGGCCGGAGTAGGAAGAGCAGGGATTGCTCCCTTTTTGGTGGTTGTAATGGCTCCACAAGCATTTGCAAATCTAAGTATCTCTCTCAACCTTGGCTCGTCCTGAAAATCAAGATGTCAACAAATGTTAGATACAGCAATACAAGAATTGCTTTTTTATTACCAATCTAAATGGAGATGGATGGTTTATAGAATTTACCTCAAGCACAGATTGGTCATCAACAATCTTGCAAAGGAGAGCACCAACAAATGCATCACCAGCACCTGTGGTATCAACGGTGTCCACATGGAAAGCCTCAACCGATCCATGGAAATTCTGTATTTCAACAACACAATTGGAGAATATTTAGAAAATCAAGTCCGTTTATGGTTAAATAGGATGTTTTTCATTCACCAAACATTTGTGTTCACATCTGACAACTATTTATGGCACAAAGTCTGAGTCTCCTATGAAACAAGACAAGAGCACTGTTCTTGAGTTCCTGGGAAATAACACAGCAACTAGCTTCATCCATATTAAGCAGTTTCCAATCTAATCATATAAATACTTATTTCAAGCATTTTCCCTGTAAATTGTGTACAAGAATCATCCATATTTCCAGTAAATGTTTCCTGTTACCAAACAAATCAACTTAGCATATTAACAGAGCTCCAGGTTCATCCAAAGCACCCCCACATACGCTTTTTTACGATCTAGACAAAAGCTTCATCCCCTTGGCAAGTAATCTAGTTAGGTAAACAATTTATACTTTAGTTGGCCGCACTCCACCATGCTTAGGATATAAATAAATGCAAACCAAAACTCCCTTTCAACATGCAGAGTGGGCCAAGCACCAACCATCATATACAACAAACAAGGCAGCTATATCCATTTGAGTGGTTGGGGATTTGACTAGGATAATGACAACACGCCTAAACGGACACGCCTGGTTTCTGACCTAAGCCAGTAGTTTTGTCAGCATGTAAGGGATTTCTTGATCGATGCCACTGCATGCTTATTTGACCGCTATTATGTTCCAAACAAGATTCATGCACATAAGCTTTGATCATGATTTCAGAATTAACATCATGAAAAGCATCAATGAGGACTGCCGACAAGTATCAAATCCTACAAGTTTTAAGCATACTCCTTGTTAAATAAATCAGGTTTGTATCCCTAATTAAAGCAAGCTTGCTAAAACATATGGTCTTGCATCTGAGAAAAAGCATGAGATCCAACACCCCATTAGCAAGCAGCCTCATAGACAGTCAGAAATTCATCGCCTACCCTTCTTCCGGCCAAAATCCCGGTTGGGTGACAACAAAGATCATATCATAGGTAACCAAAAAAAATTAAGAATCTGACACTGAAAGACTAAACTAAAATCACTCACCTTGGTGTAATAATTGCAACCCTTTTCACCAAGGGTGACCAAGAGCAACTTAAAGTTAGGGCGCCAAAGTGACATGGCAGTTTCATCATCAACTTTGTCACTTCCAGTGAGGAACTCAAGCTCATTATCACTGACTTTGATCACATCTGCCTCGTCCCAGATGCTCAATATCTGCTCACGCGCCTCCTCTTCTGATGGCCACAATGGCAGCCTCAGATTTGGGTCATACGAAAGCAATGCACCTGCATCCTTCGCCACCTTCATTGCCTGTAAATGAGCTGATCTGCATGGCTCCACAATCAAACTTATTGATCCATAGTGGAAAACCTTAGCCTGTATACACAAAAATCAAAGACAACACTTATGAGAACATTTTAAGCGCGTGGGAAAACACAAACACAATCAATAACATAAATACAAGATTTTTCCGCAGGTGGACTCAGAAACCCGCGACAAAAGATCGATCCAAACAGTGTTTTAAATTAATCTTTGTGAAAAATGAGTTCTTCATCAGATTTTTTTTACAATTGACTCGGCAAAACTAACACGGGTCAAAATTAAAAAACAAAAAAAATATATTTTAATAAAAATAATGGACACGGATTGAAACAATTACCCGATAAAGCGGGTCCTTTTCCGGGTATAATAGGCTATGATTTTAGCTATATTCTACACACACTCTGTGCAAATTTTCTAAATACAATTCTTTTTTTCTATATATAATATTTTCCACCGATTTTAACCGCAGTAAGAAAAAAATTCACTGTAAAAATAAAACCTTTAACTATAAATCATTTACGGTAAATAATTAAGACAGAAAATGATAACACTTACAGATCTAATTAACTCAAGATTTAACTCTTCTGGTCTTAGTAGCATATCAGCACTTGGATTTCTATAAAACATAAACTCACGCTCTCCATCAGCGCGTAGAGTAACAAACGCGAGAGCAGTCCTAGCACCTGTGTCAAAATTTATCCCTGTAGCGATCACGCCGTTTTCCTTCAAAATTCCGGCGAGCATGTTGCCAAACTCATCATCACCAAGTTTTCCAACAAAAGCCGCCTTTCCTCCCAGCCTCGCCACCGCTATCGCCACGTTCGCCGGAGCACCACCCGGTGCCTTCACAAACCCCGGAGCTTCAGCGAGGGAGACGCCAGAGACCGTCGGGACGAAGTCTATCAGCATCTCCCCGAAGCTGACGATCAGTGACTTGTCGTTCACTCCACTGGAAGCCATTGCAAGGGAACGTGAGGGACGAAAAAGAGAGTTGTGTTTTCTAGATAGAGAAAGCAGAGGAGGGAATGGGAGGGGGAGAGAGAGAGAGAGATGGGACGGGAAGAGAGGTTCATTTATAGAGGGAGAAAGAGATCAAGTGGAAATTTTTGTAATTAATGTTAATGACGATAATTAAGGTTTATGATTTTTAATTGTTTTTGTTGATATTGTGGATTTTTTTAAGGGCCCACGGATATGGATATTTGTTTTTGGGAATATGATAAATAAAATATGGATTGAGAAGAGTTTAAATAGCACGGATTTTTAGATGGAGGTAACGGTTTTTATTATTTTTCTAAATATTTTTTATTTAAAAATATATTAAAATAATATTTTTTTTATTTTATACAAATATATTTAAATTAAAATTAGATGGATTTTTTTATTGTCATATTCGAAATGAGATTGAAAAATAAATTGGGTTATAGAATTAAATTATAGTTTGTGAGATCAGTGTAAATTAATTATGTTTATTAAATAATTTTATTTTAAATTTAATTAAGTTTTTACTAGTTAATTAATTATTAAAAACCAAGTCCAATTAAATTAGTTTTATCCCTTTTTTTCCGGTTTAACTTGCCGATTTAGATTGCTAATTTTTTAAATCAACTTATCTGATATGCTTTTTTAGAGGGATTAACTTTATAAATAATAGATAAGGATATTTTTTAAACTTGTGGATTGGGTTTCTTAATAGTATCAAAAGTTGACCAGGAATTGCAGTATAACTATATATACATATATGCGCATTAAATTTTGGATAAGCTTAGGATTTTTTTTCACATGTAGAACTATGAAAGGTTTTTTTTTTTTTCCTGGATCTTTAGGTTTTATATTGTGGGATAAATTCAAATGAAGAAAAGTTTTTAGGTGATCCAATTTTCATTAAAAAAAGGAGAGAAGGATGGATTATCCAAATTAATGAAAAAATGTAAAATAAAAATATATGGTAAATTCTCGTTCAATACATTATACTAAAAATTTAAAATGTCCATGCTTTTATGTTAATTTGAGTTTTCAATAGGATATGTTATCAAATTGTTGCATGATCAAGTTGAAGTTTATTGTATGTTTAGGAGTACGGTGATGGTTATTTTTTAAAATATTTTTTATATCAAAATATATTAAAGTAATAATTTTTTATACTTTAAAAATTATTTTTAAGATCAGCACACATAAAAAATATATTATTTTTTGTTAAAAAAATAAATTTTAATGAAATACGTCCAAACTCCCTATATAAAAAAAAAAAAAAAAAAACTTATCATATATCAGCTACGTGCTTACAAGTAGATTAGAGGAATAGCCTTGATATTTTAAAAAGTTAAATAAAAATTAAACACAACTCGAATGGTCGGGCTGGTTGACTCAGAACCAAACAAACTGAAATCCTGAACGAGTTTTACAAATTTAAGAAGAGAGTTGTAATTAACCCGGTCAAAGGAGGTTGACTTGCCGGTTGATTACAAACCATTGTTTTGCTTGTTGTTTTGATGGATGGTTTTCACCCATAGTTTTGTCATTAAATAATTGGGTGCATGTATAAGGATACGTACATGGTTTATGATTTTATATTTTATTTTATTTTATTTTGTTCTTCTCTCAGCTGCAATGTCAGCTATCAGTCTTGCCACTGTATTGCCCCTGGAAAGGAAGCGTGAAATTCATTATATATATATATATATATATATATATATATATATATCTGTGTGTGTGTGAAATTAAACATATTTCCAGCTTGTTTTTTTATGTTGGAGTAGGCAAATGCCATGCTATGATATGTCCCCAAATATTTTTAAATGGTCAAATCTATTAAAAAACATATATATGTATGTATGGAACATCCAAAGAGGAACAGGATCTTGTTTAACGTTTTTCAAAACCACTCTGATCACTGTCGCGTAGTTTCCTTCAATGACATTGGTACGAATCTACGTAATTCTACTTTACTTGATTATTATATAATAAAAAAAATATCATCTTTACTATATAGTTAAAAGCTGAACATATTTTCTATAAATGAAAAAATAATATTATTGAACTACAAGAATATTAAAAAATTTAGCCAATCAAGGTGCTTAGTATGATATCTTTCCCATCTTTATTGTTATATATATATATATATATATATATATATAAGAATTGTGTAAGAGAATATTTGTTGTTGTTGTTGTTGTTTTTTAAAGTATTTTTTATTTAAAAATATATTAAATTATTATTTTTAATTTTTTAAAAAACTCAAAATAATTTAAAAATATTTAAAAAATAATTTAATATAAATAAAATTTAAATTTTTACAAAAATATTTTTCAACAACGACGGTATATAAATATACTTATACAATTTCTAAAAAAAGTCAGGACTCAGGTGTTCATAATACCAATGCCACATAAAAATTCCCTTCCCGACAGAACTGTCTGGTTGGCGAGATGCCAAAATCCCAACCACAGCAGTGAAATTGTGAAAATATAAAATAAATAAATTGTCTATCCTTTTATCTTAATGGGCTAGTGTATGGCAGATTGGTGGCTTGCATTACATCATCATAAAATAAAATAAAAGATTTTATTATAAAAAAATAATATTTAAGTGTTATAAATGTATTTTAAAGAAGTAAAAAAACATTTGTTACTCGGCGGATAGTAAACTTGACTTACATTAAATAAAGTAATATTATTTAGTCAAATGATTATTTTTTTTAAAAGCATCTATGATGAATTAACAAAATTAAAAAAAAAATGATTATAATAACCTAAACAAAAAAAAATTGTAAAAAGAAGCTCAACTTCAAGCTAATTTAATACAAAATAATGATGTTAAAAAAAAATAACTTGAACCAACCCAATTTAAAATAAAAAACTTATAACCTGAGTCATCAAGTCAGGATAACCCAATAAAAAATAAATTTATAAAATATTACAAAGTTCAATTCCTAATAAATCTACTATAAATAAATAAAATTGATAAATAAATCAATTAACAGAAAGAACAAACAAAAAAACACCAACAAATTCAGGAAAGCAAACTAAACTCAAGTATTCAAATCATGTTTTAATATTTCCTTGCAAATACTGCATTCCCTGTGGCAAAGCATGTCATGTGAAATAAATATATTTTGGAATATGTATAACATATTTCATGAAATATGCTTTGACGTGAACATTTTATAAATTATAATGTTTGCTTGCAAATACTGCATTCCCTGTGACATTGTTTCCTCCCCCTCCTCTATTCTTTATTGCAAACTAAAACTTTAATGTAAAAAAAACTAATGAATTATTGAAACAAGGAGACAGAATTGGACTCATGGGGTAGGGAAATAGGGTCCAACATCGTGTAGGCCATGCACATTGCCATCACGAGGATGAGACATGACTCCACTCAACCGCCACAGCTAAGCAACACCAGCCTTTTTCAAAGACATGATCAGAAGACTTATGATGCATGTGGGTGGTAAATTTAGGGTTAGTTTTCAATAAAATCAAAATAGTTATAGTTTAAAATATTTTTTTATTTAAAAATATATTAAAAAAATTTAAAAATTATTTTTTGATATTAACATATCAAAAAGATTTAAAAACATAATTTTTTTTAAATTTTGATGGAATTGAACTATGTTCCCAAATAAAACATTAACATTCTTTTATTTTTTTATTTTTTTTATTAATATAAATATTAAGGCTAGCTTACGTGTATTTTTACTAATCTCACAAGCTTTAAAATTAATAATAATGTAAATTTTTACTGACTTTAAAATTTCTAATAATTAAACTGATATTTAAAAAAAAAAAAAAATTAAACTGTAGTTAACTTGACTTGAAAGGGAAGCTATATGCACAGCTTACCCCTGTGGGACACTCGTGTAGTTGAGCTGTAATTGGTGTATGGATTTATGCGTAAAAAGAACTAATATCAAGAAAATAAAGTGGAGGTGGACTTGTCAACGCGCGCACACAGCTGCAAATTAAGATCTTATTTAGCAATACATCTTTTTTCTCCGGCTAGCTTCTCTGTCAGTGGACATTTTTGTAGGTTTGAATTACCTGTCAAGCAGTGAGTTTGCTGGGACCGTGTGCCAAGAAAAAAGTTTGATAAGGCCTGTTTTAAAAGTATTTCTAGAAAAGTTTAATTTTTTTTTATTAGCATTTTATTTTCACAGCTCATAATTAAAAAGAAGCACATTGCTCTTGTTATTTGTAAAACCTTTAATTATTATTGGGCTGATAAATTTATCCAAACTCAATGAATACTTATTCAAAATGTTTTTTTTTAATAGTTTATTTAAGTATAAATATTATTAAATCTAATTTAAAATCAATCCAAATCTAACCGATATATATACATGCATAACTTTTTTGTTTATTTTAATATATATATATATATACACAAACCTTGAATATATGTTGTTATTTTATTTTATATTGAATAATAACTAGTATTCAAATAATATATATTCATATAAATACTCAAAACTTATAGATACTAT